>CM035837.1:414827830-415447472 GCA_020510985.1 Pholidichthys leucotaenia | reverse complement strand
CTCAGAACGGTGCCTCCACCTCTCCTCCTCTTTCAAACGAACTCTCCAGCAAATGATAACTTCAATTACACAGCCATCGATTGTTAAAGCCTGCTCTCAGACGCCCTGGATGGGTAATGCTTTTATAAATGAATTCTCGTGCTCAGGTGCGTTGTCCTCTGGGTTCATTGACACAATCTGTATAAACTCGGCCAGTTGAGGAAATGTGATTAACTGATTAAAGGACAAAGTCATGACTCGGACCAGCACCATTCAGTCAATACCTCTGCTAAATCAGAAAAAAAGCAATTCCTTCTTGGTTGTTTGAATCAAGCTTTTTATTGCCATGAAAATATAACAAATTTACAAGAAAAAAGTCACAACTTTATGAGGAAAAAATTAGAAAAAGTTGCAAATTAACAAAAAAGGTGGCAAATGTATGAGTACATAAATTGAAAATTTATGAGAAAAAGTCCCAAATTTAGATTCCTTTATTAGTCCCACAATGGTGAAATGACAGGGCATCCACATGAGTGGATGAGGCAGCCACTGGTGCGGCGCCCAACCCTTTCACCATTCACACACACATTCACACCTGGGGACACTTTAGAGTCTCCATTTAACCTAACTGGCGTGTGGGAGGAAACTGGAGTAAACCCACACAGACATGGGGAGAACATGCAAACTCCACACAGATCACTGTTGGTCGGGGGCTGGGATCAAACCCAGGATCCCCCGGCCAAGGGTGAGTTGCTGTGCTGCCGCAGTGCTAACCACTCTCCCACCGCGCTGCCCAAGGATTTATGAGGAAAAGTTGTAAGTTTACAATAAAAATAAAGTTGAAAATTTTTGAGAAAGTTCCAAAATTACAAGAAAAAGTTAGCAAATTTGCAAGAAAAAAAGTTACAATTTTACAAGAAAAATTAAAAAATTGATGAGGAAAAAGTTGCAAGTTTACAGTAAAAAGAGCTGCAAATTTACGAGAAAGTTTTAAATTCTCAATAAAACTTTATCAAATTACTGTCATGTACACTGCGTAATTGCGCAGCGCACAAGTGAATTGATACGAGCCCAAAGTGCAAGTGAAGTAAACATGTTTATTGAACAGAAAAAAACATTCACTCAAAGTGTCCATCTGACAGTCTGAAAATGAGTAATAATGGTGAGATGACCGGCTACAAACTCTGTTGGGTGGAGGAGAAATGCCCCACGCGCTCCCAGGCGGGACTGGAGTGGAGAGGAAGGGCAGTAATTAACAATGAGAAAGACTTACTTGAATGTCGGAGCAGAACAGTGAGCCTGGACATCAAACGTTGACTGACGCCGACACCCAAGTGTTCCCACTGCCGCACATAAATACCCCCACAGACTAATGAGCGGCAAGTGGAAACAGGTGCGCGGCGGGAGTCCGTGCATGGGTGCGTATCAGCGTATAAGAGTGAGTGTGTGCATGTGTGTGTATGTGTAAGTGAGAAACACCCAGGTGATGGCAATCAGCTGGTGAGTGCCTGGCCGAGAGAGTGAGAGAGGAGAGAGAGGAGGCGTGGCTGTAGACTGGCAGAGAGGCAGGCTCAGAGGTTCTAATAACCTGCCAGCTGGAAATAATAAACAACAACCAGGACCTACAGCCACAGATCATGGGCGGGGTTGGAGACATGCACCCCCAGCCCATGACAATTAGGGGCAAAAAGTAACAAATTTACAAGAAAATAGAAAAGTTATGAGAAAATAAGTTGAAAATGGGTAAACAGGTAAAGTCCATGTGGGCAAAGACAGATGGGGCCAACATGGAATCCATGGACAAACCCACATGGAACCCACAAGACAGCCCAGTTAAACCTATGGTGGGGCCAACATGGACACGCTGGCTGGGTGAGCGATTAGACCGGTCGCCCAGAAGCAGCCAATCCGAAACAGGCGTTTCAGTCAGAGGTGCAGTCCTAGAACTCATGTGCAGGATGACTGTGGACCATGCAGTCTCACAAAAATCCTACATGAAACACTGAAATAAAGGAGAAACCCTAAAAAGGAGAATAGGGACTCTTTCTTTCATCAAAGTGACAACACACAGGTGCTGCTAAAAGTCACAGCAGCTGCCAGTAGAGAATTCCACTGTGAACACTCAAAAGAAGACAGCAAAGGTCTGCCAGCTGCACACTCCAACACGCATGCCGACACAGGAACGCACTGTTAAATGTCACAACACGTGCAAACAGGAGTGTCGTGCAATTCAGAGAAACACAACGGCATGTTTCCACACTTGCAGGTTTTGTGACATTTTACAGCGCCTGTGTAGCCATTTGGGTGAAGTTGTTTTCTTTATCCAATTTCGTTTTGTCTCTTTGTCGTCACTTCTGGAAGTTGGAGTGCTCTTCGTCTGTCTGTGCCGCTGGATGACTGTGCTCTCACCACCTTTGGCAAAGGGAAGAAACTTTAGCTGCAGTCAGAAACTAAGAAAATATGTTTTTGATGTCTTAAAAACATAGGCAAAAATCAAGGGGGGGTGAGGGCGACATGTCCCCCAACCTAAAAAAGAGACCTCCCCCCATTCATCATAAACTTTTTTTTACATCATGTTACATATTAGAATAAAATGCACCTGAATCACCAATGTTAAATCCACAACTATTATAAATTTGCTTAATTTTTCTTGTAAATCTGTAATTTTTTTCCTCATAATTTGCAGTTTTTTTCCTTTTAATTCCACAGCCTTTTTCATGTAAATTGGCTGTTTTTTCCCTTGTAAACTGAAAACTTTTTTCAAAAATTTTCAGCTTTTTTAATTGTAAATTTGCAGCTTTTTTCTTGTAAATCTGCAACGTTTTTTCTTATAAATTTGCAACTTTTTCTGTTAATTTTTTCAACTTTTTTCTTTTAAATCTGCAACGTGTTTCTTGTAAATTTGCAGCGTTTGTTTCCTCAGGAATTTTCAAATTTTTTCTTGTACATTTGTAACTTTTTTTTTTTTTAAATTTGCAACTTTTTCGTCTAAATTTGCAACTTTTTTCTTCATAAATTTGCTATTTTCTCTTGTAAATTTACATTTTCTTCTAAATTTGCAACATTCATATGGACGCTGGTTTGATTTTTATTCTGTGTAATTGATAAAATTTTCTTTGTTCGTCTAGATAATGATTCAAGTTGTTATAATGTTTTTGCTTTTGATGTTCTGACCTCTTCTCTATTACAAATACAAGGTCCCCTAAATGCAGTGTTGCATAGGGCATGACTACAATAACACCTATAATGTCCACCTCCATCTTTACTCTTGAGAAAATGTTCTGTTTATTGTGCCCCCAACACTGACATGAAATATCCGCCCATGCTTATAAAGTACCCCTCCCCACAGTACATTATTATAAGAGCATTAATGCAGCGACAGGCAGGCATTTGTAATTACTCCTAGAAAACTGAAGTCTTAAAATGTTTTCATTCTAAGGCAAAAAGGCCTTTTTTTTCAGGGAACATGGTCATGACGCAGAATATTAGGCGTTAACACCAGGATATTAAAGTGGAACTGAATTTTGCAGGGAAATGCATAAAGGTAGCTGTATTTGGTCTCCGGGTTGTGCTTGCCAAACCCTGTTTGTTTTTTCATTTTTTTCCCTGATGATGACTGTTGTGGGCGTGTATGTGAGAGCTTTTCATGTACTGCCCCTTTAAGACGTGCAATCGGAGGCACTCCAGAAGCAGCGCAGTCAGCGTCACCTGGGTACAGCAGAACACGGCGGGACGTTTTAATATTTCTGCTGTAACACAGTGAAGAGTGGTAAACATGTTTAGAGTGGGCAGTCATGCCTTACATCATTTGAAAGCTTAGAATTTCGTCTATTTGGTTATTGAAACAGATTTGAGAAACAGTCATAACACTGGACTTAAATAGAGCATCAACTGAGCTAGCACAGCATAGCAACATAGCATTTACTCACCAATGAAACTTTCTTTGAGTCCTAGAATTAATGATAGGCTAACAAATATGGTCCGGTTTTATTACAAACCATCCAATAGATCCATCTGAGTAAGATTTATTGTCCATCTAGATGATTACAGGTGAAATGTTCATAAAATTACAGCATTGTTTGAAACCGAGCCGGCTAACTTCCTGCTTTTTTTTTTGTTTACGCACTATAAAAACTACATTTCCCATAGAAGTAGTGATGTAAACAGAAGCCCAGAAGACTCACGTGACAGTCTAGATTTGATTGATACCTCATTTGACCCAGTAGGCCCTCCTTTGTGTTTTCACAGCCTTCAACTGAGGCTTTGCAGTTATTGTCACCACATACAGTACGTCATGAGCAGGGGGGCTTCACTAGAGTGAAAGCTGCAGGAAGATGCATAGAGCTATGCTGTAGAAAAGGTATATGTGACCAGCCATGGAAAAAAACAGGAACAAGTCTCCCGAAGGGTATTTTGAGTTATTTACAGATTCTAAAAGTGTGGAATCTAAGCTTTCCAGTCATGTCTAACACGTGGAAATTCGAAAAGATTTGAAAAAGATGTGGCCCTTTGAATGCTAGCACCACTCAACCTATTCTTAGAAAATCAGGTTCAAAGTTTCCAAGGACTGTTACCTTCCAGCGGAGCCAGGTGGTGGTGGGGTAACAAAAGCTGGTCATTTGCATGACTTAGCATGAACCCAACCCCCTACAGTGCTTATCAAAAGGAGTTCTAGAAACCTTCCTTGAGGAGGTTCCTAGAAAGAAAAGGGGGTGCTTAAGTAGCCATGTGTTTCTACCTGCTGATTGGCTGAAATGAATAACAAAGACGTGTGAATAGCCAAACAAACCAGATATGTAAATCAGCTGTGGTATCCATGCCCCCAAAACTAGGAAGCAGTCTCGCTGATATTTCCCTCTGAAACTACTATTTCAAATACAAAGTTTACAGTTTTAAAATCACCCATGCTGTTATTTGAAGCATGGAGCAGCTTCTTCATGATTTCAACTAGCATATTTAGCAAAAAAATGAAAACCACAATTTAAAATAAAAGTATTTCTGTGTTTTCAAGGAATTATATCAGGCCGACTTGTTGCTGGTTTACTCTGGGAGAAAAAAGCTGGATTTATGCACCCGCATCACATCAATGCCATTACCGACGTCCATCCCAGACGCAGTGATCGACAATTTTTTCTTGTGCGATGGGTGAAATGCTTTGTTCCGTTACCAAAACGGGTTTCAGCCAATGTGTGTAGTGATTTGGGTTTGTCGTGTGTTTTTATTTATAAAATAGCGACGGACAAGAGCAGACTGATGGAGTTGAAGCTAAAAAGATAAAAAGCAACTTTTAATACGATCATTGCACAGAGAAAAAAAGAAGTCAGAGAAAATGGTGCATGCGACCACCGCCGCTGCCATTTTGACAATCTGTGTAATTACTGGGGTTATGACGAGCCACAAAATGCTGTTTATGTACTTACTAGCTCAATGCTCTTTTGAATTTGGACCGCTGTTTAACCAACTCACCTTGGAAGTTGTGCCGCCGTGAACAGGCAGAGCGAAGCAGCGGCGAGAACCAGGAAATGTGAAGGAGGAGACAAAGTGGACCAATCACAGCTCTTAGTGCCTGTGTTGCCGACAGGCACCTCTCCTTCTCTGGAGAGGTGCCTGTTGGGCGACGCAATAGGAACGCACGTTGCTGTTGCGTCATGTTGACGCGGGTGCATAACTTGCGCTTAAGGCTTAAATGGAAGCTAGCTGTGGCTTATTTATGACTACACGTAGACCTCAACTGTGTAGCTGTAGGCTTTCAAAATTACTGGAGAAACAATGAAGGCTGTCATTTACAGGTTTCCTGCTGATACTGATCAGACTAAGAAACAGATCTCAGCACTGAAAACAGCTGCCCCCTTCAACCCACAGAAACCAGCCCAAAACTGAGGAATATAAAGTATAGTGTGTGGTGGACACAATACATGTGGCACTCCACCCAGGACAAGGGGGTTGGTGGGGGAGAAGATAGAGATGCTAATGGTGAAAGGTGAGAGGAGCCAAACAAACAAAGACGTGCCTTTTGCCCCTCGCAGTGCCAGGTTCATACCTGAGGACGCAGGGGTGCAAATGTATTGTAGCAAGACCTGCTCTGTGACGTGTGTGTCAATGTTATGTTAATGTGTGTACATGTCTTTCAGTCTGTATGTTAATGTGTTTACCCTGTGTGCCGGAGGCAGGAATAAAAGTTCAATTCAATTCAATTCAGCTTTATTTATATAGCACCATTTCACAACAACAGTCATCTCATAGCACTTTCAACTGTAGGGGAAACCCCCACAATTGCAGAAAGACCCCAGCAATCAGGCGATCCCCTATGAGCAAGCACTTGGTGACGGTGGAGAGGAAAAACTCCCTTTTAACAGGAAGAAACCTCCAGCAGACCCAGGCTCAGGGAGGGGCAGTCATCTGCTGCGACTGGCTGGGGGGTGAGGGGATAGAGAAGATGAAAAGAACAAACATGTAGAGAGCAAACAGCACGATGGGGACTATGGGAGAGAACAAGACTATGGGAGAGAACAAACAGATGTTAATGACCAGCAAAAAAAAAAAAAAAAAATTTCATTGAGAGTGAAGAAAGGAGTGAAGCCCAGTGCAGTTATTGGAGGTCCCCCGGCTGTCTAAACCTAATAGCAGCATAACTAAGGGAGGGTTCAGAAACACATGATCCCTCACTAATTGTAGGCTATATCAAAAAGGAAGGTTTTAACCCTATTCTTAAAAACAGAGATCAAGTCTGACTCCCAAATCCAGATTGGCATCTGGTTCCACAAGAGAGGAGCTTGATAACTGAAGGCTCTGCCCCCCCATTGTACTTTTGAAGATTCTAGGTATTACAAGTTATCCAGCATTTTGGGAGCGTAGTGCTCTGTTAGGATAATAGGGTAATATCAGATCTTTTAAATTCAATTCAATTCAACTTTATTTATATAGCGCCATTTCACAACAACAGTCATCTCATAGCACTATCAACTGTAGGGGGGGAACCCCCACAGTTGCAGAAAGACCCTAGCAATCAGGCGATCCCCTGTGAGCAAGCACCTGGCGACGGCGGAGAGGAAAAACCCCCTTTCAACAGGAAGAAACCTCCAGCAGAACCAGGCCCAGGGAGGGGCAGCCATCTGCCGCGACTGGCCGGGGGGTGAGGGGACAGAGAAGAAGAAAAGAACAGACATGCAGAGAGCAAACAGCACGATGGGGACTCAATCTATGGGAGAGAACAAACAGATGTTAATGACCAGCAAAAAAAAAAAATATTTCATAGAGAGTGAGGAAAGGAGTGAGGCCCAGTGCATTACTGGAGGTCCCCCGGCTGACTAAACCTATTAGCAGCATAACTAAGGGAGGGTTCAGAAACACATTATCCCTCCCTAATTGTAGGCTATATCAAAAAGGTAGGTTTTAGCCCTATTCTTAAAAACAGAGATCGAGTCTGACTCCCGAATCCAGATTGGCAGCTGATTCCACAGGAGAGGAGCTTGATAACTGAAGGCTCTGCCTCCCATTGTACTTTTGGAGATTCTAGGTATTACAAGTAATCCTGCATTTTGGGAGCGTAGTGCTCTGTTAGGATAATACGGTAGTATCAGATCTTTTAAATAAAAAGGAGCCTGATTGTTTAGAGCTTTGTAAGTAAGAAGAAGGCTTTTAAACTTAATTCTAAACTCTATGGGAAGCCAATGAAGGGAGGCCAGAACCGGAGAGATATGATCTCTCTTTCTAGTACCTGTTAAAACTCTTGCTGCAGCATTTTGGATCAGCTGAAGACTTTTTAAAGATGTTTTAGGACAGCCTGATAATAAAGAATTACAATAATCTAATCTCAAGCTGACAAAAGCGTGGATCAGTTTCTCAGCATCACTCTGAGACAAGATGCTCCTAATCTTGGCAATATTACGCAAATGATAGAAGGCAGTCTTAGAAACAAATTTAATATGTGAATTGAAGGACAAATCCTGATCAAAAATAACTCCAAGGTTCCTCACAGAGCTATTAAGAGAAAGAGTAACCGCATCCAAACTGAAAGTTTGATTTGGAAAGGAATTTCTAAGGTTTTTTGGACCAACAAGAATGACTTCAGTCTTATCTGAATTTAATAGCAGGAAATTACAAGTCATCCAAGCTTTGATTTGCTTAAGACAGGCTTCTAACTTGGCTAATTGATTACTATCATCTGGCTTCATTGACAGATATAATTGTGTGTCATCTGCATAACAATGAAAATGTATACAGTGCTTTCTAATAATGTTGCCTAACAGAAGCATATATAAACTAAAAAGAGTAGGGCCTAGCACAGATCCCTGTGGAACTCCATGACTAAGCTTTGAGTTGAAAGAAAACTCATTATTTACATGAACAAACTGGAACCTATCAGATAAATAAGATCTAAACCACTGCAACTAAGTTCCATTAAGTCCAACATAGTGTTCTAATCTATCAAGTAGAATATTATGATCGATAGTATCAAAAGCTGCACTAAGGTCTAAAAGGACAAGTAAAGAAACTAGTCCATTATCAGATGCAATGAGGAGGTCGTTAGTGACCTTCGCTAAGGCTGTTTCAGTACTATGATGGATTCTAAACCCAGATTGAAACTCTTCAAGTAAACCATTTCCCTGCAGGTGGTCAAATAATTGCGTAGCAACAGCTCTTTCTAAGATTTTTGAAATGAAAGGGAGATTAGAGATTGGTCTATAGTTAGCTAAAGCTCCTGGATCTAGCGTTGGCTTTTTGAGTAAGGGTTTAATTACAGCCGTTTTAAAAGCCTGCGGTACATGGCCTAAAGTTAATGAAGAATTGATTATATGAAGAATAAAGCTACCAATAAGTGGGAAGACTTCTTTAAATAACCTGGTAGGAATAGGGTCTAAAAGACAAGTTGAAGGTTTGGATGAGGAAACTATTTTGTCTAACTCACAAAGGTCGATTGGAGTAAACTCATCAAGACAGAGATCAATAGAAGGAGTTGTAGTAATTACAGTATTTAAGTTAACTGTGGGAAGAATCTGATTGATTTTATCTCTGATGGATGAAATTTTATTATTGAAAAAGTTCATAAAGTCCTGACTAGTAAGCTCTAAGGGAATGCTAGGATTGACAGAGTCCTGACTCTTTGTCAACCTGGCTACAGTACTGAAAAGAAACCTGGGATTATTCTTGTTCTCTTCTATTAATGCAGAGTAATAACTCGTTCTAGCTTTTCTATGAGATTTTTTATAAATTAAAAGATGATTTCTCCAAGCTAAATAGATTTCATCTAAATTAGTAGAGTGCCATTTTCTTTCTAATTGACGAGTCTTCTGTTTTAAGGTACGAGTTTCTGTGTTGAACCAAGGAGTTAGAAATCTCTGCACGGTGGGGCTGCACGGTGGCGCAGTGGTTTAGCACTGTGGCAGCACAGTTTTACCCTCGGCCGGGGGATCGCGGGGATCATGAGATCGTGGGTTCGATCCCAGCCCCCGACCAACAGTGAGCTGTGTGGAGTTTGCATGTTCTCCCCGTGTTGCGTGGGTTTACTCCGGGATTTCTCCGGTTTCCTCCCGCATACCAAAAACATGTAGGTTTAGGGTGCTCGCGCACGCAGCGACCAGCAGCCGGTGGCTTGTCACCAGACTGCAAACCAAATCTACCTACGGGTACAAATAAGTAACAAAAAAAAAAAAAAAATCTCTGATTAGACTTTTTCTTTTTTAAGGGGGCCACCAAGTCTAGAGTCTGATGCAGAGAAGCTGAAACACTATCCACCATGTTATCAACTACAGAAGGAGCAAGCTGTCTATAGCTTATTTCTGTTGTGTTGACACATGGCATAGAGGAAACAATCTGCATAAATTTGGAAACAGCATCATCTGAGAGGCATCTACTGTAATAATATTTTTCTTTAGGAGCCAAATAGTCAGAAATAGTAAAATCAAAGGTTAACAGACAATGGTCTGACAGTACAGGGTTATGAGGAGACACTACAAGATTTTCTATTTCTATGCCATATGTCAAAACAAGGTCCAATGTATGGTGGAGGTAATGAGTAGAATTTCCTACTTTCTGAGAAAACCCAATCGAGTCCAATATTGAATTGAATGCCACATTAAGGCAGTCACTATCTACATCCACATGTATATTAAAGTCCCCTACTATAATTATTCTATCAGATTTCAGCACTAAATCAGCTAAGAAATCAGCAAATTCGGATAAAAATTCTGAGTAGGTTGATGGGGGACGATAAACTATGGCAAATAAAATTGGGTTTAACCTAAATTTGCTAAAGTGCCCAATACTGAGGACCAGGCCCTCAAAGGAATTATAACATGTTTTTTGCTTTACATTAACTAGTAATTTGGAATGGTAAATTGTTGCTACTCCTCCTCCATGACCAGAACTTCTGGGATTTTGACAGTTTAAATAACCAGAGGGAGTTGATTCATTTAAACCAACATAATCCTCTTGCCCTAACCAAGTCTCTGTAAGGGAAATTAAATCAATCTGATGATCAATTAACAAATCATGGACTAACAGAGACTTGGGAGTTAAGAGACCTAATATTTAATAAACCACATTTAATTTTTAAATTATGAGGAGGAACAGAGGCCAAATCATTCAATTTAGAGGCTTTATGTTTAATTTGAGTTTTACCAATATTTTGCTTTATCACTTTGGGATGCTTATACATTATATTTTTATTCACTTTGGAGGGAGCAGACAACGATTCTCAGATGGGGAAGACAGGGGCTAAGTTGAGGGGTGGCGGATGAAGAGGAGCTGCAGAGAGGCGTGTAAGACTGCGACTCTGCTTCCTGGTCCCAACTCTGAGTAGTCATGGTTTTGGAAATTTGGATAAAAAAGATGCCAGATTGTTAGATAAATGAGAAGCACCATCCAAAGTGGGATGAATGCTGTCTCGTCTCATAAGACCAGGTTTTCCCCAAAAAGAGCTCCAATTGTCAATGTAGCCCACGTCATTTTTAGGACACCACACAGACAGCCAGCGGTTCAAGGATGACGAGCGGCTAAACATGTCATCACTGGTCAGATTGGGGAGGGGCCCAGAGAATACTACAGTGGCAGACATCATTTTTGCAAAGTCACAATAAAAGGGGCCTCATTGTTTAGAGCTTTGAAAGTGAGAAGAAGGATTTTAAACTTAATTCTAAACTCTATGGGAAGCCAATGAAGGGAGGCCAGAATCAGAGAGATATGATCTCTCTTTCTAGTACTTGTTAGGTCTAGTCCATTTAGTCTGTTTAGTCAGTCCATTTAGGACAACCTGATAATAAGGAGTTACAATAATCTAATCTAGAGCTAACAAAAGCGTGGATCAGTTTCTCAGCATCACTCTGAGACAAGATGCTGCTAATCTTGGCAATATTACGCAAATGATAGAAGGCAGTCTTAGAAAAGAATTTAATATGTGAATTGAAAAACACATCTTGATCAAAAATAACTCCAAGGTTCCTCACAGAGCTATTAAGAGAAAGAGTAACTGCATCCAAACTAAAAGTTTGATTTGGAAAGGTATTTCTAAGGTTTTTTTGGACCAACAAGAATGACTTCAGTCTTATCTGAATTTAATAGCAGGAAATTACAAGTCATCCAAGCTTTGATTGACTAATTGATTACTATCATCTGGCTTCATTGACAGGTATAATTGTGTGTCATCTGCATAACAATGAAAATGTATACAGTGCTTTCTAATAATGTTGCCTAACAGAAGCATATATAAACTAAAAAGAGTAGGGCCTAGCACAGATCCCTGTGGAACTCCATGACTAAGCTTTGAGTTGAAAGAAAACTCATTATTGACATGAACAAACTGGAACCTATCAGATAAATAAGATCTAAACCACTGCAAGGAAGTTCCATTAAGTCCAACATAGTGTTCTAATCTATCAAGTGGAATATTATGATCGATAGTATCAAAAGCTGCACTAAGGTCTAAAAGGACAAATACAGAAACAAGTTCATTATCAGATGCGATCAGGAGGTCATTAGTGACCTTCACTAAGGCTGTTTCAGTACTATGATGGATTCTGAACCCAGATTGAAACTCTTCAAATAAACCATTTCCCTGCAGGTGGTCAAATAATTGTGTGGCAACAACTCTAAGATTTTTGAAATCTAAGGGAGATTAGAGATTGGTCTATAGTTAGCTAAAACTCTTGGATCCTGCGTTGGCTTTTTGAGTAAGGGTTTAATTACAGCAGTTTTGTAACTTAGATTTTTATTCATTTTTCATCATATATAATGCATTCAGATCACATTCTACATTTAAAACACAAAGGGGTTAGGGTAGGGAAAAATAAAAAAAAAAATAAAAAAATAAATTAAAAAAAAAAAAATAAAATAAAAGGGGGGGGGACAAATGTTGGAGCATCAAGTTTTTAGTTTCCATCTCTTAATTCTTCTGGTTTTTTCAGTGTCTTTGGTTATTCTTTCAATTTCTGCCTCGTTGTTGCACTTTGTAGTGTGTCCATTTCCGCCATTTTTTCTCCCATATTCCTTCTTGCATTCTTTGTCGATATGTTAGTTTTTCCATCATACGTATGTCCTCAACAATGTCAGTCCATTGTTCTTGGTCAGGAAGAACTTCTGATCGCCATTTTTTTGTGATAGTTTTTTTACATGCAATCAACAAGATTTTAACTAGATATCTGTCCTCAGCCTGTATAACATTGTCTTTTTTAAGATCACATAAGTACATCAGGTTACAGTTCATTGGTATATTATATCCTAATATCCTCTGTATTGTCACATGCATAGATTTCCAAAATGATGATATTTTGTAGCATTTCCAAAACATATGTGAGTGGTCTGCATTTTGAGCCCCACATCCCCTCCAGCATAAAGATTGGGTATTTGTATATTTTCCTTGAATCTGTGGTGTAATGAAAAAGCGAATCAGGTTTTTCCATCCAAATTCCCTCCATGCCCTTGAATTTGTTGATGTGTGTTGTGTTTTCCATATTTCCTGCCAGTTTTCTTCTGTTATGTTTAAATTGAGCTCTTTCTCCCATTTCTCCTTTATATAGTTACTTGTATGATTGTTTGTCATAAGTTTCTGATATAGTTTTGAAATAATTCTTATTTTATTTCCTGCATATGAGCTTAAAATAAGTTGTATAATCTCGTTCACATCTGTTTGGAGGTTATGCCTAATCTTCTTCATATAGTAATCTCTCATCTGCAGATATCTGAAAAATTCCGATCTTTCTAATTTAAATTTTCTCCTGATATTTACAAAGCTCCCGAGATCTTTTTTTCCGATATTGCCCCATGCTGTGATTCCCTTGTTCACCAGATTTTTGTATCCCCTATCTTGTTTTGCCGGTTCAAACTGACTGTCAAATGCTACCCATTTCAATAGTTTTATGTCTTCCCTTATATTATATTTTTGTACTATTTTATACCACAGTTCTAAAGTAAATTTAGTGATTGGGTCTATTTGTTTGATTTGCTTATATGCATCTTTATCCCCTATTATGCTTTGTACTGGGAGTCCCTCAATTTCCTTTTCCATTTCTTTCCATTTTGCCTCATATCCCTCGTCGCACCAACATATGATATATCTTATTTGTGCTGAGTAGTAATATTCCTTTAGACTCGGTAGGCCCATGCCTCCTTTCTCTTTTGGTAATTGGAGGGTTTTATATTTCACTCTTGGTTTTTTACCTCCCCAAACAAATCTCGATATCATCCTGTCCCACTTTGAGAATTGGGCATCTGGAATCTCTGTTGGTATAGCCTGGAAAAGGTAAAGTAATCTAGGTTGTATGCTGATTTTGACTGTCTCAATTTTTGAATTCAGATCCATATTTAAGATTGACCATCTATCAATATCTTTTTTTATTTCTTGTTCCAACCTATCATAGTTTGCTTTATATATTTTGCTTAGGTCTTTAGGTATGTTCACTCCAAGGTATTTTATTTCTTTTTGGTTCCAGTTTA
This sequence comes from Pholidichthys leucotaenia, assembly GCA_020510985.1. Lineage (NCBI taxonomy): Eukaryota > Metazoa > Chordata > Actinopteri > Cichliformes > Pholidichthyidae > Pholidichthys > Pholidichthys leucotaenia. The sequence goes on along the minus strand of CM035837.1, from coordinate 415,433,564 downwards.
GTTTGATCTTATCAGTTATCTGGTTTAGAGGGTTATAGTGGAATGTCAGTATTTGTGTTTTTGTTATGTTTATCTTGTATCCTGATAATTTTCCAAAATTTTCTATCAAGTTCATCATTTCCATTATTGATTTATCTGGTTGTTCAAGGTAAACTATAATATCGTCTGCAAATAGCCCAATCTTGTGTTCCGCCCCCTTTATTGTTACACCTTTTAATTTCTTATTTTGTCGTATCGCTTGAGCCAATGGTTCTATGAACAGAGCAAACAAGGTAGGCGATAAGCAGCATCCCTGCCTAGTTGATCTTTGTATATTTACTTTGTCTGTTAAGCTACCGTTTATCTTGATTCTTGCCACAGGTTCTTGATATAGCGTCCTTATGCATTGTACTGATTTTTCGTTAAATCCAAAGCGCTCCAGTACACTATATAGGAATTTCCAGTTAACCCTGTCAAATGCTTTTTCTGCGTCTAAACTCATTATTACTGCGCTTTTCTTTTCTTTATGTATTTGGTTAATTATATGTATTGTTCTCCTGATATTGTCATGTGTTTGGCGTCCCTCTATGAATCCAGTTTGATCATCTTCTATCAATTCCGTCAAGAATGTCTTTATTCGTTTACATATAATTGTTGTGTATATTTTATAATCTACATTTAATAAAGAGATTGGTCTATAGTTTCCGCATTGTTCTTTATCTTTCCCTGGTTTTAAAATAACTGAAATGATTGCTTCGTTCCATGATGGAGGTATTTTGTTGTTGTTCAGCGTCCAATTAAATGACTTTAGGAGTTGTGGCGTGAGTTCTTCTATAAACAGTTTATAAAACTCAGATGAGTATCCATCACTACCTGGTGATTTACCGTTTTTAAGTGACTTAATCACATCTCTGATCTCTTGTGTTGTTATTTCTGCTGTTAGTTTTTCATTTTGTTGATTTCCTATTGATGGCAAGTCCAATGTGTCTAGAAATTTTTTGATATCTTTAGTATTTGTTTCTTCAGGTTGCGAGTATAGTTCTTGGTAGAAATTATGGAAAATTTCTTCGATGTTTTCTGGGTTAACTGTGGTTTTATTTGTGGTGGGGTCTTTAATCTTGTATACATTATTCATTGTTTGTTGTTTTCTTAACCGTTTTGCCAGCAGTTTTGTGGCTTTTGGCCCCGTTTCATAATATTTTTGCTTTAGATATCTATTTTTCCTTTCAATTTCATCCATTTGTGTTTCTTTTATCTTTGTTTTTTCTTCTTTAATTTCTTGATATATTTTTGGATCATTTGTGCTTTGATGTTTACGTTCTAATTCCCTCAGTCTCTCACATCTTTGTTCATACGCTTCCAGTTTAGTCTTATTTGCTTTTCCTGTTTCAACAATTAATTTACCCCTTAACACGGCTTTTAGTGCGTCCCATAGTATTGTTGGGTCCACTTCTTCATTGTCATTCTCTTGGATATATTCGTTTATGTTTATTTTTATTCTTTCTTTCATTTTCTCATCATTTAACAGTCCTACGTTAAGTTTCCATGTTGTTTGTCGTTTTCTATTGTTTAAATACAGTATATTTCCATGTATATAGGATTATGATCTGATATTTCTGCCCCTCCAATCCAACAATTTCTCACCCTGTGTCTGTCACCTTCATTCATAAGGAAGTAATCTATTCTAGAGTGTACTTCATGGGCTGCTGAATAATGTGTATAGTCTTTTTCGAGTGGGTGTAGGTCCCTCCATATGTCTACCATACCCATTTCTGCCAGTGAGGTTCTTATGAACTTTGTTACATGTTTTTTTGTCTTCTTAACACTTGTTGTGTCAACTTCATGATCCATGACAGCATTTAAGTCTCCTCCACAAATTAGGACTCCTTCACTGTGTGTTGCTATGAGATCAAACAGATGTTGAAAAAAACCCTTGTCACTTTCTGGTGGGGCATAGATGTTCACTAATGTAATCTGCATACCATCTATTCTTCCCTTTATTATTACATACCTGCCTTCTTTATCCTGGATTTCCTGTTCACTTTCAAATTGTATTTTATTTGAGATTAGTATCATAACCCCCCTTTTTGCTCCTCCCTTAAATGAACTGTAGTAGGAGTTCTTATAGCCAAATCTCTTTAGTTTCACATGTTCTGTCTTGCTCAAATGTGTCTCTTGCATAAATATAATTTCAGCTTTTTCCTTCTTGAATTTTCTTATTATTCTTTCCCTTTTAACAGGTGAGTTCAGACCATTCACGTTTAGTGTCATTATCTTAAGATTTTTACCCATATTCATGTTTTTCCATTTTTTTAACTTGTGCTCCTAGCCCCTTTAACAACAAAAATAACACATATTTATATAAAAACACATTAAAAAATCTCGACCTCCGTACTTTGGGCCTTTCTTCTGCCCACTGGTCCCTGTTGGTGGGTGGGGGGTTTGTCTTCACAGAGTGAAGGGCCCTCCCTAGACTTCTAATTACTATCAAAGTAATAGTCATAAGTCTAGAAATGTCCAACAAATATCACTTAAACCTCTCCTAGCCGTCTGTTTCTCTTTTACCTTGTCTTCTTGGCCTTCATTTCTTCTGTGCCTTTCTTAATCTTTGTTATGATCTAGGCTTTCAGTTGAAAGCCTTGTAGCTTGTCCTGGGCCCGCTGCTCTACGTCTCTCCCCCTTCTTCCGCCGTTCACTCGTCTCCACTCCGTCTGTCGTGGTGCGTTCAGGGCCGCCGCTGCTCCAGCCGTCTCCTTCGGCACGCTCACCTCAAGGCCCCGCTCCATCATATCCCGCGCTGCCTCTTCGGCCGTGTTGTAGGTTCTTGTGCCTTCCTCCCAATGACTCCTCATTTTCGTTAGCGGCGTTTGGAATCTAATTTTTTTCTCTTTCAGCGTTTTTTTAATATTGGCATATTTCTTCCGCTGCTGCACGATTTCTGTCGGGTAGTCATGGTCAAAAAATACCTGTTTGTCGCCGATTCGTATCTTTTTTTTCCATGCTTGCGTCAGGATTCTTTCCTTTATGTCATATTTCACAAAGTTTACCACAACTGACCTGGGTGGAGAGTTTGTTTTCGGGTTCTGTGCCGGTGTTCTGTGCGCCCGTTGAATCTGCAGATCCGTTTCTCCGGGTATTTCCAGTTCTTTTTTTAAGAACTGATCCATGAATTTTGTCATCGAGTTGCCTTCAATGCCCTCCGGAATTCCAAAGATGCGCATATTGCTTCGTCGGGATCTGCTCTCCAAGTCGTTTATTTTCTCCTGCATCCTCTGCGTTTGCGTCGTCAGGGTCTGTAGTTGTTTGTTTGCCTCGCTTTTCCAATCTTCTAGTTCCGAAATTCGGGTCTGCGCTTCTGTCATACACGCCCGCTGGGAGCGCAGCTCCTCCATGTTTTCCGTTAATTTACGCTCCATTTCTCTTCGGAGGTCCATGATTTCCTCCTTAATTTCTTTTTTCAGTTCCTCCTTAAGAGCTGCTAAATCCTGTTGTAGCTGTCGCTTGAATTCTCTTAACTCTTCACCCAAACTGGCGATGCCAGCGTTCATGTTGTCGAGTCTGGTGTCCTCCATTTTCTCTGCTGTAGACATCTTGCTTTTTTGGGCTTTGCGTACAGCGATTTTTCCTGCGTTGTTGGAGAGGAATTCTTCAATTTTACCCTGTTTTTGTCCTTGTGCCCGGTTCCTTCGTGTTTTCATCCCTTAGTTTATTGATTCGTTTATGTCGAGTTGGCCATTTACCGATGATTTTTAATCCGGCTAGGGAGAGCTCTTTGTTTAAGTGTTATGTCTCTCCGCCATCTTCCCGGAAGTCCAATTACAGCAGTTTTAAAAGCCTGCAGTACATGGCTTAAAATTAATGAAGAATTGATTATATGAAGAATAAAGCTACCAATAAATGGGAAGACTTCTTTAAATAACCTGGTAGGAATAGGGTCTAAAAGACAAGTTGAAGGCTTGGATGAGGAAACTATTTTGTCTAACTGTAAAAGGTCAATTGGAGTAAACTGATCCAAACATATGTCAATTGAAGGAGTTGTAGTAGTTAGTGTATTTTAAAGGCCAAATGTCACGTAACAGGGTACTTTAAATGTCTTGAAACTAGATATAAAAGGGAACCGATCCGTTCGGGTCTTGGTGCATATGCTTTAGTAACGCCGGAATATTCGTTAATTTAAAACTGCCGTGCTTGGCCTGACGTTCCTACTCACTGCCCCTGGAATCGCCTGGGGAAGAAGGCGGAAGTGACGAAATTGATTGTACCTTAGTTTGATGCTTGGGGTATCCCGATTGATTGTTTATATGGAGAATGGAAGATTGAAGTGAGCAACAAGAAAGAAAAAATTGGATATTTCACCCATACCTTAAAACGGGGCTATAAGGGACAGCTGGGTAATAAGGGACACTTTTCTGGGAAATGTTTTCATACCTGTCAAGTGAGACGTTTTCGCCGTATTTTAATACCGTAAAACGCGGCTATAAGGGACGGCGGGGTAATAAGGGACACTTTTCTGGGAAATGTTTTAAATGTAATTCGTGTTGTTATTGTCAGATATTTTAAGGATTCATGGATATTTGACAATAACAACACAACTCAGCATCCGGCTCAAAATAAAAAAAAGCAGAATTCTGTATTTGTAAGGCGATTCCTCTCTGTTCCGCAGCCGCAGGACAGCTGACAGTGTTAAGTCATCAGCCTAATGACTTCTCATTGTAGTGATAATAGCTCCCGCTGAGCGATCTGCCCGCCCCGACAATCAGCCTAATGATTGAGTCCACACTTCTAACAGTAGTGATAATAGCTCCCGCTGAGCCATCTGCCAGCCCCCCTAGCTGTGGGGGATCACACACACGACGTGTTCCTCAACACACTCAATAATTTTTTTTCCTGTATATTTTTCTTTTGGGCGTACAGAAATGGCAATACGCCCGTATTTGCTAAAATTGCATTTTCCCCGTATTAAAATACGGCGAAAACGTCTCACTTGACAGGTATGCGCCTCCATTTTCATATTGATCTGGTCAATTTCTTGACAGCAGCGGCTCTCCTCCACTGTAATAATAATGGCTTCCGAAAAATCAATATTTATGGGGCGCCCTCGACAGACCCCCTTCGGCTTCCCAATTCTGGAGGCGATTAATGTCCAATTCAATGACATTTTCCACTGGTTCTGCTCTCTGGTCATCGTCGGAACTGTTGTCATCAGACAAAGCATCTGATTCCGTCTCGGACGGCTCGAACCTGTAAGGTTCTATGCCTCTGTCACTGTCTGAACCACTGACAAAAAAAGACAAAAAAAAAAAAGACAAAACTAAACTAATTTGTTCACAATCGCTGTCACTTTCCGTCATGATTGTCCAATGTTGATAAGTGTGAATGTGGATAGGCAGGGCAGCCAGGGTGAAATTTGTGATGTCAAAAACATGGGCGTGGTCTGGATTGGCTGTCACAAGCCAGCGAGCAAGGCGGGGACTTCGCCTGGTGTATTTTGTGCAATTATGTAAATACAGGTGGGTGATATGGTCTCCGGTATGAATATTTGGTTTAAGCTATGTGTATTTTATCAAAATTCGTTGTCATTTAGAAAAAAAAATTACGTGACATTTGGCCTTTAAGTTAACGGTGGGAAGAATCTGACTGATTTTATCTCTGATAGATGAAATTTTATTATTGAAAAAGTTCATAAAGTCCTGACTAGTAAGCTCTAAGGGAATGCTAGGATTGACAGAGTCCTGACTCTTTGTCAGCCTGGCGACAGTGCTGAAAAGAAACCTGGGATTATTCTTGTTCTCTTCTATTAATGCAGAATAATAACTCGTTCTAGCTTTTCTCAGAGATTTTTTATAAATTAAAAGATGATTTCTCCAAGCTAAATAGATTTCATCTAAATTAGTGGAGCACCATTTTCTTTCTAATTGACGAGTCTTCTGTTTTAAGCTACGAGTTTCTGTGTTGAACCAAGGAGTTAGAAATCTCAGATTAGACTTTTTCTTTTTTAAAGGGGCCACCATGTCTAGAGTCTGATGCAGAGAAGCTGTAACACTATCTACCATGCTATCAATTACAGAAGGAACAAGCTGTCTATAGCTTATTTCCGTTGTGTTGACATATGGCATAGAGGAAACAATCTGCATAAATTTGGTAACAACATCATCTGAGAGGCATCTACTGTAGTAATATTTTTTCCTTAGGAGCCAAATAGTCAGAAATAGTAAAATCAAAGGTTAACAGACAATGGTCTGACAGTACAGGGTTATGAGGAGACACTACCAGATTTTCTGTTTCTATGCCATATGTCAGAACAAGGTCCAATGTATGGTGGAGATAATGAGTAGAATTTCCTACTTTCTGAGAAAACCCCATCGAGTCTAATATTGAATTAAATGCCAAATTAAGGCAATCACTATCTACATTTACATGTATATTAAAATCTGATTTCAGCACTAAATCAGCTAAGAATTCGGCAAATTCGGATAAAAACTCTGAGTAGGTTGATGGAGGACGATAAACTATGGCAAATGAAATTGGGTTTAGCCTAAAATTGCTAAAATGCCCAATACTGAGGACCAAGCCCTCAACGGAATTATAACATGTTTTTTGCTTTACATTAACTAGTAATTTGGAATGGTAAATTGTTGCTACTCCTCCTCCATGACCAGAATTTCTGGGATTTTGACAGTTTAAATAACCAGAGGGAGTTGATTCATTCAAACCAACATAATCCTCTTGCCCTAACCAAGTCTCTGTAAGGGATATTAAATCACTCTGATGATCAATTAACAGATCATGGACTAGCAGAAACTTGGGAGTTAAGAGACCTAATATTTAACAAACCGCATTTAATTTTTAAATTATGAGGAGGAACAGAGGCCAAGTCATTCAATTTAGAGGCTTCATGTTTAATTTGAGTTTTACCAACTTTTTGTTTAATCACTTTGGGATGCTTATACATCATATTTTTATTTACTTTGGAGGGAGCAGACAATGATTCTCTGATGGGGAAGACAGGGGCTAAGTTGAGGGGCGGCAGATGAAGAGGAGCTGCAGAGAGGCGTGTAAGACTGTGACTCTGCTTCCTGGTCCCAACTCTAAGTTGTCAAGGTTTTGGAAATTTGGATAAAAATGATGCCAGATTGTTAGATAAAAGAGACACACCATCCAAAGTGGGATGGACGCCGTCTCGTCTAATAAGACCAGGTTTTCCCCAAAATGAGTTCCAATTGTCTATGTAGCCCACATTGTTTGCAGGACACCACACAGACAGCCAGCGGTTGAAGGATGACAAGCGGCTAAACATGTCATCACTGGTCAGATTGGGGAGGGGCCCAGAGAATACTACAGAGGCAGACATTGTTTTGGCAAAGTCACACACCAATTCCATGTTAAGTTTTGAGACTTTCGACTGCTGGAGACGGATGTCACTAATGCCGGCGTGGATACTAATGCCAGATTAGTGCCGGCATTAGTGCCAGATCACTAATGCCGGCCCCACCTCAAGTCCATCACCACCCCTCTCCTGGACCCGCTGCAGTTTGCCTACCGAGCCAACAGGTCTGTAGACGACGCAGTCAACCTGGCCCTCCACTCCATCCTGCAGCACCTGGACTCCCCGGGAACCTACGCCAGGATCCTGTTTGTGGACTTCAGCTCCGCATTCAACACCATCCGCCCCGCTCTGCTCCGGGACAAGCTGTCCCTGCTCAACGTGCCTGACTCCCTCTGCAGGTGGATCACCGACTTCCTGACGGACCGGAGGCAGCATGTGCGGCTGGGAAAGACTGTCTCAGACTCTACTAGCATCAGCACCGGATCACCCCAGGGCTGTGTACTTTCTCCCCTACTCTTCTCCCTTTACACCAACTCCTGCACCTCCAGCCACCAGTCTGTCAAGCTGATCAAGTTTGCGGACGACACCACCCTCATCGGGCTCATCTCCAACGGCGACGAGTCCGCCTACAGGAGAGAGGTGGCCCAGCTGGCGTCCTGGTGCAACAATAACAACCTGCAGCTGAACGCTCTGAAGACAGTGGAGATGATTGTAGACTTCAGGAAAGTCACTACCCCTCTGCCCCCCCTCACCCTCACAGGCTCTCCCATCACCACTGCTGATTCCTTCCGCTTCCTAGGCACTACCATCACCAGGGACCTCAAATGGGAGCCGACCATCAGCTCACTCATCAAAAAAGTCCAGCAGAGGATGTTCTTCCTGCGGCAGCTGAGGAAGCTCAAGCTACCCACCAAGATGTTAGTGCAGTTCTACACAGCCATCATCGAGTCCATCCTCACCACCTCCATAACCGTGTGGTACGCAGGAGCCACTGCCAGGGACAGACTAAGGCTGCAGCGCGTCGTGCGCACTGCTGAGAAGGTGATCGGCTGCAAGCTCCCATCTCTCCAGGATCTGTACATCTCCAGGACCCGGAGGCGTGCTGGCCGGATCATAGCCGATCCCTCACACCCTGGTCACGTACTGTTTGCCCCCCTCCCCTCTGGTAGAAGACTTCGGTCCATCCAGACTAAAACCTCCCGTCACATGAACAGCTTCTTCCCCTCTGCCATCAGACTGCTGAACACTAAGTGACTTATTGACTCTCGTGCACTATGTACAGCAGCTCAACCAGACTCATGTCAATCATCACTGTTTTCTTCCTGCATTACCGACTGCACTATATAGTTCTCCACAGTATCTGCTGCTCGCTAATATATTTTAACTGCTGACCAGTACCACTTACTCTTATTCTACACTTTATTGCATGTATAGTTTATTTCTTTTATCTTATCATGTTTAATGTTGCAGCATTGCACCGAGACAAATTCCTAGTTTGTGTACTACATGAACAATGGCAATAAACCTGATTCTGATTCTGATTCTGATAACAATTGTGGAGTATTTACAGTTACTTTTAGCCAGCATTTTCAAATTTGACTCGATGTCACCTGCTCTGGCCCCAGGAATGCATTTGACTATGGCCGCTGGAGTCTCTAGGTTCACGTTTCTGACTACAGAGTCGCCAATGATCAGAGTTTTTTCCTCAGCGGGTGTGTCGCTGAGCGGGGAAAAACAATTAGAAACATGAACAGGTTGGTGGTTAACCGGGCTTTGTGGCTAGGCTTCCTTCTCACCGTCACCCACCCAGTCTCCTCACTGCTGAGGAGGACTGGAGGACCGCTAGCAGGCTGCCCTATGGTAGCGAGCTCCGCTGCAGCTAAGGGACGTCCGTCAAGATTAACTGGCGCAGACGGTGTTTCAATACAGCGGAGCCAGGATTCCAAATCAGACAACCTCGCCTCGAGCGCCTCAAAAAGACAACATTTATTACATTTACCGTTATCACTAAAAGATGCAGAGATGTAGCTAAACATCTGACAGAGAGAGCACACCAGAGGAGAAGGGGAAGGAGAGCTAGTAGCCATAGCTAGTGGCTAACCCAAAGCTAACCCAAACACTGATGAAAGGTGAGCAGAAAGCTAAAGAGGGTGATTAGATGACACTGAGTGCGCACACAGGTGCAAGAGGCTTGATAAACAGAAGTGAGAGCTGACGATAGATGGAAAAAAGTGATTAAAATACAATTAAAGGCAAAATCCTCGGGAAAATGAGGAGAGCAAACCACAGACAGACAGCAACACAGGAAGTGACGATACGTTACCACAGGTGTATAAAGGTATAAAGGAGTTCACTCAGGCACTCAAGGGAGTCAGTTTTCTGTGTTTTATGTTGGAAGGTGAATAATGTTCGCATGTCGTCTAGCTCGCTGTCTCATCTGCTTTCATCTTCCACAACTGAACATTTTGTGGGAGGTAAGGATGTTTTTATTATATAATATGTCGTAGTTTTCCAGTCCTAGCTTAATATTAAACATGCACTTGGGTATTTACTACCCACTTTTGCAGACATCAGTAAGATTGTTAATACAAGTTGACATGTTTCTGCTATACTGTTTTTTTTTTTCTATAATGTTACATACTGTATAAAATATTTGGATATGCAGACAGAGCTTACCTTGGCTGAGCACAAGAGACTTGTCACCATGTTGCCTTTAATCTACAACGAAGCCATCAAAGTACTGGTATCCATTTAGACTTTTTCAAACTTCCAGAGTTTCTGCTGTATGAAGTGATTTTGAGTTAATTAAGTAGTTGTCAGTATCACAATAGAGCAGTTCCACGATGCTGCTTGCATCTTGGCACGATGTAAACAAACAATGAGAACCATGAGATAATAATCATGTTTCAGACCATTCACGGATCATTTCTCAACATACCAGTGCTTGTGCAGTTGTCATATGCTCCAACAAAATCACACAACCCAATTTTAAGAAGCTCTGCTTTTACTCTGCTCTTTACTTGTGCTAAAATCTCATCTATCTATAAATGAAACATATCTCTGTGTGTCTGTCTATCTGTGTGCCTGTTCCATGCATATCTCTTGAACTGTTTGACAGACTGGCCTAAGATTTTAAATGTGCTTTGCTGAGGTTATGAGGGTGTGCATCCCCAAATATGGAGTCGCTCAGTCAAAATATGTAAATTTTATCACTAAAAGTTTAGCCACCGCTCTGTCTCATGCTCTGGCTTCTAGAAGTGTGGATGGGGTTTGATTTTGGATTGACTCTGTACTGATTGGATAATATGTGACAATATGGCATCAGCAACCACAGCGCTCCATGTGCAAAACAAGGAAGCGAAAAGCGACAAATTTGACTAGAAAAAGATAATACTTAAGATTTAATGCTTAAAAAACATACCATAAAGTTGCCATGATTGTGTAGGTCTAATGGATAATTTGGCATGGAGAACATGAGCTGCACGGATGCACAGGATGGAGCAGGCAGCTGAACCGCTGGCACCACTGGTAAAGCAACAGCCAAGACTCCCGTTAACTGGGCAGGCTGGGCTTGGCTCCCTGCGAAGGACTGTGATCCACCAGTTTAGCTGCTGCTTCTCCAACACTGGTGTCCAACCGGGCACGCCACGATCATTTGTAGGGAGGCAAGTCCAGCCTGCCCAGTCAGTAGTAGATGGGAATACCTGCTTCTGCTTCACCCGTGTGGTACCACTGTACTATGCAGGACCGCAAGTCCCCCCTCCTCTCCCCTCCCTATCTAAAAATTAAAAACTTAGTACCACCATGATTGTGGAGCGGAATGGCCGGAATAACTTAACGACCAAACGCAGGACACAAAAACACCCAAAGAACAACATAAATCATTTTTAGTTAAATATTTGCTGACAAATGGGCAACACTGATGCAATGGTTGTAGTCGAATGGGTCCTTCTGCTGTGTATAATAATAGATAGATAGATGTACTTTACTGATGTTGGGTGTTTTGTAGTTAATTTGATTGATTACAGTTTTAAAAAACCTTTAAATAACAAAATATTGCTAAAATATAAAATGATGCACTACAATGGGTCTCAAATATTTGTAAACGTGTCCTGTTATAGTACTGCATGAGTTTATTGATGATACACAGAAGAAATTCAATATGACACTGAACTCCATCACTGAACAGTGATATGAACTAAAATAATTATAATGATGACTGAACAACTCCCATTCCCCAAAGTGCAAGATATGCTATTATGAATATAAGTGATAAAAGATCAAGCAAATAAGTGATCTGACAAACAAATAAACAAGGGATCTGAAACAGTCACTAATATTGGATGTCCCTTTCATTTTCATTATTTAGGTATTCTGTAATTAATATTTATACAGACAAATAAATCTTAGTGCCATTTAGTCCCTTTTATACATATTTGTCAAAGTCTAACGTGTGATTGCCAGTGCTGGGCAAGTTATTAAAAAAATAATAACTAGTTAGTTACTAGTTACTTCTTTTCAAAAGTAACTGAGTTACTTTTGAGTTACTGCATGATTAAAGTAACTAGTTACTTGGAAAAGTAACTTTCACATTACTTTTAAATGCATACTTAAATCATTTTGCACACATAGCAAGATCAAGGGCCCCTTGTTCTCATCAGAAAAAAGAAGAAATAACTGATAAGAAAAAAGTCTCATCTTACAGAGAAAAAATGTCTCAGATTTACACAAACTATTGTAATCATTAGAAAGTCAGAAATTTACTAGAAATAAAGCTGTGAATTCACAGAGAAAATGTTAGACCCCCTGGCGGGCCATTATTGGCCCATGAGCTATACGTTTGACACCCCTGGACCAGCCCATTAAAAACGCATATTTAGAGGATTTACTTCCATGAAATAGTTGCAGATCACAACAGCATGCAAATTAATAAGATAAAATAAAAGAGAAAGCACAGATAAATGAAAGTTCACCGCTTAGAAGAAGCTGTTCTTTACTGCAACAAATCACAGTCACTTTTTCTATGCGTGTAAGATGACTTTAAATGCATTTAATGCGGACACTAAATGCAAGCTTCTTGCTCAAAAACTACTCATGTTTAACCACAGAGGTAGAAGCTGTTGGAGGCTACTCACCGCTCGGACAACAGGTGATCAGGACTCGTTATGAGAAGTCGCCACCGCCACGGCATTTCTTCCTACTGGGCTGCGGCATGGACAGGAAACCGACCCGCAGAGGAGACTGACAGCTGCGCCAGCTATGGTAAATGGCGTTCACTTATATAGCGCTTTTCTTCTCATCTAAGATGACCAAAGCGCTTTACAGATCCCGCTATTCACCCATTCACGCACACATTCACACACTGGTGGCTGCAGAGTTGCCATACACACAGGCGCTAACTTGGCCACCAGGAGCAACTGCACAGAGACCCGGGAGCTCTTTTTACTGCATGTTGGAGATGGAATAAAGCTCACGTGTCGTCCAGCTTGTTGCCTCGCCTGCTTCCTTTCTCCACATTGGTGACCCTAAGAAGTGTCATGGACAGCGAGCCGATCACCGCCCCAGAGACTACCTGGAGGGAGAGCACCAGCGCCACGTGCGCTGTCTCAGTCAAGCTCCCAGACGTCTGGCATCACAACCCGACTGCGTGGTTCTTGCACACAGAAGCCCAGTTTGCACTCCGCAGGATAACAACGGACGATACCAAGTATTACTACGTGGTTGCTGTGCTGGATGTGTGTGCCACACAACAAGTGACGAGCCTGCTACAGGAGCCACTGGCCAAAGGAAAATATGAAGCGCTCAAAAGGATGCTTCTCCAGCGCTATACCCTTTCTGACAGTGAGAGGGCAGAGAGACTCCTAATGCATTCGGAGTTAGGTGACAGATCAGCAGTGGAGCTCATGGAGAGCATGTTGGCACTGAGGGGGAAGGATGATGAATCTTTCCTGTTCACCCACTTGTTCCTCAGGAACCTACAGGCTACAGTGAGGGCGATCCTGGCCAACTCTCCGTGACTGGTTGCTAAGGACTACCGTGCCCTGGCACAGGAAGCAGACCGCATCGTTTTGGTGACCAGAACTCTCAGCGTGCAGGCGGTGGTACCGGCATCCATGAGGGACTCCAGCGAGGTCGAGGAGCCGCTGGTGGTAGCCGGGACGGACACCAGGAGACGAAGGATCGGCGCAATCTGGTTTTATCATCGCTGTTTTAGCTTGAATGCCCAATGCTGCCTGTCGCCATGCCAATTCAAGAAGCCGGGAAGATGGCACGTTCGGAATTCAGTTGCATCTGCAACCGATGGCGACAGGAACAGACTGCTTTATGTCACAGACACAGGTTTGGGGAGACAGTTTTTGGTGGACTCCAGCTCCCAGAAAAGCCTCATCCTGCCGGTCAACGCAGACAGGGTGGCAGGAGGCACCGGTCCCGAGCTTACAGCCGGCAATGGATCCACCATCAGGACATTTGGTGAGCGGACACTGACGGTATGCTTACACGGACGCAACTTTCAGTGGGACTTTGTGGTAGCTGCATGTTCCGCCCCCATTTTTGGTGCAGATTTTTTTTATGTGCGTATGGGATGTTGCTAATAGGAGACTAGTGGATGCTGTCTCTTTTACCTCACAGCCCTGTACAGCTTGGAGAGCTGGGTCGACAACACTGGCTAACGTTATAGCTCCAGGGGGTAAGCACCAACACTTGCTCACACAGTTCCCAGCACTCATGGTCCTAACTTTTTCGGCTACGATAACAAAACACAGGGTCGAACACTTCACAACGACAAAAGGCCCGCCGGTGTTTGTGCGACCTCGGTGCTTGGATGCAGCTAAACTAGCCAGCGTGCAAGAGGAGTTTGCCACCTTAGAGCAGCTGGCCATCGTCAAAGTGCTCCAACAGCCCATGGGCATCCCCGCTACATATGGTGTCTAAAGCCAACGGGTTGTGGCGACCGTGCACTTGAATAACACCATGGAACATGATCGTTATCCCATTCCGCACATCCAGGATTTTTCCGTGCACCTGGCCAAGGCGCTTGTTTTTTCGAAAGTGGATCTGGTCCGCGGATACCATCAGGTCCTGGTGCGCATGGAAGACGTTCCAAAAACAATGGTAATAACTCCTTTCGACTTTTTTGAGTTTTTACGCATGCCATTCAGATTAAAAGGCGTGGTGCAAACTTTCCAGAGGATGATGGACGCAGTGCTTCGTGACTTGTCCTTCGTTTTCGTCTACTTAGATGACATTCTGGTAGCTAGCACGTCTGAGGAGGAGCACATCGCCCATCTCAAGACAGCTTTCCAGAGGTTGGAAGTGCATGGGCTTATAGTGAACTCGGCAAAGTGCCAGTTCGTTGTTCCTGTGATTAATTTTTTGGGTCACCGCATTTTGCATGAGGGTGCGATTCCGCTACCGGATAATGTGCGCGCCGTGTCGGACTTTCTGTGTCCGTAGACTGTGAGGGCCCTGCAGGAGTTTTTGGGAATGGTCAATTTTTATAACAGTTTCTTTCCCCGAGCAGCCCAGCTGATGCAGCCATTGTATGCCGCGCTGAAAAAAAAGAAGCCTGGCATTTGAACTGGGATGTGTAGACTTTTTATATCCACTGTAAGACATTTAATCTTCAAATTCAAAGGTGATTCAAAATATTTTATTGCTATGATCATGTCAAGTCGTAGGCTGAATGCTATACTTTGCTAATTTTCAATAAAATTCACAGCATATTAAAAGACAAAAAGGAGCTCGTGATTAATGCTTCTTGTGTTCTTCTTTCTGCAATCACTGTCCATGTTTAAATGGGTAAATCAGTAAAAGCTCTGAAAGGTTACTCTTTTCAGGAGGTATTAACAAAAGATACCCCAAAGTCAATTTTCCTGACTCAGAACATCTACCCAGAGTTGCCAAGAGGAAGCTGCCATGAATCCAAGTGGGTGTCTGGGGTCTCGGACTGAATAGGTCACTTGGTCTGAGCCCTAGATACAGGAAGCGGGGGTCAGCTTGGAAATGAAGACAGTATTGCTGGGCTAAATTCCTCACAAACTAGCTTAATTGTGTTCAGAAATCTCTGCAGGGTTAATTCTGTCATGACGCGGAGCACGGGGAGTGAGCCGTGCTCACGCTGTCAGGTTTCCCAGTTTGTGTTCAGTATGTTCAGTACTTTTGTTCACTTGGGTTATTATTGCATTTGTGTATGTGTTGCGTTTTCTGAGTTTGCCCCTTTTGTTTCTTTTTGTTTTGAGTTATTCTATTATGCTATCTTGGTTGGGCTTAAAGTCTTGTTTAAGATTATTATTTATCTATGACCTTTCTGCCCTGCCCATTATATTTCATCCTGTGTTTATTATCATTGTTAATTATTCCTTATCCTGCCTTACTATGGTGGCATATTGTTATTGTCTTTTTGTCTTCTGGCTGAATCTGGTTTTGTACTCATTGATATGTCCTCTGTGCTATTACTTTGACAGTGCCTTTTATTTACTTCCGGTTGCTACTAGCTTTGTTTCGTGATTGTTCCCAGTTGTTAATATTTAGGTTAATCACCCTTGCTTCTTTTATCCACACCTGTCCTCATTTGATGTAATTCCTCCTTGCCTTATTTAAGGGGCTGCTACAGGGTTGGCCGCTGCAGCACCCTTCACAACGGTAGGACGTAAGTGCCTCTTCATTTGTTTCTCTTGTTACCCTAGTGTGTGTTTACACCTAGCTTTCCAGGTTTAGTCGGTGATTACTTTCGCCTTAGCTGTGGCTATTTTCGGGGCATCACCTGTATCCTCCTGACTCTACTAGTCTTGTGGTTTTGTTTATATATTTGTGGTGTTTCACTATTAAATTTGCAAACTCACAACTGGCGTTTGGTTCCTGTATTCAGCCCTGAAAAGGGGATTTATGACAAATTCTCTAGAGACAATTCTCTAGAGACTGAAATGCTACCCATTGGAGAGCTAGTAAACAACTTTGTTACTGGAGTTCAAGTTCAGGGTCTTGCAATGAATATTAATTACAATTTTGAAACAAATATATGTCTCAGATTTCCATACCTGTAGCCTGTTGTGTTTAAGATACGCATTAATAGAACGTACCAGCCAATCAGATTCAAGCCAAATCTGTAGCAAGTATTCTATTAGTACGGTTCCATATCCATAGCAACTGCTTGTATAATAATAATAATAATAATAATAATAATAATAATAATAATAATAATAATAATAATAATCCTATAGAATAATTTTTTGTATATTTTTCTTTACACTGTAGGATGTTTTTGCCTGTATGTGCTGACATGTTTGTGAAAGGGGGCGTTTGTGGATGTTGTTTGTGTTTATGTGCCCTGCTAATGTAAATTAGCTGAAAAAAGACAGGTACTGAGCTCGCTCTGTGTGTGTGTGTGTGTGTGTGTGTGTGTGTGAGAGTGAGAGTGAGAGAGAGAGAGAGAGAGAGAGAGAGAGAGAGAGAGAGAGAGAGAAAGAAAGAGCGTTATTACTACTTTGTCTTACTATGTAAACTGCTAAGATAGTGAACTGTGGAAAAAAACTTACAGTATCTCTATAAATGACTATTCGTTTTTACATAATAGACAAAGTTCAGATGAAGACTCTGGTGAGGAGTGGGAGCCTGATCATTCCTCTTCCAGCAAGAGGAGAAGAAACGAGCAGCAGGAGAGCTCCTCGGAAGAGGAGACCTACACCTCAAAAAGAGGAAGACAGCCGAGGAGAGGAGACAGGACATCAGAGGCAGGAGAGCAAAAGGAGGAGAGAGTGGTGATGGCAGCCCTTAGCCTTGGACATCAGTCGGCCCTTCATCAGCTGAGGAGATGTGGCGTGATGTCGACACCCCTGACATCATTCCATCACAGCCCACTTTTCATCCAAGAAATCCACCTGGACTTCTGTTCATCCTCACAGCTTCATGCACTGTCCTGCTATTATTCCAACAGTCCCTCCAGGATTTCGTGGGATGTTTTCATGATTGTTGGGGCCCAAAAAGCCTGAATTCGTGGAAGCTTTTTTAAAAAGTTGCAATAAAAGTTGCAATGTTTTGAAAGGTTTTTTGCACTAAAAGTTGTGGGAAGAATTACAAACTTTAAAGCAGATGGGTTTTTTTTCTCCATAGTTTACTGCAGTGATATTCTCTAACACCACAAGAAAAGCACAGGATTGTCAAAAAATTCCTATTAAACAGTGATTTGTAAATTAAGCAGAAACTTCTGCTATACAGAAAAAACTCTTGAGCAACAGCAAATACAAACTTTAACACAATATCCATTACAACAGCTAAATTGAATTGAATGCATGTTAAAGAGCAGAGATTTGGAAATTATTAGCAACACCTTCATTTGAAAACTCTCTAACTGTAGCAGTCCACAGCAGTCCCCAACCACTTGGTACAGAGTATACAGGAAAAAGAAATAATTTATTCTGTTGCTCTGTATTGTCTATTGAAGTCTGTGTTTTAGTGGAAAAAAATACTAAATATTTTCTCTTTCCTTGCCTGACTCCTGCCAGTCTGTCTATCTGCTGCGTCTTGACACACAGTTGTACCCGGAGGAGGGGCTCTACTTGGGGGCACATTGGTCCATGTCCAGACCGGAGATTCACAGCTTTAAAGCTCATTAACCAGATGTAATAATGATTTTACCTCTAAAGATGAATAAAACGTTCAAACACTGGCTGTAGTGTTAGATTTGCTTGTTTGTTTGTGGTTTTACGGCATCTCTCCTTACGCATGCTCCAGCGAAGAGGTGGTTTTCCCACAGGTGTGCATTTTTCAACACAAACCAGACACTTCGTACACGCAGTCAGGATGGAGACATGGGGAGATGTCTGCCGGGGGAGACGGAGGAAGGGACGGCGTGTGAAAACCCGTGGGTGAGCGTTTTTCTTTAAATCGCACACTCTGTTTTTTGGTGGTGTGTTCCGTTAATACTCACTGTAAACACGGAAGTGAGCATGGTGCAGCAACACATCTGATTGGTTAGACTGAGCGTTTGAGCACTACTCAGGGACAAATTTGATTGGCGAAATTGGTGGAAGTTGACAAGGATTGACCAAAATTGCAGGAAAGCTGCGGTGATTGGACAAAGTTGCAAGGTCACACAAAAGATGCAATGATGACTTGATCTCGTGTGACTTGGCATGATCGCAACATCGCAAAATCCTGGAGGGACTGATTCCAATTGTTTTTCCACTAACCTCTACAGCCTGTCTTTCCCAAAGAGAGTGATGACTGAGGAAAAAGTTTCTGCCCGGGCTGGGTCCTTCACCTCAGCAGCCCAGCAGCAGATGAGGCCAGTGAGCAGAACTGTTCACTCACATGTGAAAATGACAGGTTTTGTGCTTTTACAGTTTTGTTAAGTAAAGCTAAATATATGTTTATAATTTAGTTGCTCTGTATCATCACTACTGACAATGTGTCTGGTTATGGGGCAGGATAGCACTGCCACCTTTCATTAGAGCCCAAGATGATGCTTCTATGTTGAAGCGTTCAAAAGTTTTAAACGTTTTTCCAAAGTATGTGCCAACCTGTGCCAAAATGCCTGGTTGCAACCTGAAGAAAACAAAAAACAAAAAACTGTGTACTATATTTGTTCTTTGTGGTATTGTTACAAACTTTAGACCTGAGTTTGATAACACTTGGTTCTACATTCCTATTGTGTTTTCCAGCCAGTATCTAACAGCTGTTATTTTCAGGTATCTGTACCTAAAAAACAGGAGAACATTATGTTTTTCAAATTTAATATGTTTACACCACTGTTGCTCAGGTGCAGAAGCACTTAAGAGTGATTCTGACTGTTTTGCCAAAACATTTAGAGTGTTTTCTTTTGAATGAGACTAACCACATATATATACTGCAAAGGGTTGAAGAACAGCTTTTGATTTACTGTGGGCATGTTATTTCTAGACATTTTTAGGGAAATTTGCTGCAATGCTAAGGGGTTAAGACGGCTTGTAACAAAAACAGTCTCCACCTACAGAGTATGTGATGATTGACTCTTTATTTCATTTGAAGATGTCATCTCAACTGCTTTACAGAGGGAATGGACAAGTTAAGGCTGTATTTAAGAACCCAATAAGAAACTCATCATCACTATGTGGTGGTAACACAATCACCGGTAAGTAAAGGACTCCCCCAATGCAGCTAATAAGTTAATTAGCCACCGTGCACGTGATGTGACCCACACACTCTCAAGAGGTTTGTGTTGTAAACGCTGGACAATGTTTATGTTTTGTGTGAAATGACAATAGACCTGATGTTTATTATATTATGATCATTTACTACCATACTGCACTGATATGATACCACACTCTTGTGTAATATTGTTTAATTATGAGCCTCGTCAGTAAGAAGAAAGGAGGAAAAAAACAAACGAAACCAAGAACCCAAAAACCAACATACATCCATCCATCTTCTACCGCTTATTCCTTTTGGGTTGGGTTGTGGGGGGCTGAAGCCTATCCCAGCATATTTGGGCGAGGGGCAAGGTACACCCTGGACAGACTGCCAGTCCATCGCAGGGCCAAAAACCAACATGAAAGCGTTAATTAATCGTCATGCTGATTTAAGGTCAAATTGCCCAGCCCTAGTTTGAACTCTTTCACACTACACAAATAGGTTCCCTCTAACACAATCCTCCATAGGGCCCACATAAAGCTAGAAACGACCCTCCCCTTCAGAGATCATCGACCAACAGTCAAACACATGGTTTTACGTGTTTCCATTATGCCTAAACATATTAGCATGTGTGCATGTCTGCAAGGAAAATGGGAATCATGCCGAGGATCCCAATGGAAACAACTCCCTTGTAAAGCTGCGCTCCATTAACTCTCCATCACACTGAAATCAACAGCGGATCTGATACAGGCAAGAGCATTTTAGGACTCTGGATGTATCCCAATAGCATGCAATTCATTTGACGCCGCAGTTAATCTGAATGCTCCATCTTATTCCAGAGTGTTATCTGTTAAAGCGCCACATCTGTTCCTAGCTGTGGTGCGTTAACGATAAATCGCCACATCCCATGAACTGGAGATGGATTACGGGGCTTTCATGGGAAGAAAATCACCCACATTAGCAAAAGGAAAGGCCACCATCATATACAATGAATGCAAAAGGAGGTCGGCTAAAACCAGAGGGAGTTGTTCGTTCATGAGAGAGAAATAGGAACAAAGGAGGAAAGATTGAGTTGATGACTGGAAGATCCCATGAGAACAGAAAACTAATCCTTAATTGCAATTTAAACGTGAAGTATAAGCAGGGCTGCTTCCAGCTTTTTTGGGGGCCCTATGCAAGATTGTGTTTGAAACAACTGGCATCAACTCCTTAGGTATGAATGTGAGAGTGAATGGTTGTCTGTCTCTCTGTGTTGGCCCTGTGATGGACTGGTGGTCTGTCCAGGGTGTACCCTGCATCTCGCCCATAGATGCTGGGATAGGCTTCAGCCCCACTGCGACCGAAAAGGATTATGCGGTAGAAAATGGATGGATGAAAAAAAAACCCAAAATTTATGAGAAAAATTTTGCAAATTTATAAGAAAATGCTCAAAGTTTACTCAAAATAAAGAGTAAAAATTTACAAGCCAAACACGGAAAATCTAAGAGAAGAGCTGCAAATTTACACAAAAGTCACAAATTTAGGGGTAAAAGTATTTTGAAGGAAAAAAGTAGCAAATTTTTGAGAACCAAGCCAAAAATTTGTGACTTAAAATTAAAACATTTCCTATAAAATGTGGAAACTGCAAAAAATAAAGTCTCAAATTCATGAGGAAAAAGCTTAAAATTTATGAGAAAAAAATGTAAGTTTACAAGAAAAAAGTTAAAAAAATTTACAAGGAATAACAAGTCAAATTTACGTTCAAAAAATGTCAAAACTTATGAGAAAAATGTTACAAATTTACAAGAAAAAGCTGAAGGTGGCTTGAAACAACAACAAAAAAAAATTCAAGGAAAATGTTGAAAATCTATGAGAGAAAAGCTTTAAATTTTGATAAAAAAGGAGTAAAAAAAGTTTAAAATTTACAAGAAAAAAGTAGCAAATTTAAGAGAAAAGGTTGCAAATGTACAAGAAAAAAAGGTTGAATGCCATTTAAATTTTCCCCCGAAAAATGCTGAAGATGAACATGTAGCTAGAGACTGAGGGGAACCGCTGCATTTGTGTACTCTGCTTTATAGCCAGAAACAGCCCTGCATATACAGTTATGTGAAAAAATTTGGACACCCCTTTAAATATTCAGCTCTTTATTAAGAAATGTTCACGTTGTGGTGGACACAGTACACATGGCACTCCACCCAGGACAAAGGGGTTGGTGGGGGAGAAGGTAGTTAGGGATGCTAATGGAGAAAGATGAAGGGAGCCACCGGGAGCCGTTGGTGGTGGCTGGGACAGATGCCAAGAGATGCAGGAACGGGACGCTCTGTGTCTATCACCGCCGCTTCGGCTCGAATGTCCAACACTGTCTGCCGCCATGCCGATTCAAGAAGCCAGGGAAATGGGACGACTAGCAGTCAGTAGCAGCTACGACTGCTGGTGAAAGGAAGAAGCTGCTTTTCATCACAGACACACGTTTGGGGAGACGTTTCTTAGTGGACTCCGGCTCCCAGAAGAGCCTCATTCTGCCGATCAGCACAGACAGATCGGCAGGAGGCAGCGGTCCTGAGCTCATGGCCACCAATGGATCCAACATCAGGACATTTGGTGAGCGGACGTTGACGGTGTGCTTACACGGATGCAATTACCAATGGGACTCTGTGGTGGCGGCATGTTCTGTCCCCGTTTTAGGTGCAGATTTTTTATGTGCTTATGGGTGGTTAGTCGATATTGCCAACAGACATTTAGTGGATGCTGTCTCTTCTTCCTCCTTGCCCTGCACAGCTCGGGGAGTTGGGCCAACAACACAGGCTAACGTTAACCACAAAAGGCCGGCCGGTGTTTGCGCGACCTTGGCGCCTGGACATGGTGAAACTAGCCAGCGTGCACGAGGAGTTCACCAACTTAGAGCAGCTGGGCATCGTTAGGTGCTCCAACAGCCCGTGGGCATCCCCACTACACATGATGCCTAAGGCCGATGGATCGTGGCGACAGTGCAGAAATTTACGGTGCTTGAACAGTGCCACGGAACACGATCGGTATCGCACCCCACACATCCAGGATTTTTCCATGCACCTGGCTGGGACGCGTGTTTTTTCGAAAGTGGATCTGGTCCGTGGTTACCATCAGGTCCTGGTGCGTGTGGAGAATGTTCCCAAAATAGTGGTAATAACTCCTTTAGGCCTTTTCGAGCTTTTATGAATGCTGTTCGTGTTAAAGGGTGTGACGCAAACCTTCCAAAGACTGATGGACGCGGTGCTCTGTGACCTGCCTTTTGTTTTTGTCTACTTAGATGACATTCTGGTGGCTAGTGCATCCGAGGAGGAGCACCTCGCCCATCTCAAACTAGTTTTCCAGAGGTTGGAAGTACACGGGCTTATCGTTAACTTGGTGAAGTGCCAGTTTGGTGTGCCAGTGATTGATTTTTTTGGTCACCGCAATTCAGTGGAGGGCGTGATTCCACTGCCTGATAAGGTATGTGCCGTGTTGGATTTTCCACGTCCACAGACTGTGAAGGCCCCGCAGGAATTTTTGGGGGTGGTCAACTTCTACAACCATTTCCACCCCCGAGCAGCCCAGCTGCTGCAGCCGTTGTACGCCACACTGACAAAAAAGAAGCCCATGGAAAATATCACTGGACACCCGAGCGAGTCCAGGCTTTTGCAAACACCAAAACAGCGCTTGCTAACGCTTGCTAGCCCACCTTGCCCCGTCAGCGTGGATAGCCGTGTCTGACTTTGTCATAAGGGTAGTGGTGGAGCAGTACATTTCCGGTGTGTGGCAACTGCTAGCATTTTTCAGCCGTACTTTGCGTGACAATGACTGCAAATACAATACGTTTGACAGAGAGTTGTTGGCCCTCCACCTGGCGACATACCACTTCCAGTTTTGGCTGGAAGGGAGTGAGTTCACCGCGTTTGTTGATCATAAGCCGCTAACGTACGCAATGTCCAAAGTCTTGGAACCGTGGTCGGCCCGGCAGCAGCGACATTTGGCCATGATCTCGGAGTTCACAACCGACATCCAGCACGTAGCCGGTAAGCTTAATGTCGTGGCCGACTACCTGTCGCGTGCGTTAGGCTCCCCGGTCAACATGGGAATAGATTTCCCTGGCGGTGGAGCAAACCGGGAACGCAGACATTTGCGCGCTCCAGTCTGTGCCTACTGGGTTAAAACTGGAGAGCAGGGCGGTGCAAGAAGAGTGCCCTCCCTTGCTCTGCGACATCTTCACTGGTTGCCCACGCCCAGTGGTTCCAAGCTCTTGGTGCTGCTGCATTTTTGAGTCAGTCCACTCCCTTTCACACCCGGCGTGCGCGCCTCGGTTAAACTGGTGGGTGTGAAATTTGTCTGGCTGCACTTACGCAGGGATGTGAAAGAGTGGGCTGCAACGTGTGTCCCGTGCCAGCAGGCCAAAGTGCACAAGCACACCAAAGCCCCCCTTGAGCCGTTCCAAATTCCAGCCAGGAGGTTCGACCATGTCCATGTGGATTTGATGGGCCCCCTCCCGCCGTCACAAGGTTTCATGCACCTTTTGACAACCGTGGACCGCACCACGCATTGGCCTGAAGTTGTCCAGCTGGCTTCCACCTCGTCTGTGGAAGTGGCTTTTTCTTTTTTGTCGGCTTGGGTTGCACGTTTCAGATCCCCGTCGGACATCACTTCCAACAGGGGTCCGCAATTCGTTTCGGAACTCTGGTCCGTGATGGCTCAGAGCCTGGGGGTCAAAATCCACCCCACCACCGCATACACCCCCTAGGCTAATGGATTATGCAAACATTTTCATAGGTCGCTTAAAGCAGCGTTCAGAGCTTCACTCACAGATGCCAACTGGGTAGACTGCCTGCCCTGGGTCCTGTTAGGGTTGCGCTCCACGCCTAAGGAGGATCTGGCAGCCTCCCCGGCAGAACTCGTTTTTTTTTTTCAGCTGCTGCGGATCCCTGGGGAATTTTTACAGGAAAACCCCGCACCTGGGACAGACCCGCCCGCACAATTTTTTCATAGTACAGGACCGGCCAATGTGCTGGGCCTGGTGCGCCATTGTTTTCCCCACACCTTCATCCCAAAGAGCTTACAGAGCCCCAAGTTCATTTTTGTTAGGCACGACGCACACAGAACCCTGCTGCGCCCACCGTATGACAGACTGTTCAGAGTGCTGGAAACTGGGGCAAAGCATTTTGTGTTAGACTTTGGCGGGGCATAAGGAAATGGTCTGCATTGACAGACTTAAGCCCGCTTATGTGTTGGCAGACGAACAGGTGGTGTTGGCTCAAGCTCCCCGGTGCAGACGCCCACCTACAGTGGCTCCGCAAGTTGGTGTTCCCCCTGCAGAGAGCATTTGGCAGCAGACTAGGTTTTTCCCCTCCCCACCCTTTCCCCCTCCACAGGACTGCGTGCTGGAGGCCGAGTTTGTCTCCTGCCCACCTCAACAGCAAGACGCTTCGGCCGGTCCGGCGACTCCACGTTACAGCCGTTATGGGCGCCGGCTCAAGCCCAAGGTGCCAGAGGGTTAGAGACCCTTCTGGGTGTTTTTTTTTTGGGGGGGGGGCGCTGTGTGGTGGACACAGTACACATGGCACTCCACCCAGGACAAAGGGGTTGGTGGGGGAGAAGATAGTTAGGGATGCTAATGGAGAAAGGTGAGGGGAGCCAAACAAACAAAGATGTCCCTTTTGCACCCCCACCATGCCAGGGTCACACCTGAAGACGCAGAGGTTCGAATGTATTGTACCAAGACCTGCTCTGTGATGTGTGGGTCAATGTTATGTTAATGTGTGTGCACGTCTTTCATGTCTGTATGTTAATGTGTTTACCCTGTGTGCCGGAGGTGGGAATAGAAGTGTATAAAAGAGTTCACTCAGGCACTCAGAGGAAGAGTTTTTTGTGTTTTATGTTGGAAGGTGAGTAAAGTTCATGTGTCGTCCAGCTTGCTGCCTCGTCTGCTTTCATCTTCCACAACGTATCTATGTCTAACCTTGTTTTTTTTTTATTTGCATTTTTTACCCTTTATTTTAGCCATTGTAAGTGGGAATGAATGTGGGGGTTTCCCAAAAAAGATGGGGGGTGTCCTAATTTATTCCTCACTATTTGTTTAGAATTACATTTTACAGAAAATTTGAAAAAAAGTCTTCAATTCATTTTTAATTGTTTAGTTGTATTATGAATCTCCCAGTATTTTTAACATTGAGATCACTGGTCAACACCAAATTTATTGTCTAAGTTTTTTTTAGCTGATTTTGATGTGCTGAATCCAAAAATCACATTGATTTTGCTCAACCAGGTCAACTTTTTGAATTATGGCCACATGTTTTTTTTTTTATATACGTTTTTGTTTACATGTATGGGTATTTTTGTTTTATATGATGCAAAATTCTTTTTTATGTCTTGAAATTCTCTGAATTTTGAACAATGATGACATAACATCCAATTTACATGTACTTACCTTTATATAAAGGTAAGTACATGCACAGTACTAAGTAAGTACAGGTTTTTACTTAGCACCTGATTGAGAGAAACAGATGTCATTTTCGGATTCAGCGGTGCAAAATTGTCTTAAATCAGTTGAAAAAACACAGACAACTTACAAAAAAAATATTTTTGTAACCCTGTGTATTAAATATCCATATGTCCAAATAGGTTAAAAAAAAACACACAGGCTTATACAGGGTGTCCTAATTTTTTTACATGACTGTAGCTATCTAAACTGCATGTGCTTGTTAATGAGAATGGCTGTTCTGCAGGGCTAAAAGCAGAGTTGCATAAAATTAGATCAACATTTGATTTGATTAAAAAAAATACAATGTCACATAAAACTGAATTCTGTGGGGTGATTTACAATAAACTTATTCAATTAGAATATCTTAAAATATACAGTATGTTAATAAAAATATCCTAGTTTGTGTCTGTAAAGGACAAGCACAGGAGGAAAAGAGGTCCAAATTAAACTCTAAATCTGGAGGTGAGGAGGCTCAATGTAATTTTAAACATGACATGATGAAACTGCATGCAGATTAAAGGAGGCTGATAAGAGTGATGCACACTGATTTATTCATTGGCAGTGTGATTAAACTGTAAGTGGTTATATCATCCTTTTCTTAACCATCTTACACATTTTAAAAAGCATGCAGTGATGCATGAAGTCATATACAGCTCACACAAGGTTTAGGTATATAGCAGCTTTACTACCTTAGCTTTACTGTTTTTGCATAAACAGTAACTCCTTTTTCTTTAATAGATGCTGAATGAATTGAGATGTGTATCGTTAATCTTTAATATCTGGTGACACTTTATACGTTACTGAAAAAATGAAAGCACCACAGGTGCTGATGCCTCGGTGCTTGTGGCGCTTGAGCTGAAAACTATAGGAAGAATACACGTTGTCCTTTATATTCATACCAAACAGCAAAATGTGTCTGAAAACAATCCATGTGATGAATAAATGGAGTAGTTGCTGAATATGTGTTTAGTTTTAAGTAACAACCCCCTATTTTAAAAGTTCAGCACGCGATCAACTGTTGACAGGAAGTGGTCTGTGGGGCTGTAAAAAAGTCGCACTGCAATCTCTGCGGGCCTGGCAGAGGTATTAGAATGACTTTTCCCCAGCTCCATTGACCGTAAACGTGAGCTATTTTTCTGTTTATTTTGAAAAGTGTTATCTCGATGCTTGCTACTGGATAACCATGAAAACCGATACTACCTGTCTCATGGGTCGGGCCGTCGGCGACTCAACCGGCATCCCCGCCCTTCCAAGGGCGTGGAGGGTGAAACAGGGCATCCTGGCAGAACTAAAAACAATATCTGCCACAGGTCTGTGGTGGACCACTCCCAGTTACACGGGGTAAGACTGGACATCCTGGCAGATAAACACATCTGTTGCAAGGTCTGTAGTGGACTGTGCCAGTTGGTGCATTGTGACATGCACTACACAAAGAGCAGAGATAAACAAACCTATCATCTGGTCAGTCACTGCAGCAGATACTGGAGTCAGTTTGTCTTGGCTTGTCCTTGCCACTGATAATACCTTTATCTGCCAAGAATGTGCTGCTAGTCCAGCTAAAGCTAGCAGTACTCAAATACTTTGCAAGCAGTTACATGAAATGGTCAATCAGAAAGCAACTCATACCGGCTCGGACGTCGCCCGGGCTTACAAGGTCCACACTGATCT
Source organism: Pholidichthys leucotaenia (assembly GCA_020510985.1). NCBI lineage: Eukaryota > Metazoa > Chordata > Actinopteri > Cichliformes > Pholidichthyidae > Pholidichthys > Pholidichthys leucotaenia. Next base: position 415,406,016 of record CM035837.1, on the reverse strand, counting down.
GTTCACACTCCGACAGGCAGCGAAAAGTAAGCTAGGCGCAGGAAGACAAAAGGAGAGGAAAACAGCAGCCTTGTGTGTAGCAGAATGGAATGTATGCACTCTGTTGGACAGAACAACATCACAGCGCCCAGAAAGAGAGACTGTGCTTGTGGCCCTGGAAATGAACAGGTACAATGTAGACATAGCTGCACTTAGTGAAACAAGATTGCCTGGATATGACAGCTTGGAAGACCATGGGTACATCTTCTTTTGGAGTGGGAGATCAACTCAAGAAAGGAGGGAAGCAGGAGTGGCCTTTGCAGTTAGAAAGGAGATAGCAGCAATGCTTGATGAGGAACCGGTGCCAGTCAATGACAGGATAATGACTATGAGACTCCCACTACAGCGGAAGATGTATGCCACACTCATCATTGTATATGCCCCAACAATGACCAACACAGAGGAGGTGAAGGAAGAGTTCTACAGTGATTTACGTGAGACTATCAGGCGTGTACCGACTGATGACAGGCTGATACTTATTGGAGATTTTAATGCCATAGTTGGTTCGGACACTGAGAAATGGAAAGGAGTCCTAGGCAGTCATGGAGTAGGCAAGTGCAATGCTATTGGAGAACTTCTACTTGCACTATGTTCAGAGCACAACCTTGTGATAACCAACACTCTATTTAAGCACAAGGACACACACAAGAAGACATGGATGCACCTAAGATCGAAGCACTGGCACTTGTTAGACTACATCATAGTCAGACAGAGAGACATAAGGGATGTATTAGGTACCAGAGCAATGAGAGGCGTGGACTGTGGTACCGATCATGTTATGCTGAGATCTAGATTAAGGATTTGGAGACGAAAACAGCACTGAAGCTTAAGTCTTTGATCATAAGAGTTGCCTCTATAAAATGCGGATGATTCCCCAACTAGTGCTACAAATGAGGTATTACAAGTATTATTAATAAGCTTTAAACTTAGTTTAATAATTATTAATAATTATATTTACAAATTGTAGGACTCAACCCTACAATATACCCCCTTTAAAGCAATAATTTGTGACATGTATTTAGTTTATTGAATATTACTATAATGAAGCATTGTGCATTTCTCTTTTCTTAATTACTGCAAAAACAGTAAATACAGTCTCTCTTCATAAAAGACAACCCACGCTCTAATCCGGCCCTCTTTAAACGAACAAAAAAAAAAAACCCACCCCAATTCACAGCTACTGTAATGAAAGCAGTAATAACACAAATCCATTTCTGCTAATTAATCCCCTCAATCCTCAACTTTTAAAACAACATGTAAACAAGCACTCTTTTAACCACGGTAACACGGGAGACTTTTTTGTGTCTGCAAGTGTGACGTCGCCGTTCCTTCAGGAGTGTGTGTGTGTGTGTGTGTGTGTGTGTGTGTGTGTGTGTGTGTGTGTGTGTGTGAATGTGGCGCCATATGAGAGCTAAAGCTGGTGTTATTGGGTAGCAGCCACCCCTTCCCAGCTCTCAGATCAGCGGGTACACAGTCAGAGAGGCCGTACAGGCAGAGATTGCCACCACCTGTGGCTCAGCTGGGAGCTGCTGCAGAATGAGAGTCGAGGTGGGGGGGGGGGGGGGGAAGAGGAGAGGTGGTATTGGAGCTGAGTGGAGGAGGTGAAGGAGGAGTACATAATTACACAGCAGAGCAGAAGCTCATCTCTGCACATTCCGAGAACCCACCACCCTTTACTCTTTTCTACAGACCACACACACAGGCACGCACACACGCATGCACGCACACACACATAGGTCAAATCCATCGCCTGCTCTGCCTCCTTTGTGTCTTCATTTGGGAGAAAACAATCCATCAGACAAAGGTCAGCGCACCCCCACCTTTCCCACACTACACACACAGACACACAAGAAAGTGTGGAAAACACTGAGAAATATTGAAAAGGGGATTTCTATGTGAAGAAGCAAGTATTAGACAAAGCAGAGTTACAGGTACATCTCAAAAAATTAGAAAATCATGAAGAAGTTCAATATTTTTTGTCACTCATTTCAGGAAGTGAAACCCATTTATTATATAGATTCATTACACAGGGAGTGATACAGTACATTTCAAGTGTTTATTTATTTTAATTTTGATGATTATGGCTTACAGCCCATGAAAACCCCAAATTCAGTGTTTCTAAAAAAATTAGAATATTACATAAAATTAATGTAAAAAAATACTTTTTTTAATAGAAATATTGGCTGACTGAAAAGTGTGTCCATGTACACACTCAATACTTGGTTGGGGCACCTTTTGGATTAATTACTGTATCAGTGTGGCGTGGCATGGAGGTGATCAGCCTGTGGCACTGCTGAGGTGTTATGAAGGTCCAGGTTGCTTTGATAGTGACCTTCAGCTCGTCTGCATTGTTGGGTCTGGTGTCTCTCATCTTCCTCTTGACAATCCTCCATAGATTCTCTATGGGGTTTAGGTCGCGAGAGTTTGCTGAAACACAGTGATGCCATGGTCATTAAACCAGGTTTTGATACACAATGCTCCGCACTGTGTGTTTATATATTTATATATTTATTCCATCTAGCTACAATGCTCCGCACTGTGTGTCTATATATATATATATATTTATATTTATATGTACATATGTATACTCGCTGCTCTTGTTTTTCTCTTGCCTTCTGATTGTTGCTCAGAGTGTTGCTATCCTTGTGCTGTTGCAATCCTGGAATTTCCCCATTGTGGGACTAATAAAGGCTTATCTTATCTTATCTTATCTTTTGGCAGTGTGTGTGTGTGTGTGTGTGTGTGGGGGTGCCAAGTCCTGCTGGAAAATGAAATCAGCTTTTCCATAAAGCTTGTCAGCAGAGGGAAGCATGAAGTGCTCTAAAATTTCCTGGAAAACGACTGTGCTGACTTTGGTCTTGATAAAACACAGTGGACCAACACCGGCAGATGACATGGTTCCTCAAATCATCACTGACTGTGGAAACTTCACACTAAACCTCAAGCAACTTAGATTCTGTGCCTCTCCACTCTTTCTCCAGACTCTGGGACCTGGATTTCCAAATGAAATGCAAAATTTACCTTTATCTGAACAGAGGTCATCTGCTGGTGTTTGTCCACTGTGTTTTATCAAGACCAAAGTCAGCACAGTCGTCTACCAGGAAATTTGACAGCACTTCATGCTTCCCTCTGCTGACAAGCTTTATGGAGAAGCTAATTTTATTTTCCAGCAGGACTTGACACCACCCCACCCGCCGCCACACTGCCAAAAGTATCAAAACCTGGTTTAATGACCATGGCATCACTGTGTTTGATTGGCCAGCAAACTCTCGTGACCTAAACCCCATAGAGAATCTATGGAGGATTGTCAAGAGGAAGATGAGAGACACCAGACCCAACAATGCAGATGAGCTGAAGGTCACTATCAAAGCAACCTGGACCTTCATAACACCTCAGCAGAGCCACAGGCTGATCACCTCCATGCCACGCCACATTGATACAGTAATTAATCCAAAATTTGCCCGACCAGGTATTGAGTGTGTACATGGATATACCTTTCAATTGGCCAACATTTCTATTAAAAAAAACATTTTGTTACATTAATTTTATGTAATATTCTAATTTTCTGAGAAACTGAATTTGGGGTTTTCATGGGCTGTAAGCCATAATCATCAAAATTAAAATAAATAAACACTTGAAATATATCACTCTCTGTGTAATGAATCTATATAATATATGGGTTTCACTTTCTGAAATAAGTGACAAAAAATATTGAACTTTTTCATGATATTCTAATTTTTTGAGATGTACCTGTATTCCGCTTTGCTGCACAATAATGGATAAATAAATATTTTAGGGCTGAGATAATTAATGTGTTAACATTTTTGATTAATGTGTGCCGATTAATGCATTTACAAAAACTGCCCCTGTCAGGTCACTCTTTGAGTTGGAATCAGCAGCTGGCTCAGCTTAAAACAAGAGTAAGCCAGGTTTTTCAGGGTTTAAATTTGCCAGGTTTACACAACATCAAACTGATCCTCAGACACTCGGGGCTCATGAAGGGTGCCACCTCATCCTGCTCACACACCCCGCTTCAAGCAGACACACCCATACCTGATGTAGTGCTCACTGACTGGCGCTGCTCACTCAGCAGTATGAGTGGAGATGGAGTTTCTGTCAGAGCGAACAGAGGAAAACATGCTCCAGCGAACCTCACACTCTGATATATAAAATGAATAAAAGCATCTAACTCACTGTTAAGGTCAGGATTACATGTGGAAATCAGTGGAGAATTGGCCTATTTGTACTTTCACCTTAAGGTACCTCTAATAGAAACACTGCCTTCCTCTCTGTTCATTTCAAAATAAAAGACAACAAAGCGGTAGTTTGAAAACTAATTGGGGAGCTCTCCTCTAGCAGTATTTTGTTGAATATGAGGGTCACAGGTATATTCAAAGACTAAAATGTAATTAAAAGTTGCAAAAGTACACTTCATTTTAACTAAATCTTTCAAGTTTAGTGATTAATCACAATTAACTGTAGAAAAATCTGTGATTAATTAGTTTTTTTTAATCAATGCACAGTCCTATTGCCTTTGTTTCTTTTAAGGCATCCAAACAGTCCTTTCAGACCAAACGTGAAGTGAAATTTTGTGTCGCTCGATTGGGAGCAACTAGCAGAAATTCACCCTGAGGAGAGGCAGGATTACCTTCACAACTTCTGCTGCTGTCAAGGTGGGTAGGTTGGAAACAGGACCCAAGCGCAGGGCTCATAGTTCAGATGTTTATTTTGGGAGCTGGTCACCCAGATACAGCTTGTAGGCTTGACAAAATAAAAAGCACGGCAAGACAAAATTCACAAAGCTCAGCAAGGTGAGACAAGGCTTGGCAAGGAGTGTGTCAAACATGCAATATGACAAATAAGGACCCCATGAAACACTAAGGGACCACAGACCTTAAATAAAGTAAAACACATCTGACACAATACACAAGAGCTGTGGATAATTAACAACCAAGGATTACACTAGAGAAAAACGGAAAGCAATAAGAGACACTGTCAAAATAAAAGCCAAACACAAAAACCAAGACAGGAATGACCTACAAGATGACAATAATAATAAAGACAACCAAGGATATGGAACATAGAAACCATGATACTAATACTATTAATCAACAATTAAGAAAGGATTAAGTGGAAGAAGATGAATGAATGAATGAACAATTAAGAACCGGGCAGGGACAAAACCTATGGAACACAAGTAGAGACATAATAATGACGCTAAGCATAAAGGCAAAACTAAGCTGAGGCAGGGAAAACGGGACCTAGATACTAATGGACTAAAACACCCAAGACAAACAGAACTAAGGATGAGGCACGGATAAATATAAAACAAGACAGAGATCACGACAATAATAAAAACAAAGAGAATCATACAAAACTAAACTAAAGTGAAGACGTGGCCTGAGTCCATGTCCTGGTGACAAGTAAATACACAAACTATAAATCAAGGCGAGAACATGGGCCCGACCCATGGCCGTACAGCTGCTGCCTTGTACCTGCTGTAGAAAACCCCCAAAATCCTGCCCTGTTTAGGGCATAGCCATAGCATTTTTTGGCAAAGCGCACCATTGGGGAAAATGTGACCATCTCCTCCAGAAACTGCATCTTGATGACGGCTGTTTTCAACATCAAATTGAGGCAGACCAGAGCTGCTAGCCCTTATCAAAACACTGATTGCGGGATTTTACAAATGGATACAAATTGCAGGCACTGTTTTGCCTGCGGAGCATCTGCCCATCTGGTGAGTGGTGGCATCAATTTCAAACATTTTATCCTCTATTATCAATACTCAACAATACCAAAATCTTGAATCTGGCTATCATGACCATTCATTGAGTTGAACAAAATCCAACTTCCTTCTTTCCTTTGACTTTGCAGGTAATAGTGTCACCAGAAAAATTAGATTTACATTTGTTCTGTACCATAAGAGTTCAGTGTTCAATGCTACTAAATTTTTAGGCAGTACTGAAGTGCACCTTATTCTTCTTTGCCTAGCAACAATGTGCAACATGCATTAGACACAAACTGCATAGGACAGTTATACTGAGATTATGGTAAGAATAAAGTTTTCTTGGCATCTTGGGGAAGGGAAGTTGGATGCCCTCTTCCTGTTCTTTATGCAATTGCTAACAGTGTCACACTCATTCATACACACATCGGGCTAAGCTGTTGGATGATGTAGGCAGTGTGGGCTGCCTGTGGCTGCAGAGAAATCTGACTGGCTGCATGACTGAAAAGTGCAGTCAGCAGGAGGAAACAGGAAGGAGAAATCAAGACGGCATGTCAGTGTGGAAGTGACAGCAGCAGTCAGGTCTGTCTGCACTTCTGCATGCCAACAGGCAGCCTAGCAGAGTAGCTCAAGATCACACATTGGATGCCCCTACACTGAAAGTAAACTTGTAAAATAAGCTAGAAAACGATGTAATAAGCTTCAAAATGTTAATTCAAATCCATAACAGTATTTTGACTTGGTTGCCTTTAATCACAACTGTAAACAAAATTAAAACCAGTAATGTCAGTTCTGTAAAATTACCCTACTAAACATGGTCCTCACATACTATAAGGTTTTCATCCAACTTAGAATTAATAGCCAAGAGAACTGAATAAATAAATTAAAAAAAAGAGCTTTGAGGAAAGAGGAGCAGATCTGCCCAGGCAAAGTTGGATGTGACTCAATCTCTGAAAAGCTGTCATGGTGCGGCTGCACATGACTCACCAATCGATGGATGCTATCCTGCCTGACAAATGAAATGAGAGTCTGCTGATTCTCTGTCAAAGAGCAGGAATTGATTCCATTTGTGTGTGATTTCCCAAAGCTGTACGGCTGCTGTTTATTGGGACATCACCAGGATTATATGGTGTGAAGCAAAACAAAACAGCAGAGAATACCTGGAATGCTGCATATGATGCAGTTATTCCTGTGGGCGAACAAATAAACAGCCCAAATAAACAGACAAAAGGAGCATGAAAAATAGCAAAAAGTGTACATGTGGAGTGCAAGCAACATAGTACCATATACTTTTTTTTTTTAAAAAGAAAAAAGGTAAGATACAGACATGCTGAAATTTGTTGCAACTCATCAAAACAATGCTCCACTTCTGCTGAAATGTGATTGAATAAGTATCACAGATATCGTCAAGCTTTTCATCAGCCATTCAGCCTATTTAGAAGGAAACAAAAACATGCTACTGTGTATTTTGATATCATTGTGTGCCCCACACTGAACATGGACCAGTAAAAGCAAAGGAGAGAGCTTTCTGAGGAGCTCAGAAAGAAGATTATAGATGACCAGGTTAAAGGTAAAGGCTCTAGGACCATCTCCAAGCAGCTTCCTTTTCCTGTGACCACAGTTGTCAATATTATTAAACAGTATAAGGTTCATGGGACTGTAGTCAACCTCCCAGGATGTAGACACAAGAGGAAATGCAATCCCACGTTGATCAGAAGGATAGTATGGGCCGCATTACAACGACGGGGTCAGTTAGTCAATTGCCACTGACACAGAACACATTTATGGGTGTTTCCAAGTTCATTTGCTTATCACAACGGCGTAAAAATGAACTTTCCACCGGTGCATGAATCAGAGAGGCTGGTCAAATCATTCAGAGGTGTGCTTTGGCTAATCCAATCTAAATGGCTCCCTCCCATCCCTTTAATGCACAGAGGTGCATTATCTAAAGTGAATTGTGATAATGATGATTTAAGACGGGTTTCGTGCTGAGCAAACCCGTGTGTGTGAGCCATAATGCATGTGATAGTGATGCTGCTTGGTAATAAGGAAGACATCAATGGCAGTTGATGCCCAGTTAGTTATGTTAGAATCAGAATCAGAATCAGAATCAGAATCAGATTTATTGCCATTGTTCATGTAGTACACAAACTAGGAATTTGTCTTGGTGCAATGCTGCAACATTAAACATGATAAAATAAAAGAAATAAACTATACATGCAATAAAGTGTAGAATAAGAGTGAGTAATACTAGTCAGCAGTTTAAATATATTAGCGAGCAGCAGATAATGTGGAGAACCATATAGTGCAGTCGGTAATGCAGGAAGAAAACAGTGATGATTGACATGAGTCTGGTTGAGCTGCTGTACATAGTGCACGAGAGTCAATAAGTCACTTAGTGTTCAGCAGTCTGATGGCAGAGGGGAAGAAGCTGTTCATGTGACGGGAGGTTTTAGTCTGGATGGACCGAAGTCTTCTACCTGAGGGGAGAGGGGCAAACAGTACGTGATCAGGTGTGAAGGATCGGCTATGATCCGGCCAGCACGCCTCCGGGTCCTGGAGATGTACAGATCCTGGAGAGATGGGAGCTTGCAGCCGATCACCTTCTCAGCAGTGCGCACGACGTGCTGCAGCCTTAGTCTGTCCCTGGCAGTGGCTCCTGCGTACCACACGGTTATGGAGGTGGTGAGGATGGACTCGATGATGGCTGTGTAGAACTGCACTAACATCTTGGTGGGTAGCTTGAGCTTCCTCAGCTGCCGCAGGAAGAACATCCTCTGCTGGGCCTTTTTGATGAGGGAGCTGATGGTCGGCTCCCACTTGAGGTCCCTGGTGATGGTGGTGCCTAGGAAGCGGAAGGAATCAGCAGTGGTGATGGGAGAGCCTGTGAGGGTGAGGGGGGGCAGAGGGGTTGTGACTTTCCTGAAGTCCACAATCATCTCCACTGTCTTCAGAGCGTTCAGCTGCAGGTTGTTGTTGTTGCACCAGGACGCCAGCTGGGCCACCTCACTCCTGTAGACGGACTCGTCGCCGTTGGAGATGAGCCCGATGAGGGTGGTGTCGTCTGCAAACTTGATCAGCTTGACAGACTGGTGGCTGGAGGTGCAGGAGTTGGTGTAAAGGGAGAAGAGTGGGGGGAAAGTACACAGCCCTGGGGTGATCCGGTGCTGATGCTAGCAGAGTCTGAGACAGTCTTTCCCAGCCGCACATGCTGCCTCCGGTCCGTCAGGAAGTCGGTGATCCACCTGCAGAGGGAGTCAGGCACGTTGAGCAGGGACAGCTTGTCCCGGAGCAGATCGGGGCGGATGGTGTTGAATGCGGAGCTGAAGTCCACAAACAGGATCCTGGCGTAGGTTCCCGGGGAGTCCAGGTGCTGCAGGATGGAGTGGAGGGCCAGGTTGACTGCGTCGTCTACAGACCTGTTGGCTCGGTAGGCAAACTGCAGCGGGTCCAGGAGGGGGGTGGTGATGGACTTGAGGTGGGGCAGGACCAGGCGTTCAAAGGACTTCATGACTACAGAGGTGAGCGCTACAGGTCTGTAGCGCTCACCAGAAAGAACAAATGGGGAAGAATGGGCTGAAACATCAGCTGAACGGTTTCTGTAAAAAATAATGTAACCATAACTTATGTTTTAGCATGACAATTTAACATCTGTCCGGGGACTGTGAATGAAAAGTAGCCATGTTGGCTAATTCTGGTGCCTTTTTACAGTAATGTGAATTACTGTAAATGGGAGGCCGGTGTGCATCCGCTGTCTGTTCTGTACATATAGAAGTATTGACAAATAAAAATCTTTGAATCTCTTTGAAGCTAATGTACAATGTCCCTGTCAAATAAACCAGTAAATAAAATAAAATAAATAAATGCAGTGCACACGGGTGCAGCACACAGACATGCAGCTCATCTACCTTCACTACCTCTACTCCTTGCATCTTCACCGTTAAGTAAATTTAAAATAATTTCCAGATCTTGACAAGTTGCTTTTATCCTAAAGTGAAATATTATATTTTTGAGTTTCCAAATACCTGTGACTCAATGTTTTGTGCCTTTTTAGATCCACTGTGACATTTACAGTACTGTGAAAAAAGTATTTGCCCCCTTCCTGATTTCTTATATTTTTGCATATTTGTCAACACTTCAATTCAATTCAATTCAATTTAACTTTATTTATATAGTGCCATTTCACAACAATAGTCATCTCATAGCACTTTCAAATGTAGGGGGAACCTCCACAATTGCAGAAAGACCCCAGCAATAAGGCAATCCCCTGTGAGCAAGAACTTGGCGATGGTGGAGAGGAAAAACTCCCTTTTAGCAGGAAGAAACCTCTAGCAGAACCAGGCTCAGGGAGGGGCAGTCATCTGCTGTGACTGGCTGAGAGGTGAGGGGACAGAGAAGATGAAAAGAACAGACATAAAGAGAGAAAACATTAAAGCAAACATTAAAGGAGTGAAGCCAAGTACATTATTGGAGGGCCCCCAGCAGTCTAAATCTATTAGCACTTAATTGTTTCAGATTATCAAACAAATTTAAACATCACACAAAGATAACCTGAATAAATACAAAAATGCAGTTTTCAAATGATGATTTCATTTATTAAAGGAAAAAAACTATCCAAATCTACCTGGCCCTACAGTCATGTGAAAAAATTAGGACACCCCATTAAATATTCAGGTCTTTATTAACCTCTTGCACTCCGGTGTACCGCGGGCGGACACGTCTCTGTGTCCTAGAGCGCACGAGGGCGCCCTAGAATGCACACTGTGCGTCCTAGGGCGCACTGAGGAAAAAAAACCCCCCTGCATTTCCGTTCTTCCACTACAGCCACAGCCGCGAACAGAATGCCAAAGGAGTGCTTTGATTGGTTTAGATGTGATTGACCTCTCATTCGACTAATAAGAGCCTTGAATTGGGTTTCTGAAACGTTGAAGAACCAATGACTGAAAACCTAGCAAGAAGGACCCGCCTACCAATGGCTGCGAATACAGCGAGCCAATTGAAGCACAGTAGTTCGAAAGCGTGCCTCTCTTGCAAAATCTGTTTTGTCTAAGCCGCTGGGTGACACACACGCGTTCGCCAGTCTTTTTTCTTACTACTGTTCTTATTTGTTTTGAAAAATCGTTCACCAAAACCGCAATCATGGAAGCGCAAAACTGCAATAATGGAATTATGGTTTGACCGGGTCGCATGACCAGAACCACGAGTCCGTAACAAGCGGACCAGCGTCATGTTCGTCTGACAATGAGGAAGAGAAGTTCGCCAGCGACACTGCTGTTGTGGACAGGTAAGTGTTATAAGCGAAATTATTCTTTATCCCTGAAAATTGTAATCAAAATGACTTTTGACCGATCGGTAAATTACAACTGTGCGTAGTAGGCCGTGGCACACGAACCGTGTCCAGTCCGTGCGCCGCGTACGGACCGTGAACGCCCCCCCCCCCGCTACTCTTCTGTAGCGGATTGCAGATGTTATTGCAGATATTTTAGTACAACTGTGCGTAGTAGACCGCGGCGCACAGTCCCCGCTTTCCGTCATGGAGCGATGGGCGATGTCCGTCCTCTGTAGCGGGGTGGTGGGAGTTGTTATCTTCTACATTACAGATATTTTAGTATAATTTTTAGTGCACTGTAGGTTATTTTTTCTTGTAAAAAAAAGCCACATATTTTTTACTTGGCATGCTTCTTTGTGTGTGGGGGCTTGTTTGTTCATTCATTCATGAATGAATGAATAAACACCCCCCCCCCCACACACACACACAGCCCTGAGTGTCACCTTTCATTAGAGCCCAAGAAGAAGCTTCTATATTGAATCATTCAAAAGTTACAGACGTTTTTCCAAGCTGTGCCATTTGGCACAATTTGGCACAGTTCAAAAACGCCTGGGAACAACCTAAGAAAAAAGCTGTGTAATATATTCATTTTTTTGTGGTATTGTTACAAAATTTTGACCTCAGCTGGATAACACTTGGTTCTACATTTCTGTTGCATTTTCCAGCCCGGATCTGACAGCTGTGTGTTATTTGCAAGCATTTGTATCCAAAAAAACACCCAGGCGAAATTTATTTTCTTCAAGTTCAGTATGTTTAGATGACTGTTACTCAGTGGCCGGAGTACTTAGAGAGATTATGACTATTTTGCCAAAAAATTCAAAGTGTTTTCTTTTAAATGAGACCAACCCCATGAAGATGCTGCAAAGGGTTGAAGAACAGCTTTTGATTTACTTTGGGTACGTTATTTTTTGGCGTTCTTAGGGAAATTGATCAGAGTGCAAGGGGTTAAGAAATGTTCACATATCTATGTCTAACATTGTTTTTGTTTTTATTTGCATTTTTTAACATTTATTTTAGCCATTGTAAGTGGGAATGGATGTGGTTGTCCTAAAAAAGATGGGGGTGTCCTAATTTATTCCTCACTATTTGTTTAGAATTACATTTTACAGAAAATTTGAAAAAAGTCTTCAATTCATTTTTATTGCATGAATCTCCCAGTATTTTTAACATTGATATTAAATATCCATATGTCCAAATATGTTAAAAAACACACACAGGCTGACACAGGGTGTCCTAATTTTTTCACATAACTGTATGTGAAAAAGCAATTGCCCCTCTTGTTACATCATGAATTAACTGTAATTAACCACATTTTTTGGAAAGCTGAGTTCAGTTTTAGTGACATGGTTTTTGACCCAAGAAGCAGACACGACTCAGGATTAACACAATTAACCTTTTATTTACAATTATGTGAGTGTGTGGATGCGTGTATGAGTATCTGTGGTGAGTGTAGTGTGTGGAGAAGTCAGCTTGGGGCGAGCAGAGCACCGTTCGACCTGGCAACTCTAAGGACAGAGCAGAGGGACAATTAGAGACAGTTCAGGCAGAGGGAGCACCCGTAAACACAACCCTTACAGTTTGCAGTGTAGGAGTAGCACTCAGGTTAGCTCGACGGCCCAGGCCAGGAGGACAGTGTCAGTCGCCCCGTAGGTAGGCAGGTAAACAGAGCAGGGAGGTCTGCCACCAGATGGAGGAGAGTCCGCCGCCAAGGTTACACTGCCTGTGCACAGGGGAAGTAGAAGGGTGAGAGGAAAGGTTTTTGCAGGCTTACTTGGCTGCCGGGAGGTGAGATGTCTGAAGGCTAGCAGTAGCACTGGAGAGAAGATGAGGCTGGAACCACAGCGTAGAGTTGGCGAGTACAGATCCCTTGGAAAGGAAGCAGACGACTCCGCGCTGATCTCTGGGTCCCACAGAATAAATAGGCAGAGCCAGATAGCGGACAGGTGTGTGCGCAGGTGCGCCTAATTGGCGGCCATGACATTCAGTAGCTACACCCAAGCCTGATTACTGCCAGACCTGTTGAATCAAGAAATCACTTAATAGAACCTGACAACCTAAAGTAGCCTAAAAGATCTCAAAAAGCAACACATCTCACTGTGATCTAAAGAAATTCAAGAACAGACAAGAAACAAAAATCCAGGACAACATCTAAAGAACTACAGGCCTCACTTGCCTCAGTTTGGACACTGGTCCATGATGGAACAATAAGAAAGAGACTGGGCAAAAATGGCATCCATGGGAGAGTTTCAAGACAAAAACCACAGCTGGACAAAAAGAACATAAAGACTCGTTTCACATTTGCCAGAAAACATCTACATGATGCTCAAGACTTTTGTGAAAATATTCTGGGGACTGACAAGAAAAAAAGTTGAACTTTTTGGAAGACGTGTGTCCTGTTTTATCTGGCATAAAACTAACACAGAATTTCATAAAAAGAACATTGTATCAGCAGTCAAACATAGTGGTGGTAGTGTCATGGTCTGGAGCTGCTTTGCTGCTTCAGGACCTGGACAACTTGCCCTAATTGACAGAACCATGAATTTTGCTCTCTACCAGAAAGACCTGAAGTTGAATGTCCGCCCATCAGTTCATGAAGCCCTCCAATCTGACTGAATTTAAACAATTCTGCACAGATCAGTGGGTCAAAATTCCTCACCAGCGATGTAAAAGACTCATTGCCAGTTGTTGGCACCAATGGTGGTACAACCAGTTATTAGGTTTATGTAATGGTCTGCTTAGTGTTCATTCCCTTCAGCTGCGCGCACACCTGTTCCTCATCACGACCTGGGCTACTTAAACCACGCTGCCCTGGGCTCCGTGCGGAGTCGTCTGTCTACACTCCATACGACCTTTTCCTGCCTTCGTCTTTGTTCCTGAGTTCCAGCCATAGTCTACCTTTGTCCTCGCTCTAAGCCTCCAGCCCTCCTCCTTCAGAAAGAATCCTGCTCTAGTCCAAGTAAGCCCCGCTCCTTCCTCTAACCCTTCTTTCAGTCCCCTGTGCGCAGGAGGAGCTCCGTGGTGGCAGTCCTCTCCCTCTCTGCGGCGGCGGACCACCTTCCTTCCTTCCTGGTGGCAGACTACGCTGCACCACTCATCCTGCACACAGTCACCTCCAGCTGCCGGGACGAGAACGGGGAACACTGTCTTCCTGGCCGTAGCCGCCGAGCTGAACCTGAGCAGCGTAACATCTCTACAAACAGTAAACCTTGAACTTTACTACTCATTCCAATCGGTGATAACCCCTAACTGTCTCTGCTTCTGTGTGTTCCCAGGGTTGCCGGGTTGTACGGTGTTCTGCTCTCCCTCAGCGGCATCACACTACACATCCACTCACGCATTCACGAACTCATTATTGCTAATAAACTTAATTGTATCTATACCTGAGTCTGTGTCTGGTCACTGGGTCTATACACCATGTCAGTTTAGGGGGCAGTTAGGAGTGCAATTACTTTTTCACATAGAGCCAGGTAGGTTTGGATAGCTTTTTTTCCTTTAATAAATGAAATCATCATCTAAAAACCGCATTTTGCATTTACTCAGGTTATCTTTGTCTAATATTAAAGTTTGTTTGATGAGCTGAAACATTTAGATGTAACAATATGCAAAAATATAAGAAATCAGGAGGGGGGCAAATACTTTTTCATAGCACTGTAAGTTGTAATGCACATATGTAAATGATTAACTGAGGCATATTGTTGAAAATGTGCTTGTTTTTCTTTGAAAATGCGGGTTGTTTACAATGTTTTGTAAAAGAATGATCCATTAAATATGAGCATTTCACAATGTATGTGTACTTCTTTGCACTTAAACAAACAAATTTGGAGTTGCCATTACAGGTACATCTCAAAAAATTAGAATATCATGAAAAAGTTCAATATTTTTTGTCACTCATTTCAGAAAGTGAAACCTGTATATTATATAGATTCATTCATTACACAGAAAGTGATATATTTCAAGTGTTTATTTATTTTAATTTTGATGATTATGGCTTTCAGCCCATGAAAACCCCAAATTCAGTTTCTCAAAAAATTAGAATATTACATAAAATTAATTTTAAAAAATAGTTTTTTAATAGAAATGTTGGCTGACTGAAAAGTGTGTCCATGTACACACTCAATACTTGGTCGGGGCGCCTTTTGGATTAATTACTGTATCAATGTGGTGTGGCATGGAGGTGATCAGCCTGTGGCACTGCTGAGGTGTTATGAAGGTCCAGGTTGCTTTGATAGTGACCTTCAGCTCGTCTGCATTGTTGGGTCTGGTGTCTCTCATCTTCCTCTTGACAATCCTCCATAGATTCTCTATGGGGTTCAGGTCACGAGAGTTTGCTGGCCAATCAAACACAGTGATGCCATGGTCATTAAACCAGGTTTTTATGCTTTTGACAGTGTGTGTGTGTGTGTGTGGGGGGGGGGGCAAGTCCTGCTGAAAAATGAAATCAGCTTCTCCGTGAAGCTTGTCAGCAGAGGGAAACATGAAGTGCTCTAAAATTTCCTGGTAGACGACTGTGCTGACTTTGGTCTTGATAGAACATAGTGGACCAACACCAGCAGATGACCTCTGTTCAGATGAAGTAAATTTTGCATTTGATTTGAAAATCAAAGTCCCAGAGTCTGGAGAAAGAGTGGAGAGGAACAGAATCTAAGTTGCTTGAGGTTTAGTGTGAAGTTTCCACAGTCAGTGATGATTTGAGGAACCATGTTTTCTGCTGGTGTTGGTCCACTGTGTTTTATCGAGACCAAAGTCAGCACAGGTGTCTACCAGGAAATTTTAGAGCACTTCATGCTTCCCTCTGCTGACAAGCTTTATGGAGAAGCTGATTTCATTTTCCAGCAGGACTTGGCACCCCCCCCCCCCCACACACACACACACACTGCCAAAAGTATCAAAACCTGGTTTAATGACCATGGCATCACTGTGTTTGATTGGCCAGCAAACTCTCCTGACCTGAACCCCATAGAGAATCTATCGAGTATTGTCAAGAGGAAGATGAGAGACACCAGACCCAACAATGGAGATGAGCTGAAGGTCACTATCAAAGCAACCTGGACCTTCATAACACCTCAGCAGAGCCACAGGCTGATCACCTCCATGCCACGCCACATTGATACAGTAATTAATCCAAAAGGTGCCCCAACCAAGTATTGAGTGGTACATGGACATAGTTTTCAGTCGGCCAACATTTCTGTTAAAAAACTATTTTTTTACATTAATTTTATGTAATATTCAAATTTTCTGAGAACCTGAATTTGGGGTTTTCATGGGCTGTAAGCCATAATCATCAAAATTAAAATAAATAAACACTTGAAATATATCACCCTCTGTGAAATGAATCCATGTAATATATGGGTTTCACTTCCTGAAATGAGTGACAAAAAATATTGAACTTTTTCATGATATTCTAATTTTTTGAGATGTACCTGTATTTAGGTTATTATTGTATCATTTATTGGTCCGGCCCACTTGACACTGAATTGTGGCCCCTGTACTAAAATGAGTTTGACACTCCTGATATAAACAATAAAGAATGCCATTAAAGTTTCATCAGTTTGAAATTATTTCAGAGATAATTGTGGGTTTTTTTGTGGGGACCAACAAATTTGAGCATGTCTGTATGTATCCAAGCCTCCAGATGACTCAAAGAAGTGGTTCCATTCTCTACCCATAAATCTCTCAGATCTCACAAAGAGTTTCTCTTAAAAGCTGCAACTACATTTGATTTTTTTTCACATATGTTGGATTTGTTAGAAGATGAAATCAGTATTAGTGGTGAATAAAAAAAATGACCTTGTGACAAAATTGCCTCCAAGCTCAGCTAAAGTGTACCACTCTGTGTTGCTTGTATTAGAAAAAAAATGTGTGAATATTGAGAGAAATGCTCAAAAATACAAAAATGCAAATAAATGGATACTTTGAGCCATGTTTTTCCTGTGAAAGGTTGTTTATGCTGACCTTTTGCTACTCTGAAAATGTCTCAAAGATCACACCAAACACAGCACATATAAAGAGAACGTTGTGTCCCACCGGTATTAATATCAGCGCGATTTCTCCTGTTCAATAGACGGCTATTCTTTGTATGGCAGTCGGATAAAGAAGACACGCTCAGCCCCAAAATGCCACTTCACTGAACCTTGGCGCACCAAAAACCAATAAATAATTCCCCAAATGAAAGAAAGCAGTCTGAAAAGATTGTGCTATTTTTGTTATGAATATCCACAGCAATATTTTATTGTTATTAAAATCCTTTCAGTCCAGAGACAGTGCTCCATATCCCTCCAAAGAGACGTTTTAATATCCTTATAATTTAATAACCAGGCAGGATTCGTCTTTATCTTGCTGTGTGGAACTGCTCCCTGCAACGTACATTTCGGCGACAGCAAATGTAGATGTGCATTAAGTGACACTCCTGAATAATAATTCCATAGCAACGATATGAGGAGCTTCATCTCTTTTTCTCTGTTCAATCTATGAGGATGGGTAATGATTCTCTTCTTTATTTTTTAGCTGAAATGCTGTTAAAATGACCTGGGAACGGAGCGACTTTGCATAATAGCTTTATAAGTTTAGTGCGTGCAGAATTCTCCCTAACAGAGGGAAGGTCAACAACCCATTTGACTTAATGGGATTTTAATTCCTACTCCAAACTATTTACATCAGGCATATTTACATACCAACAGTTTGTGGTGCAACAGCCCAAGTGAGCGCTCTCTGAATAACTGAGCCTGGAGCTTGACTGTGCACGCTCACTATCTGCATTTAATGTTAAAATGTTAATGTTTCTGTTTATTTGGAAGAAAAGGCTGGTTGGATGGCGTTAGAAAGTTTACTGTATACACATTTATAGATGGGTCTGCAGGTCTGACACAGCTTTAAGACCTTTTCAGACCTTTTTTAAAGTGACACTCTCTCACTTTAAAGCTCCATCCCCTGAAAAAAAAGTGAGTTTGGACGGAGTGTTTTTGGTGACTTGACTAACCGGTCTGTAGTGTTGAGCCAAGAAGGACTCTGTGGTCTAACTGAAGTTAGCCTCCAGTTAGCATTTTTAGGCTAACTGCTTTGAAAACCTGACCTAAATTAAGACGGGTTTTACCATTAAACTGCTTTTAAGGAGTGATGCAGTTTCAGTCATTATCCTGGGCCACTGTGCATACAACCGGGCATGTCCTTCAACCAGTAAGTCTTCTTATCACAGGGTTTATTCTGTTTAATGTAGCGTTATTAGCCTTGGGGATGTGGATGGGCCTAGTAATTACAGATCCTGGCGTTTGAAGGAGAAGGAAAAGTAAAAAGATTTTGACGCAAAATTAAGACAATGAAAGGGTTTTTGTAGAAATAAAGGGCACAAGATACCATTTCGGACAATGTAGATTTCTTTTAATAGGGGGTTTATGTCCACTGGAGTGTGTCTTTAAGGCTTCTCATCAAATTTAAGTTGTTGCATTTGCAAAAAGCATGCAACCATCTTACAAGTAGCCTTGTCCAGTTATTTACCAGAAATCTCATTAAACTGGGACTTTCCCAGGATTGATGTTGCCACTAGATAATTGAGTTATTCAAGTATCAGTTAGAGCAGTGGTCCCAGTGGTGGACTGTCAGGGCCAGCAAAGCCTTCTCTGCTGGCCTAAACACTATCAACCTTTACAACATATTTGTTCCATTAGGATGTATTAAATCATTCCCGATAGTCTATTCTCTTCATTTTGTAGCTTTTCTCTTGGTTGCACTCCTTCCAGTAGTGTAGTGCATGTTAGAGTTTTTTTTTTTTTTTTGTCCAATTACACTGTAAAACTGAATAGTTCACAGAAGTCGAAACGTGGAAATCGATTACCTAATAAATTTTAAGTAAATGAAATGATTTTTTTTTGAGTAATCTTAAATTTAAAAATACATTTTCAGCAAATATTTTAAATATTTTATTTTAAAGTTTACTCAAAAATATTTGCTGAAAATATATTTTTAAATTTAAGATTACTTAAAAAAATCATTTCATTTACTTAAAATGTATTAGGTAATCGGTTTCCACATAAGTTTTGAGTTCTGTGAACTATTCGATTTTACAATGTATATTTCAGCCATCTGTGCTGCCAGGGTCAAGCAAATCTGCCTTTGGGCTTCAGGAATTAACAGTGTGGCTCTGTAGGTTAAATTAACTGTTAAACTTATCCTGCTGCTTTAACCAATCAGATGTGTGTCCAGGGGTATGCATAGAAGGCATCCGAGAATGTAGGCATTTTCACATCTTTTGATTGGTTGGTTAGACTCCTCCAACCACACTGCAGAGGATCCTAGCTAGCAAAACGCCAGTGCAAGGATTTGCTTAAGCAGCTACAATATACTGTATCTGTTAAAATATAATAGCTGTTTTTCCACCCTCAATGGCTGACAAGGAAGAGGAAAATGATTTGGTCGCTGATATTTTAAAAAAATCAATTTTCCAGACAGACTTTTCAAGAAAAGCTGGTCACTGCGACAAGAGGTCGGCCAACCCTGAAGCTAGCAGGCCCGTCTCAGCTGGGGAAAGGATTTGCCTGTCACTTCCATATTAGCAACAAGTAATAGGTTCATTTTGTCTTCTTTTAATTATTTATCTTTTGTTCATATAAAAGACAAAAAATAAAATAGAAAGATGTCTTTACCTTCTTTAGATGTTTCAACTGCACTGCAGCCTTCATCAGAAGAGTCAGCTGATTGCTGCCAGGTGACATTTATCAGCTGATTTTCGTAGGTGGGGCCAGCTCAGCAGATCTGTCGGATCTACCGAGCCGGCCCCGCCTCCCGCCATCAGATGGTCTCTGGAGTAGATACTTGGGACCAGACAGGGTTTGCAAACTTGAGCTGTCTACTGTCACACCATGACGATTTTAGCAGTGTTCGCCAAACATATAAAAATTGGTCTAAAATGCTGGGATACGCCTAAATTTTCACTTTTGGCTGTATGCATTGCATATCCATAACGACTTGGACGTATAATTAAGTAATAGGAACTTAAACTAACTAATGCTTAGCATGTTGTCGACATTCACAACTTATGCGGAACAACAGTCTAACTTCTGCGTAGTGCAGTCAAGCCAAACTGCTGTTGCCGCCGATCCATGAATCCTAGTTTTGGGAGAGATCATCTCTGTTCAACCCAGATGATTCTCCCCTCCAAAGACCACAGCGGGGGGCGTGACTGACCTGGCAGAGCTGTCAGATCTATCAGGTCAGTCACGTCTGAAACAGCTGATGTGACACGTCAGGAACATCAGATACAGTAACAGTTGTCACAACCTTGCTCAAAGGCATGCAAACTAATGGCGATAAAAAAAATTATTTTCAATAAAGTGAAAAAAATAAAACCAAGATAATACATGGAGTGTGCTTTTGCTGGGATGCACAGCCAACAGCAAACAGCTGCGCTCTGCGCTTCAGGCGATAAGCTGATTCTTCCTCCTTCTCCGGTGTTCTGACATTATGGCATATCTATCAGAACAACACAGGACAGATGATTGTATAGGCTTCATTTAGATGTAAAAAAAACCCCCATTGGTCCTGTGTGTTTAGCTCTGTGTGTGTATGCGTATGCGCTGCAGGTAGAGAGCTCTGTACAGGTTTTTCCTGTGAACCAAAGCTGCAAATATACCATTTGCTCCACGAATGCCGGACATTTCAGCCATACGCTGGATACGTTGAAAAATTTTCAGCATGCTGAAAATTAATTTTCAGAGGAGCTCGGCAAATAACGCTGTATATCATTGTGCTTCAGTGTGCTCTTAACTTAGACAAAACTGAGCCATAACTGATTCATGTACCCCAGCGTATTCTCCAAATTTTTCATTTGTTTTGCAAACACTGCCTAAATCATCTAGGTGTAGCAGGACCTTCACTAAGGCAGCAGTGAGGCACCAAAGCACAGCTGCCAGTTGGACAAGCAACAGTACTTTTAAACCTTTGGGGAAACGAGTGGATCTGCAGCTCAATGAACAAATGCTGCATGGAAATGGAGCTCTGCAATGAAAAGGTAAAGATTCTTAAAACTATAATTTTATAGTTAACCCCTTAACGCCTGAATTTATTTCCAATTAGGAAAAAAAAAATTCACTTGTGTTTTTGCTTTCAAGTAGATGCTAAATTAAGTTGAGAAAGTTAATTTGACTATAGCACATAAAATAGATATAATTTTAGGTATGATGCAAATTAGCGACAACAGGCATCTATGGTAACCTAACCCTAGCAATCAGGAAATGGATGGTGCTCCGTCTCTGACCGTTCCTACAAGAAACTAATGCTTGCAAAAGGTTCCTAGGTATGTGTTGGAAGTGCTCCAACCGGAAGTGGAGGAATACAGATGGTATTTTGCTTGTATTTGGAGCAGAAGTGGTTTGATGCGAATTCTCGACGACAGGCGTCAAGGGGTTAAAGTTATTTTTGTAATGCTTTGTGTGGAAGGCCCTATAGGCTATTTCTATGGTGTTTGGTATGAATGTCACTTAAATCGGGTAGATCACCACTGAAGGCCTAGTTGTAAAAGACACAGTCTGCCACTAAGTAGTCCCCACCCTCCTGTCCCTGTAACGTTTAGGTTTCTGTAGGAAATTTTGTAATTTCCCTTCTTATTTAGTTTAAAAAATGGCAAATGATTTGCCATAGTTGTGTATGTGTTCTGTAGGCACCCATACATCCATGTACAACAATGGCAAATTATTTGCAATTTTTTGGACCAATTAAGAAGGGAAATTGCAAAATTTCCCACGGAAACCTGAACGTTCCAGGGACCAGAGGTTGGGGGCCACTGATTAAGTAAACTATAGCAAAATAAGCTAAAATCACTTGTATAAATGAGAATATGGCCAAGCGTATTGTAGGTCTGTAACGAAAATTCCTCTTGCTCAAAAATGCTGTGATAGGCTCCAGCCCCACCCCCCCCACCCCTGCAACCTGAAAAGGATTACGCGGAAGAAGATGGATGGATGGATGGACAGGAAAACACAAACTGGCTAAGTTTTCTGGCCTCCATATATCGCTGTCTACAGTGTGTGCTTGTTTACATCCACCAACATTTCAGACAGTCTCTCTGTGGAGGCGGGGCCACGTGCACAGCAGTAGAGGGGACAGCGAGAGACACGGAGGCAGCCAGAAGAAGAGTGTGCTCACACTACAAAGTCTGTCCCAACCCAGCCTAGAACTCTGCTTCTTTTTAATAGTGTGAAACCGCTGCGCTGCAACGCTCCAACATTTAGCTCGAATGGACACGTCGGTTACTCAGGTTCTAGTACATGTTTACCTGACTTTACCTGTTTGCTAATTTTCAACTTATTTTCTGATAAATTTTTGATTTTTCCCCCCTAATTTGATACATTTTTTTTTTTTGAAAATTTGAAGCTTTCTCATAAATTTTCAACTTGGTTTTTTTTACTGCAAAATTGCAACTTTTTCTCATAAATTTGTTAGTTTTTCTTGTAAAATTGTGACTTTTTTCTTGCAAATTTTCTAACCTTTTCTTGTAATTTTGGAACTTTCTCATAAATTTGCCACTTTTTTCCTGTAACCTGACAACTTTTTCCTCATAAATTAGTTACTTTTTCCTTGAAAATTGGCTATTTTCTTGTAAATTTGTGAGTTTTTCTCATAAATTTGCCACATTTTTCTTGTAAATTTCGAACTTTCTCAAAAATGTTCTATTTTTTTTAATGTAAACTTACAGCTTTTCCTCACAAATTTGGGACGTTTTTTTCCTGATAAATTTTCAATTTATTTACTCATAAATTTGCTACTTTGCAACTTTTCCCAGTTTTTTCCTCATAAATTTGTGACTTTTTTTTTGTAAATTTGATATTTTTTTTGTAAGTTTGTAACTCTTTTCAAGTAATTTTACAATTTTTTTTTCTTAGAAATTTGCAACTTTTTTCACCCTAAATTTTCATTTTTTTCACATAAGTTTGCAACTTTTTTGTAGTAAATTTGTGACTTTTTCTCATAAATTTTCAATTTATTCACTCATACATTTACTACTTTTTTGTTAATTTGCAACTTTTTCTAAGTTTTTCCTCATAAATTTGTGACTTTTTTCTTGTAAGTTTGCTGAATTTTTCTTGTAAATGTGCAACTTTTTCTCCTAAATTTTCATTTTTTTTCTCATAAGTTTGCAACTTTTTTTTCTAGTAAATTTGTAACTTTTTTCTTGTAAGTTTGCTGAATTTTTCTTGTAAATGTGCAACTTTTTCTCCTAAATTTTCATTTTTTTTCTCATAAGTTTGCGACTTTTTTTCTAGTAAATTTGTGACTTTTTCTCATAAATTCATTACTATTTCTTTTGTAAATTTGTTGTTTTTTTTCTTATAAATGTTCACATTTTTTTCTCATGAATTTGTGACTTTTTTACATAATTTTGCCTGTGGCACAAGTGTTACTGAAGCCTGCTCAGCCACTTTAAACCCATGTGGGGCCCAGCTGGGTTTAAAGTGGGTAAACAGATCACCTGCTCACCTGCACCACAGGTAAAGTCCATGTGGGCAAACACAGATGGGGCCAACATGAAACCCACAGACAAACCCACATGGGACCCATAAGGCAGCCCAGCTTAAAACTATTGTGGGGCCCACATGGGAATTCTGGCTGGGTCTGAACTAACTTTGTAGCATTTAGCCAGTCACAGAGGGCTTCTTCCACCATCTCGTGGACACGTGTTTACTGGAAATATGACCAATCGAATGGATTTGAAACAACTGCATATGCACATTTTGAGTCTTTGTGCACTTTTAAGCTGATAATTCACTGTTGCAGCACTGTAGATACATCATAAAACATGGAAAAACATGTTATGCAGTAGCTACTGTATGCAGGGTGTGGTCCCTGAGCTTTTTTATTGTTCCTTATGAACCGAAAAACGAAACGCATATCTGGACAGCTGCAGAGGGTTTTATATTTTGACTGCTCTCATTTCACTCTGTCGACCTGACTGCATTCACCTTCATGGTCTGAAATGATCAGCGACACAAACCGACCAAAGTATGTGTGTGTGTGTGTGTGTGTGTGTGTGTGTGTGTGTGTGTGTGTGTGTGTGTGTGTGGCGTGACATTCACCTTCACGCAGACACACATGTTCACTGCTTTAAAGAACCGCACTTTGGCTTCCATTCAATCCCGCCAATTTAAGCTACTCTTAATCACTACTTTACCTACAGTAAACCTGACCTTTCCCCCGAACCTCAGAACACATCTTCACCTTACAGCCATTTGTGTTAGATCCCCCCCACATGGGAGGTGTTAACAGAGTTATGTCCCCACAACATCAGGATTATAAATACGCCCACACGCAGTGAGTGGGAGCAGGAGAGAATATCAGATAAGACCACCGGCCAACACAGCAGTCAGAAGTCAAAGAACAATCTGCAGTGGTGGAGCTCTTCTAAAACTGCAGAATTACATAATTCTGCTGAAATAAAGAGCAAAGAAAATGCTGCCTACTGTTACAGTGGGAGATATATTAAAGTAGAATAACATGATTTGCAATTTAACTTAAATAATTATAACCATAATTATGAAAATTCAATCAAAAAAGCTCAAAACATTTCAGTGTATGCACAACTAATATTGAATATATATATTTTTTGGGTTTTACAGAAAAAAACTCACTTTTTCACAGTATTCTAATTTCTTGAAATTAATCCCTCCATGGATCGTCACCTTATCGTGGTGGGGGTTTTGTGTGCCTGAGTGATCCCAGGAGCTATGTTGTCCGGGGCAATTTGCCTCTGGTAGGGTCACCTAAGACA
Source organism: Pholidichthys leucotaenia (assembly GCA_020510985.1). Lineage (NCBI taxonomy): Eukaryota > Metazoa > Chordata > Actinopteri > Cichliformes > Pholidichthyidae > Pholidichthys > Pholidichthys leucotaenia. The sequence goes on along the minus strand of CM035837.1, from coordinate 415,381,167 downwards.
AACTGGTCCTGGGTGAAGGGCCAGACTAGAAACAATCCAAAAGACTCTCATTATAAATGTTACAACAAGGATTCAGTGTACCTCGCCCAGTATGGGGTTACTGGGGCCCCACCCTGGAGGCAGGCCTGGAGAGGGAATCGATGGCAAGCGTCTAGTGGCTGGGTTTCTGCTCATGGGACCCGGCTGGGCTCGGCCCAAAGGAGCTACATGGGTCCGCCCTCCAGTGGGCTCACCACCTGCAGGAGGGACCATGTGGGTCCTGTGCTTTGCTAATCAGGTGGCAGGTGAAGGCAGAGACCTTGGCGATCTGATCCCAGGCAACCTAAACTGGCTTTTGGGATGTGGAATGTCCCGTTTCTGGTGGGGAAGGAGCCTGAGCTGGTGCATGAGGTTGAGAGATACAGGCTAGATATAGTTGGGCTCACCTCAACACACATCTCTGGTTCCAGAACCATTCTCCTGGAGCGGGGCTGATGCTGTGTTCACTGGTTCCATCATTTTTCCATTTCCTGTTCATTGTGTATTGGAAACGCAAAAGAAAGCATTTGAGTCCAAACTGGTGATAACCGGACTGCAGTGTGCTGAGTCCCCTGTGGGTTCACCTACAGCTCATTTGCATAAACATTACGATCAGTCATGATTTTTTCTGTACAGTCATGCACCGGAGGCAGGACTCTCATCCTGAACTTTTAAACCAGCGTTTTTTGATGTCAAATAACAACAGATTCATTAAATCAATCTACTATTTCTCACACAAAGTGATGTTAGGAGCACTTTTCGCTGGTTTGTTTTAAAGATATGGAGACCAAGGACGCCATATTGTCTGGTAGCAGCTGAGAGCTGAAGACCACCCTCGGACTGATTTGTCGACCAATCCAGTGAACCAGCCAACTGAAGGAGAAGATGGGGCGGGAGGGCAGATCTGTACATTACCTGTTGTTGTGAAGACATGAAGGAGAAATTAACAATCGCTGTTTCAGGCAACCCGATACTATATGACCAGTCCTTGCTGTCATATAAAAACAACATACAGTATAAAGGAACATAAAGGACGAGGCGTGGAGAGCAGTGAAACATGGGCTCATCTCGCCAAAGCTCAGGTGGTCAAATTCGCTATGCATTGTGCAGGTCTGTAGAATTGGGTGAACCCAAAACAGGCGGCGACGACGACAAAGCCGCCTTTTGTAGCGCAAATATACCAGCGTGATTAAAAACAGACATCAATCTGCTCATGGTTAATTTTGACTATTCCAGTATTTACTCCCACATTGTTCTGACTCCAGCTATCCGAGATCTGTACCGACCCCATGCCCATGCCCATTTCCCGCTCCTCAGCAGTTCTGGTGACCAATTCCTTTCCAAAAAATCCAGACCAATGGACACGTAGCATGACGCTTTTCCTACTCTGGAGTTGCCCCGGGCGAGAGGCAGCGAGCAGGGGTGGGTATTCTTGTATCCCCCCACCTTGCTGCATCTACATTGAAGCTCTCCCTGGTGGATGAATGGGTTGTTTCCCCACGCCTTCGGGTTGGAAAATGGGTCCTGACCATCATTTGTGCTGATGCACCAAATGGTGGTTCAGAGCACCCACCCTTTTTGGAGTCTCTGACTGTGATGCTGGAGAGTGATCCTCTTGGAGACTCCATTGTCCTGCTGGAGGACTTCAATGTGCACATGGGCAACAACAGTGAAACCTGGAGGTGTATGATTGGGAGGAACGGCCTGCCTGATCTGAACCCGAGCGGTGTTCAGTTATTGGACTTCTGTGCCAATCACAGTTTGTCCATAACAAACATCATGTTCAAGCATAAGGGTGTCCATGTGTGCAACTGGCACCAGGACACCCTAGGTCACAGCTTGATGATCGATTTTGTTATCGTGTCATCACATCTGCAACCGTATGTCTTGGACGCTCGGGTAAAGAGAGGTGCAGAGCTGTAAACTGATCACCACCTGGTGGTGAGTTGGCTCTGATGGCAGGGGAGGATGCCATTCAGACCTAGTAGACCCAAACGTGTAGTGAGGGTGTGCTGGGAATATCTGGCTGAGGCCCCTGTCCAGGAGGTCTTCAATTTCCACCTCCGGAAGAACTTCAACCACATTCCAAGGGAGTCTGGAGACATGGAGTCTGAATAGACCATGTTTTCTACCTCCATTGTTAAAGCAGTTTTGCAAGGTTAGGGGTGCCCAAGGTTGTCAGTGCATCTTGTGGTGGCAACCCCAGAAATAAGTGGTGGACACCAGTGATGAGGGGGCCATCAAGCTGAAGCAGTCCTATCAAGCTTGGTTGGCTTGTGGGACTCCTGAAGCAGCAGAGGTGTACCGGCAGGCCAAGCAGAGTGCAGCTTGGGTGGTTGCTGAAGCAAAAACTTGGGTGTGGGAGGAGTTTGGTGAGGCTATGGAACAAGACTTTTGGTTGGCCTCAAAGAGATTCTAGCAAACTGTCCGGTGACTCAGGAGGGGGAAGCAGCTCCCTGTCCACTTTGTGTATGGTGTGGATGGGGTGCTGCTGACTTCAAATGGGGATATCGTCAGGCGGTGGAAGGAATATTTTGGGGATCTCCTTAATCCCACTGACATGCCTTCTGCAGTGGAAGCAGAGCCTGAGGACAAGCGGGTTGACTTGCCCATCACAGGGGCTGAGGTCGCCGAAGTGGTTAAAAAACTCTTCGGTGGCCGGGCCCCAGGGATGGACGAAATTCACCCTGAGTACCTCAAGGCTCTGGATATTGTAGGGCTGTCATGGCTGACACATCTGTTTAACACTGTGTAGAAATCGGGGACAGTACCTTTGGCATGGAAAACTGGAGTGGTGGGTCCTGTCTTTAAGACAGAGGACCAGAGAGTGTATTCCAACTTTAGGGGGATCACACTTCTCAGCTTCCCTGGAAAAGTCTATGCCAGAGTATTGGAGAGGAGAGTCCAGCCGTTGGTCGAACCTCAGATTCAGGAGGAGCAATGTGGTTTTCATCCTGGCCATGGCACATTCGACCATCTCTACCCTCTCAAGAATCCTCGAGGGTTCGTGGGAGTTTGCCCAACCAGTCTACATGTGCTTTGTGGTCTTGGAGAAGGCATTTGACCGCATCCCTCATGGTTTTACGTATATGGGGGGTGCTTCAGGAGCATGGGCATCAGGCTTGTTGCTACAAGCTATCCGGTCTCTATAAGACAGTTGTGAGAGTTTGGTTTGTATTGCCAACACTCAGTTGGACTCCGCCAGGGCTGCCCTTTGTCACCGATCCTGTTCATAATTTTTATGGCCAGGATTTCTAGGCACAGCCAAGGAACGGAGGACATCATATTTGGTAACCACAGGATCTCATCTCTACTGTTTGCAAATGATGTTGTCCTGATGGCTTCATTGAGCAATGACCTACAGGTCTTGCTGGGACGGTTTGCTGCTGAGTGTGAAGCGGCTGGGATGAGAATTGACACCACCAAGTCCAAGTCCATGGTTCTCAGCTGGAAAAGGGTGGCTTGTCCTCTCTGGGTTGGGGACGAGCTCTTGCCCCAAGTGGAGTTTAAGTATCTCAGGGTCTTATTCACAAATGAGGGGAGAATGGAGCGGGAGATTAACAGATGGATCAGAACAGTATCTGCAGTGATGTGGATGTTGTACCAGTCTGTTGTGGTGAAGAGGGAGCTGAGCTCTAATGCAAAGCTAGCGATTTGCAGTTCAATCTATGTTCCTTCCCTCACCCAGAGTAGGAACGTTGGAACAGGGGCAGCTGTGGCGCAGGTGTAGTGTGTCCGACTACTGATCAGAGGGTGAGGGTTCAATTCCCGCTCTGTCTACAGTCTGCATGTCGAAGTGTCTTTGAGCAAGACACTTAACCCCCAGTTGCTCCTGGTGGGTCAGGCCAGCATCTGTGCGCAGCAGCTCTGCGCCATCAGTGTGTGAATGTGTGCGTGAATGGGTGGATAACAGGATCTGTATGGCACTTTGGTCATCCAGAGATTAATAAAATGTGCTATATAAGTGAACGCCATTTACCATTTACCTATGGTAATAAGCTTTGGGTAATGACCGAAAGAATGAGATCATGGATTCAAGTGGCTGAAATGAGCTTTCTCCATAGGATTGCTGGACTCACTCAGAGATAGGGTGATGAGCTCAGTCATCCAGGAGAGGCTCAGAGTAGAACCGCTGCTCCTCCACATCAAAAGGAACCAGTTGAGGTGGTTTGGGCATCTGATCAGGATGCCTCCTGGAAGCCTCCCACTTGAGGCATTCCGGGTGTGTCCTGCTGGGAGAAGACCCCAGGGCAGACCCAGGACACGATGGAGAAACTATGTCTCCCAGCTGTCGTGGGAATATCTTGGTATTTTTTCTTTTTTTTTAGTTTAACAGTTTACACACACACACACACACACACACACACACACACACACACACACACACATTATCAACAGCATGAATAAATTACAATATGAATTATCAACAGCATAATTAGCAGTATACAATAGGCTTTTTTTTTACATTGTTTTGGAGTGTGAACGGATCATCCCAAATAAGCTGATCATCCCATAAAAGCTCTCTATCCCCTCTGAAGAGCTGGAGCAGGTGGCCGGAGACAAGGAAGTCTGGGCTTCTCTGCTTGAACTGCTGCCTCTGTGACCCGGCCCTCCGGAAAAGTGGTAGAAGATGGATGGATGGTACTAATACAGCTTCAAACTTTTAAATACTGCATGCATACAGTGGAACAAACTCAGTGCGATGTGACATGTGTATTCATTTACAGTAGTGTGAAAAAGTGTTTGCCCCTTCCTGATTTCTCATTTTTTTGTATGTTTGTCACACTTAAATGTTTCAGATCATCAAAGAAATTTAAATATTAGACAAAGATACCACAAGTAAACACAAAATGCAGTTTTTAAATGAAGGTGTTTGTTATTAAGGGTAAAAGATTCTAACCTGCATGGCCCTGTGTGAAAAAGTGATTGCCCCCCATTAAAACATAAATTATCTGTGGCCTATAACATCTTTGGAAAGCTGAGTTCAATTTCTCTAGCCACACCCAGGCCTGATTACTGCCACACCTGTTCTCGATCAAGAAATCACTTAAATAGGACCTGCCTGACAAAGTGAAGTAGACCAAAAGATCCTCAAAAGCTAGACATCATACTGCAGTCCAAAGACATTCAGGAACAAATGAGAAACAAAGTAATTAAGATCTATGAGTCTGGAAAAGGTTATAAAGCCATTTCTAAAGCTTTGGGACCACAGACAACCACAGTGAGAGCCATTATCCACAAATGGAGAAAACATAGAACAATGGTGAACCTTCCCAGGAGTGGCCAGCTGACCAAAATTACTCCAACAGCGCAGCAACTACTTATCCAAGAGGTCACAAAAGACCATACAACAACATCCAAAGAACTGACTCCATGGTTTCATGACTCCACCATAAGAAAGACACTGGGCAAAAATGACCTGTATGGCAGAGTGCCAAGACTAAAACCACTGCTGAGCAAAAAGAACATAAAGGTTCATCTCAGTTTTGCCAGAAAACATCTTGATGATCCCCAACACCTTTGGAAAAATACTCTGTGGACTGACGAGACAAAAGTTGAACTTTTTGGAAGAACTTTTTGTGTGTCCCATTACATTCGGCGTAAAAGTAACACAGCATTTCAGAAATGGAACATCATACCAATAGTAAAATATGGTGGTGGTAGTGTGATGGTGTGGGGCTGTTTTGCTGCTTCAGGACCTAGAAGACTTGCTGTGGAATTCTGCTGTCTACCAAAAAATCCTGAAGGAGAATATCCAGCCATCTGTTTGTGACCTCAAGCTGAAGTGCACTTGGGTTCTTAAGCAGAGCAATGATCCAAAACACACCAGCAAGTCCGCCTCTGAATAGCTTAAGAAAAACAAAATGAAGAATTTGGAGTGGTCTAGTCAAAGTCCTGAACTGAATTTGATTGAGATGCTGTGGCTGTCATGTTTGGGGTCGCCACCCCGTCCATAACTTGTGGCTGTAGGTTTTGATCATGTCTTATTAATTCCAGCTGGCAGATTGAGCCTTGCTCTCGGTCAGTCCTACAGTCATGCTTTTCCCCTTGTACCAGACGCTCACCAGTTGCTTGAATCACCACACACACACACACACACACACACACACACACACACACACACACACACACACACACACACACACACACACACACACACACACACTTAGTTCAATCAGTCACGCACCTGTCACTACACAGCTGTGTCCACTTGCGCTCGTTTAGGCTCGTGTATTAATAGAGTTGAGTGCGACCAGTTGTTGCGGAAGCTTCAAACATCAACATTGGACTTCCTGGCTCGCTACAGTTGGCTTTTTCCCTGGACTGAATCATACTGTTCCTCAGAACATTTCCGCTCCAACATACATGTATATGTAAGTCTCCCCTCATTTATGCCTTTCCTCTCCACTCCTACCCTGTCTGGAGCACACTTGGCATTTAACTCCAGCCAACGAAGCTGTAGCCGGTTGTCTCATCCATGTTATAGTGACTGTTATTTGGACTTTGTTGTATATTTACTCTTTGGCAAATAAACATGTTACATACTGCACTTTGGGCTCGCTGCTATTTCATATGTTCACTGCAGTTTATGCAGCAAACATGATAGTAAGCTGCTGCCCAAAAGAGCCCAAGCAGTGCGTAACGTGCCTTTTTTCATTTTTGTGTATTTTTTCCTACCTGCTGTTGGAGCCGTAATGGACTTTTGGAGTGACACGAAGCGGCATGGGCTGGCCCATTTCAAGGAAGCCTTTTCCCGGGTGCAGGGGCAGTATTCCTCCGAGGCTGTTCGTGCCATCCAGGATACCGCAGCGGAGGTATTACAGGAATGTCCCGACATGTTGTTTTTCCCTGAGTGAGCGGACATTCTTCATTCCATCCTCGCGCTGCGGAGAGAGGAGCCTGGGAGGGAATCGCCAGCGGCGAAGTGGCACCCAATGCGGAAGAGGCATTCAGGAAGTGAAAGGCATACCTCCTTTCTCAGCTCTCCCACTCCAGTCCCACCCGCGTCTCCAGAACTCGGGTTCGCTCATTCTCCGCGGGGGTGGGAGATATGCAGATTGACTTTGCTGGAGGAGATTGATCACCACCTGGAGAGATCGGTGCCCGCCATTTCCTCTCCAGCGCTGTTCAAGGAGGCTTCTCCACAGTCAATGGAGGAGTCCAGCCCCGCTACAACCAATGCGAGGAGCTACCCCTCACTAGCTGCAGCAGGAGACACTGTCAGCCAGGAAAACAGTTAAGTTTTCCTCCCTTCTGTTTCTAAAATTGTTGAAAATTCTTGCCTGCTCTCTGGTAGAGAGTCTCTGGGTATGCAGTCCCCAGAGGTCTCTCCACCTGCTGTAGCCACTGTCATCCCACTTGCCTTCTCCATATCTCCTCTTGTTCCCTCTGAGTGTTCACTGACCCTGGGGTTCCAGACGAAGGAGGAGCCCGAGAGGGAATTGTCAGCATTGGAGCAGACCTCCACACGGAGGCGGCGTTCGCAGTGTAAGCAGCCGTCCTCCTCCATCAGACTGTCCGCTCCAACCCCGCCCCTGTCACCGGAGCTCCAACCCACCTGGACTCCAGCCCTGGATCGCCGGAGAAGCCCCATCTCCTCCTCGCCAGCAGCCTGTCCTTCATCCTGTGAGACTATTTCTGTGGCAGCTCCCTCTTCCAGCACATCCTTGCTGGCTATCACGCCAGCCTGTCCTTCTTCTCCAGCAGCCGCACAGTCCGTCTCCTCGATGGCCCCTTCCTCTGCCCGTCTCCGGAAGTCTCTGTCTCCATGATGCCGAGGGTGGTTCCTATTCCTCCCATGATGGGGTCCAAGCTCTCCGGAGCCAGGGAGAGGGATGACACCCCACACTGTATAGAAGCAGGCAGCATCCATGGTCAGGCTAACAGGCAAGTTAATTTTCATTCCTCTCCAACTCATAATGAAATGTCTTGCCTGATTCCTGCTAGGGGGGCTCAGAAGGAGCAGTCCCCTGAGCCCTCTCCACCTGCTGCTGTTTGAAAGCGACTCACCTACCCTCTCCATCTCTCTTCCTCTCTCCTCTGAGCATCCATCAGCCCAGGAGCTCAGTCACCAGACAAAGGGGGAGCCCGCAGCTATGCAGAGCTTCCATGGACAGAGAGAGGGCACTGTGACCGACCTGAAGCCTGTGCCGACGATTGAGCATCCCCTGGCTTCAGTCTTCTGGGGTTCAGTGCAAGGTGAAACTCCACCTCCAGAATCCATGCTGGGAGAGCCACCCACGTGGGAACCTTCTCTGGAGGAGGCAAAGACTGCAACCACCACCACGCCTGCTGTGGAGGCCGCCACAGCAGGGTTAGCACCTAACCCTCCCCGACCCTGGGAGGATATCGTCCGGATCGTCAAAGTCCTGGACGGTGGTGGAGCTTGAGCTAAGGCAAGCGCTCTCTTTTGTCTTTCTTCTTTCCCTTATAGAGCATTTTTGCCTAGCTCCCGGTGAGGAGAGCCAGTTGCAGCCACACGCTGCACCTGAGCTCGCCTTGCCGGGCTCTGCCACTGCCAGCGACCCAGACCCCTCCTCCTCTGTATCTGAGTCCTTTTCTAGGATCGTCGGAGAGAGGTCCACATCGCCAGATGAGACGAGGAACCCAGGCTCGCCCCAGGAGGTTATCATTGCCGCAGCCAGCCCCGCTGTGGCCCCGGTGGATTCAGCTCCCCATTTGCCCAGTTCCGCAGGGAGGCCTATAATTGACCGCCTTCTGGTCTGGATTCTCGTGTGGGCCGGCTGGCCCAGGGTCAGGACGACATGGAGGTCAGTAGTGGCCCAGCCGGGTCCCATCGCAGGTGCAGCAAGGGTCCTCCCGGGCTCCAGCGCGGGTGCAACCGTGGCTCAGTCGGGGTCCATCAAGGGTGCAGCTGAACTCCAGTCCCAAGCAGGGACCATCGAGGGTGCAGCCGAACTCCAGTCCCAAGCCGGGACCATTGAGGGTACAGCCGAACTCCAGTCCCAAGTCGGGACCATTGAGGGTGCAGCTGAACTCCAGTTCCAAACCGGGACCATCGAGGGTGCAGCCAAACTCCATTCCCATGCCGGGACCATCGAAGGTGCAGCCGAACTCCAGCCCTACGTCGGGACCACCGGGGGTGCCACAGGACAGTTTGGGGATGCCTGGGTCTTCCTTTTCCTTTTGGAGGCCCTGTGGGTGTTCCTTTTCCCTCTGCTGGGCACCGTCGGGGTCCTTTTCCTTTCGTCGCCTGCGACCGCAGGGGTTTCGCTTCCCCTGTCTGGCCACCCACCTCCCAGCCTTCTGGTGGGTAGGCCACCACCTCATCTGCTCCTCCGGTCCTGGTGGCCCAATCATGTGGGCAGGCCACACAAAAGATTGGGTTTCCGGGTCAAGTGGCCTTTTTTTGTCTGGCAGGCCACCTGACGCCATTCAGCAGGCTGCCTGCTGGCCCTGGGACTTGGGTCGGCTGCCTGAACTTACGGCCACCCGCTGGGCCTTGGACTCTGGCCGGCTCCCCCGAACCGAGAGACTCTTGGGGGTGGGGTGGGTTAGCTTGTCTTGGGGTTGGGTAGTGTTATTGTGTTGTTTTGTGGTGTTTCTCCATCCTTGTTTGATCCCTCCTAACCTGTCTTCCCCCACCTCCCGCCCTCGTTTGGGGTGTTGGCCTTTCGGGTGGGGGGGGGCAGGTTTTTGCTCTTTGTTTTGATGGTTTAGTGGGTGTCTGGTCTCCACCCCTTTAGGAGGGGGGCACTGTCGTGTTCGGGGTCACCACCCCTTCCATGACTTGTGGCTGTAGGTTTTGATCATATTAATTCCAGCTGGCAATTGAGCCTTGCTCTCTGTCAGTCCTACAGTCATGCTTTTGCCCTCGTACCAGACGCTCACCAGTTGCTTGAATCACCACACACACACACACACACACACACGCATGCACACACACATGCTCGCTGCAGTTTACGCAGCGAACATGACAGTGGCATGACCTTAAAAAGGCTGTTTATGCTTGAAAACCCTCCAATGTGGTTGAATTACAACAATTCTGCAAAGATGAGTGGGCCAAAATTCCTCCACAGCGCTGTAAAGGACTCATCGCTCATTATCGCAAATGTTTGAATGCAGTTGTTGCTGCTAAGGGTAGCCCAACCAGTTATTAGGTTTAGGGGGCAATCACTTTTTCACACAGGGCAATGTAGGTTTGGATTTTTATTTCCCTTAATAATAAACACCTTCATTTAAAAACTGCATTTTGTGTTTACTTGTGCTATCTTTGTCTAATATTTAAATTTGTTTGATGATCTGAAACATTTAAGTGTGACAAACACACAAAAAAACAGAGAAATCAGGAAGGGGCGAACACTTTTTCACACCACTGTAGAATGGTCTAAAATAATGGTACTGAACAAAACCAAATATAAACCTAACATAAAACTTGGATGAATCTGACAGGAGGAGCTATATGCCAACAGGCAAGGCACACAAATGCTTGGGGCCCCCGAGGGCTGATCAACTTTGAATCACTGTAGCAGTGACAATGCGCAAAGTTTGTGATGACAGTGGTAGGCTGGCACAGAACTCCCTAAATGGGCCCCGTTCTCATCTCTCAGTCTCGCAAGTACTGCTGAGCGTCTTATGTAAGCAAACAAGTGAGAACGGCTGTATCAAAATCAAGCAAAGTTATCTGTCTGGCAGTGACAACAGAAAGAAGAAAAAAAGGAAGAGGCAAAAAGAAAGCAAGACAGTGGTAAGTAGTGCAAATAATACAGTAGCTAATTTAGCTCAGAGCAGCTTTGTGTGTCCTGCCTCTGCTGGTCCTGATGTCACTGTGTTGTGTGCCTGGGTGTTGCGGTAAGGACAGTGGTACTCATCTTGTTTGCTCATAGCAGGTTGAAAATAAAAACAGCTAACTTGGACAATACTTTTTTCTTTAGTTATCAAATGAAAGCTGTGTCCAACCAAACTTAACTGTCAAGCTAAGAATGCTAGTTGGAGGGGCCCTCTGTGACTTTTTAGCTCAGGTCCCAGAGAAACTCTACAATCACCTCTGAAACTGAGTAGATTCATCAAAAATGATCTAGTCACACACCTTCCCGATGTTGGGTCCTCTACATTTCTTACTGAAAAATCAACTTTTATCTTTTGGAATGCACCTCGACAGTGGCAAGAAAAAGATTGGGAACCCTTTGAAATTACTTGGTTTTCTGCATTAATTGTCAGAAATGTGATCTGATCCCCATTTAAGTCCCAAGTACAGACAAATACATTGTCCTTAAACTAATATCAGACAAATAATTAGAATATTTCATGTTTTTATTGGACACATCCATTATACATTTACAGTGCTGATGGAAAAAGTAAGTGAACCCTTATGCTAATGACTTCAACAAAAGCCAGGGGTTAGCAAACCTGGAGTCCAAGTAATGAACAAGATTGGTCTGAGGTACAGAGCTACTTCGACTTATAAAAAAACATTTAAATTTTCTTTGAAGACCTACGACCACAAGTTATTGATTTGCCCCAAACTAGAAAGGGTTACAAAGTAATCGCAAAGACTATTCAATGTATTCAACAGTCCACTATTAGACAAATTGTCACAAATGGAGGTGATTAAGGAAAAAAAAGATTGTGCTTACCTGTCAACCATCAGCATAAAGAGATGCATGAATGGCCGCATGGGAGGAGAGAAGGGACAAAGCAAGAGAAAAAGGGGGAAAAGAGTTAGAAGCATATTTGATTAATTTCAAATACAAAGGGCAAATTCACCACAAAAATAAATTCAGAGTACTAGATATTATAAAAGGTAATACTGTAGAAAGCAACAAATCATTTCCTTTTGAACTAGGACTTGTTACATATTGTGATAAATCAATGGTTTTCTTGTAGTGATCTAGATTAGAAAATGGCTATGATGTTATTTGTGCATTAAGGTGTGTTCACACCAAACACGAACGGGCAAATTTTTCGGGCAGCACAATTACATTATAACTCAATGTAAATGTGCGACTAAACACGAATTCAGGGTCTGAGTAAGATGCAGACAAGCGAAGTTGCCTAACTTCTGTAGCAGTGTCCAGCCTACTGTGGAAATCCCCAAAATAACGTCATGCTTTAGGTTTACATTATCTGACGGAGGGCTCACCTGAAAAAGTTGTCCGTGTCTCCAAAACTTTATAAGATGATGAATGTTTCCATTGCTAGCTTGCTAGCATGTCTGTGGCAAGAAACCATTGGTAAATAACTCAGAAATTCCGATTCAGCTGAAGAGCTCCCGGTCCTCCTGTCTCCAGGTGAGTGAGTCTCATTTTCAAACTAGTTTACTCTGCAATGGTGATACTTTTACTCTGGTGATAGCAGAATCTCAAAGCTAGTATATTACCTCGGACGTGAACGGCCAAATGGGCAATTTCATGTGTACTCTCCTCTTTCCATTCACTTTGTATGGATTCGCGCCGCCAGTTTGCGTTTGGTCTGAACACACCTTTAGAAATATTTCACTAGACCTACTGCATGTTATCAATGACTTCAATTTGCCATGAAACCACTAATCAAATGATGGATGAAGTGCTTCCACGCATTTACGTATTTCCAATAGACCAGACTGTCAATGACAGAGTAGCTCATTCTGGCCTGATCAAATCCCTGAGAGTGCTCAGATCTCCTGACCATTGACCTTGGCTTCAGCACAGTCTAGATGCAGACCCATCTACGATGTGCTTAAGGTCAAGGTCAATGGCCTCGCAGGAGTAAGGTTTTTTGTGAAATCATAAATGCCCAGATCTCCTGACCTTTGACCTTGACCTCAGCCTAGATGCTAGGAATGGGAGAAAAGATCGATTTAGTGATGGATCATGATACTTGGCACTGGCGACAATGCATCGATCCGTAAATGCATGGATCAATCTTTTATTTAAAAAAAATGCACACACATATACTTTTGGGTTATCAGTTAATCGGTGGCGTTTTCAGTCCACTAGATGGTGCAATGCAAACACCCAGTCAAGTGAAATCATAGCTTGTCTCGGTGATTTGCAGACAGCTTTGAAAGTTAGGAAGCAGTCAGCTCAAAGTTAGCTCAAATGTCGAGCCTTTTTTGGATTTTATAACAAAGATGGAAGAAAAGACCTTGACATGACACACAACCCACAAGAAGTGCTGCATGACAAAAACGAAAATCACTCGGAAGATGGCAGGCCACCACACGTCTCGGAGCAGCGTTAGCAATGGCTAAGCTAAAGAGACACCGACATGGAGCTTTTTCTCCGAGTGTCAAGTGAGTAAAGTTTATTTATGAAGTGCTTTTCACAGACATATAGTCACAGAGCGCTGCACAATAAAATGGAATAAAAGGAAGTTGATAGATAAAAATAATTTTAAAAATACAGTAAAAAAACAAGTTAAAACACAAGATTAAATTTAAAAATATCAGACACCATTAAAACGCAGTTGAAACTCCATGGAAAGCCTTCTTAAAGAAAAAAAGTTTTCAGCTGCCTTTTAAAAGACTCCACAGAGTCAGATAAATTAGCTGGAGTGGGAGTACAAAGATGTGTCTCCGTGAAAAATGAAGCCAGAAAATATTTTATTATATGAAAGAGATGTCAACAGTTTTACTTTGGGACATGATTTGAGGTTGAATAAGGTGAAAAAATGTGAAATATGTGGGACTGTGATGCCCGATTATTGCGATATTGTGATTATCGTTGAATTGTGATAGGATTGAATCATAACCTAAGAATTGTGATCTGAATCAAATCGTGAGGTCCCTCACGATTCCCACCCCTACTGGATGCAGATCAACATGAGGATCATTGTGAGTTTGGTGAGAACTGAGGCAATTGTCTAGAAATTTTTGTAAAATCATGTCAGTGCCCAGATTTGATGACCTTTAACCTTGACACTGATCTGGGGCAGAAGTTGGATGTAGACCCTCCTGAGGAACCTTGTGAGTGAGTTTGGTGACCACTGGGACAAATACATAGGAGGAGTAGCAATTTTCATGAAATCACCCAAGTGCCCAGATCTTCTGGCCTTTAATCTTGAGCACACCCTGGATGCAGACCCACCTGAGGATCACTGTGAGTGAGTTTGGTGAGCACTGGGGAAAATGCCCAGGAGAAGAAGTGATTCCCGTGAAATGTGGATGACTGGACAGCTGGACGGATGCTGCGTCATTGCATTAGCACCTTTTGACTTTGCCAGAATGAGGTAAAAAGTGAATCTAAGGAAAAAAAACCCTGACACCAAAAAAAAGCCCTGCTTTGAATGATCTGCGCTGCAGGCACTGCCCACCATCCCACTACTGTTAAGCCATGAAGCTAAGCTAGCTAAACTTAGGAGGACAGGCTAATCTCTATCATCTCACTCTTCTGTACTCTGTCACACCACAAACCTTATTTGTCACTCAAAAATGAAGGAATTACTTTTAATATTGTGGTGTATTTCTTCAACTTTTTCCTACAAAAAGAGCTCTCAAGGCAGCATAAAGCACATTGAAGATTTTCTAAGACTTATTCTGAAGGAAAGAAGTGTATTTGTCGAAAAAACCCAACTGTTCATGTGAATTGTGCACCTGGACAGTCACTCCACCGTTACCCCCGAGTCCCCATCATGCACACTGTTGTGTGGGGATTTGACTTTTGGGGCTTGCTGTAGCCTGGCCGGGGGGTTGAGGGTGATGACGTCAGGCGGGCTACGGCTAGAGAATATATTGAGTTGTTTTTATAATTAAGTCAGTTCAGTGCTCAGTTGAATGTAGCTTCAGTCTCACGTTATTCCAACATAACATTTTGGCGACGAGTATAAACCATGGGAGCGTATTAGACAACCACCTCCATTTTTGCAGTCTCCGGGCATGCCAGCTATACCATGGGACCGCTGGCAGGAGACATTCAAAGTGTATGTGGCCGTAGCTGGTCTGAGCGGCACCAATGAAGAGAGACGGAGGAGCCTATTTGTTCACTACCTCAGTGAGGAGGGCCAACGGATATTTTTTGGGCTGTGTGACAGCGGCTCACTGAAGGAAGGTTTGAACTTCATGGACTATTTCTTCAGAGACCATTCCAACTTCACGGCATGAAGATATAAATTTTTTGACCGCCGACAGCGAGCTGGTGAGTCCACCCAATCCTTCATTATGGAACACTGAAGCTTAGCATAAGAGTGCACCTTCGGGCCTATTGAGGAGGAGCTAGTCCGAGACAAGTTAGCTCATGGTACGAAGAATGAGTGGCTGAAGGACAACCTGATGCTGACTGTGGATGTCCTCACGCTAGAGAAGGTGGGTCTTTGCTCAACAGCGAAAGATGAAGCGACTGTTCCACAGGAAGTACAGGGCGAGAGCTCACGGACTGGAGGTGTTGGATCGAGTTTGGATCAAACATCCTAACTGCATGCATAAGCTGCAACCTTTCTGGACAGGAGCCCTACAGATCATGAGGCAGCGGGGCCGGGACATGTTTCAGCTTTCGGACGGGTCACGGTGGCACTCCAATCGACTCAGGAGGTCCCCGCCTGAAAAAAGTCCAGGAGCTACGGCGGAATGGACTGGTATGGGTTGGGACTCATCGGATGCGGGCGTTAATGACTCGCAGGTGTGGCTGACGGTGCCTGGAGCAGGGTCCCCTTCTAGGGGATGCTCGGCTAGAACACGTCAGAGGCCCAGGTACCTGGAGGACTATGTATTAAAGACAGCGTTAGCTAATGTGTGTTGGGAATGGGTGGCAGAATAATCCGCCCCAACATGGGAAAGGCACTCTGGTAGTCTACCCAGACACCCATTTGGTTGACTGAGTTTTGGCTGTTCAGTTAAAAAAAAAAAAAAAAAAACAACAACAAAAAAACATGTTTGTTATTTATGTTCTGGGGGTTCTCCATTTTTGTGAGGGGGGTGAATGTTGTGTGGGGATTTGACTTTTGGGGCTTACCGTGGCCTGGCCGGGGGATTGAGGGTGATGACATCAGGCGGGCTACGGCTAGAGAATATATTGAGTTGGTTTTATAATAAAGTCAGTTCAGTGCTCAGTTGAATGTTGCTTCAGTCTCACGTTATTCCAACATAACACACAGTTCCCTCTAAATTTCACTCCAAACTTTTCTGAAAAGTTGGCAACTCTGCTCTATTGCCACGGACTTTTGACCACCACCATCACCATTGCCAAAGTATTTCACTGACAAACTGGACAGGAATGAAACTGACAAAGAGGACAACAGTGGTGATGCTTAGTCAGTAACAATAAATGGTTGTTAGTCAACTGCATTACATATTTTTTAAGCTTTATTCAGCTGAGCTAACTAGGCTAGCTGCACTGTTGATCTGTGGCTGTGGACAGAGACATATCTACTCCCCGAGTCATAAAAATGGGTGTAAATAAAGCAGATTTGAATGGCTTACAGAACAATACCTAGTGAGACAGAGGTGGACCTTAACAAAGTGAGAGGGAGGTGTTCTTTCACAGATTTTGCTTTGGTAGTCACTACAGACTTCCAAATTCATGCCTAAAACCCCCTGAAAAGTGATATGTTTAAAATATATCCAATTTAAAACACCAAAGTTGTAAGAGTTTCTCTTCTTTGAGGCATGTCTTTCTGTGCAATAACATAGTGGTACCACAGTGGAATAATAATAATAATAATAATAATAATGAACGTAAATAGCGAGCATAGGATTTCCTTGTAAACTTGGAAAACTGGGACACTCAGGACTTTTTGTGTGTTATAACAGCATACTGGACCAAACATCTCTCCCTCTGTTTCTACAATCATTTTCAGAAAGCTTCTGCTGTGTGTAAAAAAACACAATATGAGAGAAATATTTGTTGTACATTGTGTTTTTTCTCTTTCTTTCTATTTTTTCTTTAGCTCGAGTCAAATCTTTGCTTTTTCGAGAGCTATCAAAGCGCAGTGGGAGATGGAAAACATCTTGGCACTCCTCATATCCTCAGACGCAGAGGACACAGCTGCAGCGTACCTTATTAAGAGATGTTTGGGAACGATATTTTGGAGAGCGTGTTTCAATTATTAACACGCAGGGACTGGCTAAAACACATCACAGAGCTGAGCGTGAATCCCTGTGTTTGACGCACGCACACTCATTCTTCACGCAGTATATTGACTCGGCGGCTTGGCTGAATTTAACAGGGTTATGTATCACTAAAATCGGAAGCCTGTTGTGGCGTTAGTTATTATAAATCGCACAGTCAATCAGAATTCTACTCGTCAGGCGTGTTTTCTACAAAGATGATGTGGAGGAAATGAAATGCCGTGGTAAAACCTTCTTTATGCACTTATACGCTGAGAGGACTGGAGCAGTGATTAAATATTTAAAGACAGACTGTATATGATCTTTATTATCCACCATGACTGAAGACAAGTCAGGGTCAATAGAGAAGCTTTTATTCTATTAACCATTATTGGCAGCGTTATGGGGCAATTCATGTTTTGAATGCTCTGTAAAGTCCAATTAGTTAACCTTGCTTGGATAAAGATTGCCTTGAAAAAACTGAGTAAAGTAGACTAGACAGGTTATATTCTGAATAACCATTTGTTTGTACAGCATACAGTTTCTGTTTCACTTTATTATGGTGCAGAGTGCATTTCTGGGTGTGTCCAAGTTCATTTTGTTATCACAGCAGTGGGAAAATGGTCTCTGCCCCAGGCGAAAAGTACAAAGAGGCTGATCTGATTAGTCAGAGGTATGTTTTTGGGGTAGTCCAATCCAACTACTGATCGGACGGTCAGTGGTTCAATTCCTGCTCTGTCTGCAGTCTGCATGTCGAAGTGTCCTTGAGCAAGACACTGAACCCCCAGTTGCTTCTGATGGGTCAGGCCAGCGCCTTGCATGGCAGCTCCGCAGCCATCACTGTGTGAATGTGTATGTGAACAGGTGAATAGCAGGATCTGTAAAGTGCTTTGGTCATCCAGAGATGAGTAAAAAGCACTATATAGTAAGTGGACACCATATACCATTTAATGCACAGAGGAGCTTACTCGAAGAGGAAGGGGAAGGGGAACTCTGATCTTAACGGCTTGTTTAGAAGACAGGTTTTGCACTGGCCAAAGGGTGTGCATGTGAACGGAAATGTGTGCAATAGTAACGCTGCTTGGCATTAAGCTGGGCATTAATCATATTTGTTTCCTAGTTAGTTATTTTATAGAGGACAATGGGGGACAAGAGATAATAGAACAATTGGGCTGAACAATTGACCTGAATTTAATAGGTTTAACGAAGTGTGCATGGATGCAACATGCAGAAATGAAGGGGTTTGAAACTTAAGGAAAAGAGGACGAGTCGCTGAAAATTTTCATAAATTCAGGCACTGTTTTTTTCTTTGTGCAGTGAAAAACTGTATTTGCAGTGCCTTCAAATAGTCTGCCCTCAGAATAACACATTTAACAGAAAAACAATGACTGGGTGTGTATGTTTTTTATTAACTGACACCAGACATGTGCATGCAAAAATGGACACGAGATATGGTGTGATGTGATTGCCAGTCAGTGCATCGTGACATGCACTACACAAAGAGCAGAGATAAACAAACCTATCATCTGGTCAGTCACTGCAACAGATACTGGAGTCAGTTTGTCTTGGCCTGTCCTTGCCACTGATAATACCTCTATCTGCCGCTAGTCCAGCAAAAGCTAGAGGTATTCAAATACTTTGCAAGCAGTTTCATGAAATGGTCAGTCAGAAGGTAACTCATACCGGCTCGGACGTCGCCCGGGTTAACAAGGTCAGGAGTTCCTGGCAGTGGAGGGCAAAGGACAGAGCTGCGTGGAGGAATCTGATCAGACCTAAATGAAACAGTCATTGTTGTCCCCGACAGACTGCTATGATGATGATGATTACATTAGTATGTAGACAGAATACTTTGTCACAGAAGAGAGGCTTGTAGTTTAAAATCTTCAGACTGACGGTATCCCACCACGCCTCCTCTGTGCACCACATTCACACGCTCCCTGTTTGTTCATTCATTCCCCTATAATCAAATGCCTAATCCGAAGGCTATACTCCACCCATACGTCTGTGATTAAAAAGAAAATGTGATGAAAATGAAAATGTGGATGCAATAAAAAAACCTTAAGTGAACCATCATTAGAATGATGGGATTCAATTATAAGTGTTTCAACTCTGTCCATTGAAATAACTCTAAATCCCAGCACGTACTGCGTTTCCTCATGTGCTCCTGTCAGCAGGAGCTGAGCGATTTCAAAACATGCTGCTGAAGTAGCATTACCAATGCACTTCTGATGACAAACCTCCTTTTTCCCGACCAAAAGTGCATTGTCATACAATACACTAAAATACCAATGCCCCGAGAATGCCCCAGTGCCATACCTCTCTTAAAGGAGTCTCCTCCTGGCAGCGCAAAATGGGCACACCATCTACGAGAAATTAGATGGCATGACGCAAAGCATGGAAAAACAGCTTGACATGCTTTGCGTGTCAAGCATGTCAAGCTTGACACGCAAATCAAGCGTGTCAAGCTTAACTATGACAAATCCACCAGTGCAAAATGGGAAGCGTCTCACAAATGTGCACTGTTGATTGCTGTGATAGGGCCCTATAAGTATTACTGTAGTCAGTTTCTAGATTTTGGGGGTCCATGTTTATTTTGGATGAGTTGAGTTCAAACTAGGGCCAGCCACTGTGAGCTGAAATCAATGTCACGACTCATTGAACACCTTACTTCAGAGAGAAAGAGAGATGGCTTTGTTATGGAAGTATTAAAAGTGACTGTTAGTAATTCAGTGTTTTAGTCAGGCAGTACTATATAGACAACAAAGTGGCCGGGTAGGGGCCTGAGTGAGAGCCCGTAGCAGCAGCACTGACGGTAGGAGTAAATATAAAAGTGGTGGAGGCACATAAGTATCTGGGTTACAAAGCTCAAATGAAGAAGCCGCAAGTTCCATGCTGAACTTGAGGTTGTCTTCATTTCCACGAGCTTCACTTCATTACAGGCTTGACTTTTACTTTGAAAGTGAAAGGAGCATGAAAATCTAAATGACTTACATGGGTGAAATGAGGTTGGTTTTATGCTGTAAAATGTTGATTTCACTTAATTTTTAATTAATCGCCCAGCCCTAGTTTAATCCATTCAAAATGAAAGAAAGCCCTCCCTCACACCAAAACCATTGAAAAATAAAACTGGGTCATTGACTGGATGAACAGAAAAAAGTTAAAACATTACATAGAATCAAAATTTAACCAACATTCATATGAATACTGCAAAATGACTAGACAAAAGTTGCAAATTTTTGAGAAGAAAGTTACAAATTTACATGGAAAAAATGCATTTAGCATTGGTGCTGCAAATGCCTTTTATTCAGTTATGCAAGATGCTATAGAAAGGTATATGATGATGGGCAGGAGGGAAAATTCTCTGTTTTGTCCAGGTCGGGGGGGGGGGGGTGTCCCCCCTGTCCCTCCTTGATTTATGGCTATGGCTTGTGTCCTTTTTGTAACTAAGGTTAAATATTTGGATTTTACAGTGTGTGTAGTCTTGGAACACTCCTTATGTCGGGTATTCTAAATTAGTGCTAGTTTGTACTCATACTAGAATTAATCTAAAACCTCAGAATGTGGTAAATTCTCTGGATTTAAAATAAAATAAAACACTCTAATTGGAGCATGTCCACATCTGGATAGTGACTCAAGTTTATCTTTTGATGTTTTTAGTGTAAAGATTTTATTTCACTTTTGTATTTGTTTTCCTATTTTAAAGGGTTTGCACTCCTTTCCATTATGAAAATAGGGCCTCCCCCAATCACAATCTGGCAGAGGGCCCCCCAGAAGGCTAGAAATGGCCCTGGTACTGGCACCAGAACAAAAACTGAGAAACCAAATCCTGGCGATGCCTTACATAGGCTGACCTCACTATTTGAAACATGATCAAGTTCAATATCAGCGTCCCCCATTCTAAACGTAAATCAATATTTGATGGAAACTTAAAAATAGTAATTGCTCTTTGAATTACAGATATCAAGGGAGAGAAATAGTGTTGACTGAATAATGGTGACCGATGGTTACATGACACAGATGTCATTCTGAAGAAATGGGCAGAGTAATAGAGATAAAAGCTATTCAAAAATAATGGAAACCCAATAAGCCATCAGAATATATATCCCAGTGCATAGCATAATGAGATTTGATTGCTCGGCCATGGTGCGTCATGTCACGACAGCTCTCTTAGAAGTAAGTCACTGGGAGTATGGGTAATTGGAGTGTTTCCTATGGTGGATAACTGCCCACGAACAAGACATGTTTTGTCTTTTTTTTCCTGCGCCTCTTTGAAAGCTGTAAGAGCGGAAGAGTTAGCGGCATATCCTGAATACTGCAACAGCACACTCATACATACCTCAATGTCATATGCAATACACCATGAGATAAATCTGTGGAATACTGCAGATGAGGAGGAAAAGGTAAAGTTCCATTCATTTATCTGCTGTAACTTAAAATGTATAGATTATATATAAAGAAAAGCAAAAGTAAAAATAATAGCATATTAAAGTGCCCCCGCTTTTACGAGGGCTCTTTAATATGCTATGGTATGCTTTATAATATGCTTTAATATGCTACATTAATATGCTCTTTAATGCTTTTTCTTCTGACACAGCACCAGAGGTGTTAATGAAATGTTTGTGATCCGCTTTCATCCAAACAACAAACTACTGCAGTAACATTTAACAGATTTGGAAACAGGACATACAGTGGTATGGCTGCTGTCCATCAAAGCACTGTAAAACATCCCCCCATATTATACCAATGTTACC
This sequence comes from Pholidichthys leucotaenia, assembly GCA_020510985.1. Taxonomy (NCBI): domain Eukaryota; kingdom Metazoa; phylum Chordata; class Actinopteri; order Cichliformes; family Pholidichthyidae; genus Pholidichthys; species Pholidichthys leucotaenia. The sequence continues at coordinate 415,359,417 of CM035837.1, read as the reverse complement.
ATTCCTTGTAAGCATACTTAAAATTGCAATATTAAGATAAATAAGAAAAGCCTTTATTAGTCCCAGAATGGGGAAATTCCAGAATTGCAGCGACACTAGCGATAGCAGCACTCAGAGCAATAATAAAATAGATAATAAGATAAGAACTGGTTAGCCAAAGCAGTAAATATACATACAGTATGTACACAGTTATATACACAGTGCAGAAGCATTGCAGCTAGATGGTATTAACAGCATTACAGTTTATACTAAATTATTGAATTAGTTTACAAAATCCAAAGAAGTGTAATATTAATTTTTAGCATAGCATTTTGCTGCCCTGAGAGCCTGCTCATATGGCTCCTCAGAGCCATATGAGCAATCAGTTTACCCTGGAAATACTGCTTTTAAACATGAGCTCAGAATTCTCTCAGTGAGTCACATTAGTTCTCAGGCCGGTTTATTTCACAAGCCTTATGAATATTGCATCTTTCTTTAGCCTTGGAAACTTTTACTTAATACTCAAGCTGTAATATTAAATATAATATCACTTTTTGTAGAATGTCTGAATTTGTTTCAGATTCTTTTGATTCTCTGGTCAGGAAGTCATATCTATGTCCTTACAAACACTTGAAAGTAAAACACTTAATCAGAACGCCTTACTAAAGCCTACAAACCAAGGCTGTACACACAGAAAATGAATTGCTTTTCACTGACCTCTGTGGTTCTTCATCACTGACTGAAGAACCTCTTTATTTTGAGGATGGTTCTTTGCTCATCATATATAGCTCTTTGGGGAACTGAGGTGCTAATTTTTACTGAAGTTGTATGGAGACAGAATCGTAAAAAGGCTAGAAGGCCAGAATAACACAGGCTACAGTATTCCTCTGGAGACTCCTCCATGGCTCCTCCAAAATCCAGGAAACGATTCCCTCTCTGTCATTCGCTAATCCCCGCCAACTTCACGTAACAGAACACTGTCTGGACTATTCCTCTTTGTGAATACACCAAAATCACAGGATTAGGGTTTGTCTGCAACCTCCAGACACCTCCCCAACAAAATGGTCCAGGAGGGAGTCGCTCCCCATTACCCAGCCTAATCACTGAGCATACCACCGTCCCACATTAGTGGACTTGACATTGTCGGGCAGTGTCTGGGATGTGAGCTGACGCCACGCGTCTTGCTTGACTGAGCACCTTATTGGCCCATCAGTGCAGAGAGCTGCTTAGTGTTCATCTAATGGGATGTCCCACCTGCGAGTTGTCCTGTGAGGATAAGGGGCTGTTCCTAATGTGGAGACAATTACAGTGAAGGAAGGAGAAGACGCTGGCCGCCTTTGGTTTGTTAGGTTTGTCACTCTGGGTTGAAAAGTAACAGGAGAGGCATACAGTGGTGTGAAAAAGTGTTTGCCCCCTTCCTGATTTCTCATTTTTTTGTATGTTTGTCACACTTAAATGTTTCAGATCATCAAAGAAATTTAAATATTAGACAAAGATACCACAAGTAAACACAAAATGCAGTTTTTAAATGAGGGTGTTTATTATTAAGGGTAAAAAAAAATCCAAACTTACATGGTCCTGTGTGGAAAAAGTGATCCCCCCCATTAAAACATTAACTGTGGTTTATCACATCTTTGGAAAGCTGAGTTCAATTTCTCTAGCCACACCCAGGCCTGATTAATGCCACACCTGTTCTCAATCAAGAAATCACTTAAAATGAGAAACAAAGTAATTGAGATCGATCAGTCTGGAAAAGGTTATAGAGCCATTTCTAAAGCTTTGGGACTCCAGCGAACCACAGTGAGAGCCATTATCCACAAATGGCGAAAACATGGAACAGTGGTGAACCTTAACAAGAGTGGCGGCTGACCAAAATTACCCCAAGAGCGCAGTGACGACTACCTATATTGTCCCCCTCAAACTCTACTCTGGAGAAAATATTTTGTTCCTTGCCCCCCGCCCCCAATAAGTGACATGAAAAATCCATCTGCAGTGGTGTGAAAAAGTGTTTGCCCCCTTCTTGATTTTTCACTTTTTTGTATGTTTGTCACACTTAAATATTTCAGACCATCAAACAAATTTAAATATTAGACAAAGATAACACAAGTAAACATAAAATGCGTTTTTTAAATGAAGGTGTTTATTTTTAATGAAAAAAAGTCCAAACCTACATGGCCCTGTGTGGAAAAAGTGATTGCTCCCTAAACCTAATAATTGGGTGGGCCACCCTTAGCAGCAGCAACTGCAATCAAGCGTTTGCGATGACTAACAATGAGTCTTTTACAGCGCTGTGGAGGAATTTTGGTCCACTCATCTTTGCAGAGTTGTTGTAATTCAGCCACACTGGAGGGTTTTCAAGCACGAACCGCCTTTTTAAGGTCATGCTGCAGCATCTCAATCAGATTCAGATCAGGACTTTGACTAGGCCACTCCACAGTCTTCATTTTATTTTTCTTAAGCCATTCAGAGGTGGACTTGCTGGTGTGTTTTGGATCATTGTCCTGCTGCAGAACCCAAGTGTGCTTCAGCTTGAGGTCACAAACAGATGGCCGGACTTTCTCCTTCAGGATTTTTTGGTAGACAGCAGAATTCATGGTTCCATTTACCACAGCAAGTCTTCCAGGTCCTGAAGCAGCAAAACAGCCCCAGACCATCACACTACCACTACTATATTTTACTGTTGGTATGATGTTCCTTTTCTGAAATGTTATGTTACTTTTACATTGGAGGTAGTGGGACACACACCTTCCAAAAAGTTCAGCTTTTGTCTCTTCAGTCCACAGAGTATTTTCCCAAAAGTCTTGGGAATCATTAGATGTTTTCTGGCAAAACTGAGACAAGCCTTTATGTTCTTTTTGCTCAGCAGTGGTTTTCGTCTTGGAACTCTGCTATGCAGACCATTTTTGCCCAGTCTCTTTCTTATGGTGGAGTTACTGAACACTGACCTTAACTGAGGCAAGTGAAGCCTGCAGTTCTTTGGATGTTGTTGTGGGGTCTTTTGTGATCTCTTGGATGAGTCGTCGCTTTGCTCTTGGGGTAATTTTAGTCAGCCGGCTACTCCTGGGAAGGTTCACCACTGTTCCATGTTTTCGCCATTTGTGGATAATGGCTTTCACTGTGGTTCACTGGAGTCCCAAAGCTTTAGAAATGGCTCTATAACCTTTTCCAGACTGATCGATCTCAATTACTTTGTTTCTCATTTGTTCCTGAATTTCTTTGGATCGCAGCATGACGTCTAGCTTTTGAGGATCTTTTGGTCTACTTCACTTTATCAGACAGGTCCTATTAAAGTGATTTCTTGATTGAAAACAGGTGTTGCAGTAATCAGGCCTTGGTGTGGCTAGAGAAATTCAGCTTTCCAAAGATATGATAAAATACAGTTATAATTTATGTTTTAATGGGGGGGGCACTTTTCCCACACAGGGCCATGTAGGTTTGGATTATTTTTTACCCTTAATAATGAACACCTTCAATTAAAAACTGCATTTTGTGTTTACTTGTGTTATCTTTGGCTAATATTTAAATTTCTTTGATGATCTGAATGAGCTGATGAGCTGGTTCCACCAGGGGGCGGAGATGAGCATGGAGAGACTGCTCCTTGCTCATCTCCGCCCCCTGGTGGAACCAGCGATGGATCCACTCCAGTTCGCCTACCAGCATGGCATTGGGGTGGAGGATGCGGTGATCTTCCTCCTTCACCGTTCTCTGTCCCACCTGGAGAAGCCCGGGAATATGGTGAGGATCATGTTCTTTGACTTCTCCAGTGCTTTCAACACCATCCAACCGATGATCCTGAAGGACAAGCTGCTGCGCGCAGGGGTGGACCAGCACCTGTCATCATGGATCCTGGACTACCTCACGAACCGGCCTCAGTTTGTGAGAACCCGGGACTGTGTTTCCGACACGATCATCAGTAGCACGGGGGCCCCCCAGGGAACGGTGCTGGCTCCCTTCCTGTTCACTCTTTATACTGCGGACTTCTCACACAACACAACACATTGCCATCTACAGAAGTTCTCTGATGACTCTGCGATCGTTGGTCTCATCTCCAGCGGAGATGAAGCTGAGTACAGAGGGCTTATCCAGGACTTTGTGGACTGGTGCCATCGGAACTGCCTCCAGATCAACGCGAGGAAAACTAAGGAGCTGGTGGTGGACTGCCGCAGGCATGGGCAGCCCCTCACAGCACCAGTAAATATACAGGGAACAGACATCGAGATGGTGACATCCTACAAGTACCTGGGTATTCATCTGAACAATAAACTAGACTGGTCACACAATACTGACGCACTCTACAAGAAGGGACAGCGCAGGCTGTTCCTGCTGAGGAGACTCAGGTCTTTTGGTGTACAAGGGGCGCTGCTGAAGTCATTCTATGACACGGTGGTGGCATCAGCCATCACTTTTGGAGTGGTCTGCTGGGGCAGTGGCATTACTGCAGCCGATAGGAAGAGACTGAACAAACTGATTAAGAAAGCTAGCTCTGTCCTGGGGCAACGCCTTGATCCGATGGAGGAGATAGGAGAGAGAAGGACGGTGGCTAAACTGTCATCTCTGCTGGAGTCCGAGTTCCACCCTATGCAGGACATACTGGATGCACTGAGGAGCTCATTTAGCAGCAGACTACATCATCCCAGGTGCACAACCGAGAGGTTTCGTAGGTCCTTCCTACCAACGGCTGTCAGACTGTACAACCTAAGCAGGGCTGCTCGCAGAGATAGCAAAAAGACGTAACAAACTAATAGTTTTTTTTGAATGCAAAAGATGCAATAGACTTACACAATGGTCCTCTCCGGCATACAACTAGGAACATACCGGTCGCTATGGAGGGTGAGAATATGTATGGGCACATAATCATACCATGTAGGATAACTAAATAGACGGTTATTCAATTCAATTCAATTCAACTTTATTTATATAGCGCCATTTCACAACAACAGTCATCTCATAGCACTATCAACTGTAGGGAGGACCCCCACAGTTGCAGAAAGACCCCAGCAATCAGGTTATGCTGTTTCATCCCACCTAGCAACAATGCTCTGCACTGTGTGTGTTTATATATTTACATATTTATTCCATCTAGCTACAATGCTCAGCACTGGGTGTGTTTATATTTATATATCTATATATTTATTCCATCTAGCTACAATGCTCCGCACTGTGTGTGTTTATATACTTGCATATTTATTCCACCTAGCTGCAATGCTCCGTACTGTGGGTGTTTATATATTTACATATTTATTCCATCTAGCTACAATGCTCTGCACTGTGTGTTCATATATTCATATATTTATTCCATCCAGCTACAATGCTCTGCACTGTGTGTCTGTGGGTGTGTGTGTGTGTGTGTGTGTATATATATTTTATAGTAATATGTACATATGTATATTAGCTGCTCTTGCTTGCTTGTTTTTTTTCTTGCCTTCTGATTGTTGCTCTGAGTGTTGCTATCCCTGTGCTGTTGCAATCCTGGAATTTCCCCGTTGTGGGACTAATAAAGGCTTATCTTATCTTATCTTATCTTATCTTAAGTGTGACAAACATACAAAAAAAAAGAAAAACCAAGAAGGGGGCAAACACTTTTTCACACCACTGTATCTATATAGTTGCATGGCGGTTGGTCTAGATGACATACCAGTGGAGGTATGGAGGTGTTTAGGAGAGATGGCAGTGGACTTTTTAACCAGATTGTTAAAAAGCGCTATATAAGTGCAGGTTAGTTAGTTAGTTAGTTAGTTAACACAATCTTGGAGAGTGAGAGGATGTATCTGGAGTGGAGAAGAAGTGATTTGGTACCAGTTTTCAAGAACAAAGGTGATGCTAAGAGCTGTAATAACTACAGAGGCACAAAGCTGATCAGATATGGGAAAGAGTTGTTGAAGCCAGGTTAAGAGGAGAGGTGACTATCAGTGAGCAGCAGTATGGTTTCATGCCAAGAAAGAGTACTACAGATTCAGTTTGCTCTTAAAGTGCTGATGGTGAAGTATAGAGAAGGTCAGAAGGAGTTGCACTGTGTCTGTGTGGATCTAGAGAAAGCACATGATAGGGTATCGAGAGAGGAAGTCTAGTACTGTTTGAGGTAGTCAGGAGTAGTAGAGAAGTATGTGAGGGTGGTGCAGGACATGTAGGAGGACAGCGAGACGGTGGTGAGGTGCGCTGTAGGAGTGACGGATGGATTCAAGGTTGGGGTGGGATTACACCAGGAATCAGCTCTGAGCCTCTTCTTGTTTGCCATGGTGATGGACAGGCTGACAGACGAGGTCAGACAGGAGTCTCCGTGGACCATGATGTTTGCAGACAACATTTTTTTTTTAATTTTTTTTTTTTGTTACTTATTTGTACCCGTAGGTAGACTTGGTTTGCAGTCTGGTGACAAGCCACCGGCTGCTGGTCGCTGCGTGCGCGAGCGCCCTAAACCTACATGTTTTTGGTATGCGGGAGGAAACCGGAGAAATCCCGGAGTAAACCCACGCAACACGGGGAGAACATGCAAACTCCACACAGCTCACTGTTGGTCGGGGGCTGGGATCGAACCCACGACCTCATGATCCCCGCGATCCCCCGGCCAAGGGTAAAACTGTGCTGCCACAGTGCTAAACCACTGCGCCACCGTGCAGCCCTCACACCACCGTGCAGCGTGCAGCACCACCCTCACATACTTCTCTACTACTCCTGACTACCTCAAACAGTACTAGACTTCCTCTCTCGATACCCTATCATGTGCAGCCCCCACATTGTGATCTGTGGTGAGAATAGGGAGCAGGTGGAAGAGAATCTGAAGAGGTGGATGTATGCTCAGGAGAGAAGAGGAATGAAGTCAGTAGAAGCAAGACAGAATACATGAGTGGGAATGAGAGGGAGTGTGGTGCAACAGTGAGGATGGCAGAAGTAGAGATAGTGAAAGTAGATGAGTTTAAATATCTGGGGTCAAACATCCAAAGCAATAGAAAATGAGAGAGTTCAATCAGGGTGGAGTGGGTGGAGATGAGTGTCAGGGGTGATTTGTGACAGAAGGATAGCAGCTAGAGTGAAAGCGAAGATTTGCAAGATGGTAGTGAGACCTGCGATGATGTATGGTTTGGAGAGGGTGGCACTGACAATAAAACAGGAGGTGGAGCTGGGGCTAGCAGAGTTGAAGATGCTAAGATTCTCAGTGGGAGTGAATAGGAGGGACAAGACGAGAAATGACTATATCAGGGGGGCAGCTCAGGTTGAGCGGTTTGGAGACAAAGTAAGCGAGGCAAGGCTGAGATGGTTTGGACATGTGCAGAGGAGGGAGAGTGGATATACTGGACAAAGGATGTTGACGATGGAGCTTCCAGGCAGGAGGAAAAGAGGAAGACCACAGAGAAGATTCATGAATGTAGTGACGGAAATCATGGAGAGGGTTGGTGTTACAGAGGAAGATGCAAGAGATAGGGGGAGATGGAGGCAGATGATCCGCTGTGGAGACCCCTAATGGGAGCAGCCGAAAGAAGAATAAAAAGCTGCATGTTTACAAGAAAAAAATGAAAATTTATGAGAGAAAAGTTACAAATTTATGAAAAAAGTAGCAAAAATCATGTGAAACTAGAAAAGCACTCAGAGAGCACATACCTCCGCCAAGGCTCCTTCAGTCTCTCATGGATGACCTCCAAAATGTAATGGGTTTGTGTGTAGGCCTAGAGCCACTTGTGGTGAAAATTGCATCAAAGTGTGTCCATTAGTTTTGGAGTATTGTGGGTGACACACTGTGAGAAGAGCCTTGGCTGAGGTATGCATTCCCAGATCATCACCAAAATATAATGGGTTCCTCTGTAGGCCAAGAACCACCTGTGGTGAAAACTGCATCCAAATCCATCCAGTAATTTTTGTGTAATCTTACTGCACAAACACAAAAAAGCCCTTGGTGGAGGTATGCACTCTCAGATCATCACCAAAATCTAATCATCTGTTTCCTGTGCCATTACACACCTTTCCTGAAAATTTCGTCAAAATCCGTTCATAACTTTTTGACTTATGTTGGTAACAGACAGACAGACAGACAGACAGACAAACGCTGGTAAAAACATTATCTCCTTGGCAGACGTAAAAAGTAGCAAATTTACAAGAAAAAAACAGTCAAAATTTGATTTGAACAAGTTGTATCTTTCAAACAAAAAAGTAGCACATTGATGAGAAAAAGTTGCAAATTTACAATAACAAATTCATAAATTGATTTTAAAAAGTTGCACCTGTACAAAAAAAAATATTTATGGTACTAAAGTTGCAAATTTAAAAGAAAAAAGTTGCAAATTTACAAGAAAAAAAGGTCAAAATTTGATGAAAAAAGTTGAAACTTTATAACAAAGAAGTACCAAATTTATGCAAAAAAAGCTACAAATTTAAAAGAAAAAAGTGGCAAATACTGTATATATAAAAAGTTGTAAATTTACAAGAAAAACGTGGCAAATTTATGAGGGAAAAAAGCTGCAGATTTAAAGAAAAAAGTTTCAAATGAAAAGAAACATTTGTAAATTTACAAGAAAAAAGTGGCAAATCTATGAGAAAACAGTTGCAGGTTGAAAAGAAAGAAGTTGCAAATTTACAAGAAATGTTACAAAATTTGCAAGCTTTTTTTTGCATTTAGCATCAGTGCTTCAAAGTCTTATGTAACAAACATACTTAAGGTTTATGATGATTTTGGGTGGGGGGGGGGCAACAGCAATTCTTTGTTATTTCCAGCTGTCCCCCCTTTGATTTACGCCTATGGGGAGACGTTAAATTATGTTGCTTTTATTGATTCAGCACTTTCCTACAAAAATGTTTTCACTTTGTTTTTGGTCATTTTAATGATTTAAACAACAAAAGATTATTCAAGTAACAAGTAAAATTGCATCAATTTGTAATAAGACCACATAAGGCAGGGGTGGGCAGTGAGGGCCATTCCACTGCAGATTTTCTGTTCCCCTCAGTCTCTTCAGCAGGTGTTTGCACTGATGAGCTTCAAGGATGCTAATTAGAGAAAGCAACTGCTGAAGAGGCTGGGTGAAAACTCATCCACAAGTCCTGCTTCCTCTATGGAAGGCGTGTCAGTGGGATTGAGGAGATCCTCGAAGTATTCCTTCCACTGCCTGACGATATCCCCAGTCGAAGTCAGCAGTGCCCCATCCGCACCATACACAGTGTGGACAGGGACCTGCTTCCCCCTCCTGAGCCGCCGGACAGTTTGCCAGAATCTCTTCAAAGATGACTGAAAGTCTTATTCCATGGCCTCACCGAATTCCTTCCATACCCAAGTTTTTGCTTCAGCAACCACCCAAGCTACATTCCGCTTGGCCTGCCGGTACACCTCAGCTGCTTCGGGAGTCCCACAAGCCAACCAAGCTTGATAGGACTCCTTTTTCAGCTTAATGGCCCCCTCACCACTGGTGTTCACCACTTGATTCAGGGATTGCCACCACGAGATGCCCCAATGACCTTGCAGCCGCAGCTCTGGGAAGCCGCTTCAACAATGGAGGTAGAGAACATGACCCATTCAGACTCCTTGTCTCCAGACTCCCTCGGAATGTGGTTGAAGTTCTTCCGAAGGTGGGAGTTGAAGACCTCCCGGACAGGGGCCTCAGCCAGACGGTCCCAGCACACCCTCACAATATGTTTGGGTCTACCAGGTCTAAATGGCATCCTCCCCTGCCATCAGATCCAACTCACCACCAGGTGGTGATCAGTTGACAGCTCTGCACCTCTCTTTACCCGAGTGTCCAAGACATACGGTCGCATGTCTGATGACACAATAACAAAATCGATCATCGACCATTGATAACACATTGTCTTAATTTTTTAAAGTGAAGAGAAGTAGAACAAACCCCTGGAGTAGAGACTGAGTAACACGGGCCCTTCTCACATTCTATTTACATCCTTCAAATGTTAATGCATGGTTATTTTACTTTATGCACACAACCCACACTTTACTATTGCTCCTTTTTTGGAGCCAGCTGAGTCTTTTTGTTCTTAATTCAAAGTATCATGACCGTTTGTTCTTCTTTGTAGATCACTTCAGTTTTGGTATATTTATATACAGTAGTTTCACTTTCACATGTGCCACGATTGTGATTTGATGATATGACGCTGTTATGGATTTCTTTTTATTATTGTCTGTTCACTTTGTCTGCTGTAATCATAAATGACATTACGCTCAGTACTTTCCCCATGAGACAGCAAGGATCCAACACACCCTTGAACACTGCTAACTTGGTTTTCTCAAAACAATGCTTATCTGTTTGGTCTGTTATATTAAAACTCTCTGCTCTGTTCTGACACTTTGAATCTTCTCTTGTGGTACTCCCCTGTGCGCAGGACATGACAGTTTCCCTTCTTGGCCAAGATGTAAAGAAATACCCAGAAAAGGCATCTTTGACTCTGTACTATTATTTATTCACCAGATCAACAAGGGGCATTTATTAATATAAAGAAAACCAGGACAATACTACCATCAGCAGCTTTGACTTCTTGTTTCTTTAGCTGTTTGGAGCTTATTGGGTGATTTCATGAAAGTATTAACACTTTCATGCAGAATTAGCAAAATTTTCAGCAACTTGGTTTACACCGTTTTTAATCAGATGAAGCAAACATCTTTGGTCAGTGTGACAAAAGGACTCAGTGTTGTCCCACCAAAGCATGTTCAGGGTGCTGTGGTGAGTTGGCAGGTGACATTTTCCTTCACTGCGCCTGCTAATACAACTGGTGCTCGATCGGAATCCACCTCCATTTTTTCAGGGAGACCTGCTGAACTACGCTATGGCGCCACAGAGGTGTAGTTCTATCAGGATGCTTCTTGTTTTTCCTGATTATGTCTTGACTTATCCTTAACAAGCAAACAGTGGAAACTGAATGTGCTTTGGTATCACTGAAGAGCTTTCACAGGCGTGAGTTAACTGTTCTCTGATCTCTTGTGAGATGTGCTGTTGCTCCCACAATGTGTAACAAGATGAAGAATTGATACAGTCTGGAATAATCAGCTTGTTTGATTCCTAATGACAACTACAACAGCTGGTCTTATTAAGGCTTGAGTTAATGAAGTTCACAGAAATGATGAGTCTGTGGTACACAGTGAATTTTATAACCATGATTTCTCTTTTCGTTTTGTGAAGTATTGCATCACCATGAGTTATCTTAGAGAGTAGTTCCCAGGTTAACCACACCAGAGTGTTAACAGCAGCCTGACCATGATGTCACTAGTGGCAACAAAAGACCATCCTGCAGTAGTCCAGGCTTGCACACTCTCTCATCTTTGATTGCTTGCCTGATTCTCTCCAGCTGTGCTAATCACTCCACCTGTGCCTCATCAGCTCCTGCCTGTAAGAAGGGCTTCATTCCTGACTCTGATCACAGGACTGTTGGACTTCTCTTCATGCTGCAGGCAGTGAAGCACCAATTCTCCATCCTGAGTGTGCTCTTCTGCTTTCTACATTTCTCTGCCCTCACCGTCTCTCTCCGAGGGAATAAGTAAGCCCTTGCTTTGCGGATCCTAACCATCTCATCTGTCTCAAGGATTCCTACCTGGACTGTTACCAAGGCAGATCTTGGACCTAACCTGGTGGACTCCCATCTCACCTGGACCCCCCCAACTCCATCCCTCTGTAAGTCTCAAGCAACATCCTAACAATATATATATTCACCCTTTAGCCCCCGGGCCTGGGGCAACCTCTTCTATCTGCAGCTTTTCCTCCTACCTATCTGTGAGTCTTTGCTCTCCAACCACCCACAAAGAAGAAGGCGACCTACCTTGTAGATATATTCAAAAACAAGCAAGCAAATTCAACTTCAAGTTCATGTTGCCTGGTCAGTTATACTCACCATTCTCCCTCTCTGTCTCCCTACGATCGCCAGCCATTTCTGTTAATTTTTAAAAAAATAGTTTTAAAATTTTATTTTTTTTTACTTATTTTAATTAAAAAAATGTAATTTAGTTTTTCTTAATTTTTTTTTTTTCTGTTTATTATTAGAGTGACCAGGAGCAGATGAGGATTAACAAAAAACAACTGCCAACATGCAGAAATTGTGTGGCGTCAGAAAAACCAGTGGTGAACCACGAAGCTATTATGGTGCTTCGATTAGCTTACAATTGTTGTTGGATTATGATGATTAATACTGTGAAAAACAGTCTGTAGGATGACTTTGGAAAGCAAGAAGAGGAAAAGAGTGAAGGCAGAGCCAAAGATTAAATGGGGGAAGCTACAGAAGGAAGAAGGTCGCACATAGTTCGGAAAGTTGATACAGGCTCTGGGTGGTAGAGAAGAATTACCAGATGACTGGGAAAATACAGCAAAAGTATTAAGGGAAACGGGTAGAAAGGTATGTGGTGTATCCAGTGGACAGAGGACGGAAGACGAGACTTGGTGGTGGAATGAGGAGGTACAGGAAAGCATTCAAAAGAAGAGGTTAGCAAAGAAAAAGTGGGATAATCAGGGAGATGAAGAAAGTAGACAGGAGTATTTGGAATCTAGGTGCATGGCAAAGAGAGGTGGAAAAAGCAAAGGAAAAGGCATATAGTGAGTTGTATGAGAGGCTAAACACTAAGAAAGGAGAAAAGGACTTGTATTGATTAGTTAGACAGAGATTGAGCTGGCAAGGATGTACAGCAGGTTAGGCTGATTAAGGACAGAAATGGTAATGTACTAACAAATGATGACAGTGTGCTGAGGAGGTGGAAGGAGTACTTTGAAGAGCTGGTGAATGAAGAAAATGAGAGAGAGAAGAGGATGGATGAAGAAAAGATGGTGAACAAGGAAGTCCCGAGAATTAGCAAGGTGGAAGTGAGGGCAGCTTTGAAGAATGGAAAGGTGGTTGGTCCAGACGACATACCTGTGGATCTATGGAGATGTTTAGGAGAGATGGCAGTGGACTTTTTAACCAGATTGTTTAACACAATCTTGGAGAGTGAGAGGATGCCTGAGGAGTGGAGAAGTGTTTTGGTACCAGTTTTAAAGAACAAAGGTGATGCTCAGAGCTGTAGTAACTAGAGGCATAAAGTTGATCAGCCACACTATGAAGCTATGGGAAAGAGTTGATTAAGCCAGGTTAAGAGGAGAGGTGACAATCAGCGAGCAGCAGTATGGTTTCATGCCAAGAAAGAGCACTACAGATGCAATGTTTACTCGAAGAATGCTGATGGAGAAGCATAGAGCAGGTCAGAAGGAGTTGAACTGTCTTTGTGGATCTAGCGAAAGCATCTGATAGGGTGCCAAGAGAGGAAGTGTGGTACTCTGAGAAAGTCAGGAGTGGCTGGGAAGTATGTGAGGGCAGTGTAGGACATGTATGAGGACAACAAGACAGTGGTGAGATGTGCTGTAGGAGTGACAGATGGGTTCAAGGTGGGGATGGGATTACATCAGGGATCGACTCTGAGCCTCTTCTTGTTTGCCATGGCTATGGACAGGCTGACAGATGAGATCAGGCAGGAGTCTCCATGGACCATGATGTTTGCAGACAACATTGTAATCTGTAGTGAGAATAGGGAGCAGGTAGAAGAGAATCTGGAGAAGTGGAGGTATGTTCTGAAGAGAAGAGGAATGGAAAATTAGTAGAAGCAAGACAGAATACATGAGTGTGAATGAGGGGGAGGCAGGTGTAACGGTGAAGCTGGAAGGAGCAGAGGTAGTGAAAGTAGATGAGTTTAAACACCTGGGGTCAACCATCCAAAGCAATGGAAAATGCACATGAGAGGTCAAGAAGAGAGTGCAGGCAGGGTGGAGTGGGTGGAGATGAGTGTAGGGGTGATTTGTGACAGAAGCATAGCAGCAAGAGCGAAAGGGAAGATTTACAAGACTGTAGTGAGACCTGTGATGTATAATTTGGAGACGGTGGCACTGACAAAAAAAACAAAACAAAAAACCAGGAAATAACCCTGGAGGTGGCAGAGTTGAAGATGCAAAGATTTTCATTGGGAATGACTAAGAGGGATAAGATTAAAAATAAGTATATCAGAGGGACAGCTCAGGTTGAGCAGTTTGGAGACAAAGCTGAGATGGTTTGGACATGTGCAGAGGAGAGATAGTGGATATATTGGACAAAGGATGTTGAAGATGGAGCTACCAGGCAGGAGGAAAAGAGGAAGACCACAGAGAAGATCCATGGATGTAGTGCAGGAGGACATGGAGAGGGTTGGTGTTACAGAGGAAGATGCAAGGGATAGAGTGAGATGGAGGCAGATGATCCGTTGTGACGACCCCTAAAGGGAGCAGCCGAAAGAAGAATACTATGAAAAATCTTGTAAATTTATCTGCCACATACAGTATGTGACACTTTATTTGAAGTCTGCTCCCATGTGACACAGTAGCATTGTGGGCATTTCTCTAATGGACAAGGTCAGAAGTGCGTCCATCCTGGAGTGCCGGGATATTCTCTCAGGCGATCTGGCTTCCAGCCCAAGGAGCATCAGTGGACCACAGCTGCGATACAAGGATTTGGTAAAGTTGGGGATCCCGTACGATGACTGGGAGGCAATAGCCGCAGATCGCGAGAGCTCATGAGCTCTACAGTGGGGGTCGTTTCAACTTCCTGAGTAATAACTTCCTCTCTTACAGAGTTTTTGCCATCATCAAATTTATTCTGTAGTCGGACTGTTGTTTACTCCATCATTAGTTTACAAACACTCAATTCCTCCTTTCCTCTTATTGATCTCCAGTGTTCTGTTTGCCTGTGGATAAAACCATCCAGAGTCTGACAGACATCATTAGCTGCAGCACCTCCGGTTGTTCACTGATCTCCACTCCTTTTGTTGCTGGCAATCAAAGTGAAGAAAAATCTTTAGGTGTCATGTCTGGGCTTGGCTCCTGGCCATGTCCAACATTTTCTGTATTTTCATGTATTCTTAGTGGTTGTTATCTTTATTATTATTATTACTTTGCTTTTTTATTCCTAGTTCTATGATTGGTCTTATTTTGAAATCCTTCCCGTTCATTTCCTGTAGTCTTATTGTTGTAGTTCTTTCTGGTTCACGTCATGATGTTTTCTTAATTTCCCTCACCTGTTTCTCATTCCCTCTCATTAGTATTTGTATATAGCCTCCACCATTCCTCTGATTCCCATGTTATGGTCCTCATTGCTTTGCCTTCCATCACATTCCAGTCTGGTCTGTACTTTCAGTTTTGTTCTTGTGTTTACGTTTAGTTTCGTGTTTTCCATCCCCTGTGATGCGCCCTTGGTTTGATAATAGACGGATAATTTTTTCACACATAAGGAGTTGTTCAGAACTCCTTATAAGAACTCCTTAAACAAAGATATCGAGTGATGATAATCAAGTCAGTGACAGTAATGCACCTGAGGGCTGGTTGCCAACCACCAATCAAATCTAAAAGATCTGCTGAAACTCATAACTGCATTTGGGTCCGTCCTTGCTGCCTTCCCAGCAGCTAAACATAACAGGAGGTGAGCAAGAGCAGCTGTAATCAACTGACAGTCGGCGCTCCTCCATGTTGAAGTTAAAGTTTGTTTGGAAAATTAAAGAGCAAATGTCTTGATGACCTGAAGGTTGGTACAATCTGCACAAACACCGTAACTATTACTTCTACTGAGTAAAAGACGACCGATAGCTACCACTGCTGTACAGAGAACTAAAACATTTCCCTTATGCTATGTAATATGAGACATTTTGAGAAAAAAATGAGCTATTTTTTTTTTTTATTTAAAAAAGAGCTGTTTTAGAAGCAGAGCATGGAAATGAACACTTCAAATCAAAATTTCTGAGTTTAGGTGTTGTAAACCTAAATTAAACCTGCACTACTATTTAACAGCTAAACTTCTAATTCATCTTATGAACAAATCTAAAACTAGAGGGCACTCAGAGTGCATACCTTCACCAAGGCTGTTGTTCAGCCAAACTCCATTCTGCCACTGTATATCGGCAGCAGGTAAAAATCCATCCAGTAGTTTTTGCATAATCCTGCTAAACCATTGCTAGGACATTGAGCCTTGGTGGAGGTATGCATTCATGGATCACCTCCAAAATGTAATGGGTTCGTGTGTGTAGTCCAAGAGCCACGTGTGGTGAAAATTTCCTCAAACTCTCCAATAATTTTGGAGTATTCTTGCAAACACATTGTGATAAGAGAGCCTTGGTGTAGGTATGCACTCTCAAATCATCAGCAAAATGTTATAGGTTCCTCTCTAGGCAAAGGACCACCTCTGGTTAAAAATTCATCCAAATCCGTCCAGTAGTTTATGTGTAATCCTGCTGCACAAATACAAACAAGGCCCTTGGTGGAGGTATGCACTCTCAGATCACCACCAAACTGTACTGGGTTCATCCTTAGGCCAAGGGCACTTGGCATGTTAATACTTGCTGGCTGCAGATGTCATTCACCCCCACATTTGCCCAGGACTGTCTGAATATTTACACAAATATTATCATAAGAACTACAAAAAGAAATTTCAGGTAAAGCCACAGGAATGTTTTTCTCGGGCATGCCCCAGGCCTTCGGTGCACAGGCGCAGGTTTTGCCGTGCTGCCGCCCAGGCCTTCGACCTCTTCTGAGGCCTTGCCTTCTGTTCACTGGAACTGTTTGTTTTCCACTCTGGGCTCAACCAGGAGCTGCCAACTGCTCCTCCCTCCCTCCCTCCCTCCGCTGCCCTCCTACTGCATAGCTTCCTGCTTTGGACGGAAGCCCAGTGCTTCCGAGCTTAAATAATGCGCATCTCTCTCTTGCATCCCTGCCTCTGAAAAGAGGAGCAGACTCCTCACCTGGAGACTGAAGAGCCCCTTTCAGTGTGCTCCGTGTGGGCAAACGCCGGCCCCGTCTGCTGTTTTATTTACCGTCCCCTGAATTATTCAGGACAATTTAGCCCTGCTTCAGTCGGCTGGAGAAATGACAAGCTATATTATAACCAAGGATGCCCTCAAAAACCTGATGAATAATAGACTGTGAGAGGAATTAATCTCTTTAAATAAACATTTGTGTGACTCATTTGAAGCATGCACTGTGGGCCACAAAAACAAACACATCACATGGTGGCTGTCCTCGCCGCCGTTATCGCTCGCCTGAGGAGCCGCACTGTTTGGTCAGCGAGGAAGCCAATGTCTGAGCGTAAGACTGTGGCCCCAGCTGCAGGCAGGAGAGGGCTATTTTTTTTTTTAATCACCTGTGCTAGTTTCCAGGACCGTTCCAAGCTTTTTGGGGGTCCTGTACTAGACAGTGTCTGATGGCTCTCTTACTGTAATTTAAAATTGACTTTAAAACGATTGTCTCCCCTCCCAACATAGGAAATGAATAAATTTGTCATTGTTTTTAATGAAAAGAAAAATGTATGTAAAATATAAATGTTGCACCAAATGAAAATGTAACCAACATCTATAGGATACTTCCAAATGCACAAGAAAATCATTTATGGCAAAAAGTTGCAAATTTAAAAAAAAAAAAAAATCAAATTTATGGCAAAGATTGACATTTAAGAGAAAATGAGAACTGCTATAAATCTACAAGAAAAAAGTCACAAATTGTCATGGATCTGGGTGAGTGCTGTATTATCTTGTCATGTCCTACTTCTTGCCTGTTGCATAACTCTCTCATCAGGAGCCAGGAGGTTAATCGGTGGCAGCCATTGCAGTCACTTGGCTTTATAAGCTCCAGTCACCAAGCTAGAATCATCTTAGTGTTCTGATCCCAGCTCACCAACTGTCTTCATTGTTCTCCAGGTTAAACCTTCTCCTACATTCCTATAACCAGTAGGTGTTTTTTTTTTTTTTTTTTTTTTTTAACAGGATTTAGGGGGTATTCACAAATTTAGATAATGTTGTCTGGTGCAAACCTCATATCTCCAAATTTAGTAATTTATTTATATAATTTATTTATAATTGATTGGTTACCCTTTATGTCTCTGGATTTAAAAAAAAAAAAAACAAACTAATATTAAACCAATTATAAGCATTAGAAAACCTATATAAATAAATCATGTAGCTAGTAAATTAATGAGAAACTAGTCTTTCTCATATCCTGAAAAATGTCTGTTTTGGATACACGAGGTCTGTGCCAGACAGTGGTGAGGTACAAATGTATAAATGTAAACTGGGCGCAAATTTGCAAGAATAAATGTACAAAAATATGATAAGATGCCAATTTAAAAACTAAGGTCGCAAAATAAACATTTAATAGCATCCAGATGACTGCAAGTTTAGAAAAAGTTGCACATCAAAAAGAGAAGGTTGCAAATTGAAGAAAAATAATTTGCAAATTTATGAAAGTTGAACATTTATCAGGAAAAAAAGTTGAACATTTGAACAAAAAAAAAAATCACAAATTGAAAAAGTTACAAATTTAAGAGGAAAAAATTTAAAATTTATGAGGAAAAAGTAGAAAATTTTGTAAAAATAAATCACAAGTTGATAGAAAGTTGCAAACTTACAAGGAAAAGATTGCACATTTATGAGAAATTTTGAAAAATTTATAGAAAAAAGTTACATATTTATGAGAAAGTTGCAAATTTATTAGTTTTTTTCCTTCTTGCATTTCTGCTTAGAATTGGTGGTATGATACAGAAAGGTTGATGACAATTCTCTTTTTTCCTGTCCAGGTTGGGGGAGTTGGGGATTGTCCCTCCCTTGATTTACAGCTATGAGCAGGTATGGGGGGGGGGGCACCTGCCCAAATGTGAGCAAGGTCTAACAAATGCACTTTGAACCACTGAAGTGGATGCTGCCCAGCCAGCTGATGCCATGTGGAACAGCTTGATGAGCCAAATAAACAAGGTGGCAGAAGAAGCTCTGGGAATAGTTTGAAGACCCACTTCGGCGGCTCTAATACCTCCTCAAAAACCAATGTGTTTTGCCCAAGACAGTGTGGGTTTTTGTACACAAAAAACTTTCATTGTCTTAGAATGTGTTGGAAAGAGTTTTTGTCTTTGACCTACTTAAGTATGCACAGATCTATGAATATTCTAATTAGCTCCACCCATACTCCCACCCACTAGTAGCTGGAAGAAGACGAGGACATTGTACAAGGCTCCGAGAAGGTGATCTAACTTGAGGAAGTACCGTCGTAGGTGAAACCACGGAAGAGTCGCTGCCCAGCCTGGCATAGAGGCTGGAAGGCTCCTCACTGGTCTTTGGTTACCCATTCACGGCAGATCGCCTCACTGGGGGCCAGTGTGCCCGCCAGCTGGCTTACCTCTCAGGCGTTCCCAGGACTCCTTCCTTTGGAGCTTGTCTCGCTTCGAGCTGCTCTGAGGTGAACTGCTCGCCGGCCCGCAGCGAGGTGATCCGCGGTAAGTGGGTAGCCAGAGACCGCCGAGGAGCCTTCCAGTCTCCATGGGGAAGAGGGAGGAACCGAGGAGCGCTCGCTCGTTCTCCCCGGCTCTCCCCAGCTTCCTTCAGAGTGTTCTCCCTGGCTCACTCCAGGGAGAGGCGAGGTGGCTGGCGGGTTGCACCGGCAGAGGCTCCCAGCAAGGTGAGGGGAACCCTCCAGCCAGCCAGCGACTGCCTCTCGGCTCCACCGAAAATGATCCTTCTGCAGATTCACCTACGATGATACTCGCCCAGCCATTGTGTCACGCACACCAGGGCCATCTCCCCCGCCATGCAGGCTGCAAACCCGTGTCCTCTCCAGTATTTTAGCAGGGACACTGAGGTTTTTCCAAATAAAATTGCTGTCATATTTCCCTGTCTGTGGGTAAGACGACATGTAGTTTAAAAGAGGATTTCTTGCTCACACAGCCAAAAACTGAACATGTACACGGGGCTGAAAAGTTCGTAGTGGTCAAATTTGACCAAATGTGGTTTATTTTTCAGCATGGTCTCCTCTTCGAGCCACACACTTCTTCCATTGGTGTTGCAGCACCTGGATCCCTGCAGTTGAAAAATAAACCACATTTGGTCAAATTTGACCACTATGAACTTTTCAGCCTCTCTCCTCCCCCTCGTATAATCTGACATCTTTCCCACCCTGTAAAAAGCTGACCTCCTGCTTGCTCCTCAGCTCCTCCCTCTTCCCCCCAGAGAGTCAAGTAGGAGTCTCAGTGCTTAGCCTGATTGGTTAATGTTATAACCAATCGGGCTAAGCAGGAATACTGACGTAGCTAGAAACGCTCTGTCCAAACTGGCATTTTTTTTTTTTTTTTTTTGGGGGGGGGGGGTTGCCTAAATTCACAGGAGAAAAACACAGACTTGAGAGTTGGGACTGAATTTGCTCTACATATGTCTTGTAAGTCACAAAAACACGTTACAGACGTGTTAACAAAAAAACAACTTGATTTTTGCCAGTGTCACTTTAATAAATCGTCACTCTCTTGCCTCATCTGTTGTGCACTCCTACTGGGTCCTAATCTTAGCTCAACCTGGACACAAATTTACCAGAAAAAAATAAAGTAAAAGGTAAATTTGCATGGAAAAGGTCTCAAATTTATGACAGTAAAGTTTCAAATTCCCAAGAGACAAGCTGCAAGTTTATAAGAAAAGTTAATTTGTGACAAAACGCAAATTTAGGATGAAAAAAGACACATGAGAAAAATTGCACATTTTCAGCAAAAAATGGTTCAAGGCGATTTTAATTCTCGCTCCAAAATAACAAAAAAGTTGAGGGTGAACTTGTATCTTGGGGGACCCTCAGAGGAAGGGGGTGGGGGTGGGGTATTTGATTTGTGTATTCTGCTTTATAACAAGAAACGTCTCTGCTAGTTTCCCCATTTTCCTCTGACCTAATTAACATGCCATGAGGTATACAGTCTCATTGTTATGGATTCCTTGGCATTACACAGAAATTCATGACTTAGAGTGTGTGTGTGTGTGTGTGTGGGGGGGGGGGGTTAGCTGCATAATTCAGCCTCTCCCATGTTGTTATTGCAGGTAAAAGATGAATCCTTTATTGCGTGCCCTCCAGCTTTGAAACACGCGCCTCCTCTCCGAACAGCTGAAATGTATTGGTCCCGTTTCCTTAAAAAGCGTCTCTCAGGAAGCAGAGTGCTCCATCTGTCACTCAGCGTGAGCGGAGCCACAAACTTCCTCCGTGGTGATTGTGGTTTGATAAATATGCCGTCAGCTGTCCGTCCATTCCTTCTCTGCATAGGTGTAAATCATGGGGGCGTGAGGGGGAGAATTCTCCCTTCCCCCTACCAATGTCAACACAGGCATTTCTGTATACAGTGCACCCAGAAAGTATTCGCAAGACTTTTTCCACATTTTGCTATGTTACAGCCTAATTCATTTTTTTCCCTCAATTCTATACACAGTACCCCATAATGACAATGTGAATTTTTTTTAGATTTTTGCAAATTTATTAAAAAAACAAAAAAAACAAAACAAGAAATCACATGTACATAAGTATTCACAGCCTTTGTCATGAAGCTCAAAATTGAGCTCAGGTGCATCCTGTTTCCACTGATCATCCTTGAGATGTTTCTACAGCTTAACTGGAGTCCACCTGTGGTAAATTCAGTTGATTGGACATGATTTGGAAAGGCACACACCTGTTTATATAAAGTCCCACAGTTGACAGTGCATGTCAGAGCACAAACCACACATGAAGGCAAAGGAATTGTCTGTAGACCTCCGAGACAGGATTGTCTCGACGCACAAATCTGGGGAAGGGTACAGAAAAATTTCTGCTGCTTTGAAGGTCCCAGTGAGCACAGTGGCCTCCATCAGTAAATGGAAGAAGTTCGGAACCACCAGGATCCTTCCTAGAACTGGCCGGCCGTCTAAACTGAGCGATCGGGGAAGAAGGGCCTTAATCAGGGAGGTGACCAAGAACCCGATGGTCACTCTGTCAGAGCTCCAGCGTTCTCTCTGGAGAGAGGAGAACCTTCCAGAAGGACAACCATCTCTGCAGCAATCCACCAATCAGGCCTGTATAGTAGAGTGGCCAGATGGAAGCCACTCCTTAGTAAAAGGCTCATAGCAGCCCACCTGGAGTTTGTTAAAAGGCACCTGAAGAACTCTCAGACCATGAGAAACAAAATTCTCTGGTCTGATTAGACAAGGATTGAACTCTTTGGCGTAAATGCCAGGCATCATGTTTGGAGGAAACCAGGCACCGCTCATCACCAGGCCAATACCATCCCTACAGTGAAGCATGGTGGTGGCAGCATTATGCTGTGGAGATGTGTGTCAGCAGCAGGAACTGGGAGACTAGTCAGGATAGAGGGAAAGAGGAATGCAGCAATGTACAGAGACATCCTGGATTAAAACCTGCTCCAGAGCGCTCTTGACCTCAGACTGGGATGATGGTTCATCTTTCAGCAGGACAACGACCCTAAGCACACAGCCAAGATATCAAAGGTGTGGCAAAGGACAACTCTGTGAATGTCCTCGAGTGGCCCAGCCAGAACCCAGACTTGAATCCAATTGAACATCTCTGGAGAGATCTGAAAATGGCTGTGCACCGATGTGTCCCATCCAACCTGATGGAGCTTGAGAAGTGCTGCAAAGAGGAATGGGCGAAACTGCCCAAAGATAGGTGTGCCAAGCTTGTGGCATCATATTCAAAAAGACTTGAGGCTGTAATTGCTGCCAAAGGTGCATCAACAAAGAACTGAGCAAAGTATGTGAATACTTATGTACATGTGATTTCTTAGTTTTTTATTTTTTATAAATTTGCAAAAATCTAAAAAAAAAAAACTTTTTTCACATTGTCATTATGAGGTGTTGTGTGTAGAATTTTGAGGAAAAAAATGAATTTAATCCATTTTGGAATAAGGCTGTAACATAACAAAATGTGGAAAAAGTGAAGCGCTGTGGATACTTTCCAGATGCACCGTAGTGTTGTACCACTGGATGCAATGCATTTGCACTATTGCTAAATATAAATGCATTTTTTTTCTTGAAAATTTGCAATGCTTTTCTCATAATTTTACACATTTTTCCTGTAAATTTCTAATTTTTTCTTCCAAATTTGTTACTTTTTCCTTGAAAATTTGTCTTTCTCTGATCAAGTTACCAATTTTTATTCTAGTAAAATTACAGCTTTTTTCCACATAAAATTTTACTAATTTACTGTTTTCACAAATAAATCTGTGGCATTTTCATGTAAATTTGCAGCTCTTTTTTTTATAATCAATTTTTTTCCTTGTAAATTTGCAACGTTTCCCTACTCAATTTGTGACTTCTTTCATAAATTTACAAATTTTTGCCTGTAAATTTGAGACTTTTTTTCTTCCAACTTTTTTCTTGTAAATTACTACCTTTTTTCTTATTAGTTTACTACTTTTGTCTTGTAAATTTACTATTTTTTTCAATTAAATTTGTGGCTTTTTTCCTCTATTTGCTCCTTTGTCTTGTAAATTTATGACTTTTTTTTCTGTTTACTACATTTCCCTTCTAAGTTTGCAACAATTTTCTTGTAAATGAGATTTTTTCATATAAACTTTTAATTTTTAATGTAAATTTGCATCTTTTTAAACAATTTTTTTCCTTGTAAATTTGCAACTTTTTCTCATACATTTACACATTTTTGCCTGTACATTTGACTTTTTTAATTCCAAATTTGCAACTTTAGTCTTGTAAATTTGCAATTTTTTTTTCCAAATGTACCCTTTTAGTGTAAATTTGCAACTTCTTTTTAAATAAAGTTGTGGCCTTTTTTGTAAATTAACATATTTTTAAAAACTTTTTCCTTGTAAATTAGTAACTTTTTCTTCTAAATTTGTGACTTTTTCTCGAAAGTTTACCTTTTCTTTGAAATTGCACTTCTTTCCTCAGTTTACTATTTTTTCCTTGTAAACTTGCAACTTTTTTTTCCTCTTGTCTTTTTTAGATAAATTTGCATTTTTTTCCTGTTAAATTAACATTTTTTTCTGAATAAATTTGTGCCTTTTCTCTTGTAAATTTGCAAGGTTTTCTCATAAATTTTCCACTTTTTTCTGCCAAATTTGACTGTTATTTCTCACACATTTGTGACTTATCTTGCATAGTTGCAACTCCACAAACATGCATTTTTTGACCAAATTTTTTTCTTGTAAATTGGTTACTTTTTTCTGATCAGTTTGCTAATTTTATCCTACAAAATGTACAACTTTTTTCCACATAAATTTGTCATTTTTTTCACTTATTTTTTTTGCAATAAATTTGACATTTTTCTTATAAATCTGTACCCTTTTTTTCTAATACATTTGCAATTTTTTCTTTGTAAATGTCCAACTTTTCTCTCATGAATTTGTAACTTTTTTCTCATAAATTTACACATGCCTGTAAATTCGAGACTCTTCCAAATTTGCTACTTTTTTCTTGTAAATTTGATTTTTTCACACAAGTTGATGCCTTCTTACTGTAAATTTGTAATTTTTTTTGAAATAAATTTGCACCTTGTTTCGAATAAAGTTCTTATTCCTTTTAAATTTACTATTTTTTTTTCTCATAAATTTACAAAATTTTGCCTGTAAATTTGACTTTTTTTTCCTCCAAATTTGCAACTTCATTCTTTGAAATTTATGCTTTTTTTTTTATTAGTTTACTACTTTTTTTTTCTATAAGACAAGCCTTTATTAGTCCCACAATGGGGAAATTACAGGATTGCAACAGCAAAGGGATAGCAGCACTCAGAGCAATAGTCAATAAGATGAGATAAGAACTGGTTAGCCAAAGCAGTAAATAAATATACATACATTACTAACAAAAATTTAGGGATATTTGGCTTTCAGGTGAAATTTCAGGATACACCTAAAATGTACTGTAACCTTTACAGGTGAACTTAATTTGACCTTCTCTAACCTTTTGAATGCACGTGTGCAACTGTTCAATGTCTCAGTAGTTTTTGCATAACTTACTGTTCAAGGTACTTACAAGGTGCTTAATGGCAAAATTCACAGCAGGTGTTTGATCCATGAATCAACCAAAAAATTTTCTGATTCAATTAGAATTTTTATTTAAACAGTCCTCTTCATCATTTTATTCACATTTTGACATCATGAGACCAAGACAACAACTAATAATTGATCAACAGTACCTCACCACTGCGAGGCTTCAAACAGGATGTTCTCAGAGGGAAGTGGCCGCTGAGCTTAAAGTGTCAGAGTGTCATCAGCAGGTTGCAACAGAGAGACTGGAAGAGTCACAGAAGGACATAGAAGTGTACGTCCTTTGGCCACATCCCACGCTGATGACCGCTTCATTGTGAACAGTGCTCTGCGGAACCGGATGATGAATGCCACTCAACTCCAGTCCCATTTAAGGGAGGTGAGAGGCACCCAAGTGTCATGTCAGACCAATTGAAACCATTTACATCAGCGTGGTTTGCATGCTAGATGACCTGCAAGGGTACCTGACCACACCACCAGGCACAGGCGTCATTATCTTGCATGGGCCAGGGAGCATTTACACTGGACAAGAGACCAGTAGTCTTCAGTGCTGTTCTAGTCAATACAGAACTGCTCTACACCTTTTGAATGATACAGTGACAAGCCAATATTACCTGAATATCATTAATCCAGTCATTGTGCCCCTGCATGAACAACACAGGCCTAATTTCATCCTCATGGACGACAATGCTCCGGTTCATTGAGGTTGCATCATTAGGGAATGGCTGCTGGAGGCTGGGGTACCTCAAATGGAGTGGCCTGCACTTTCTCCAGACCTGAATCCCATAGAAAACCTATGGGATCAGCTGAGTCGCTGTGTAGAGGCCTGTAATCCTGCACCCCACAACCTCAATAACCTGAGGACCACCCTTCAAGAAGAGTGGAATGCCATGCCTCAGCAGACAATAAGTCGACTTGTGAACAGAATAAGCTGTTGTTGTTAAGCTGTAATTAATGCTCAAGGGCACATGACAAGTTATTGGGACACTGACATTTTTGTTGTGGTATACCCACCACTGTTGTTGGCTTTTGTTTCAATACATTGTTTGAGATGAGGAAATCACCATTGCATGCTTTTATTTTAAATGCCCTACTTCCATGACATTATATCACTGTAGTGTGAACTTTTTATATTTTCCATAAATTTCACCCAAAAGCCAAATATCCCTAACTTTTTGTGAGTAGTGTATGCATAGTTATACTGTATATACTGTATACACAGTGCAGGAGCATCGCAGCTAGATGATATCAACAGCATTACAGTTAGTTACATTACCAGGCAAAAAATAAATATGGACCCAGGACAATATATTTCACATTTGAATGAGTGTTGTTGCCACCCTCAATAATAATTGTAATCGTCTTAGTTGTGTATTGCAGGAGACAATCTCTATCGTGCAGAGTTGTGACATTTAATATGGCCTCTATGAGCAGCACCAGTTAGATTATAAAGTCTGACAGCTGCAGGTAGGAAGGACCTGCAGAACCTCTCCCTCGAGCACTTAGGATGACAGCCTACTGCTAAAAGAGCTCCTCACTGTGTTCAGCGTGTCCTGCATGGGGTGGGACTCGGACTCCAGCAGAGATGACAGCTTAGCTGCTGTCCTCCTCTCTCCTATCTACTCCATTGGGTCAAGGCGGCGCCCCAGAGCAGAGCTGGCTTTTTTGATTAGTCTGTTCAGTCTCTTCCTGTTGGCTGCTGTGAAGCCGCTGCCCCAACATGATCATTCCAAATGTGATGGCTGATGCCACCACAGAATCGTAGAAGGTCTTCAGGAGTGCCCCTCGCACTCCAAAAGACCTGAGTTTCCTCAGGAGGAACAGTTTGCGCTGCCCCTTCTTGTAGAGTGTGTTGGTATTGTGTGACCAGTCCAGTTTATTGTTCAGGTAAACACCCAGGTACTTGTAAGATGTCACCATCTCAATGTCTGTTCCCTGGATGTTTACCAGTGCTGTGGGGGTTGTCCACGCCTGTGGCAGTCCACCACCAGTTCCTTGGCCTTCACCGCAATGATCTGGAGGCAGTGCCACAGGCAACAGTCCGCAAAGTCCTGGATAAGTCCTCTGTACTCCGCATCATCCCCATCATAGATGAGGCCAATGATTGTAGAGTCATCAGAAAACTTCTGTAGATGGCCAAGTGGTGTATTGTGTGAAAAGTCAGCAGTGTAGAGGGTCAACAGGAAGGGAGCCAGAACTGTTCCCTGGGGGGGAGATGATGGTGTCAGACACGCAGTCTTGGGTTTTCACAAACTGTGGCGAGTCTGTGAGGTAGTCCAGGATCCATGATGACAGGTGCTGGTCCATCCCTGCACACAGCAGCTTGTCCCTGAGAATCACTGATTGGGTGGTGTTGAAAGCACTGGAGAAATCAAAGAACATGACCCTCACAGTGCTCCAAGGCTTCTCCAGGTGGGACAGGGAACGATGTAGGAGGAAGATCACTGCGTCCTCCACCCCGATGCCGTGCTGGTAGGCAAACTGAAGTGGGTCCATCGCTGGTCCCACCAGGGGGCGGCGGTGGGCGAGGAGCAGCCTCTCCAGGGTCTTCATTAGGTGTGATGTGAGGGCCACTGGTCTGTAGCTGTTCAGGTCCTTGGGGTGCGGAGTCTTCGGTACAGGTACCACACAGGATGTTTTCCACAGCTGTGGTACCCTCCCTAGCTTCAGGCTCAGACTGAAGAAGTGCCCCATGATCCTGCACAGCTGGTCTGTGCAGGACTTGACGAGCCTCGAGCTGATGCCGTCTGGACCTGTAGCCTTTAAATTTACAACTCTTTTTCTAATAAATTTGTGGCTTTTCCCTCATACATTTGCAAGTTTTTTTCTTGTATATTTGCTGTTTTTTTCCTCAAATTTGTACTTTTTTTGCTGTAACGTTGCAGTTTTTTTAGAAATAGTTGTGGCCTTTTTCTTGTAAATTTACAATTTTTTAAAAGAAAAAAAAATTCCTTGTAAATGTGTAACTTTTTTCTTTTCTCGTAAGTTTACTTTTTTTTTTTTTTCAAAAAAATTGCACTTTTTCCTCAGTTTATCCTTTTTCGTGTAAATTTGTGACTTTTTTCTTATAAAATATCTAATTTTTTCATCAATTTTTGTAAATTCATGGATTTTTTAAATTTGCATTTTTTCCCTGTTAAATTAGCAACTTTTTTTCTAACAAATTTGTGCCTTTTGTCTTATAAATTTGCAGTTTTTCCTCATAAATGTTCTACTTTTTTCCTCCCAAATTTATAACTTTTTTTCCTCATACACTGGTGACTTATCTTGCATATTTGCAATAATTTTTCCCTCAAACTTGCAACTTTTTTCTTGTGTAAATTTGTGATTTTTTTTTCTTCCCCATTACAAAAATAGGAATCTAGAAATGGCCCTGACTAGTCACACTAATAGTATTCCCCTCATTATTTCCTCTGGAGAAAATGTTGTTTATTATCTCCCCCAACAGTGAAAAGAAACATCCACCCACTACTTCTCCACCATCCAATTTATTTCTCTTCTAACTGATTACCTGCTGCTCTTCACTATGTCGGTTTAATATGACTGTCAGGAATTTAGCCGTGCACTCTCCCAAAACCCCTCATTCACTTTGCATTAACTCACAGCCATGAATCATAAACTCACGGTGTACGTAGCGGAAGCACGGCTGACCTCATTTCCTCACTTCAATAGTGGAGTATTCATACACTTCAGCCTCCACCAACGCCGAAGCCCGGCGCCGCCATCCTATTGGTGAGCTGTTGACTCCAGCACTCATTTCCTCTAACAAGTCCGACAGACGGTTCATTTTATTAAAAAAAAAAAAAAAAAAAAAGCAAACATGCCAACAGCTATAAATACACTCTGGAATAAACCCCGGAGCTCTGTGGGCCACCAATTTCTCTGATCGATCTGTAGAAGTTGGAGGGGAAAAAAAAGCACTTTCAAGAGAGAGCTTGAGGGTCTGTGCTCAGAGCAGAGATATCCACAGATGCATGTACACAGCGTGGGAAAATGGGATGCTAATAAACCCCCAATCACCTGATTTCTGGAGTATTAATGTAGTCATGTAAACAAAATCATCTGATACTTAA
Source organism: Pholidichthys leucotaenia (assembly GCA_020510985.1). Lineage (NCBI taxonomy): Eukaryota > Metazoa > Chordata > Actinopteri > Cichliformes > Pholidichthyidae > Pholidichthys > Pholidichthys leucotaenia. Next base: position 415,330,630 of record CM035837.1, on the reverse strand, counting down.
AATCAGATAAAGGCCATTAGTGGGTTATGAGAAATCAGAAACACAGCTGGTTTACTGCAAATAATCAGTTTATTCAGTGCATGGAAAGTTTGTTAAAGTTACAAATTTATGTGAAAAAAGTCACTAATTTACAAGAAAAAAATTTGCACATTAACATAAACAAGCTGCAAACTGATGAGAAGAAAAGTTGCAGGTTACATGTAAAAATAGTTGCAAATTTTGATTTCAAAAAATAGTTGGTAATTTAGATGAAAAAGGCACAATTTTTTTTTGTGTTCCATCTGCTCGTGCAAATATGTCAGTAGGGTTGAAGCAACAAGAAGTCGGACTTTGATGTCACACACTGGTGGAAGAAATTCTACTGTTGACTATTTTTTTTAAATGTATTTTTATTTATTTAACCTTTATTTAACCAAAAGAGACTCGCTGGGATTAAAAATCTCTTTTTCAAGAGTGTCCTGGCTAAGACAGGCAGCAGCACAGTTTCAAACACAGACAATAAAAAGCAAGCTTTGATTCATGCACATAGACATTAAAAACACAATACATACATAATACACAATCATCTAACAACTAATAACAAATAAAAGAATCATTAAAATTGGAATACAATAAACTTTATGCGAAGCATCTACAGCCAAATGCTTGTGAATACAAATTAGGGCTGGGCAATAAACCGAATATATTCGTTGTATCAGTACATTTGGCCGGCCACGATACATAAAATGATTGTATCGCACATATTCAACTATTTGTCATGTTAATATGAGCAGTGACTTCATGCTCTCCCCAGTTGCCGCGACTGAGCAGTGCTGAGTGCTCAGCATGGTTGCCCTGCCCATGAGTGCAGTGTATGAGTAGCACATACACTACACTGCAGTAAGCAGAGATAAAAAGAGAGGTCCATCCATAGATGGAAAAAGCAAGACAGCAGAATAAAAGTAGACCCACCTTAAGGACAGGAAATGGGGGGGGGGGGTGAGGAGAAGATAAAGATTTCCAGTCTGAACTCTGCATGTGTAAAAATCAAGCTCACTTGATGGCTTCTGGTGGATGGCAAGATAGAGTAGTGATTTCTCCCTCTCCCACACCATTTTTTTTTTTCATTCAACATGTCTACTAGTCCAACTACCTGCTAAAACCAGCTGTGCATACTATTTTGACTGAGCAAATCCTCACCAAATGCTCCAATTATGTCAGGCAGATCAAAATGGGAGGAACAAAAGAGAGATGACACGACCGCGAGCTCCGTCTTGACCACGCTAACTACCATGCTAGCAGAGCACAAGGCATCCTTACTGATGGAGCTCAGTGCTACATTTACCAAACATGAAACAAGCACCAGTGCCAGCAGCACTTGCCATCTCTTGAACTCTCCACTAACTCCACAACAAAGACCTGACGACGATGGAAACAACACTAATAAAGGTAACCGAAGAGAATGTGCGGCTAAAAGCTAAGCTTATAGATTTGGAAAGCTGAAGCTGCCAGTGTAACATAAGGATTGTAGTTCTCCCTGAGAACATTGAGGGCACACATCCAACTGTCTTCTTCTCCAAGCTTCTGCTTGATGTACTTTGTGAACATGTATTAACAACAGCTCCGGAGCTGGACCAAGCTCACTGTACGGTAATGGCTAAGCCTAGCCCCAACCAGAGGCCTAGAGCAGATATCATTTGCTTCCACAAATTCCAAGCCAAGGAGCTGGTGAACCATGAGGCTCGTAAGCTGAGAGGCACGCTGGTATAAAGACAACCTGATTAAAATCTTTGAAGACTACTGCCCCGAAGTAATGGAGAAACGACTGGCCTAAAGGGATGCCAAAATGGAGCTTTACAACTTAGGCCTCAAGCCTGCACTCTACTACCCTGCGAGGCTATTTATCACAACAATGGAGGGGAAACGCTTGCAGCTGGCATCCCCTAAGGACACCCAAACTTTCATCACTTCCCATCACCAACAAGATTAGACACGCACATCGATGTTGACTGGTATGACTAGTTTGGAGCCTTTCACTAAAAGGCCAATCTCTGCCATATCACTAAAGGCTATTTACAGTGCACCCAGAAAATATTCACAGCACTTCACTTTTTCCACATTTTGGTATGTTACACCCTTATTGCAAAAGGGATTAAATTCATTTTTTTTCCTCAAAATTCTACACACAGTACCCCATAATGACAACATGAGAAGTTTTTGAGATTTTTGCAAATTTATTAAAAATCAAAAACTAAGAAATCACATGTACATAAGTATCCACAACCTTTGCCATGAAGCTCACAACTGAGCTCAGGTGCATCCTGTTTCCCAAGGTCCCAATGAGCACAGTGGCCTCCATCATCCAAAAATGGAGGAAGTTCAGAACAACTAGGACTCTTCCTAGAGCTTGCCGGTCGTCTAAACTGAATGATCGGGGAGAAGTGTCTTAGTCAAGGAGGTGACCAAGAACCTGATGGTCACTCTGTCAGAGCTCCAGCATTCCTTTGTGGGGAGAGGAGAGCCTTTCAGAAGGACAACCATCTCTGCAGAAATTCACTAATCAGGCCTGTGTGGTAGAGTGGCCAGATGGAAGCCACTCCTTAGTAAAAGGCACATGGCAGTCCACTTGGAGTTTGCCAAAAGGCACATGAAGGACTCTCAGACCATGAGAAATAAAATTCTCTGGTCTGGTGAGACAAAGATTGAACTCTTTGGTGTGAATGCAAGGCATCATGTTTGGCGGAAACCAGGCACCGCTCATAACCACGCCAATGGTGGTGGCAGCATCGTGCTGTGGGATATTTTTCAGCGGCAGGAACTGGGAGACTAGTCAGGATAGAGGGAAAGATGAATGCAGCAATGTACAGAGACATCCTGGATGAAAACCTGTTCCAGAGCGCTCTTGACCTCAGACTGGGGTGACAGTTCATCTTTCAGCAGGACAATGACCCTAAGCACACAGCCAAGATATCAAAGGAGTGGCTTCAGGGTAACTCTGTGAATGTCCTTGAGTGGCCCAGCCAGAACCCAGACTTGAATCCAAGTGAACATCTCTGGAGACTTCTGAAAATGGCTGTGCACCGACGTTTCCTGTACAACCTGATGGAGCTTGAGAGGTGCTGGAAAGAGGAATGGGCAAAACTGCCCAAAGGTAAGTCTGCCAAGCTTGTGGCATCATATTCAAAAAGACTTGAGGCTGTAATTGCTGCCAAAGGTGCCTCAAAGTATTGAGCAAAGGCTGTGAATACTTACTGTATATGCGATTTCTTAGTTTTTTATTTTCAATAAATTTGCAAAAATCTCAAAGACTTTTTTTACATTGGCATTATGGGGTATTGTGTGTAGAATTTTGAGGAAAAAAATAATTTAATCTCTACTGGAATAAGGCTGTAACATAACAAAATGTGGAAAAAGTGAAGCGCTGTGAATACTTTCCGGATGCATTGTATGTTTCGCAGTGAGCCTAAACTGGTCTTAGATCAACCTTATGTTTCAACCAAATTTGCTTTATGAGGTCAATAGTTCTTTGGTTATAGTGCGCCTCTCACTTATATCTCAATTTTTGACCAGACAGCTTTCTAATTCACATGCTTTGTTTGTGAATTTGTTTCCTCTCCAGATTTAGTTAATTTTTCTTTTTATTAGCTCAGTCATTTTTTGCCTATTTCTTGCTGGACTATTTATACTTGGGACTGTTGTCGCCTTGGACTACGTGTGCTTTTTTCAGTGAGTGAGACCACCGGAATGAAGAATGGATGGAGTTCTGCAGCTGCAAAGACTTCACTCTGCTGTACAATGGACACGAGATTATTTTGGATAATTGGGATTTCAGGCTGGGGTTTGAGTTTTTGTCTACCCCCCCTTTTCTTTCCCCCCATTTCCCCCCAAGGCCCACTCAAATACCCATCAGATGCCAGGTGCAACACTGCCAACTGCTGAACCCCCTATACTTGACCGCATAAGGTATGCACAATGCAAGCAACACACTTATTAGACTTGTCTCTTGGAATGTCTGAGGAATAGGGGGCTCCCTTAAAATAAATAAAACCATGTATCACACAAACTTTAGAGGAGATATCTATTTCATTCATGTAACACATCTCCGAAACAGAGAACTAGCTCTCCTTAAGAAAAGTTGGGTTAGTCACTCTTTCCACTCTAGATTTAATGAGAAAGCCAGGGGCATCACCATTATAATTAAAAAAAATATGATGTTTATACCTCACAAGACTGTAGAGGACCCTGCTGGCCATTTTCACATTTGCTGCAAAATACTCCAGTCATATTAGCCAATGTTTATGGCCCCAACTGGGATGATAACTCTTTTGTTTTTGACCAAACTATTTTCATCTTTTCCAGATACAGAAAATCATTACATCATCTTGGGGGGAGACTTCAACTTGATTCTGGATCCTATCTTAGATAGATCCTCTAATAAGACATATTCCTTGACTAAATCATCCAAGACTTTGCCTATGTTTTTGGATCAGTTAGGACTCACAGACCCATGCAGGTACAAATTTCCAACGAACAAAGCCTTTTCCTTTTTTCTCACCGTACTTATACCCGTATAGGTTTTTTTCTTCTCAACAATAGACTCTCCAAAATCAACAACTGAATACTATAGTATCGTTATCTCCGACAATGCCCCCATATCAGTTGATTTTAATCTTGGCATCAAGCTCAATCCTTTCAGACAGTGGAGCAATTTTTACACTCCCAAATTTCACAATTTTTTTGAACTGAATGACTTACTGGGAATGGGCAGAGGAATACCCTGGGAAACATCAAAAGCCTACATCAGGGGTCAACTTATATTCTACATTTCCAGCTTAAAAAAACTAAAAACACATCATATTGAAGGGCTGACACAGAAAATAAAAGATACTGATAAGAAATATGCTACTAATCGAGACCCTGAGCACTACAAACAGCGTCTTCAACTACAGGCTGAACTAGATCTAGCCCTTAACGATAAAATTAAGAAAATTACTCGGATCTAGACAGCACTTCTTTGAACCCGGAGAGAATGCGGGGAGGCTCCTGGCACATCAAGCTAGAGTGAAGGCATCATCGAGATTAATTCCAACCATTAAAATTAATTCTGGAGAGTCCCATAAGGACCCCCTGAAAATAAACAAAACATTTGCCAAATACTACGCCGATCTCTACACATCTGACCTCCTTTTTAATTACCAACGATCTGTTTACTGGAATAAATTTCCCTCAAATAGACCACAACATAGCACAGAATGTAGGTGGTCCTGTTACAGAAGCCATTAACTGCTTACAGAACGGCAAGTCCCCTGATCCCGATGGCTTTACTGCTGAATATTGTAAGACTTTTTCTACCCTTTTAGCACCAATTCTATCAGACATGTTCAATGCTTTTGACTCGTCGGCTTCCTGATACCCTGTCGAAGGCCACTATTTCACTGATTCTGAAAAAAGGGGAAGACCCCCTACTATGCGCCAACTACAGGCCAATAGCACTTCTAAATGCTGACCTTAAGATTCTTTCAAAAGTTCTTGCTCTCAGACTTCAACGAGTATTCCCTTCATCATATCTTGGGACCAAACTGGGTTTATGCCTGGTCGACAATCATTTCACAACACTAGACAGCTCCTTAACATTATACACTCATCAGATAACACGACACCAGAGGATGTATTGTCCCTCAATGCAGAAAAAGCCTTCAGCAGGATGGAGTGGCAATATCTGTATGACACAGATTTGGCTTTGGACTGGATTTTGTTATTTGGATCAATTATATTCATCCCTGGCAGCCTCAGTGTAAACAAACGAAATGCTCTTGCCTCCCTTTCCTCTTCAAAGAGGCACCAGGCAGGGATGCCCGCTATCACCTCTCTTGTTTGCTATTGCAACTGAACCACTGGCATTACGGTTGGGCTCAGAAGAGGGTTTTAAAGGAATCAGTCATCTAGGCACAACTCATAATAGTATAACCCACAAAAACATGCAGGTTAGGGAGTTAAGGGGCACTTGCGCACGCGGCGACCGGCAGCTGATGGCTTGTCACTGGACTGCAGAACAAATCTACCTACGGGTACAAAATAAGTCCAAAAAAAAAAATAGTTCACTCTATGGTAATGACCTGCTTCTGTGTCTCAGACCCAATTAGCTGTTTCACTGTAATTTTCAATATATTAGATCAAATTGGAGCCTACTCAGGCTATGAGCTAAATTTCCAAAAAAAAAAGCAAATTACGACCAATGAACAATCTAGCCAGTCAACTCCCACGTTCCACATCAAAACTTTAATAGTCCCATGATGGGGAAATTACAGGATTGCAGCAGCAAAGGGACAGCAGCACTTGGAGCAATAATAAATAAGACAAGAAATTGGATAGCAAAACAGTAAATATACATATATATACAGTATACGAGGAGGGCTGAAAAGTTCGTAGTGTTCAAATTTGGTCAAATGTGGTTTATGTTTTAACATAGTCTCCCTTTCTCCTACCCCATAATGGCAACATGAAAAAAGTTTTTATGAGATTTTTGCAAATTTATTAAAAATAAAAAACTAAGAAATCACATCTACATAAGTATCCACAACCTTTGCCATGAAGCTCAAAACTGAGCTCAGGTGCATCCTGTTTCAACTGATCATCCTTGAGATGTTTCTACAGCTTAAATGGAGTCCACCTGTGGTAAATTCAGTTGTTTGGATATGATTTGGAAAGGCATACACCTGTTTATATAAAGTCCCACAGTTGACAGTGCATGTCAGAGCACAAACCAAGCATGAAGCCAAAGGAATTGTCTGTAGACCTCCGAGACAGGATTGTCTCAAGGAACAAATCTGGGGAAGGGTGCAGAAAAATTTCTGCTGCTTTGAAGGTCCCAATGAGCACAGTGGCCTCCATCATCCGTAAATGGAGGAAGATCGGAACCACCAGGACTATTCCTAGAGCTGGCCGGTCGTCTAAACTGAGCGACTGGGGGAGAAGGGCCTTAGAGAGGCGACCAAGAACCCGATGGTCACTCTGTCAGAGCTCCAGCATTCCTCTGTGGAGAGAGGAGAACCTTTCAGAAGGACAACCATCTCTGCCGCAATCCACTAGTTAGGCCTGTATGGTAGAGTGGCCAGACGGAAGCCACTCCTTAGTAAAAGGCTCATGGCAACCCACCTGGAGTTTGTCAAAAGGCACCTGAAGGACTCTCAGACCATGAGAAACAAAATTCTCTGGTCTGATGAGACAAAGATTGAACTCTTTGGCGTGAATGCCAGGCGTCATGTTTGGAGGAAACCAGTCACCGCTCATCACCAGGCCAATGGTGGTGGCAGCATTATTCTGTGGAGATGTTTTTCAGCGGAAGGAACTGGGAGACTAGTCAGGATAGAGGGAAAGATGAATGCACCAATGTACAGAGACATCCTGGATGAAAACCTGCTCCAGAGCGCTCTTGGCCTCAGACTGGGGTGATGGTTCATCTTTCAGCAGGATAACGACCCTAAGCACACAGCCAAGATATCAAAGGAGTGGCTTCAGGAAAACTCTGCGAATGTCCTTGAGTGGTCCAGTCAGAGCCCAGACTTGAATCCAATTGAATATCTCTGGAGAGATTTGAAAATGGCTGTGCACCGACGTTTCCCGTCCAACCTGATGGAGCTTGAGAGGTGCTGCGAAGAGGAATGAAAACTGCCCAAAGATAGGTGTGCCAAACTTGTCGCATCATATTCAAAAAGACTTGAGCCTGTAATTGCTCCCAAAGGTGCATTAACAAAGTATTGAGCAAAGGCTGAGAATACTTATGTACATGTGATTTCTTCTCAATCTCAAAAAAACATTTTTCACGTTGTCATTATGGGGTGTTGTGTGTAAAATTTTGAGAAAAAAAAATCCATTTTGGAATAAGGCTTTGAATACTTTCCAGATGCACTGTATTGCATGTAATGTTACGTCTAAGTTCCAATCCACATGAACGGTCTCTGTGAACAGGAGACCTCCAAATCACCCTGTTTCCTAAATAAAGCATTTAAACTCCACATTCCTTGTTTGACTTAAGACCCCAAGGATCCTCTTCGAGCCAGCAAGACGTCTGGACTCAAGGTTAATGCTTGACTAACAAATTCAGCTAAAATCAACAAGCTGATTTTAAGCTAACTGTTAAACAAATGGTAAAACATGTTGGATCCACTTACCGAACTGGATGACCTTCAAGCAACATTGGAAGGATTGACTTCCAACCTTATAACTGGCTTTCCAATACATGTTAAGGAAACACCCCCCCCAAAGATTTGAAGCAAATAACTGAAAAACTTTTGGACAAATGCACTAGCAACCCACCTAAAGCAAAGGATTTCCCCAATGTGTTAGGGAAGTTTGCACTAGCATTAGTTGCGAGATTAAGAGTAACCGGATCTAAAGTATTATACGCTGAGAAAGAACCGGTGAAACAACAATCAACAATCTTTTCTCTCCAGGAAGACAAATCACTAATGAAAACGCGGGAACAAACTCTCAGAGAACATGAAGATACCCAAGCTGAACTTGATAACATGTTACTAGATTTGGACCAGGTAAAGCAAGAGAAGCAATGACTGGAGGACAACAATACCTCATTTTGGCGAGAAAACGAGGAATTAGGAACTGCCCTTCAGGACACCGAGAACAAACTCAGAAGAGTTGAAGGTCAACTACACGACACGGAATCTGACTACAAGAAATGTCAACTGCTCCTACAAGAAGCACAAGAAGCCCTTCGGGATGTCAAAGAAGAGCTAGAAGAATACCATTAACAAAGAGAACCAAGACAAGGAGCTGGGAACAGGCCAGTTATGCTGACAAAGGAAGGCATCTCCTTATCGGACGGGGACTCCCACGGCGCGTGGTCGCCCGACCCGCTCTGCGAACCCAAACAACACGAAAGACGTACCCAAATCCCATCTGATAGAGATCTCGATAAGATCACTCACAACATCACCAAATATGACCCCTCGACCAGTGGGTCACCTGATACCAGGGCTTATTTACAAGACATTGACTACTACTTGCATAAATACCCTGACGCTACAGTCGACGATCACATCTATTTGATTAAGCTAACATCTAACAGGTCGGTGTCAAAATTTACAGACAGACAACCACTGGATATCAAGATAAACCACAGGAGACTCTACAAAGCCATTGAAAAGGAATTCTCCGACAACTGCCTACAGTCAGGGCTAGCGACAGCCCTAGCTGTGAAACAAGGTCGCTCAGAGGCCCCACAGGCCTACTTCAGCGACTCCTTCTCACATATTTTCGATCTCAAAACATGCCAGGGATGGAAGAAGGCCACAATTTTAAGGCTCTCTTCATTCAGAATCTCCATCCCACAGTCAGCCACCACCTTGGAGTCATGGCTAACCCAAGGTGACGCTCAATAAACCAGCTGAGAGAATTTGCACATTATGCATTTCAAAAACAGTGACAAAGCAACCATAAGCACGCAGAGCCTACTACAGTGCTAGCTTTCAACACCACCTCTGACACTCTGGACCTAGAGGGCACCCTGAGGTCGGGCCCTGTTCCTACACCACGGTCACATGTAAAACTGCGACAGTTCTCCAGCCAAGCTAATTCGGGTCAGAACCAGGCCAAATTTTCTACACCCAGCTCAAAATCAATGTCACCAAAGCCTGACTACCATCAGAGGCCAAGCCCACCAGGTAGGTCACACAACTACGGTACGGATACTCAGGATGACAGATATCGATTTCAAGACTCGCATAACCGCGGTAAATGGTCATCTCCCTCGCACTGCTGTAGAAGCTCAGGAAGGGAAACAAGACCTCCTCCTGGGTTGCAAATCCAAGGCGTTTTAATCAAGAACCCTACTAACGCCTCCAAACTCCAGAGCTTTCTAGGGGTATGCAACTACTCATGCCAGTTCATTGAGAATTATGCAGACTTGTCAAAACCCCTGACAGATCTCCTATGAAAGGACACACCTTTCACCTGGTCTGAGACCCAAGAACAGGTTATGCTAGCTTTAAAGCAAAAGTTATGCACGGCACCCTGTCTGGCCTATCCCAACTGTGACCAGCCATTCTTCCTACAAGTGGGGTTCTCTGCCAACTGCTTAAGTGCTGGATTGTACCAAAACTATGACAAATGAGTTATGGCTTATACCAGCAAAACCCTTTCTGGTCCGGAATTGAAATACTTGGACTGCGAGAAAGCCCTTCTGGATACCGTATGGGCAATCAAAACATTTCTCCAACTACGTGGGTGGCCAGAGAATCATGGTGGAGACTCACCACTAACCAGTGTTTATTCTCAACAGGTAACACATCAGAGAAGGTGTTGTGACAAATGCCAGAATACATGCATGTTAGGTTAATTGGCTGTTCTAAATTGACCCTAGATATCTGTTTCCTATAGGCCCTTAGAATAGAGGGTTAGTACTAGTGAAAGCGCTTTGAGTGGTCTTTGTGACTAGAAAAGCGCTATATAAGTGTAGGTTAGTTAGTTAGAATAGCTTCCTGGTTGATGGCGCTACAAAGCTTTGATGCTGAGGTCCACTACGCACAGAAATTAAGGAGCCCTCTCAGCACGGACTTGGCAGCCTGACAGCGGTGCTCTGAGGATGCTCTGGGACCATCCATTTGTGCAGAGCTACCTATAGTCAATGAAGACCCTAACCATCACTACTTTGACCAGAACATCTCTCAAGATATGGTCACTGCTTATGTCAGTGGCTGTTCTTTCCACCACAAAACCCACATTTGTGCCAGAGTGGGGGTGGCATGGTTAAAAAATCAGCATTGTGAATCCCACAACTTTCAAGTGGGGTCCCAATCATCACAATATGCAGAAATTGCAGGTGTGCTCATTACACTGCAACTTGCTGTAGATCATGGCATTCGCACACTGGTTATCTGCACCGACTCTAACTACGCGTGCCTCAGTTTCATGTCATCTGGCACTCTGGAAGGCCAAAGGTTTTGTAACCTCCAACCATGAACCAGAAATATATCAAGACCTTTTTAGGGCATGCGATCACCTGGTCACCTCCAACAACATCCAGGTGTACTGGAAAAAAGTCAGAGGTCACTTGCGTACACCAGGTCAGGAGAAAGAATGGAACAACTTTGTGGACTCACTTGCTAAACAAGGAGCCAAACAAGGCAACCCCTGGTCCTTTGATCCTACTCTGGTGCCGACTGCAAAGTCCCACCCACCCACCCCTATGGTCTGCGTGGTCACCAGGGCCCGCCACAGCCCACAAGTCCTCTAGCAGTTTACCTTGTTTTCTCTGACGCTGACCTTATCTCTCTTTAGGCTCTTGACCCTGCAATTCATAAAATGATTCCATATCTCTTGGATCCTGTACTCCATGCACCATCCGACTCAGATCTTGCTGACATTGCTGGATTGAAGCCGCTTTATGCCGCACAATCTTCCCTGCAGCTGTACAATGGCATTGTGGTTCATGTTTCTGATGAACTCCCTACGCCTCACTTGTGGTTCCTTGCAACCAGAGGGGGGTGATGATTGTTCATGTCCACGATCTCCCAGCTGCAGGACACAAAGGTGTCAAAGCAACATACAAGGCTCTCAGAGAACTGGCATATTGGCCATACATGCAAAGGGATGTAGCAGACTACATCAAGGGATGTCTCGTCTGCCGCCAGTTTCAGCTAACCAACCCAATTCACCCAGCACCCCTACAGAAAAGAGGCATCTCATTCCTGTGGTCTGACCTCCAAATCAACTAGGTAGGTCCACTTCCACGGTCAGCCAGAGGTAGCAAAACCTTCCTCAAGGTCACATGTGCCTTCACAAAATGGGTCAAGTGTTTTGCTGCTCCTAATGACACGGCAGAAACCATGGCCTACTTGTTAATGAACCATGTGTTCTCGAGATTCGGTTTGCCAAGCCAAATCAACTCTGACGGCGGCACCCATTTCACAGCTGAAGTCATGCAACAGCTGTGGAAAACCTTGGGAGTTAAAGCCAACTTCCATATTAGCCACCAGCTACAATCTTCTGGAAAGGTTGAAAGAGCCCACCGAACTGTGATCAACATACTGAAGAAGTACGTTTCACCACACCAAAAAGACTGGGAGGTAAAACTCCCCCTGGTCTTGATGGCCATCTGAGACACACCCCATGAAGGTTTCGCCTTTCGAAATGATGACAGGCAGGCAAATGACTTTGCCCCTGCATTTTCTCTACCAACCTGGAGAGGCCAGTGTTGCCACAGCCTACACTACCCACCAATATATGACTGTCCTGACCAAACATCTCCAACAGACTTTTGCATTTGCCCAAAAACATTTGGATCTATCAGCCAAAAGACGTAAAGCATACTATGACCAGAAGGCCTCCCATGACGAACTCCAAGTGGGAGACAAAGTTTTCTAATACTCTTTCATCTCTCAAACAGAACAGACCAACTAGTGGGCAGGGAAACTTGCTCGGAAATTCCTTCCCAGGTGGACAGGTCCATACACAATCACAGAAAAACTCTTGCCGGTTGTGTACCAGCTCAAGCTATGCAAAGGTCACCAGGTACTTATCTCCAAATGGGTCCACCGTAATCAGATCAAATCTCACAAAACCCCATGGGACTTGTTGGGGACAACACCATCCCAGTAAGTCAATAAATAAGCTTAAAATCCAGCCTGCATTCGATAGATAACTGTTAGCTAACTATCAGCCTCAGGTATACTTGGTCACACTTCTCTACATCGGTCAGTTAACTGCACCAGTGCCTCCAAAAGGTAAGAGTTAACCCAAAACTAACTGACTTCCTTAAAGCTAACATCAAAAGACCCTCCAAAGTTTCATTTAGTTTCATCAACTTACTATTTCAAAATAGTATACACAGCACATCCACTCTCATTAGCTGGAGTTAATAACATCAGAATCCCACTAAAGATGATAAAACACTAAAAGTCTAGAGCTCAATCTCTAACTAAAGTTAATCCGCCTCTGAGAACAGTTGTCATTTGCCACTCAGGAGGGTAAAGATAAAAGGAACCAACAGGAAGTTAACATTAAAAGCCCTCATTTCTGTCTTGCCAGGATGATGGCCCTCCTGCTTTTTGGTTTAACCCTCTGCCTAACCATTGTGTCTACTTTCACTGACCTTGAGAAAGAGGGTCCCGAGTCTGGGATAGTTTTTACTGACCAACCAGGATTCCTGATTACTGAATGTCAAATCCACATTCAGAAGATCTTCGTGTGGTTTGATCCCTCTACAGTGGTCTACAGAAATCTTCCGCTAAGCCCAGTCTCGTCCTCCTGGGTCGGATGTTGCTGGATCCCGCAAGCCATAGACCATGCCGAATCTGATATCGCACATGTGCTGGAACAACTAGAGAAGTTCGCCATTACCTGGTTCAACTTGACCACACCCAAAGCCCGAAACTGACGAGCCATAGGTGGATTCTTAACAGCTGCCTCAGCTTTAGGATCATCCTTTAGCTTAGGTACCTCTGCCATTAATTTGGTCAATATCATTACTCTAAAACGTCAGGTAGGTGAGCTACAAACCAAGCTCCCTTGGATTCAAGCACAACTGGCTGCCCAGAAAATGAGGTTACAGGCTATCAGCACCACCTTACAAGGTACGGTGCTAGTTGTGAACACTCACTCTCAAGCTTTGGTTAAACTCAAAGTTGATGGAGTCGTTGTTCTCTGAACTTCAGGTTGACTTTCCCCAGGCACAGCTAGTGTCTGTGTTACTGTCAGACGTAATTATCGACACTAGCTCTTCCATTGACGCTTTGGCAAGGGCAGGATTCCACCCTACCTCTTCCCTATGTCAGTGGTCACAGACTTGCTTGCTACCACCACTCAAAGAACTATAATCCAAGTCCATTTAGCTTTTACCTTGGGCAACACTATTCCCATCTATGTTGACCCTGATAAGCACCAGATAGCTTTCATTGTCAGTCTACTGATAACGTACGACAGTACCTACCGGTTGAAGAAGGTTGTCAATGTTGGGATTTGGAAGCAGGACACTCATGTCAAGGTCAAAACCCCTTCAGTGGTGGCATACCATGACAACAGCCCTGGCCTTTACTTGGTTCCAAACCTGTGCATGTGCACTTTCATCAGGGATGTCCACTATTTGTGCCCTAGTAAACCTTTTCTTAAGGACAGCACCAGTGGCATCTGTGGGATCCAAGTATCCTCTCAGGACATGACTTGTCCTACGATCCTCACCCCACGATGTCAAGTGACCACCACTCAGGCCCACATCATCATAAACTGATGGCTTGTTAACACTCCAATGCAATCTGCTACTGCACCTATGATCAGCATGACACGTTTTCCCAGATCACACTTCCTCCCAACACTTTATGGGTCAAAGTGCCTAAAGGCTCACTCTTCCATGTCGGTGATTTGGCCTTGTATCACCTCAACATTGACCAATACGATGGCAGTGTAGATGTGTCCAATTTCTTCTCTAAGCAAGTGCTTCAACTCAGCTCTGAGATCGTGGATAAAATCACTTTTGAAGGTCCTCAAGTCACTGACTTAGCCCCAATACGGAATGAGCTCCAAGTCCTTGAGCCAAATCCTAACCCACTACGCCATCCCATTTCATACTCCTTGTCCATACCAGACGCAGTGCTCATGTGCATGGTTATTTTCGGGTACCTCCTGACGCTTGCTGCAGCCGGCATCTACCTCTGGCGAACTAGAGCCCTACAAGACCAGCTCAACCATTTGACTACTAGCAAGAGGCGCAGTTTTTGACGCCAACACCTAGACCTGAGTCCCAACGTTGACAACCTAGTTTCTGAAAATGAGACTCTTGGCCTAGACGAACTACCTGTTAAAGTTGTAGAAGTGGCGCCATAGGAGGGTCTGCTAAATGGACCCATTTGAACCTCCTCGAGGTACCTCAATATTGCTTAGTCTAAACATCTACCTCAAACATAATCAATTTTTTTGTTCCTTTCTTTTTGATCCTTTCTCCTAGAATTTTTGAGTATATATGCATGCTTACACACACACACACACACACACACACACACACACACACACACACACACACACACACACACACACACACACATATATATATATATATATATATATATATACTGTATATACACACATTCATTTTTTTGTTGTGTGTGCACATTCAAACAATTTTTGATCAATTTTAGTAGTTGCTTTATGGTAAACCAAAACCAAAGATCTATACTCAGGAATAAATATTATTTACAAGCTCAGTGCTCATGGACATCAACACCATTAGCTCCGCAGTTGGGTCAAGAGTCGCCAATTGGATCCAGCTGCCAAGGATGTATACCAAAGCTGACCGAAGCTCACCATTGATACCGGGGGGCTGTAACGTTACATCTGAGTTCCAATCCACATGAAAAGTCTCTGTGACCAGGAGACCTCAAACTCACCCTGTTTCCTCAACAAAGCATTTAAACTCCACATTCCTTGCTCGACTTAAGACCCCAAGGATCCTCTTTGTGCCAGGAAGATGCCTGGACCATTATCATAAATCTCCTGGGAACACTTACCCTCAGACAGTTTTATGTGCTAAGAGCATTTTGATACAAGCCAGAATCATCAAAACTCATTCCTGGAGCCTCCTACCATTATCCAAAGACAAACAGTGCCCCCTTTTGTTCAACTCAGGAACATGTTTGTTTATTCTCTGGGCAACATTGTGTTTTTATCTGAATAAATTAATCCTCTCTCTCCTCAAGACTTTGATATTTTTCCAGGAGATACTGCTCAGAACACTGTTGAAGATGACTGCCCCTGTGAAGGACAATTATGGTTTGAAATGTTTCATTAATCATTGATTTGAAATGTATTGCATGTCTGAAATGTTTAAACGAGTTTATAAAAATGCATGCTCACTGGAAGTAGTCATGAAAGTTTGTCATGAATCACTGAAGCTATATATATTTAATTTAAGCTAAGTCTATAATATGAATTTCAAAGTTAATGTGTTCTTTTTCTGAAAATCTTACATAAGTCATATGACTGGTTTCAGCCAATCACCAGGCTGTCTCTGTTGGACGATGCCCCCTTTCATTCTGTTGGTCAGTTACAGACAAAGGACCGCTTTCTCACTGGACCAGAGTCCATTCAAATCTCCCACGATAGACAATGATTGGTTCTTCCTGATGCCAGTCAAGTGGTATGACCAAAAAATTGCTCTCATTTAAAATAGGAAAATGCCCTAGTTCTTTTCAGTTCTTTATCAGTTGTTCTTTCAGTTGTGTTCTGTGCAGTTGTCTTTCTGAAGTCTTCCTGTCTCTTCTGTGTGTGTGTGGGTTTTTTTTTCCATTAGTATCTGAGGAGAGATCATCCTGTCTTCGAGCTCAACCTCTCTTGCATGGAGTAAAACTTCAACGTGTTTCCTCCACTCCTCAGATGCCGTTTTATTCTGCTAAACTTTTCTATTGATTTTCCTTAATTAACCGTGAAAGTGGACTGATATTGATTTTGAACTTTTCCTCGAGATTGTCTCACCCATGTACCATGACCAGTGAAGAACTCAAATTTCGTGGGTGGAACCATTTTACATCCATTTTTCTTTCAGTTCTGTGATTCCTGTCGGTCAATGGACATCCCAAAGTTGCGGGCCAGGGAAGGACCTGTTGTCTAGGAGAAGACATCACCTGCCCAGGGGCCAGCTGCCCACTTCGCTGTAACTCTATGGACCCTGGCTGCTGAGTCTAATAAGTTCGAACAGCTGCAACAATCGGGGAGTACTGTGGGGACTACTGCAGGCAGCCACCCCCCCCCCCCTCCATGCCATCTGCAGGCATTTGCTCAGGATCATTGCTGAACTTTTTGAAGACACAGCTGGTCATAAGCTAGACTCCAACTTTATATTTGCTGGGCTAAATGTGCTGTCTAACTTTAATTGAATATGACCAATTTTTCATGTTAAAAGTTAGTCCATAAGCTACGATAGGCATTATAAAACTGAAGAAAAATCATCTCCTTCTTTTCATTAACCGCCGTTTTTTTAGATTAACTCAGAATTTCCTTTTTCATATAATCAGCTATCATCTTCTCCATAAAATTGAATCCGATTTTATGCATATTTTTGTAACAGTTACTTCAGTGTCCCGTCGCATCACAGTTACGAATTCAAAATCTTGTTTCTCTTGTTTCCACAAAGGTTCAACTATATACTTTATGCTCAGAAAGCAGTTACAAGTTAAGATGTTTGACTCTTATTGATCATTCACCGTGCCTACAGATCAATTGATTGTAATGTAATTTAACCTGCGTTTGATTATTAAAACTGTTAACGGTATATAGAAGTTTCTGTTTGATTTCTTTTTGTGCCTGTTCCCTGGGTCACGCAGAAGAATTCACAAATGTTTTAGACTGGTTGATGTAAGGTACAAGGATTAGTTATTAATTGTCCACGTTTTGGACTGGTGCCCAAACGAGTTTTTTTCTTTTGTTTCAGTCAGAGAGCAACTCATACCGGCTCGGACGTTGCCCAGGTTAACAAGGTCAGGAGTTCCTGGCAGCGGAAGGCAAATTACAGAGCTGCGTGGAGGAATCTGATCAGACCTAAATGAAACAGTCATTGTCGCCCCCGACAGACTGCTATGATGATGGTGATGATGATAAAAGTGTGTGGTCACGAAGTAAACCTCCGTTTCCACACATACACCTTTATGTATAAATTAAATAATCCTTGTACCTTATCATGCTTATAACACTAATTTCTCCAACTTGCACTTTGCATTTTAAAGAAATAAATCTCAACGTGCTACACAGTAAAAACAGTTAAAAGAACTTTATCAATATAATAAACAGGGCTAAAAATCACATAAATGACTATTGATTTGCTTTTGAATAAAAGTTGTACTCCGTTTCTTCCTGAAACCTGTTGACAGAATCACACAAACAAATTTTTTTTATCCAAAAACTGATCACTAAAGTGCACACAAACACATTAAATCCAATTATTACCACTATCTGACTTTTAGCTTCCCATTATGATTTACTTATGGCAGAAACCATTAAAAACTGGCCTTAAACCCACACTAAAAACCATGAATCCAGATGTGAGGATGCTTAGAAAAACTGTGGACGGGAGCTCAACCATGACAAAATTTCAAACAGGAAGGTGGCGTTAAGGTGCCAACAACCTGACCTTGAAAATATTGCAGAATCATAATTTCCCACTCAGGTAAAAAGTGCTGAGCTGGTATAAAAGCAGGGAACTCATCGGTCCTTCGTGCCTGGGAGTAATAAGACTGGATGCACTACATACATCAAAGTAATCTGAGCGCAGAAAGAAAAATGATTGATGCAGTCTTCAGGTAGAGCAAGAGAGAGGGGGAAAAAGCTCTTTTTGTGATCAAATACTCAGATGGGCTTTTGTCATTTTTCTTTCATTTGTTTCTGTTTGACAAAAATTCAACAAAGTTTCCACGTTTTCTGGCGTCATGTCCTGAGCGCTCCAGCTGGTTTCTGTAGAACGATTTTCACCACTGGTGCTGCTGATGTTGAGCTTTTATTCACCTTATATCACGGTTATGGTTTAAGTATTACCAGTGGCAATAGTATGGTTTAGGTATTACCAGTAGGTGATTACCAGTAGGTGATTCTCATACATTTGCAATTATTTCTGAAAACATTTTCAACTTTTGTCAAAAATTTTATACTTTTACTATAAACCACCAGAGTAGTGGCTTAGTTGATAGAGCATCCGCCACACAACTGGGAAGTTGGGCATTTAAGTCCCGGCCGGGTCATACCAAAGACCATATAAAAATGGTACCGCCCAGCTTCTAGCTTGGTGCTCAGCGTAATAGAATGGGGGAAGGTGAAGTTGTTTGTGGTGGCGCCTTGCATGGCAGCGACCCCTCTGATTCTAGATGTGATTAACATTGTAGATGGTAGTAAGAGATGGCCTCTTCTTCTAAATTTGGAACTTTTTTCTCAAAAATGTGCTACTTTTTTGTAAATTTGCAGTTTTTTCCTCATGAATTTGCAACTTTTCACCTGCAAATTTGCAATCTTTTACCTTTAAATTTTTTGGTCAAAACTCTGCAACTTTTTCCCCAGAAATTTGAAACTTTTTACCTGTAAATTTGCAATTTTTTTTTCCCTTAAAACTTTACAACTTTTGTTCCTGTAAATTTTCAACTTTTTACCTATAATTACCTCCGCCAGGCCGCAGGCCGGAGGAGGTAATGTTTTTGCCAGCGTTTGTCTGTCTGTCTGTTGGTTAGCAAGATAACTCAAAAAGTTTTGGACGGATTTCGATGAAACTTTCAGGCGTTGTTGGAAATGGTACAAGGAAGAACTGATTAAATTTTGGGGATGATCCGGATCACCGTCTGGATACAGGAATTTTTTACAGGATTCTTTCACATTGTGAGATACGGCCATTTTCAACATGTGCGCAGGCGCAATGGAGGGCGCTGCTCGTCGTGTCTGACGAACACAAACTCCGCGTTCTTCAAAGTTTTAGCCACAAAAGCACGCGGAAAACAGTGGTGGGCAGGGCCCGGCAGCGTGCCTGTGTTTGTGCTACGCTGCAAAAGCTGAGACGGGCAGCTGCCCGGCGCCGCATTATTTGGCAGAAATTCCCCGGGCAGCCATAGTGGCTGCGCAAAAACAAACTCTTTGCCGGGGAAGCTTCCAAATCCTCTTTTGCCGTGGAGCGCAACCCCAATATAAAACCCACGGCAACCTGTCTACCCAATTTGCATCCGTCAGTGAAGCTCTGAGTGCTGCTTTCAGTGGAGGAGATGGACACAACACCAACACTTCAGTTTATTACCTCCGCCAAGGAGGTAATGCTTTTACTACTGAACCACTAATCCCTATCATTGTCAATCAAATTGCTAGTCATATGTTTTCATGGTCAAGGAATCTGAAAACGTACACACAAACACTGTATGGGGGGGAACTGTGGCGCTTGGCGGAGGTCTGCACTCTCCGAGTGCTTTTCTAGTTACCTCTGCCAGGAAGTTATGTTTTTGCCGGGGCTTGTCTGTTGGTTAGCAAGATAACTCAAAAAGTTTTGGACGGATTTTGATGAAACTTTCAGGCGTTGTTGGAAATGGTACAAGGAAGAACTGATTAAATTTTGGGGATGATCCAGATCACCGTCCAGAAGAAAACCGCCATTACGGAAAATGCCATTTTCGTTAATAATTACTGAACCACTAATCCTATCATTGTCAATTCAATTGCTAGTCATATGTTTACGTGGTCAAGGAATCTGAAAACGTACACACACACACTGTATGGGCGGAACAGTGCCTGCCATTACGGAAAATGCCATTTTCATGAATAACCACTCAACCACTAATCCTATCATTGTCAATCCAAATGCTAGTCATATGTTTTCATAGTCAAGGAATCTGAAAACATACACACAAACACTGTATGGGGGGAACTGTGGCCGCCATTACGGAAAATGCCATTTTCGTGAAGAACTACTGAACCACTAATCCTATCATTGTCAATCCAATTGCTAGTTATATGTTTTCATGGTCAAGGAATCTGAAAACGTACACACAAACACTGTATGGGGGGAACTGTGGCGCTTGGCGGAGGTCTGCGCTCTCCGAGTGCTTTTCTAGTTTTGCAACTGTTTTGGTTGTATAGTTGCAATGCTCATGCGCATGCTGGTTAAATTCTTATACGATGTAATTAAAATGTAATTTGCGACTTTTTGAATTTTTAAATTTGCATCTTTTATCATATTTTTTCACCATTATTCTAACACATTTATACCCATTTTACATTTATCCATTTGTACCTCATGCTAAATTTATGAATACCCACCCCCATCCCCCTTGCTGAAAAATAAAAAAATCGCCCACTGGGGATTATATAGAACCCACTTTCAGAGGCGCTTCTGATGGGAGCACATTGACAGCCACAAAGGAACCACGGGAGACTTGCCAGCTGGGATGGCAAAAGGAAAAAGTGTGGGGAACTGACCCACTGGTAACAGTTGTGGTTAGCTGCTAGCATTAATGGTCGATGTTAAGAGGTGTGGCCAAGTTTCAGTTTTCTTTCAGTATTACAGGAGAGCTCTAGTATGATATCCAGTAGTGGAGAATATTAATGTGTTAACATTTTTGATTAATGTGGGCCAATTAATGCATTTTTGAGGTGGTGTCTGCAGTGGTGACTGGTTTGTCTCAGCAGCTGGCTCAGCTTAAAACAAAAGCAGATCTCGTTTTTCGGCATTTAAATTTATACCACACTAAACTGATCCTTCAGGTACTCAAGGTGACGTCATCCTGCATGCACAAGCCCCACTTAAAGCACGTGAACATACACACGCCTGACGTAGCGTTACTGATTAGGGTTGAAAACTCAGGGACTAGGGATCAAAACTATGAAAAGACAGAGTTTCTGTCAGAGTGAGTTGATAAAAACACATTAAATGAGAAAATGAGACACAGGTATATTCTATAACAAAGTGCAATTTAAAGTTGTTTAAAATATTTCTTCACCGTTTCTTCATTGTAATTTTAGTGATTAATCACAATTACAGAAAAATGTGCAATTAATTACATTTTAAATAAATTTCCAACCCTACTATATGGCATTTATGTTTATAGTTAGTACTTTTTTCCAATAAATTTGTGCTTTTTCCTCATAAATCTGCTCCTTTTTTGCAAATTTGCATCTTTTTCTTGCATTTTCCCCTTTTTCCTGTTTGTGACTGTTCTTTTTAAATTTCAACTCTTTTTAATTTGTGATTTTTCCTCATAAATTTGCGTCTGTTCATGTGAATTGTTTTACTTGTTTCTCATAAATTTGTTACCATTATCTCCTAAATTTGTAACTTTTTTCTTGTATATTTTAAACTTTTTCTCATAAATTTGTGACCTTTTTCCTCATAAACTTGCATCCTTTTTTAATAAATTTGCAACTTTATCCCTTAAAATGTATTGGGTTTTTTTTTTTGTAAATTTGTCACTTTTTTTGTTGTAAATTTTAAAACTTTTCTTTCATAAATTGTTGGGTTTTTTGGGTAACTTTTTTTCTCATAAATTTGTGAATTTCTCCTAAACTTCAGACTTTTTCTTGCAAAATTGTGACTCCACCAAATATCAAGCTAATCCCCCCACCAAAAGAAAACAAAACAAACAAACAAAAACACCCAAATAAACAAAAAGCAGTGCTTAGTCTTAATCCTTCTGGAGCCTTCTCTCATTCAAGCAATTCAGTAAAGTAGCTGCTGTTAAGAATTTATTAGCTTCAATTCCCTGTCTGCATTCACTCAATACAGCAGAGCAGCAGAGTCACCAGCGCAATAACGGCTGCGGATTAGTGAAGATTTAAATCAAAACTGCGTTCAAAAGCACAACAAAGATTCTGCTTTTCCACGATAAACAGATGTTAGAAGTCAAACTTCCTCCCCCTCGCATCGATACGCTCCGTTACCATAGTTACACGTGCCATGACGAGGATACCGCAGCCACGCACCAAATCCCCAAATCATCCATTCCGCTGCGTTAACTCTTCACCCGTCAGACTGCAGATGCGTGCACGCTGCTGGAGACCATCTGCTTTAGGGCCACACATCATCCCCTCTCCTACAGGTATCCGCCACGCGTCCTACCGAATGAATGCAGCTCCCACGTCTGCTGGTGGGAGGCCGCTCGGCTGCTGCATTCCAGAATGAGTGGATACGGGCTAAGGCCGCCTGCCAACACACAGCAGCGAGAAAATACCAAACAGACTTTTTGATCTAAACTTTTGGTGATGAAATGACATAAATCCTCAAAGATTTTTTTTACCTGAAAAGCATTGACAAATGCCATATGTCACAGACGCTTCCCTTATCACTCCATGCACACGCAGTTTAAAAATGAAGGCACAACCCGACGAGTGAAAACTGGCATTTGATGTGGTGGTTGAATGCAAGCTTCCATGTTGGATATCCGGAGTGATCAGAGCGCTCTCTTCTTCTGCTTCTTGGCTCGGT
Source organism: Pholidichthys leucotaenia (assembly GCA_020510985.1). NCBI lineage: Eukaryota > Metazoa > Chordata > Actinopteri > Cichliformes > Pholidichthyidae > Pholidichthys > Pholidichthys leucotaenia. The sequence goes on along the minus strand of CM035837.1, from coordinate 415,307,709 downwards.
CTGAGTGCGTTGGGTGTATGCTCGCGGTGTTCTAGTGTGGCGCCGCTGGCTCGGACCGCAGCCCGCCATCGTCACCAGCCAAAGGTCACAAGTGCTCGTGCAGGAAGGATCGCTTCAGGGGCGTGCAAGTTAACAGGCTGGGTGGAGGTGGAAACGCACAGGGGTAAATCAAGGGTACTGGGGGGAGAGGATTGTCCCCCACAATGTCATCAGGTTACAGAAGTGAATAAAATGCATTTGGTCCATCAATATGAATGTAAAATTAAAAAAAAAAAATTCTCGGAAATTTGCAACTTTTTTCCTCATAAATTTGTAACTTTTTTGTTGTATATTTTCAGTTTTTACGGATAAATTTGTGACTTTTTCCCTCATAAACTTGCAGCTTTTTCTGATAAATTTAGATAAGATAAGATAAGCCTTTATTAGTCCCACAACGGGGAAATTCCAGGATTGCAACAGCACAGGGATAGCAACACTCAGAGCAACAATCAGAAGGCAAGAAAAAAAACAAGCAAGCAAGAGCAGCTAATAAACATATGTACGTATTACTATAAAATATATATATATACACACACACACAGACACACAGTGCAGAGCATTGTAGCTGGATGGAATAAATATATGAATATATGAACACACAGTGCAGAGCATTGTAGCTAGATGGAATAAATATGTAAATATATAAACACCCACAGTACGGAGCATTGCAGCTAGGTGGAATAAATATGCAAGTATATAAACACACACAGTGCGGAGCAATGTAGCTAGATGGAATAATATGTAGATATATAAATATATAAACACACCCAGTGCTGAGCATTGTAGCTAGATGGAATAAATATGCAAATATATAAACACACACAGTGCAGAGCATTGTTGCTAGATGGAATGAAACAGCATAACCGTCTACTTAGTTATCCTACATGGTATGATTATGTGCCCATACATATTCTCACCCTCCATAGCGACCGGTATGTTCCTAGTTGTATGCCGGAGGGGACCATTGTGTAAGTCTATTGCATCTTTTGCATTCAAAAAAACTATTAGTTTGTTACGTCTTTTTGCTATCTCTGCGAGCAGCCCTGCTTAGGTTGTACAGTCTGACAGCCGTTGGTAGGAAGGACCTACAAAACCTCTCGGTTGTGCACCTGGGATGATGTAGTCTGCTGCTAAATGAGCTCCTCAGTGCATTCAGTATGTCCTGCATAGGGTGGAACTCGGACTCCAGCAGAGATGACAGTTTAGCCACCGTCCTTCTCTCTCCTATCCCCTCCATCGGATCAAGGCGCTGCCCCAGGACAGAGCTAGCTTTCTTAATCAGTTTGTTCAGTCTCTTCCTATCGGCTGCAGTAATGCCACTGCCCCAGCAGACCACTCCAAAAGTGATGGCTGATGCCACCACCGTGTCATAGAATGACTTCAGCAGCGCCCCTTGTACACCAAAAGACCTGAGTCTCCTCAAATTTGCTAAATTGTATCCTTTTTCTTGTAAATTTGTTACTTTTTGGTTATAAATTTTAAACTTTTTCTTTCATAAATTTTTCCCTTCAAATTTGTAACTTTTTTCCTCATAAATGTGACTTCCCATCCATCCATCTTCTACCGCTTTTCTGGAGGTCTGGGTCGCGGAGGCAGCAGTTCAAGCAGAGAAGCGCAGACTTCCCTCTCCCCAGCCACCTGCTCCAGCTCTTCAGAGAGGATAACAAGACGTCCCCAGACCAGCTGAGAGACGTAGTCTCTCCAGTGAGTCCTGGGTCGGCCCCGGGGTCTCTTCCCAGTGGGACATGCCCGAAACACCTCTAGTGGGAGGCGTCCAAGAGTTATCCTGATCAGATTCTCATACCACCTCAACTGGCTCCTTTCAGTGTGAAGGAGCAGCGGTTCTACTGACCCTCTCCCGGATGACTGAGGTCTTCATCCTATCTCTGAGGGTGAGTCCAGCAATCCTATGGAGAAAGCTCATTTCAGCCGCTTGTATCCGTGATCTCATTCTTTTGGTCATTACCCAAAGCTCGTGACCATAGGTGAGGGTAGGAACGTAGATTGACTGGTAAATTGACAGCTTCGCCTTAGAGCTCAGCTCCCTCTTCACCACAACAGACCGGTACAACGTCCACATCACTGCAGATGCTGCTCCGATCCGTCTGTCAATCTCTCGCTACATTCTCCCCTCACTCATGAATAAGACCCCGAGATTCTTAAACTCCTCCACTTGGGGCAGAAGCTTGTCCCCAACCTGGAGAGGAAAATCCACCTTTTTCCGGCTGAGGACCATGGACTCAGACTTGGAGGTGCTGATTCTCATCCCAGTCGCTTCACACTCAGCAGCAAACCGTCCCAGTAAGAGCTGTAGGTCATTGCTGGATGAAGCCAGCAGGACAACATCTTCAAACAACAGAGATGAGATCCTGTGGTCACCAAACGTGGCACCCCCCCCATTCCCTGGCTGCGCCTAGAAATCCTGTCCATAAAAATTATGAACAGGATCGGTGACAAAGAGCAGCCGTGGAAGAGTCCAACTCTCACTGGGAATGAGTCCGACTGAGTGTTGGCAATATGAACTAAACTCTGACAATGATCGTATAGAGACCGGATAGCTCATAACAACAAGCCCGATACCCCATACTGCCGAAGCACCTCCCACAAAAAAACCGTGGGGGACGCGGTCAAATGACTTCTCCAAGTCCACAAAACATGTAAACTGGTTGAGCAAACTCCCACAAACCCTCGAGGATTCTTGAGAGGATAAAGAGCTGGTCCGATGTGCCACGGCCAGGACAAAAACCACACTGCTCCTCCTGAGTCCGAGGTTCGACCAACGGCCGGACTCTCCTCGTCAGGCAGTGGAAGGAATACTTCGAGGATCTCCTGAATCCCACTGACACGCCTTCCACAGAGGAAGCAGGGCTTGTGGATGAAGGGGACAACTCACCCATCACGGGGGCTGAGGTTGCCAAAGTGGTTAAAAAGCTCCTTGGTGGCCAGGGGTGGACGAGATTTGCCCTGAGGACCTCAAGGCCCTGGATGTTGGAGGGCTATGATGGTTGATACGCCTCTGCAACATTGATTGGAGGTCAGGAACAGAGCCTTCGGCATGACAAACCGGGGTGGTGGTTCCTCTCTTTAAGAAAGGGGACCGGAGGGTGTGCTCCAACTTCAGAGGGATCACACTCCTCAGCCTCCCTGGGAAGGTCTGTGCCAAATTTGTGACTTTTTCTCCTAAATTTGATACTTTTCTTTTAAATCTGTGACCTTTTTCTTGCAATTTTACAAGCTTTTCCCCATAAATTTTCTTCTTTTTTGTAAATTTGCATAATTTTCTTGCAGTTTCTTCCCTTTTTTCCTCAAAAGGTTATGAGAAAAAATTTGTAAAATTTACAGAAAATAATTTTGAGGAAAAACTCACAAATTTATAAGAAAAAAGTTGCAAATTTTAGAAGAAAGGGTCACAGTTTTTTTTAAAAAAAGAAATAAGTTAAAAAATTTATGAGAAAAAATTTTAAAATTTACAGGATAAAAGTTAAAAAATTTATGAGGAAAGTTACAAATTTATGAGGAAAAGCTGCAAATCTATAAGAAAAATGTTTAATATTTACAGGAAAAAACTGCAGTTTAATAAGAAAAAAATTCAAATTCATGAGAAAAGAATTGCAAACTTTTGAGAAAAAAGTTGAAAATTTAAAAGAAAGAAGTTGCAAATTTACAAGGAAAAATTGCAAATTTATGAGAAAAGTCACAAATTTATGACAAGAGTAGCTAACTTTTCAAAAAAGGTCACAAACATATGAGAAAAGTTGAAAACTTATAAGAAAAAAGTTGAAAATTTACAGGAAAAAAGTTGCAAATTTCCATTCACCTTCTACGCTAAATCCTTTTTCAGGTCGCGGGGTGGGGTGTGGGGGGTGGAGCCTATCCCAGCATCTTTGGGCGACAGGCAGGGTGGACCCTGGACAGTCCAGTCCATCACACAGAGACAGACAACCATTCAGTCTCACAGTCATACCGACGGACACTTTAGAATCCCCAGTTGACGCCAGTGAACCTGACCTGCAGGTCTTTGGCCTGTGGGAGGAAACCAGAGAAAGCCCACGCGGACATGGGGAGAACATGCAAACTCCACACAGAGGGGTCACTGATGGTCAGGGGTGGGATCGATCCCGTGACCTTCCTGCTGTGCTGCCACAGTGCTAACCACTTCTCCACCGAGCTGCCCCAAGTTGCAACTTTATGAGAAAAGAAAAATCACAACGTTTTGAGAAAAAAGTTGCAAATTTATGAGGAAAAAAGTCACATTTTATGAAAAAAGTTGCATTTCTGGTTAGAACTAGTGGTGCAAAATCATGTTATTCAGTTATGTAATGTGATATAGAAAGGCTTCTGATGATGCAGGGGGGATGATTTTCTCTTTTTCACACTAGGAGGAGCAATGCCCTCCTCCCCGCACATGACCCAAGCTTATTTTGGGATGGTCAGAAATCCACCCCCCCACCCCGCTCCATTTGAATGTGTTTGAAGTCCTCCCATTCCAAAAATAGAACTCCCCCCAAAACGAGAGGCTGAGAGGAGACAGAGATGGAAGTCAGACAACGACTCGTCGAGAAAAGCGGAACGCTGCAGCCTGACGCTTCACCTTGTTGGGCGGGAACAAAGACGGATCAGGGCTTAATGAGCCGCCCTTTCAGCCGCTCGATAATAACACCGCAGGGCGCCTGCAAGGCAAACCTGAACACTGTAGAAAATATCAAACAAGTTTTTCCTCAGTAAACTCTGCTGTTTTCTTTTGGTACAAACTTGAGAACCGGTGGGAGTGGGAAAAAAAAAAAGAGACAGAGGGTGTTTGGATATTTGCATCTGTTTATCCACAAAACCGAACCCGGCGCCGCGGCAACAAGTGTGACATGGCTGACTTTTTCAAAGCGCGTTCCTCCGCTCCGCCGTATCCTTTTGTACCCAAACGCGTTACACTTGGGAACTGGTGGGAAAAAATAATGAAGCCGTTGGTTTGGATGCCGTCTCAGCTCCGTTTAATGCATATCCATAAACATCGCATTGGACCAATTACGCCAAAACGTCTCTGACAGTAAACACCCGCGCCCCGGCGTGCAGAAGATGTTTATTCAGACCAACGCCGCCATGCACCTGCCTCCGCACACCTGCTTCCGCTCCGGGCGCCGAGCCGGAATGACAGACGAAGTCCCCGAACTGGGGCCCTCCGGTCCAAATGGAAATGAGAACCTCCAAAGACGCGTACGGCTCGTGCAGCGGTGATCGCTGACATCTTATCATCTGGCATTTACAAGGAGAAGGGCGTTTTGTTTTGGATGCCGTTGATTGAAGGGCATGAAAAGTGACACGACGGACAGATGAGGCGGCGCTCCTCTCGCGGGCCTCAATTTACTCCAGAGCGACTGACGAGGAGGCACTAAAGAATAATAATGGCGGCGGGCCCATCACCGCTCGGCCATGTTGGTTTGCTCAGAAAAGGAGACTGAGGCTGTTTAATTGCTGTGACCTTGGAATCAGAGACGGTTCTGAATGTAAAGCAGAGTACGCAAACGTGACACGCCCCTCAGTAACTATGGGGATCAAAAAATTTTGGGAGGGAAAATTACATTTCTTGTCAACCTTTTTTCTCATAAATTTGCTAATTTTTTTTCCTCAGAAATGTTCCTTTTTTATAGTAAATTTAAAACATTTTTCTTGTACATTTTCAGAAATTGATGCAAATTTTCATTTTTTTCTTTTAAAATTATGACTTTTTTGTAACTTTGTGACTTTTTCAGTAAAATTTAATTTTTTTCATCTAAATTTGATAGTTTTTTCATTGCAAATTTGCATTGTAAATTTGCAAGTTTTTTCATGAATTTTTATGCAGCTTTTTTCTCATAAATTTACTACTTTGTTCTTGAAAATTTGCAAATTTTTCCTGTAAAATGTCACTGTTTTTTTGCAATCCACCTTATTCCTGGGGGTGTCGCTGTAGGAACGATGATGGGCGGAGCTTCCGGTTTCGGCTGACCTAGTGTTAAATCAGTCAGTAAGAGTGGAGTAGCAGGGGCATTTAAAATAGCATTTTTAAAAGTTTTTCAAATTCATTTTAATGTATAGTCCACATAAGTGTTTTGCACTCAAGTGGCAGCTAATTTCAGCTCTTCTAGTTTTTGTATTTTTTGAATGTTTTGACGTCGTTCTGGTACTTGTTGCTGGTGTTCGTGGTTGTGCCAGTAGACTGGATAAATGGCGGCTTCTCACCACACGGTGACAGACGACATCCAAGCACGGTGTTGTGGCGTACATCTGCTCTAAGATAAATTTGATTATGTTCAACATATTTTAGCAAAATGCAGCCGACTTTATTGCGATGGAGACGTGCTGGTCTGAATGCACACCGTGTCATTATGAGTACAGGCAACGAGAAGTCCTAAATCATGACTCTTTCTTTGTTTGGTAGCGGCAAAGTCCCGGAAAACCCCCCATGAGTGCCTGGTATCGTTGGAAAGCTTAGAAATCATACTTTCTAAAAATACATATGTTTTTGTTGAAGACGTAACTCCTGACCGATCGAACGCGAGTTTTCAACCTAGCTAAAATATAAACAAATCATCTTCCTGGGTCAGTTTTTGCGCACTTCCTACAAATTAAATATCATTTTGAAGGTCTTTCAATACAGAATATGGAAATACCATTACATCAGTTTTGAAAATGTCCTCAAAGTGACTCATTTTACCAGCACGGGTCATTTGTTTACAGTGCTAGCATCTTAGCAGCGGTGCTAACAGAGCTACAGTCTGCCAGTAAACTTTTTAAGGTCATCTTCCCATCCCTCCATAGTCGTGGAAAGTGGTATGATTATATTACTGTTTTGAGGTGCAAGAGGCCGTGTTCCCGCATTTCTGACACTGAAGTCATTGTTTTTTAACAAGGAAAAGTGTCCCGTTTCAGTGACGACCTTATGTTCTAAACTAGTACCGGAAGTTGCTACCATAATTCACGCAAGGCATCATGGGGCCTAGGAATAAGGTGGATACATTTGTGATTTTTCTCTTGTAATTTTGAAAACATTTTCCACATAAATTTTTAACTTTTTTGTAAATGTGTAATGTTTTCCCTCATAACTTTCTTTCTTTAAAATTTTCAACCTTTTTGTAGTAAAGTTGATAATTTTTTCCATTGCAAATTTGCATTTTTTCTTTTAAATTTGCAACATTTTCATCAAATTTTATGCAACTTTTTTCTCAGAAATTTGTTACTTTGTTCTTGAAATTTAGCTATTTTTTCCTTGTAAATTTTCAGTTTTTTTCCAATACATTTACTTTTTTCTTGTAAATTTTTTACTTTTTCCTCATAAATTTGTAATTTTTTTTTGTAAATTTTCAGTTTTTTCTCATAAATTTGTTACTTTCCTTTAAATTTGTAAGTTTTGCTACATTTTTCATAAATTTGCATTTTTTTCTCTTAAATTTTTAACTTTGTTCTTGTAAATTAGATTTTTTCTCTCTCATGAATTAACATTTTCTTTACTCATTTTACTCTATACTCTAACAAATGTGCCACTTTTTCATAAATTTTCTACTTTTTTTTGGTGAATTTTCTATTTTTTTCCCCTCACTAAATTATGACTTTTTAGTAAATTTGCAGCTTCTTTTTATACACAATTTCAAGCTTTAACTTTTCAATTTTCTTTTGAACTTTTTCATGGGAAATCTGAATTTTGTCTCACAAATGTTCAACTTTTTCCCCATAAATTTGTTAGTTGCTTTCTTTTAAATTTGCAACTTTTTCTTCTAAATGTGTGGCCTCTTTTCCTGTACATAGCAACATTTCTATCGATGCTGGTAGGGCTGGGCAATATCGCCAGTTATGTTGCTGTTTTGTCCCTTAGCTTTCCAAAATGGGAACAACTTCACTAATTCTCATAATTTCTGCGATGGCTGTGTTCTTTCCTGACAGATCAGATAAACTGGGAAAGTCTTCACCCTGTTTCTTCAGGGCCCAGATTTCCAGTGGGTGTTCTCACAGTTTTATGCCAACTGTGCTTGATGTATGCATGTTAACATAATTACAGAGGCGTAAATGGAAAAGGGCAGTTCATCCCGCAAGGCACGTTGGCCTTGTAACAGCCACGCCACATGTGTATCGGATGACAAAAACACACAGCAGCGGTGTCACAGGTCACGTATGAACCGATGTGACAACGCACATGTAAATTATGAGTCGTCAGCCTCGGGACATAAACCGATACAGCGTGCAGGTGATGCTGGTGTTAGTTATAGCTGTAGCTGGAGAAAGGGGGGTACGAAAAACACTGCATATGAGACAAAGCTGAAACAAACATGAAATCAGGCACCAATTATGGACATTTACTGTAGAGTAAAAATTTAAGTAATTAACTGCACATTTTTCTATAACTGATTAAACTTATGAAAAAGAATCATTGAAAAAGACGTATACTTTAGCAACTTTTAACTGCATTTTCATTTGTTGAACAGACTTGTGACTCTCGTATTCAAGAAAAATACAACTAGAGCAACATAAAAAAAAAACACGAGATAACCATGAATGTATGTTCTATTAAAATTTTTACAATTCATGATAGCAATTTGTAATATTCTTTTTCAGTTCATAATAAGGGGGGAAACTACCATTTTCATTAACATTATTGTCACATTTTCTGTTTTACTTGGAAATGATCAAAGAGGAAGTCAGTGCTTCTACTTAAGGTAACTTTCCTATTTATCTCAACCCTTAAACGTCCAGAGAACCACAGTTGCTGACCTTAGTGGTGAGTTAGAAGATTTTATTCTGTGGAGTGTTTTTTTCTTTCTGTGCTCACTCCCAGCCAGCATGCCCATGTGGGCCCCTCCAAAGCTTAAATTCCATGCTGGCTCCACTTGTGTTTGCCCACATGGACTTTACCTATTTTCAACTTATTTTCTCTTAAATTTGCTATTTTCTTGTATATTTGAAACTTTTTCTCCCTAATTTGATACATTTTTCTTGTAATTTTGGAACTTTCTCATAAAGTTGTCACTTTTTACTGTAATATTGCAACTTTTTTCTCATAAATGTGTTACTTTGTCTCCTTGTAAATTTGCTATTTTCTTGTAAATTTGGAACTTTCTCAAAAATGTTATTTGTTTTTACTGTAAACTTGCAACTTTTTTCTCATAAATTTGTAACTTTTTTCTTGTAAATTTTCAATTTATTTACCCATATATTTGCTATTTTTTGTTAATTTGCAACTTTTTCTAAGTTTTTCCTTATAAATATGACTTTTTGTAAATTTACTATTTTTTTTCTTTTAAGCTTGTATCTCTTCAAGTAATTTTATAAATTTTTTTTCTTGTAAATTTGCAGCTATTTTCTCATAAATTTTCACTTTTTTCTCATATACTTTGCATTTTGTTTTGTTACAGCCTTATTCCAAAATGGATTAAATTCATTTTTTCCCTCAAAATTCTACACACAATATTCCATAATGACAATGTGAAAAATGTTTTTTTTTTTTTTTTTTAGATTTTTGCAAATTTATTAAAAATAAAAAACTAAGAAATCACATGGACATAAGTATTCACAGCCTTTGCCATGAAGGTCAAAATTGAGCTCAGGTGCATCCTGTTTCCACTGATCCTCCTTGAGATGTTTCTACAGCTTAACTAGAGTCCACCTGTGGTAAATTCAGTTGATTGGACATGATTTGGAAAGGCACACATCTGTCTATATAAAGTCCCACAGTTGACAGTGCATGTCAGAGCACAAACCAAGCATGAAGTCAAAGGAATTAGATTAGATTATATTAGATTAGATTCAACTTTATTGTCATTGCACACGTATGAATACAAGGTAACGAAACACAGTTTAGCATCCAATCAGAAGTGCAAAGGACAGCAGTGCAGTATATATGGTAATTAACAGTATGTGCAATTTAAGCAAATATATGCAAATATATGCAGCAGTGCAGAAAGTTAAGAGTACTGTTATGTGCAAATAATGCGCAATAAGTTAGATGTAGTTATGTAGTTATGCAGTTATGTACAGGTGAGGATGGTAAGAGATGATGGTAAGAGAGTCAGCGGGGAACTAAGTTCAATAACGTGACAGCTGTTGGAAAGAAACTGTTCCTAAACCTGCTGGTTCTAGTCCGAAGGCTTCTGAAATGTCTTCTGGAGGGGAGAAGCTGGAACAGTCCATGAGCAGGATGGTTGGAGTCCCTAAGAATGCTGCGTGCCCGGCGCAGACATCTTTTCCTGTAGACGTCCTCTATAAACGGAAGTGGAGTCCCTGTGATGCATTGGGCGGTTTTCACCACCCGCTGCAGCGCCTTACGGTCAGCGACAGAGCAGCTCCCATACCAGACTGTGATACAGTTGGTCAGGGTGCTCTCTATCACGCAGCGGTAGAAGTTGCCCAGGATGTCAGTTGACAGATGGTTCTTCTTCAGTGTCCTCAAGAAGAAGAGGCGCTGATGGGCCTTCTTGATCAGGCTGGTGGTGTTAACTGACCAGGACAGGTCCTCCGAGATGTGGGTCCCCAGGAATTTGAAGCTGGGGACACGTTCAACAGCTATGCCATTGATATGTCTGTAGACCTCCGAGACAGGATTGTCTCGAGGCACAAATCTGGGGAAGGGTACAGAAAAATTTCTGCTGCTTTGAAGGTCCCAATGAGCACAGTGGCCTCCATCATCTGTAAATGGAAGAAGTTGGGAACCACCAGAACTATTCCTAGAGCTGGCCGGCCGTCTATACTGAGCGATCGGTGGAGAAGGGCCTTAGTCAGGGAGGTGACCAAGAACCCAATGGTCACTCTGTCAGAGCTCCAGCGTTCTCTGTGGAGAGAGGAGAACCTTCCAGAAGGCCAACCATCTCTGCAGCAATCCACCAATCAGGCCTGTATGGTAGAGTGGCAAGACAGAAGCCACTCCTTAGTAAAAGGCACATGGCAGCCCACCTAGAGTTTCTCAAAAGGCACCTGAAGGACTCTCAGACCATGAGAAACAAAATTCTCTGGTCTGAGACAAAGATTGAACTCTTTGGTGTGAATGCCAGGCATCATGTTTGGAGGAAACCAGGCATCCCTCATCATCAGGCCAATACAATCCCTACAGTGAAGTATGGTGGTGGCAGCATCATGCTGTGGGGATGTTTTTCAGCAGCAGGAACTGGGAGACTAGTTACGATAGAGGGAAAGATGAATGCAGCAATGTACAGAGACATCCTGGATGAAAACCTGCTCCAGAGCGCTCTTGACCACAGACTGGAGCGATGGTTCATCTTTCAGCAGGACAATGACCCTAAGCACACAGCCAAGATATCAAAGGAGTGGCAAAGGACAACTCTGAATGTCCTTGAGTGGCCCAGCCAGAGCCCAGACTTGAATCCAATTGAACATCTCTGGAGAGATCTGAAAATGGCTGTGCACCAACGCTTCCCATCCAACCTGATGGAGCTTGAGAGGTGCTGCAAAGCGGAATGGGTCAAACTGCCCAACGATAGGTGTGACAAGCTTGTGGCATCATATTCAAAAAGACTTGAGGCTGTAATTGCTGTCAAAGGTGCATCAACAAAGTATTGAGCAAAGGCTATGTAGAATTTTGAGGACAAAAATGAATTTAATCCATTTTTGAATAAGGCTGTAACATAGCAAAATATGGAAAGTGAAGCTTTGTGAATACTTTCCAGATGCACTGTACTTAGTGGCTGAAATGCTTAGAGGGATTCTGACTGTTTTGCCCAAAAATTTAGAGTGTTTTCTTTTGAATGAGGCAACCCCATGAATATACTGCAAATGGTTGAAGAACAGCTTGTGATTTACTTTGGGTATGTTATTTTTAGGCATTTTTAGGGAAATTGGCTGGAATGTTAAGGGCTTAAAAAATAGGCAAGCTAGAATTGTATTTATTGTCTTGATTAGCAAACCGCAATACCTTTGTAGCGGTGGACTCTACTTCATTCGAAAATGCCAAGAAAAAGTGAACAAAGTGTGCAGAAGTCACATCGCTAGCATGCTAAGTAGCCACCAGCACAATGTCATGGTCATACAAACCCTATTCAACGGGTGCCCGGTATGTATTATAAACACTAATTTCTGCATTGGACAATATTTAATTTGTTTACATGTGTGAAATGACAAAAGGCCTATTCTTTTTGATATTACGCTCATTGAAATGTGTTGCAACAGTTAACTGGGTACATTTAGAAAGGACAAGTTTTCTTGGCAGAGCAAAATAGCAAACAAACCATAATATGTTGTCCTATGTTGCTGTCATTTAATAAACTGTGTTTGTGGAACTGTTGTATAAAAGCTTTATTACACTTGAGGTCATGCAGTATCATGAATATTTTAAGCGTGGTGATGTGTTTGTGTTGGGCCTACTGTATGACAAATCACCACAATTAAATTATTCATTGATTGATAGTCCCTCTCATGTAACATTGCTCACAGGTGTAAATCAAAGATGGGGGGGGGCAACCTGGAAAAAAACAAAATCGTCCCTCCATCCTCACTGTCATCATAAACCTTTACTATCATGTTGCATAAGACTTTGAAGCACCAATGCTAAATGGAAAAGAAACTTGCAAATTTAGAACATTGGAAGTTTCATTTTTAAATGTGTAACTTTTTGCTCATGAACTTATTTAAAAAAATGTAACTTTTTGCACATAAATCTGACTTTTTTTCTCAAGAATTTTCAACCTTTTTCTTGTAAATTTGCAACTATTTTCTTTTAAATATGCAGCTTTATCTCATAAATTTGTAACTTTAATTTGTGATTAAAGCAGTAAAATGTGATGCACCTAATGCTTAAAATAAATGTATAAAACAGGAATAAATTAAATTGGATCTCATTGAAGGAGCTGAAAAAACACTGACCTCCGACAACAAAAGTTGGGACCAACTTGCTTAACCAATTACCATCCAAATCTGCATAACGGTTTTCATGACATCCACAGACCGTCCCCTTAGCTGCGATCCATTAATGAATCATCACAGCCAATCTCGGAGCGTGCAAGAGGTTCATAATTCTGACAAGATGCAAGGTTCATATCTGATAACTAATCACGTTTATTCTCCAAAGGAACTGAAAGTTTTTTAACTTTTCTTCATTCTCTTTAAAGAGACTCAAACCCCCCCCCCCCCACACACACACACATGGAGACGTTTAAATATTTAGTACATATCTGTTAGGAGTATAAAAAAAGGGCTCCTAATTAACTTTCATTTTCATAATAGGTTCAGGCCAAGCACATACTGAATAGTAAGAGCTCCATGCAATTCAAATGAGCTCCATCAAGAGCTTTTTAGTCTAACAGAACCACATAGTATAATACTAAAAAAACAGCCAATAATATGAGAATTAGCAGCAAAATAACACTGCAGCTGGGATTTTTTTTTTGTCTGAAAGCTGAGGAAGGAAGCCAACACACCAACATGTCCTTTCAAGTTCTGGCAAACGAGGCTGGTACAACAAAGTGCACTCCTCGATAAATTTGAATATAAATTCTCGCCACAGGAAACATTAGACGCAGAACAAGTCGTGCTGGGACAGGAGCTAAGACGAGACGAGCTGTTCGAGGTTTTTACACAAGACGTGCCGTAGCGTAGCAATCTTCTTTCTCAGTGTAAATATTTTTGCCTGGTTTCCTTACTTTACATATCTTAACTCACTGACTGTCAGTTTCCTGTTTTAATCTTTGAACTTGTGAAAGTGGGGTAATGGAGTACAACGTTTTGACGGTTGTTTCATCATGCTCGACAGCATGTTAGCTCCTTGGAGAATGAGCACACAGTTGCCCCGGATTGCCCATGAGATTCCTCCTGCACACTGCGCACGTTACATGTGTTTCAATCAGCACAGATAAGATCGTGGGATCTGACAGCCGAGCCGTCCACTGGAAAGATCCACCAGCTGCTCCAGTCTCATACAAATTAAATGGTGGTATTAAGGTGCGGTCATGAAATTAGTAAATAGGAATTATAGGTTATAAGAGGCCACTTTGGTTAGCAGACGAAAAAGAAAGCGATCCTCGTTATTACCAGCGATGGGGGAGGGGAGGACTAAATAAGGGATGGTAGCCTCTACAGTGCAGACAGCCATCTTGACAGATTTTTGACCAACATAGAACCACAATTTCTGAGCACTGAATCAAAGCTAAAAGAGCAACGTTACAAGCACAAACGGGCCCGACCTCATAGATTTTTACATGTTTTTTTCTCATAAAATTACAACTTTTTTTCTGATTTGCTAATGAATTTGTTCAATACTCCTTTTGTTACCTTTCTGGGGTAAATTTGCAGCACTTTTCTATGCCAACTCAGTGTCAGGAAATGAGCCGGCTTGGTTTCCTCGGCTCGGTCCTGCCCTCTCTGTGGGTCTAGGTGCCGCAGCTTATGTGTATGTTATGTATTGCCGTCTGCATTCCGTATCCATAGCCACTGACGGACTGGCAGCTGTTAGACAGCCTCTGTGACCTACTTTCTGAGAGCACTGCTGACAGTCTGCCGGTCCAGCCAAGCCCCCTCTCTCTCTCTTTACCATCAGCTGTTCCCAGCCCCGTTAATCATCCTTCCTGGTCCTCGCCCAGGTGCTCCTCATTATACCATAACCAGCAGTGCGTGTACTTAAGCGCCTTTTGCCAGTCACGCACTGCTGGGTCTTTGTCTACTGACTGACTGTCCAACTGTGTGTAGTCTCAGTAAACCTCACTACGGCGTGTATCCACTCCGTGCAGCTCGTGGTTCTTTGCGTCTCATAGCGATTCCGGCTGTGGGACACCAGCGTGGGTACACACCTCATCTTATGCGTTCATGGGGCGATGCCGGCCCTGGTCCACTGTAAGTGTTTATCGTACTTGTTGTAAGTCTTTATGTTAATAAATGTTTTGGTGGAACTCCGCACATAAATCCTCATTATTTCACCCCTCACAGTGCGCATTGGAAAAGTGCACGAGAGGGTTCATGACAGAAAGACCCAGCCAAAGAAAGAGGAGTTAGTGGGTTCACCCTTATTTTTTGTGTCATCAGTTGGACTCACCTGGTGCCCGGACACCATGGCTGAATTGTTGGAGAGGGAGCTGCACTTGCTGTGTTTCCTGAAGGAGATTCTTTTGTGGACACTGGAGCCCTGTTCCTCTGAAACGGCTCGTCAGGCTCAGGACACACCAAGAAGGGTGATGGAGCGAGACAGCCTCTAGGATCATCCCGAGGCAATGGAGATTCTCTGTGACATCTTCGCCATGCCATGCAAGGAATCAGATGAGGATCTCCCAGTGCTCGAGCTCCTCACGGCCACGCCGCTTACTTCTCCAGGTAACACGGAGCTCCTCAGCATGGGTGCCTCACTGAACAGCGTGGTGCTTCGTATCCCAGATTATCTGGTTCCTGAGCCACCTGTGAGGAAGAAGAGGAGGAACTCCCGCCGGAGGAAGCATCCAGCCTCGCCGACGACAGCCCTGCCTCCCCGTCCCGAGCTGTGGTCCTCTCCGTCCCCGGAGGAGCAGGAGGAACGAAGACAGGTTCTCCTGGTGGAGACTGACCTCCTCCTGGAGGCGAAACCGTGGCTTCTTCCAGAGTTGACCGAGAGGTTGGAGGAATATTCTAATAATATATTATAATATATTATAATTATAATAATATAGGTCGGACTTCAGTCGGAGGACGAGCATGTCCCGACCACGGAGACGACAGCTGACGTCATCGAACCCCAGGAATTCAGGCAAGTGTTTATTCAGTCAATGTTAATGACACCTGAAGCTGCTTGCCTGATTCCTGACGAATTGTCAGCTGCCGATCTTGTTTGTTTCCATTTCTCCCGTTCCTTCTATGCCATTGTGCTTCCTGGGAGAAGAATTCCGAATAGAGGAGGGGCCTTCACTGGAGGAACCGGAGAACATGCCGCCTGCTTCCTCTCGTTGCTGCCGTTCCCGGAGGGCTCGCCATAAGAGTCCCACCAATCCTCCACCTGCTACGCCCACCTCCACGTCATCGGAGCTGGCTCCTCAGCTACCATGTGAAGGGGCCAAGACAGCCAGTGACATGCGGGGGGGGGGGGGGGGGGGTTGACGGTCAACTGCCTGCAGCTGTCAACATCGAGCACCGGGAGAACAGGCAAGTGTTTTCTCATTAAATTCTATGTTATGATGATAAACATGGCTTGTCTCCTGGAAGAGAGGCTCAGCTCCAGCAGTCCACTGGGCTCTCTCCTACAGCTGCAGAGGTAAACCCTTCTCTTGTCCTTTCCATGTCTCCCCCTTCGATTTTCGAGTATGAGCAGAGTCACCAGACGGTGGAGGAGCTGGGGGCCCCGGAGGATTCTGCTCCAGAGCCAGCACGGAGTTGGTCCCCTGCAGCCATGCCGGAGGAGTCATCGGCATTGGATCTAGCTTCTCCATCACCGTTGGAAAGGACCGGTTTTGTCATGGACATGGAGAGGAGTGACTGCCAGTCAGCTGCAGCTGCAAACATCACACGCCGGGATGACAGGCAAGGGTCATTTCATCTAATTGAACTTAATTATTTTAAACCTTGTCTGTCTGCCAACGCTGACTTTTCTCCTATCCCTTCCGTGTCTCCTCCCATTCTTCTTGAGTGCCTGTCAGTCTTAGGACCAAGCCGCCAGACAGTGAAGGAGTTTGGGTCCCTGGATGATCCTGCCCAGGGGCCCGCACAGGGGTGTTTTTCTGCAGCCACGCCGGTGGAGTCCGCAGCATTGGAGCCACTGCAGAAGAGTGAGAGAGACTGCTATCACCATCTTGCCAGCTGCGGAGACGGCCGCAGCGGATTGGGAGCCTGAGCTGGACCTCTTGGAGGCCGGGCCAGAGTCGTCATCGCCGAAGTCCTGGACAGCGGTGGAGCTCGAGCTCAGGCAAGTTTTCTTTCTTGTTTTTCTAATGTCTGTCTTAGAGATCTTGTCTGGCTCTAGGTGAGGAGTCAGGTGTATTGTGCGGCTGCATCTGAACTTCCCTTGCCGGGCTCCGCTGTTGCCGGCGACCCTAATAACCTGGTTTCTTCTCCGTTCCTGAGTGTTCTCCTAGGGTCACCGGAGAGGATCCACTGTCACCGGGGGTCTCAACGGAACCGTTGTCGTTGCCTGACGATGTCGTGGGTTCACCTCCCCTGCTGCCTGAGGCCGTCGTATGGGTCCCTCTGCAGGCTGAGTCTTCGTGGGTGCGGCACATTGGTTTTGGACCCTCATGGGGGCTGCGCTCCAGGATCAGCCCGACATGGGTGCTGCAATCCTGCTCAGACCCATCATGGACGCCACGCTCCAGCGTGGGGTCCACCGAGGGTGCAGCATTGGCCCAGTCAGGGTCCCCCGTGGGTGCAGCATTGGCCTGGTCGGGGTCCGCCTCGGGCGCAGCATTGGCCCGGTCGGGGTCCGCCGTGAGTGCAGTACAGCCTCAGTCGGAGGTTGCTGTGGGTGCTGCAGAGCCTCAGTTGGAAGTCGCCGTGGGTGCTGCAGAACCGGCCCAGTCGGGGTCCATCGCAGGTGCTGCTGTGTCCCAAGCCAGGACCACCAAGGGTACTGTGGATCTGCTTGAGGACGCCGTGGCCCTCTACTCCTCCCTGCCCGACGCCGTGGGGGTCCCCTCCCTACGGCCTGGTCACTCACCAGTGAGCCTCCTAGTGGGCAGGCCACCTCCTGCTCCAACCCCCCTGGTCCTGGTGGTGCTACAACAGTGGCCGACTGCTGGAGGGACTGAGTCTCTGGGCCAGATGGCCCATGTTTTCCGGCAGGCCACCGGACTCTGTTCACCGGACTGCCTGCTGGGCCTGGGACTCTGGGCAGGTCTCCTGAGCCTCTTTGCCTTTGGACTTGGGGGGTTAATTATAGGCCCTGGGCGGGGTATTGTGTTCCCTCCTTTCCTGTTCCCCCTCCCTCCCACCTGGGTTCGTGTTGTTTGTTCCTGTTGGGGGGGGGGGGGTCCTCGGGATGGTACCTTGGGTGTCTGGGGAACCACCCCTTGAGAGGGGGGCTCTGTCAGGAACCGAGCCGGCTTGGTTTCCCCGGCTCGGTCCTGCCCTCTCTGTGGGTTTAGGTGCTGCAGCTTATGTGTATGTTATGTATTGCTGTCTGCATTCCGTATCCATGGCCACTGTTGGACTGGCAGCTGTTATATAGACAGCCTCTGTGATCTACTTTCTGTTAGCACTGCTGACAGTCTGCTGGTCCGGCCATGCCTCCTCTCGCTCTCTTTACCATCAGCTGTTCCCAGCCCCATTAATCATCTTTCCCGGTCCTCGCCCAGGTGCCCCTCATTATACCATAACCAGCAGTGCGTGTACTTAAGTGCCTTTTGCCAGTCACGCACTGCTGGGTCTTTGTCTACTGATTGACTGTCCAACTGTGTGTAGTCTCAGTAAACCTCACTATGTCGTGTATCCACTCCGTGCAGCTTGTGGTTCTTTGCTTCTCATAGCGATTCTGGCTGTGGGACGCCAGCGTGGGTACACACCTCATCTCATGCGTTCGTGGGGTGATGCCAGCCCCCGAATGTCCACTGTAAGTGTTTATCGTACTTGTTGTAAGTCTTGATGTTAATAAATGTGTGTTGGTTGAACCCCACACGTAAATCCTCATTATTTCACCCCTCGCCGTGTGCATTGGAAAAGCACACGGGAGGGTTCATGACACTCAGACAGCTCACCAAAATGCAAAAGCCTCAACACAAATGCAAAACATACTAACCTTAGTGGTTAGTATGTTTTGCATTTGTGTTGAGGCTTTTGCATTAAAATGTACTTTTAGCATCATTGCTAGCATTAGCATGCTAACTTATGTAACAGCTGCATATTAATGTTAGCATGCTAATGTTTGCACTAATACGAACATTAGCATGCTAACTTATAAAATAGCTTTATATTAATGTTAGCATACTAATGTTAGCATTGATGCTAAAAGTACATTTTAATGCAAAAGCCTCAACATGAATACAAAAGCATGCTAACATTAGTGTTAAGGCTAACGTCATGTTTTGTATTTGTGTCGAGGCTTTCGCATTTTGTTGAGTTCAGAGCTCATCAAAATACAAAAGCCTCAACACAAATATAAAAACATTACAGCTAATATTAGCTAACTTATGAAATGGCTGCATAATGTTAGCATGCTAACATTACCATCAATGCTAAAGATGCTAATGTTATCTGCATGAGCACCAATGCTAATGTTAGTACTATCACTAGCATGCTAAATTTAGCATTAGCATCCCTGCTAACATTAGCATGCCAACATTATTATGCAGCTGTTTCATAAGTTACGCACTGAGCAAGTATACGTTGAAACGTCTTTTTTACGTCATGGTCAGAAGTCCTAAAGACGTCTCCAGAGGGTGCGGATGAAAGTTTTTATGATGTCTTTTTTGGATGTCTTCTGTACATTCAGGTTTGACGTCTAGAGAACATCCGTACAAGGTTAAAATATAGTTGTTGTGGACGTCCATTCAATGTCTTATAAGGACCTAATTTCAACGTAATTTACACAAAAATGTATTGTAGCTTATAACAGAGACCTGAAGTCACGCCCCCTCTACTTCCTTAAATTGAAAAAATTCTCCATTGAAATGAATGGCAAGAGCAAAATTATCCTTTGATCCTGATCACGTTTTGCCACACATATGATGTTTGTCAATATAGTAGAATTTTCCATGTAACTAGCACTAAACACGATTACAGTTTAGTGATGTGGAATGACGGGAGTTGTCCACTAGTCGTTTAAACAAAATCTAAACATTACTCTGTCATTATACGACACCCAACAACTTTATTTACGTGGTAAATTCTTTTAAACTGACAAACATATGTGCAACTCGTGGCAAAATTTGATCAGGATGAAAGCATAATTTTGCTCTTTCCATTCATTTCAATGGAGAATTTTTTTCAATTTAAGCAAGTAGAGGGGGCGTGACTTACGGTCTCTGTAAACAGCCAATACATGAAAAATGTGCTACATAAATATACTATGAACACTACACACACGCAAACATCCACATCATATTTCTCCAGGTATGAGGCATGCAAGATGACCATAGCAAATCTCAACAGAAATGGACAAATTCTTATTTGTTCTTCAAAGCATGAACACTGTGCTTAATATTCAAGCAAACCCACACCTGTTTCAAACAAAGCAAATTGGAGTACCCTTTCATAAGAGCACATACAGAATTCAATGAAAGTTATTGACCTGGCAGTGAAATCAGAAAAGCAAGAAAAGTGGTCTTAATTGAAAATGTATTGGGTGAGATTTTTTTGTGGGATGACTAATTTATATGTAGAAACGCTCATCTGTGTGGCTCTTGATCTACTGTTGTAAAAGTGTCTCTCGCTTTGACTTTGCTCTGCCAATGTGGATCTTGTGAAAAAAAAAAGATATAGTGAGGTATAGTCTACCTTACACAATGTATGGTCTATTTCCCACAGCGAAGTCCAGCACAGCATTCCGAACACAAATTTAATCTCTTGAAAGGAAAGAGCATAGAAGGGTGTCGTAAAATGTTTATAGAATGTTCAGGCATGAGATTGGCCAAGGACAAAAAAGCAGCAACAAGTAACATATTTATTTATATTCCAAAGACTTGAAATCCAGAATAATTAAAAAAAAAAAAAATCACACTCCTGAATGTCGTGTATGTCCTCCTCTTCTTCCTGGAGCATGCTTCGGGTGCGCCGCAGCACGTCTTTGGACAGCATCCTCGGTTGCCTCTTTGCACGACTTCAGTACAGCATCTGGAAAAGTTGGAAGATAAAAACATTTTAGCTGTGCAAAAATTAACTGTATGCCAGATTTGTTACAACGACAGCCAGCAGTCTATTGTTAATTAGCCCAGGACTGCAGAGGAATCTAAATATTGGAATAAATTAAATCACCCTTTATTGTCATTCCACCATACAACCAATCATGTACAGTAGAACGAAATTGTGCTTTATCCTATCTACAGTGGTAATCACACACACCCCATACGTAGAATCAGAGGGCCGCTGCCATGCAAGGCGCCGCCACAGATTTCCCTCCTCCATTCCATTATTGCTGAGCACCAAGCTGGACGGCAGGAAGTTCCACTTTTATATGGCCTTCGGCATGACCCGGCCAGGATTTGAACCCCTGCCTCCCGGGTGTGGGGCGGATGCTCTACCAACTGAGCCACCACTCCGGTATACAGAAGACAGCTCACATCCCATGAAGCTTGCACTTGACTGTATTATACTTAGTCTCAATACCAGAGGTACTGCTGTCTGGAGCAGGGCAGCTTTTTTATACTCCAAACAAAACAGTAAGACTGAGCTGTCCGAAAGCTACGGGATATAAGCCACAATTTTAGCCTACATCACGGACCAAACCCAGCCTCCTCCTTGTTTTCTTCCTGAGACATTTTTATTACAACCTTTATATTTTAAAAAAAACCCAAACGTTAATAGCATTAATGGTAAGCAGAGATGGAGGCTGATCAATCTTGTCTATAAAACTACTTAATACTCCACAAAAGCGTTTCATTTTTCATATTTAGCAGACACTTTCATCCAAAGCAATACAACTAGACATTCACATACTGATGGAGCCATCAAGAGCAATTTGCATCTTGTCTAAGGTTACTTTGACATGCTTACCTTGTATGGCTTGATAGATTTTTGTATTCTGCAGAGACATTTTGACCTTCGTCCCCTTCATATTGAAATGGCTCATGAAAGCATTGCTGAAGAGCCTGAAGAAAAGAGAAATATCTTTTATAAATTTAAGTCCACTTTTAACAACTGTCTTCAGGGATGAAACGCAGTGTAAAATCATTGTTAGTTCATAGCCTACCGATCAAGAACTTTGTGGACTGTGTCTTTAAGGTCTTTCCCTCCAACTCGAGCTAGATGCTGCACCTGTTATACAAAAAGAAAAAAAAAGGTTAAAGTTTAGTTGGAGTTTGTGTCTTCAGTATACAGTACTTGTCAAATTTTCCCAATGTAGGTATTCGTAGGAAATTTAAGACATTAATATTTATTGTGAAATCTAGTATATGCAATAGCATGGAGAGACATTTTAAATCAGTTGGCAATACTACACTTTCAATCATTTGTTATTCCATTTTACAACGTAACTTTAGACACATACTGTGGTAATACCATGATTTGCCTAAAGTGAAAATACTATAATGAAAATGCCAGTCCGCCAGGAGGATAGTCCACCTGTGCACAGGTAAGTCTTATTAACCTTTGCCAGTAGAGCCAGACGTTTGCTAAAATGTCAGTAAAAGTCGGTCCAAACGTTGTAGTGTGAGTCTACCTTTACTCACGTTACACTTTCAAAGGCTCAAATCTGATCATCAGTGGACACAAAGCATCAACCTTTCAGACGAAGGCAACTGTACTTTTTATTCCTTTGTTATAAATACTTTTCAAAATGCTTTTTGGACGACTCACCATGCTTGTGGTTGACGCCGTCCCTGGACCTCATCCCATCTTGCCACTGGACCCAACACTGTCATGCCTGGAGTCATCACCTTGCCTCAACCTTTCCCTGTATCTGAAGCCATCACCGTCCTGGGGCCCAACGCTGTGTTGGAACCTGTTGTCATCCCTGGGGTCACGATCATGATGGAACCTCACTATGCCTGGAGTCACTGCTGTGCCAGGATCTGACACTGTCTCTAGAACAAATACATTGAGGTACATTTGGTAATTATCTCAACTACATGATAATCTTCCTCAACCAAAAATGACATTGTGCCCTGACCTGTCAGTGTCGCTGGATTTAGGATCTCTGTCTTCGGAGTTGAACATTGCAGGTATGGAAAATACAAAGAATGCTCACAGATTTATGATGAGGTGGGAGTTGATAAGATTTTCTCAATATCAATACCATTGTCGATTCTGCTTGTCAATCCAGTTCCAATTCTCCTGTAGATTCCTGAGTAGTTTTTTTGAGGGAAAAATGTAGTTCTACAGTCTTCTGCAACAAAAGCAATCGTTTTATTTTTCCCAAAATGACGTCTGCATGAGACTGAACATGTTACAGGGAAAATACATATTATTTATTGTCACATTTAATTGTTTATTTCATGATATAATTATTTCGTAATTGTCAGTAGTCTGTGGACTGTGAAATGAAGTCTGTCAACTTCATCCGCCACAGTCACAATTATTTCACAGAAACACAATCCTGAAATAATTATATAATAAAATGCATAAGTAAATGCGGCTATAAATAATTAATTTGGATATAAATAAATTATATCAATAGTTATATGTAGAAATAATTCAATATAATTAATTATTAATAATTACTCATTTTTAACTGAAACAACAAGTGGCGATAAAACATGTAGTTAACTCATCATTTTGACAATTCTGATACTCGCAGACGTTGCTTGAGCAGAGGGAGAATCAGAACAGCGTCTGAGGAGCAGCTAGCTACACTGATCACCGCATGGCAAGTCACTTCCTGATTCCCAGCATGCACCGCAGCCATGTTTGTAGTTTTTTTTTTTTTTTTTTTAACTGCAAGACTGAATAAATGTACCAAACTGTGATGATAACACATCTCCTAATAAAAACACACATTAAACAGGTTTTCTGGGGGTATAACACAGGGTCTTTGGCGGTCAGCCTATAGCCTGCTACTTGCCTGTAGTAGCTTATTCATGTTTCACGTGTTGCTAACTTACAGTAGGTTCATTAGCTATCCTTCAGCACACAGCCGACGTGTCCACAGCTGTTTCCAGACATAATACTACCTAGCGGCTAAGCCATCAAACTTCACGTATGCATTACCATTCATAGAAGGTACACATAACTATAAACTGATAAATATAACTACTTACCTAGCAAGCTGCTCATCTGTGAGCACGTGCGTGGCTCCGCAGCTCTTCTTCTTCTTCTTTGGGTTTCAACTGCAGCTTACATCCAAATGAATGAATGAATGAATGAATGAATGAATGAATGAATTGTTGTAAAATTGTTGTACTACTGCCAACTTCTGGCTGTTTAGGTTCTACGCTGTCCAGCTCCCAGCTCCAACATCACTTTGCAACCCGTCCACGCTTCAGCTGAAGGCTGTGTAGATGACTGTTTTAATTTTATATTCAGTGGAGATTCTAAATTGTCCTTAGGTATGACTGTGAAAGTGAATGGTTGTCTGTCTCTTTCTGTTGGCCCTGCGATGGACTGGCGATCTGTCCAGGGTGTACCCTGCCTCTCACCCAAAGATGCTGGGATAGGCTCCAGCCCCCCCACAGCCCGAAAAGGATGAAGCGGAAGGAGATGGATGGATGGATGGATAGAAAATAATAATAAAACAGTCCCTCCAGGTTGTTGCGGGCCAAAAAGCCTGAATTCGCGAGGGCTTTTTTAAAAAGTTGCGGGAAAAGTTGCAATGTTTTTGGAGTGTTTTCCGCATGAAAAGTTGGAAATTATTAGCAGCACCTTCATTTGAGGGAGGCGACCCTCTTGACGCCTCCCACTTGAGGTATTTTGGGCACGTCCCACTGAGAGGAGACCCCGGGGCAGACCCAGGACTCGGTGGAGAGACTTTGTCTCCCAGCTGGTCTGGGAACGCCTTGGTATCCTCTCTGAAGAGCTGGAGCAGGTGGCTGGGGAGAGGGAACTCTGGGCTTCTCTGCTTGAACTGCTGCCTCCGCGACCCGGACCTCCATAAAAGCGGTAGAAGATGGATGGATGGATGGCACCTTCATCTGAAAACTCCCTACGTTCCCAACCACTGGGTACGGAGCAGAGAGGAAAAATAAATTATGCTGCACTGTATTGGCTATTGGAGTCTGTGTTTTTTTGAAAAACAAAACAAAACAGAATATTTTCTGTTTTTCCATGCCTACCTGTCTGCTGCATGTCGGGCTTCACACACACACACACACACACACACACACACACACACACCTTTCATTTACAACGGGACGGTGAGGGGGGGGGGGTGGATGGGCGGGTGCGTTTGTCCGTCCACAATGGAGATTCAGTTTTAAAGCTCATTGACCAGATGTAGTAATGATTTTACCTCTAAAGATGTTCAAACACTCGCTGTAATGTAGCGTACTCTCCTCACGCGCGCTCCCGCAACGGGGTGCTTTTGGAGCAGGCGCATGTTTTTCAACACAAGCCCAGCGCTTCGCACACGCGGTCAGGATGGTGACATGGCGAGGCGTCCACCGGCAGGCTGGGGGAAACAGAAGAAGGGACGGTGTTGAAAACCTCATGGGTGAGATTTTTTTTTTTTAAATGACACACTCTGTTTGCAGATGTGTTCCGTGACTCAGTGTAAACTATAAACTCACTACTCACTGTAAACATGGAAGTGAACGCGGTGCAACAATACATTTGATTGGTTAGACTGAGCATTTCAGCGCCAGTTAGACAAACTTGATTGGTGAAATTGGCGGAAGTTGACGAAGATTGGCCAAAATTGCGGAAAAGTTGCGGTGATTGGACAAAGTTGCAAGGTCGTGCAATAGTTGCACTGATTGGCTGATTTCGCGTGAATTGGTGTGATCGCAACATTGCAAAATCCTGGAGGGACTGATAAAAATAAATATAAGAAAATAAGAAAAATACGAAAAAACTGTTTTTTATGCTAAACTGGTCTGGGCAGTATGTCTGTTTGCACATATATACTGCACCTGACTTGCACGTCCAGAAGACGTTGAAAAAGTTAACTGCATATTTGGTCAAATGTTGAATGTTAGATCAACGTCTAGAGGGGGTCGTAGTTCAACGTTCAGATCCACAACCTACTTTGGAGGTCGTATAGACATGCAGATATGGTCCTGGACCGACCGACGCCATATGAACTTGATCTGGCGGTCCAAGGAACGTCAGATGTTTAGTGGGTAGCATGCTAATGTCAGGTGTAATGCTTTTGTATTGGTCTTGATGCTTTTGCATTTTGGTAAGCTCTCTGGGCCTCTGGACTTTTCGCATAAATTGTAGTATTATTCTAAATTTGTGTTTTTTTCACTAAGATATTTTGTGACTATTTCTTGCAAATTTGTTGTGAGAATTTTTGACTTACATTTTGAGCTTTTCATAGAAATTTGTTATTCTTCTAGTAAATTTGCCACCTACTAAATTACTATTAAGAAATTTGCTATTTTTCTAGTAATATTTTAACCTCACAAATCTGTTTTTACTGAAAGTTTGGAATTTTTTGTCACAGCCTTAAGGAGCCACGGGCTATGGGCAAAAGAGCCACATGTGGCTCCAGAGCTTCAGGTTGCAGACCCCTGAACTGGCGGAAACAGGAATCAGGAGCTACCGCTGTGATCATAACTAGCAAAAATGAATCTTTATTCATGCAGTAGGTGTTATTGCTTAGAGACATTGTGAAAAACAAGATAAAATTTATGAGGCAACACTTGAAACACTGAAGGTGGATGAGATTTCTTTGTAAATGCTTTAATCATGTTAATAAATCATGTTGTGCTTTTAATATTGTTAGCAATTATCAAAACACGCTGATTCTTTTAAGGCTTTCACAAGTACAGTATTCTCTTCTAAAAGAGCTTTTCAACTTTTCTCCCTCAGCCTTGATAGCAGGTGGAGATTTCAGTCCCTTGACAGACACTTGTCATGCAGAGTGCAAGAGAGAACCTGAGGAGAAAGAAAAGCTTTTTTTCCTCACCTTTTCAGTAATTTTTTTTTTATAAAAGAAATGTCTCATCTTCAGGCGAGAATTGGCATATTGGCATGTCGGTTTTTGCTCAGTGGCATCTCGGCGACCCATGATTCACTGCTGAGTCACACAACGCGAGCTGCAAGGCTTATTCAACTGTTCCTGGATGCAATCTAACTATGAGATGTGTTATATTTTCTCCTCATTAGTAAACACTGTTGAGGGAAGCGAAGAGAAGTACGCGAAACATCCGGGGGGTGAAGTCCAAGGGGTTACCGAGCGTGGGCTGGAAGGAACTTGTTTACTTTTCCCGACGAAGCCATAAAGAACAAGAAAAAAACCTCAAATTTTCCAGAGGCTCTACTGTATAATGATGCAGGTGCAGAGTGTGCCCATCCTTCTCCCAGTGGCTAAATGTTAACTGTGCCTGGTAGCGGCAGATGGGCCGAGCGGCGCGTGCGTCTTTGTTGAAAGGATAGAGCAAGTGTGCAAGCGACATCTGGTCCTCCTCGTGCCCAGTGGAGCTGGTCGCTACATCAAGCTGCCTCATTAGAACTAGCTGGGGCTTTAGGAGCTTTCTGCCACTCAAGCCGCCGCTCCAGCGCTCCCTATCAAATCCCTCATTTGCCACCGCGCCAAGAATGGAGGACCGCATAATGTGTCGCGTCTGCAGTTTCAGCAACATCCCCTCACTTTCTCTGCTTTCTGTCAGGGGTCACTTGTTCTTGCGTTTGGGCAATTTCATTCTGTAGACGTCTGCATTCAACCTTAGCTCAGAGCTGGCCTTCATCATTGGCGGACAATGAACAGAATATTTTCTCAAGAGTAAATATTTAGGGGGGCACTAGGTGTTACTGCAGTTGGGGCCCTATGCAAGCTTGCGTTTAGGGGATATATATATATATATCCTATATTTTTTATAGAGAAGAGTTCAAACCCTTTAAAACAAAAACATTATAAAAACTTGAGCCATTGTCTAGATAAATAAAGAAAATTTAATCAATTACACAGAATAAAAATTAAACCAGAATCCATATGAATGTTGCAAATTTAGAAGAAAAAAGTCTCAAGTTTACAAGAAAAAAGTTGCAGATTTATGACAAAAAAGCAGTGAGCTTATGAAGGAAAAAATAGCAAATTCATGAGGGAAAATGTAAAAAATTTACAAGAAAAAGTTACAAACTTACAAGAAAAATTTCAGAAATTTCTGAAAAAAGTTTACAAGAAAAAGCTGCTGATAAAAAAAGTGAAATCCACCAGAAAAGTTTTAAATTTATGAGAAAAAAGTTGCAAATTTACGATAAAAACTGCAAATTTATTAAAAAAGTTTTAAATGTATGAGGAAAAATGTTGTACATTTACTAAAAAACTGCAAATTTACTAGAAAAAAGTCACAAATTTGTGACTAAAAAGGTGCAGATTTAAAAGAAAAACACTAAATTTACAAGTAAAAAGCTGCAAATTTATATTAAAAAAGCTACAAATTAATGAGGAACTAGAAAAGCACTCGGAGAGCGCAGACCTCCGCCAAGCGCCACAGTCCCCCCATACAGTGTTTGTGTGTACGTTTTCAGATTCCTTGACCATGAAAACATATGACTAGCAATTGGATTCACAATGATAGGATTAGTGGTTCAGTAGTTATTGACGAAAATGTCATTTTCCGTAATGGCGGTTTTCTTCTGGACGGTGATCCGGATCACCACCAAAATCTAACCATCTGTAGGATACCCCATTTCTGACAATCTGTGAAAATTTCATGAAAATCCGTCCATAACTTTTTGAGTTATCTTGCTAACAAACAAACAGACAGACAGACAGACAAACCAACGCCGATGAAAACATAACCTCCTTGGTGGAGGTAAAAAATGGCAGATTTGCAAGGAAAAAGAGGCAAAACAAGAAAAATATCGCAGATTTAAAATTGGTGCTTCAGATGCATTTTGTTCTGTTATGTAACACGATATATTATATATTATATTCAAAAAACTAATAGTTTTTTGAATGCAAAAGATGCAATAGACTTACACAATGGTCCTCTCCGGCATACAACTAGGAACATACCGGTCGCTATGGAGGGTGAGAATATGTATGGGCACATAATCATACCATGTAGGATAACTAAGTAGACGGTTATGCTGTTTCATCCCACCTAGCAACAATGCTCTGCACTGTGTGTGTTTATATATTTACATATTTATTCCATCTAGCTACAATGCTCTGCACTGGGTGTGTTTATATTTATATATCTATATATTTATTCCATCTAGCTACAATGCTCAGCACTGGGTGTGTTTATATTTATATATCTATATATTTATTCCATCTAGCTACAATGCTCCGTACTGTGGGTGTTTATATATTTACATATTTATTCCATCTAGCTACAATGCTCTGCACTGTGTGTCTGTGTGTGTGTGTGTGTATATATATATTTTATAGTAATATGTACATATGTATATTAGCTGCTCTTGCTTGCTTGTTTTTTTTTTTTGTTTTTTGTTTTTTTTTCCCTTGCCTTCTGATTGTTGCTCTGAGTGTTGCTATCCCTGTGCTGTTGCAATCCTGGAATTTCCCCGTTGTGGGACTAATAAAGACTTATCTTATCTTATCTTATCTTATATAAAAAAGGTTTATGATGAATGGTGGTGAGGGGGGGTGTCCCAGCTTTAGCCATTCGTAAAGCCACAGGTTTGCACCATAATACCAGTCCCAAAGAAGCCCGTCCCATCCAGCTACAACGATCATCAACCCGTAGCACTGACCCCCATCATACTGAAGTGCTTCAAGCAGCTCTCAGTTTGCATACAGGTCAAACAGATCCACAAAAGACGCCATCTCGGCTGCTCTCCATCCAGCCCTCACCCACCTGGACTCAAAGAACTATGTGCGAATGCTGTTCTTGGACTTCAGTTCAGCATTAAACACAATCATCCCCCAGCACCTGATACAAAAACTCAGACACTTGGGACTCAAAACCTCTCTCTGTAACTCGCTACTGGACTTTCTCATCGGGAGGCCACAGAATGTGCAGGTTGGGAACAACACCTCCAAGACCATCACACTGAGCACAGGAGCCCCACAGGGGTGCGTGCTCAGCTAGCTGCTTTTCACCCTGCTGACCCACGACTGTGTACCAGCCTACAGCACCAACCACATCATCAAGGTTGTGGATGACATGACGGTGGTGGGCCTCATCACAAACAATGAAGAGGCCAACTACAGAAATGAGATGAGCCAACTGGTCCAATGGTGTAAAGACAATAATGTCTTCCTGAACGTGGGAAAAACCAAGGAGATTGTGGTCGACTTCAGGAAGGAATACACACAGCATCCCCCTCTGATCATCGATGGAGTAGCTGTGGAGAGGGTGAGCAGTTCCAAGTTCCTGAGGGTGCACATCTCCGCTGACCTCTCCTGGTCCAACAACACTACATCACTGGCCAAGAACGATCAAACTCACCTCTATTTCCTACGCAAACTGAGGAGAGCACGAGTCCCACCCCCCATCTCGTGCTCATTCTACCGGGGCACCATTGAGAGCATCCTCACCAGCTGCATCACGGTGTGGTATGGAAGCTGCACCACCTCCTGCCAGAGGACACTACAATACACAGAGAAAGCAGCCAGCAAGATCATCGGTGCCCCTCTGCCCCCCCCAGACATCTACCTCACCCACCTCACCCACAGAGCCATCAACATTGCAGGCGACACCTCCAACCCCTCTTCAGCCCCCTGCCCTTGGGGAAAAGGTACTGGAGCTTCCGGGCCCACTCCACAAGACTGCTAAACAGCTTTGTTCACCAGGCCATCAGGACCCTAAACGCTGCCCCTCCCCCCAGACCGTAACACACTCACTCACACAACAACTGCTTCAGCTGTTGGCACAGAAAGGCTGACACACCAACAGTAATACACCTGCTGTTGTATGTCTCTGCACTTTACTGCAACCATTTGCACAAATGCCATACCTGCTGCTGTCTGTTATTGCAATATTGATCATGTAAAATCCAATCTGTCACTGCACCTAGACTATCGCATCAAACTTGCAATTATGGGTATTATGACTCTACTTTTTCTGTATATAGGATTGCTGGGTTTTATCGTTTATCTTTATTTGAACTATGGGATGTCAGGGTTTTATCTTTTGTCATTATTTGCACTACAGGTAGCATTACTGTACATAGACTGCTGTTGTTGTTTTTCCAGCCTTATTCCTTTTTTATATTGTGCACACTACTGAAGAGAGAGAAACGGCATTTCATTTCTCCTGTATGTCTTGTACGTATAGTAGTATTGAGAAATACAATCTTTGAATCTTGAATCTTGCAGCTAGTTATAATTTTCATGGGATTTAAACTTATCAGAAAACCCACTGAGAGGCAATAAAGACATCACACAAGTGAACCAGTTATTATTTTGTCTCTTCATCACAGAGAGACAATGAAAGCTGATACAGATTTAATTTACATTTAGAATAATCTTGTAAAACATTCTGTGAAACTGATCAAGCCCGATACATGCAAACTGCTAATGGCGCCCTCATCGTCCACCCCTCCCACTCCTGGACTCCATGTTGGTGGATGATAACTAGTCGAGGTGTTTTGGGTGGATTTCAGTAGCCACTTCATGATATTATTTCATGGTCTCTTGCCACATCCAGATGCAGATTCCATTCGACTCTAGGTAGCTTTGGTGGCTTACTCTCATTCTTTCTCCCTCTGATGCTCATCTCTCAACAGTCAGCACGCAGGTTTTCATAGTGGATACACTTGCATCCATGTGTATAAAACGGTTTTCCCAGGGTGCCATCAGCTCTAGGCAGACAAATGTAAATCAATTCTGGACGGCAAATAGACCTTTAAACTTTCACCAGAAGACAAAAATACAGGCTCATCCAACATGAAAATACAGGTACACCTCACAAAATTTGAATATTGGGATTCATAACTTAATTCAAAAAGCGTTATAGCCTTGTGAGTGTTTCCTGGATGGAAACGTGTGATAATCAATTAAACTTCAAAATGTGCTGGGTGCTACAGCTAAAGAATGTGTTGGAATATAATTTCTCTATATTGCGAGACATGATACATATTGGAATATGTATTTTGTGCACTCAATGTCCTTTAAAATTTAATTTTACTGATTTTTATAAAAGACTCAACATTCATATAATTATATTCTGTGTACATATATATAATATAATATAATATAATACACACACTAGAGGGATAAAATAAAATGAAATTCCAAACAATATATAACTGATCAAAGTACATCTCTTTTTTCCCTTTAACAAAAGTCACATTATCAAGGAATCAAGTTTATCCACATACATTGAACTACTTCACTTTTAAACAGATAGTTAGTACTTGTTGGTCTAATAAGTGGCAGAAGTACTATAATTTGTCGCTTATTTTTGCTGTTAATGGATGGATTGGATAGTGGGATGTTTGCTTAGTAGTTCGGGTGACTGGGGGACATCTGACCGCTGCCCCACAAGTCAGTGTCATAGAGCGCTTCTAACAATAAAAACAGCAAAAGTGTGAATGTACAAAAGTAATTTTCAGAAGAGGTTCCCTGAGCTTTATTCTGGCTGGAATGGCCAGGTGAGGGACATTACTAAAACACTGAATGAATGGTACAGTACAGAATGTTCTGTATGCATTACATATGCGTTCCATACTGAATGTTGCATATGTGTTCCGTCTGCATTCCGTCCATGTTCCGTACAGAACGTTGCATATGTGTTCCAGCCGTGTTAGGTCCTGCCAGCTAGCGGTCCAGCCTTCTGACATTCCCAAGTCCCTCATGTATGGAATGTTAGATACGGAACATTCCTTACGGAATGCTAGCGGTGCTGCTAGCTAGCAGTCTGAAGTGTTTAACTTACACATTCCATTGATACGTAATGTTCCGTATAGGACGCTAATAGTCCTGCTAGCTTGCAGTCCAGCCTGCTAATATTCCCAAGTGCCTTACATACATGTTCAATAGATATGGAACATTCCTTATGGAACTCTAACGGTTCTTCTAGCTAACGGTCCAGCCTGCTAATATTCCCAAGTGTCTTACCTATGAAGGTGGGCTGAAAGGTTCATAGGCTGAAAAGTTCATAGTGGTCAAATTTGACCAAGTGTGGTTTATTTTTTAACTGCAAGGATCCAAGTGCTGCAACACTGATGGAAGAAGTGTGTGGACCGAAGGGGAGACTATGTTAAAAAATAAACCACATTTAGTCAAATTTGACTACTATGAACTTTTCAGCCCCCATGTACATGATCCGTAGATACGTAGAGTGTAGCAGGCAGCCCAGTTTCACTGTACTTTGAGCACTGTAGGGTGAAAGCTGTTCCCTGGTCCTGTGAGGGAGCAGCCCGTGGTGAGTCCCAAGGGAGGAGGTGGATCGAGTCCTCAGATTGACCCACTGATGAAAGCTTCAAAACATATTGCGCCAATGAAGTGTAAAGTAAAGCAGCAATGACACTTGAAGTGTCGGACTCATCAGTCACGTGACACTAGTCTTTTGATACAAGCGCAACATACTGAAGAGTGAGACAAGCTCCGAAACCTCAGTATCATTTGCCCATCACTACTTAGGGTATGGTCTATCCATCCATCCATCCATCTTGATGATGAGAGATTGAGATGAGATTCAACTTTATTGTCATTACACATGTATGAATACAAGGTAACGAAACGTGACTTGGCATTTGGGCACGCTCTGCAGAGCGTATCGAAGGCCGGGGCAGCCGCTAGGCGCCAGTCATAGTGGTGATAAAGAAAGAAAAAGGGAAGGGATATGGAATGACACAGTAGGCGAGAGAAAAAAACATGTTTATCAAAATGGCGCTCACTAAGTGAGCGAAATTTTGATTGCAGGAAAAAAAACCCTCAACGCACATTTAGCAGACAACAGAACTAAAAGTCAGAGAGGATCAGTGAATGAATGGATGTAATTCAGTATATGTGAATCAGTGTGTTCGTGTATGTTGAATGCAGGTGGGTGTTTATCAGTTACTGGAGGCAGCAAATCTCTCCCAGCCGAGATGTTATGTCTTAGTGTCTGAAACTCGGAAGCATGTCCTTGAGGCATGGCAGATGGAAATTTCCTGAGCCAGTCACTGTCCTTGAGAGTTCAGATTGCAGCACACCAGAATGTTTATGAAGAGAAGCACAATCTTCTGTTTTGTCTTAATCCAGGAGGAAAATAGTCAACAGGGCACCGAATTCAAGGTCTGATAACACAGATCACTCAGAGCATAGAATTTACAGCTCTTGCAATCCTGTGTTCATAATTTCCATACATAGGCTTTAAATCCATTCTTGGAGGGCACCAAAACGACTCCAGATGTTTCCCTTCTAAACATGGGAAGCATGTCCGGCAGAGTCCATCTCTCTACAGTGCATGCCAGATGGTAATTTCCATGTTAGTCTTGCCGTTAGTTAGTGCTCTCCCCCGTCTAGTCGAATTGTTGAAGAAGCAGCTACGCCGGGACCGCTTTGATTAGCTCTTCTAGTTAAATTTTCGATACACCAGGAAAACTCCAGAGCCAATCAGCAGAAAAATCCTGTGATCGTGCCAAACCAGATAGATGTTTCCACATCATCAGTCGAATCATGCAGACACATGTGTTCCAATCCATGGGTCTCTCCATAGGGGCTCCCCTTGGCCTTAATTTATGTAAAAAGTTGTTAATTTTATTAAAGCCGCTCACCAAATCCATTTTTTTCATTTGGATCAAGATTCAGCCAGAAGAACAGCGACGCAGACAAGACAGCAAGCTGGGATTCTCAGTTAGGGAGGGTGGGGGAGGGTGAAAGAGGGAGCAGAAGAAAAAGCGACCGTTCTCTCTGAAGGGCAGGAAGAAAGAAAAATCTTCTTCCGCTTTATCCTTTTTGGGTTGGAGCCTATCCCAGCATCTTTTGGGCAAGAGGCAGGGTACACCCTGGACAGTTTGCCAGTCCATTGCAGGGCCAACACAGAGAGACAGATAACCATTCACTCTCACAGTCATACCTAAGGACAATTTAGAATCCCCAGTTTGATGCCAGTTAACCTAACTTGCATGTTTTTGGCATGTGGGAGGAAACCGGAGAAATTCCAGAGTAAACCCAAGCAGACACGGGGAGAACATGCAAACTCCATACAGATCACTGTTGGTCGGAGGCTGGGATCAAACCCAGGATCCCCCGGCCAAGGGTGAGTTGCTGTGCTGCCGCAGTGTTAACCACTCCGCCACCGTGCTGCCTAGCGTATGTTCCTTAATTTCTTATTGCATTTATTCATTTATTAATACAATTGCACTTATTTACAATCGTCATGTATGGGACGTGAGTGATATACTGTATGTACGGAACATGCTAAGTGCGGAATGCGGCTCATGATGAAGGCACATTGACAGAGAACTGACAGCAGGCAGGACCACGAGCCATCTTGTATGGAACATGTACGGAATATGTTCGGGTACACAACATAGACGGAATCTTCCGTCCCATTTGTTCTGAGTTTTAGTAGGCACCCTGGGTGAGAGAGCTGCTACAGGAGCTGCAGCAAGAGATATCGAGGAAACAGAGAGAGAAGTAAGATGAATCACATTGATTTTTTTTTTTTTTGATTTTGTATACTTTATTGATCCCCAGAGGGGAAATTGAGGGCATCCACCTGGATGGATGAAGCAGCCATGGTACGGCGCTATCCCTTTACCATTCACACACACATTCACACCTAGGGCCACTTTAGAGTCTCCAATTAACCTAACCTGCATGTTTTTGGCCTGTGGGAGGAAACCGGAGAAATCCCGGAGTAAACCCACGCAGATACGGGGAGAACATGCAAACTCCACACAGATCATTGTTGGTCAGGGGCTGGGATCGAACCAGGGATCCCATGGCCAAGGGTGAATTGCTGTGCTGGTGCAGTGCTAACCACTGCGCCACCGCACCGCCCAATGCTGGGTTATATTAAAGTGACGAATTATATCCGATAGCCACGATAAGGGCATTTTATGTATCGCACACAGACAAATGTGCTGATACATCGAGTATGTTCAGTTTATTGCTCAGCCCTACTTCAGACCAAGGTGAATGAAGTTGACGACAACAGCAGATGCACTTAAGCAATGACGTCACAGCTGTACTGGGACACGCTGTCATGGTTACCATCCTGACACAGAAACACAGCCATGTTTGGGTTTTTATTTTGGCACGCATCATGTGTTTTGCTGCCAGCCACTGATGACATAGAAAGTTAAGTTACGGTTAAGTGCAATTCTAGTTTAATTATATGTAATGCAGTGTAGTACTGGAGCAAATCTGTAATACCTTAAATGCTAAATATTTCATATCAACAGAAGATATTAAACAATTCCATCTAATTTATTATGGTTTCATTAATCTATGAAAAAGATCCCGTCAGGATGTTTAGTGGTAATCACAGAATGCCTCAGGCTGATTAATTCTCCTCCCAGTAAAGCCTCATTTATCCTCGTGACGGTTGTGAAGCGTGCTTGTCTCCGCGGCAACAGCCTGTGACCCTCTCCCCCACCAGCGGACTGGGCTCCGGTTCAGCAGCCCTGCCCTCCTCTCCCCGGGGCTGCAATCATGTACGGCGGCCTCTACTTATCGCAGAGGGCCGTTTGGATTTCCACGCCGCATTTAATGGCGAGCTGCCATACAACGAGAATCACAATCCGCGCCACAGGCACATTGGGGTCCCTCCTCAGGGCTCCATCTTGCTGGTTTCAACCACACAAACCCTTTTTCTCTGCAGCTGCCCCAGGATCAGGACATGATACAAACAGGGATGTCAAAAGCTTCTCAGGGGCCTTATTTTTGGAATGAGGAGGAGAAGGAGTTCAAACCCCTTAAATTGAAAAAAAAAAACTGCCTTCCCATGGATTACTGTCAAAATAGAAAAAATTAATAAATAAATACAATTTAAAAAAATTAGCCAACATCCAAGGGGGATGAAAAAAATGCAAAATTACAAGAAAAAAGTCACAATTTTATGAAAAAAGTAGAATATTTCCATGGAAAAATGGCAAATTTATGAGAAAAAACAGCAAATTTATGAGGAAAAAAGTACCAAGTTTATGAGAAAAAGGTGCAAATTTATAAGGAAAAAGGGAGCACATTTATGAGAAAAAAAATTGCAAGTTGATGAAAACAGGTGCTAATTTAAAAGGGAAAAAGTTGCTAATTTTAGAGAAAAAAGTTGCAAAATAAAAAAAAAATCACAAATTTATCAGCAAAAAGTTTCAGATTTAGCAGAAAAAAGTAGTAAATTTATGAGGAAAAAAAATTTGCAAATTTCAGAAAAAATGCTTGTAGCCATCGGTCCCCCTAGTGGCTGAGGGGATCAGTTGCATTTGTGTACTCTGCTTTATAGACAGAAATGGTCCTGGATACATATTACACCATAATAAGAAAAAGAAGCATAAAAACAAATAAAATACATGCAAATAAGCTTTGATACTAAGGCTCTTTGACATACTGTAACAGCGTCTGCAGCAGCACTGAGGCATTGTTGATGAGCACAATATTCTGGTGAGCCACGGCATCACTGGAGTCAATCATTGAAAACCAACTGAACTAACTGTGGGTGTTCTTTCTTTATCTCGGGTTTCCTGTGAAATGACAGAATTATCAAGCTTGTGATGGTGCGGGCTGGTAAGTTCAAACTGGACTGGGGTGACGTGAGGAAGCGGCCCAGATCACATTCCTCATTTCTGTCTGCAGCTTCAGTAAAGACGCCGAACTCCAGACTCGATAAAAGATTTGTTTTAGGCTGCATGGGGCTGAGAATCCTAAATCAACAACTGCAGAAAATAACTTGATGCAATCTAATAGCTCTGCTGTAAATTCTGCCATTGAGAAAGATGCAGTTTTTACAGTGTGTCCATAGAGGGTTGTTAATTTCTTATACTTACTTATACTTATTTCTGTTATAAAACAATAGGCTAAAAGCCTGTTAACAGATTCATCATATGACCTGTCATACCCATAATAGTCATGCGGTGAAGTCAGACTGTACTGATATCTATACCACAACATATCCAATCGATTTTTAAAAGTATTTACTGACTCTAAGAGACTTTCGCAAATCTCTCAGAGTGACCTCTTTCTTAGTCAGTCTTGTTTCTCCAACTTTATATACTTGCCGTCCACTGAATAACATCCTGATATATGTTTATATATCTCGATCGGATCCCTTCTGGCTCTTATATAAAAA
This sequence comes from Pholidichthys leucotaenia, assembly GCA_020510985.1. Taxonomy (NCBI): domain Eukaryota; kingdom Metazoa; phylum Chordata; class Actinopteri; order Cichliformes; family Pholidichthyidae; genus Pholidichthys; species Pholidichthys leucotaenia. The sequence continues at coordinate 415,269,877 of CM035837.1, read as the reverse complement.
AGACTGGGCAGGCGTAGTTCTCTCAAGCACTGCTCATAAGGCTTATCCGCCAGCTCTGATATCAGTTTGGTAGCTCTGTGCTGCACACCCTCCAACAGTTTACAATACTTTATATACACCAAGCTGGGTATCCATATTCCAAAAGTGGTCAAACAAGAGAAGTGTACAATTTAACAAGGCTTACCCTGTCTAAAAAGACATAAGTCCTGTGAATAAGACCAAGGATTTTATTTACTTTTGTGATCTGCACTTCACAGTGGGCACTAAAGTTTCGCTGACTATCAACCAAAATCCCCAAGTCTTTTTCTTGGCTAGCCTCTTGCAGCTGGATGTCTAGGTCAGAAGTGTTCTTCATGTGATATACTTGGCCCTTATTTCCCAGATATAATACCATACATTTTTCTGTGTTAAACTTCAGTTACCATGACTTACTCCACACTGAACCTATTAAGATCTTCTTGCAACATCACACAGTCATCATCCTTCTTAATGTTCATAAAAGCTTTAGTATCATCAGCAAACATCAGTATGTTGCTGTGTACTACATCAGGCATGTCATTGACAAAAATAACAAACAAAAGTGGCCCAAGAACACTTCCCTGAAGAATCCCACTCAGGACGGATGTCAAAGATGAGCATGTACCATCAATAATAACCTGCTGTTGGTGATGCTGGAGAAAACTTGAAGTCCAGTTTAAAATATTCCCCTGAATACCATGCTTTTTCAGTTTCAACAATAGCCATTTGTGTGGGACTGAATCAAAGCACTTTGAGAAATCCAAGTAAACGACATCTATATCACCACCATTATTAATAACTTCAGTCCAACATTCTAATGCTGTTAACAACTGCGTGACACACGAGTGACCTCTGATAAAACCATGTTGACATGAGGTGAGGATAGCATTATCTATCAGGTGATTCATCAGCCAGTCTTTAATAATAATAATATTAATAATCTGTTCCATTACCTTACAAACAATGGAGGGTCAGACTCACTGGACATAGTTTCCAGGGGACTGTCTGTCACCCTTTTTAAAAACTGATACACATCCCATCTTCCATTCAGATGGCAGCCTCCCCTGTTGTAATGAATTCCAAGAGATCAGCTAATGGTGATGCCAACTCAGCAGCCCGTTCTTTCAAAACAAATGGGTGAATACCATCTGGTCCTGGAATTTTAGTGACTTTTAAACGAGACAATTCCTGCTTAACTCGTTCATCAGTTATTTCTATATTAGTCATAGTTGTATCAACAGGTCTCCACTCAAAGTCAGGCATAGGGGTTGTATCTTCTCTGGTAGAAACTGAGGGAAAATGATCATTCATGGGGTTAGCCTTCTCTTGGGCATTTGTAATCAAATCACCATCTTTGTTTCTCAAGTTCCCAACAACATATTTAGTTTTAAGCTTACTATGAGCGTACTTGTAGAAAACCTTTGGATCGAGTTTAAATTCAGTCACCAGTTTCTTTTCAAAATGCATTTGGGCTTTCCTGCATTCCCACTTAGCTTGATTACATATTCTTGCATACCGTTTATAATCTTCACTATTTCTAGACACCTTCCATTTAAAAAAAAATGCTTTATTTTTTCTGATATCTTTTTAAGAGCCGCTTTATTCATGAACGTGATGCTTCCTTCTAGAATTTTTTAATGGTCCTGTATAAGGAACATTGTTTTGTATCAGCATCTTCAAATTGTTTGAAATCAACCTCCATGATAATTCCACATCAGTAGAACAAAACCAGTTCATCTCTCTGGCCTGAATTCTCATCCTCTCATAATTACCTTTATGAAACATAGGTCTTGGTCTTATTTTTTCAACATCATCCATATAACACTGAAACTTAAAATGTATACATATGTACATGATGGCTCTTCCTAATGGGAGCAGTCAAGTGGATATCATCAATCATTCCTTCCTCATTAGTAAGCACTAAATGAAGAGTATTAGCTCTCTGACTTCCTCTATAATGCGTAGGATCAGAAATATGCTGGTAAAGGAAGCAATCTCTTAAGCATTCACGGAATGCAGTTGCTGGGTGGTTAAAATTGGCAGGGGCTGTTTCCAATTTCCTGTCTATCTCATGATAGTTAAAATCTCCCACGACCAGTACACGACCAGTAAGTGTGACCTCTTCATATTAGCTGCTGCATACAACAGCTCTCTAAGTTTCTCGTTGCTTAATGCATTGCTGAATTTAACTAAATCAGTTAAATCCTGCTTACAGAGGAAAGCTCTTGCCTTTAAACAGGGGTCTGTTTCTGAGCTACAAGTTGCCACCAAGGAGCTGAAGGCCGAAATTTTAAGAGCCAAACAGAATTTATAAATCAGAGTTGGAAAGCAAGATGGCAGCAAATAAACTTGGTTCAGCCTGGGCCAGTATGAAAACTATTGCAGGCCTTCAGAGCACAGAGCGCAGTAATCGTGTGTTTTTAGATGGTTTTAGTTCAGACACAGAGCTGGCTAATGCTCTTAACTGTTTTTATGGTCGTTTTGACTCCTTTGATTTTAGCACAGAAATCCAAGATTTGAAACAGAAACTCAAAGACAATCAGCACTTTAATATTGAGATGCAGGATGTTAAAAGGGAGTTCCGCGCTGTAAAAGTGAACAAAAGTCAGGGCCCTGATAATATATGTGGACGTCTGGTAAAGTCCTGTGCACATGAACTGAGTCCTATATTTCATTATATTTTCAATAAGTCCTTACAGACACAACATGTGCCTAAGATCTGGAAAGATGCCGTGGTTGTTCCCGTTCCAAAATCCAGCTGTCCTAAAACGGTAAATGACTTTAGACCAGTTGCTTTGACTTCAATTTTAATGAAAATTTTTGAAAAACTGGTCAGATGTGAGGTCCTAAGGCAGACTGAACATGCATTGGATCCTCTGCAGTTTGCCTATAGGCCTCACAGAGGAGTGGAGGATGCCACTGTCACTCTGTTTGACATGCTTTTTAAACATCTGGATTTTAATGGGACACACGCCAGGCTTTTATTTGTGGACTTTTCTTCTGCCTTTAATACAATCCAACCTCATATTTTAGTTGAAAGGCTCCTGCAACAATTTGATTTGAGCAATAATCTGGTGGGTTGGATTCTGGATTTCTTAACCAACAGGACGCAGAGAGTAAGGGTCAGTGGCACATTGTCTGACCTAAAGTGCTCTTCTACTGGCTCTCCTCAGGGGGGTGTGTTGTCACCACTACTCTTCATCCTGTACACAAACATGTGTCGGAGCAGACATGACAACAGACACATTATAAAGTATGCTGATGACTCAGTCATTGTCAGTCTCCTCCAGGATGGTGAGAGTGGCCACGGCCCAGTAGTTGATGACTTTGTTCACTGGTGTGAGGATTCCTACCTGCAGCTGAATACAACAAAAACGAAAGATATGATTATTGACTTTAGGAGGAAAACTCCCAGGCACAAAGTCACCATACTAAAAGGCCAGACCACCGAATGTGTACAATCGTACAAATATCTTGGGACGATTATTGATAGTGGATTGAACTTTGAGGTGAACTGTGAAAGGGTGTGCAAAAAGGGTCAGCAAAATTTGCATTGTTTGAGGAAACTTGCATGCTTCCAAATTGATCGAACCATAATGACTATGTTCTATCGGGCTTTTATTGAATCTGTTTTATCCTTTTCTTTAATGTCATGGTTTGGTCAGATAAAACTGAAACAGAGGAAATCCTTGGATCAGGTAGTCAGATGGTCCAGTCGTTTGCTTGGTGAGTCACAGCTGAGCCTGACATCCCTGTACACCAGACAAGTACAGAGGATGGCCGACTCGATTTTAAATGATGACTCCCACCCTTTGCACTGCAACTTTCAGCTTCTTCCCTCCAGACGGAGGTTTGCTGTCCCAAAAAGTAGAACCCAGCGCTACAAAAACAGCTTTGTCCCTGCTGCTGTCAAAGAGTTGAACAAGCTATAAAAATTATATTGTACATATTTTATATTTACCTATTTTGTAAGATGTGTGCCTGTGTTTGTGTCTATGTTGAATGTAATTAGTGGCTTGTAAATATGGATGTCACCAACTGCAAAACAAATCTACCTACGGGTACAAATAAAGTAACCTGAACCTGAACCTGAACCTGCTGTTTGGTGAACAATATATTGACCCAGTAAGAAGAATATCATCCTTTTTAAGTTTAAATTCACACCGCACAGATTCCTCAAATTTATTCTCATTGAACAGTGTTACCCTCATAGCTTTTAAATTATCCTGCACATAAATAATTAACCCCCTCTTCAGTCGTGTGAAAAAATTAGGACACCCCATTAAATATTCAGTTCTTTATTAAGAAATGTTCACATATCGATGTCTAACCTTGTTTTTATTTGCACTTTTTAACATTTATTTTAGCCATTTTAAGTGAGAATGAATGTGGGGGTGTCCTAATTTATTCCTCACTATTTGTTTAGAATTACATTATATAGAAAATTTGAAAAAAGTCTTTAAATCATTTTAATTGTTTAGTTGTATTATGTGAATCTCCCAGTATTTTTAACATTGATATTACATATCCATATCTCCAAATATGATTAGGAAACACACAGGCTTACACAGGGTGTACTAAATTTTTCACATGACTGCATGCCAATATTGCTTAACTGGGTGTAATCATTAATCATTAATTCACACTTTTCCAAGTCATTACTGTGGGATTTAGGCAAAATTTCAGTGATAGCTGTAACATGTGGCCTATGCTGTTTAATGATTGTCTCCAGTTCAGATTTCTTACTCAGAAGAGAATCGGCGTTAGTTTATAAACAGGTGAACCCGTGACTCATAATGCAAGTGTGTGCCCGGGAACGTATGTGGTGGTTTGATCTTTGCCGTCTTTTGGGGCCTCTCTATCAGCTTCTGTTTTAGGCTTACAATGTCCCCTCTCCGTATAATCCATTTCCCCCTGTATTGTTCCTGATGGCTCCCTCCCGTTTGACTCTGAGTTCGTCCGTCAGTACGCTGTCCTCCTGCCGTTTTTTGTAAGCCATATCTCTCTGTATAAACATCTTTCTTATGTCCTCTTCCTCTGCTTGTGCGAGCAGTCTGGCAGCTTGTAGTACAGGGGTGGGCAGTGAGGGCCATTCCACTGCAGGTTTTTTGTTCCACCCAGTGTCTTCAGCAGGTATGTGCTCTCTGATCAGCTTCAAGGATTGCTAATCATTGAAAACACCTGCTGAAGAGACTGGGTGGAACAGAAAACCTGCAGTAGAATGGCCCTCCATGGCACATGATTGCCCACCCCTGTTGTAGTACCTGCATCTTGGCCCTCTCTGTTGGTAGAGCCAACTGTAAAGGGTGCGGTTTGTCTCCTTTTTTTGCACCAAGACGTGTTACAATAGACGCCTCAACACCTAAAGCCAAAACTTCATCACAGATACACTCAAAAGACAATTTGTCGTGACTTTTCCTTGCATCAGAAGAGCCAGACTTACTTTTTGGAATACCAAAAGCAACCAGATTTGTTTTTCTATCATGCCTTTCCTTCAGCTCCCTAAGCTTTTCATTAAGCAAACAACAGAGAGTTCACGTGTTCACTCATTTTTACTGTGCTTGTATGATTTCTGCAAGCATTTGACACTACTCAGGCATGTTTTTTTTGTTTTTTTTGATGGACGCAGGGCGAAAAAATGACCCTCAGTTTTCTTGTGCAAATGGAAAAGAGCATCATTAAACACCCAGCCAGCCTGTCCATGTGGGCCCCACCACAGGTTTAAACTGGGCTGTCCTATGGGTCCCATATGGGTTTGTTTGCGGGTTCCATGTTGGCCCCATCTGTGTTTGCCCACATGGACTTTACCTGTGGTGCAGGTGAGCAGGTCATCAGTTTACCTGCTTTAAACCCAGCTGGGCCCCAAGTGGGTTTAGATGGTGCCAGAGGCCAAGTTATGCAAAAACAGTCGCATATGATTATGAGGGGAAAATGTGGAAATTTATATGAAAAAAGTGACACATTCATAAAAAAGGTGAAAATTTTGGAGAATAAACTTGCAAATTCATAAGAAAAAACTGTAAACCTAAAAAGAGTTACAAACTCACAAGAAAAAAATTTGCAAATTTTGCAAAAAAGTCACAAATTTATGAGGAAAAAATTAGAAAAAGTTGCAAATTAACAAAAAAGTAGCAAATGGATGAGTAAATAAAATACAAATTTATGAGAAAAAAGTCCCAGATTTATGAGGAAAAGTTGAAAGTTTACAGTAAAAAACACTGAATTTTTGAGAAAGAACAATGCTACAAATTTATTGGAAAACCTGACAAATTTACAAGAAAATAGCAAATTTAAGGAAAAACTAGCAAATTTATGAGAAAAAGTTGCAGGATTACAGTAAAAAAGTGACAAATTTATGACAAAGTTCCAAAATTACAAGAAAAAGTTAGCAAATTTGCAAGAAAAAAAGTCACAATTTTACCAGAAAAACTAACAAATTTATGAGAAAAGTTGCAAATTTACAGTAAAAAATGTTGCAGATTTATGACAAAGTTTCAAATTTTCCAGAAAAATTGATCAAACTGGAGGAAAATCCCACAAATTTACAAGACAGTAGCAAATTTATGAAAAAGTAAGTTGAAAATAGGTAAAGTTCATGTGGGCAAACACATATGGGGCCAACATGGAACCCGCGGATAAACCCACATGGGCGCCGTAGGACAGCCCAGTTAAGCTCCGGACCTCTGCTGGCTGGGCAGCCTCCACGATGCTCCACACTGCTACACACAAATCTAATGTGCTCTCATGCATACCAGGGTAAAGATTATCCCAGCATTATATGTATATAAAAAAGTGCCTGTGGCGTTTTAACGTGATACGACGCAGCAATGCACCACATCTGTCCTGTTAACATACTGTATGTCCTGTATGTAAAGGCTCACTTGAACAAAAAATACAAACTACCTCTGTTAAGTTTTGCAACTTTTTTCAATAAAAAATTGCGACTTTTTCTCATAAATTTGCAAAATTTGTGTTTTGCAACTTTTTCCTATAAATTTGCAACTTTTTATCATATAATTGGAACTCTTTTCTCATAAAATGGCACCTTTTGTCCTCATTAACTCGTGACTTTCTTTCTCAAAAATGTGTAACTTTTTCCTGTAAAATCAATTTTTTTTGCATAAATTTGCAACTTTTTTCTCATAAATTAGTGACATTTACATTTTTTCTCAAAAATGTGCAACTTTTTTTTAATCATATATTTGCAGTTTGTTTTCATGTAAATTTGCAGTTTTTCCCCCCTGAGAATGTTCAGCCTCTTAATTGTGACTTTTCTCCTAAATTTGAAAAGTTTGTCTTTTAATTTTTTTCAGCTTTTTACCTGTAAATTTGCAAAATTGTTATCATAAATTTGGAACTTTTTCTTATAAATTTGCAACTTTTTCCTCAAAATTTTGTGACTTTTTTCCATAATAAATTCACTACTTTTTTTTCCTGTAAATTTTCAGTTGTTTTGCATTAATTAGTGGCTTTTTTCTAAAAAAAAAAAAAAAAAAAAAAAGAAGAAAAAAAAGGTGCAACTTTCTCATAAATTTGCTATTTTATTTTATTTTTATAAATTTTCAGTTTTTTTCTATAAATTTTCAACTTTTTTCATAAAAATTGTGACTCATGAATTTGAAAAATTTGTCTTAACAATTTTCAGTTATTTTCTTGTATATCTGTAAATTTATTATCATAAATGTGGAACTTTTTTCTTGTAGCTTTGCAACTTTTTCTCAAGATTTTTGTCCTCATAAATTTGCTACCTTTTCATGTAAATATTCAATTTTTGTTGCATAAATTATTGATTTTTTCTCCCAAATTTGCAATTTTTTTCTTGTAAATTTGCAATTTTTTTATCTGTACATTTCCTGTACTTTTTTTTAAAAAAAATTGTGAGTTTCTCATAAATTTTCTAAATTTATCTTTTAATTTTACAACTTTTTCTTGTAAATTTGCAACTTTATTATCATAAATTTGTACCTTTTTCCCTGTAAATTTTCAACTTTTATCTTGTAGAGTTGCTACTTTTTCAAAAAAATTGTGACTTTTTTCTAATAAATTTGCTACTTTCTTCCTTTAAATTTTCAACTTTTTTTTTCTTATATATTTGCAACTTTTTTCTCAAAACAATTAGTATTTCTTCCTGTAAATTTTGAACCCTTAGTTGTAAATTTGCATGCTGGTCACATTTTTATTCTGTGCAAATAAATTGTAATTTGCAACTTTTTTAAATTTTAAATTGACATCTTTAATCATATATTTGCACCTTTATTCTAGCAAATTTGTACAAAATTTACATTTATGCATTTGTACCTTATGTAAAATTGGTGAATACCCCTCAATGGCCCTGTCAAAAAATAATAAACTGCTTACTGTATATAAGTACATGTCCCTGCAAATGTCAAACCCTGAAAATCAAGCCCAGGAAAACACTGGTATATTCTTATAGTTTCTCTGTTATTATTTCCGCTTTTCTATATCCCATCTCTGTTCCCTCCGTCCCTAAATTTATCCTACTGAGGAAATCATGTCAGTCTTGATAAAACATAAGCAGCCCACATGAATAAAACATCAGTTCCAGAGTCGCCATGATGTCACTGATTGATGAGTTCTGTTTGGGTCCAGAGACTTCCATGAAAGGATTAAGTTCTGACTATGATATCTATTTCACGTCTAGCTGGTGGTAATGTGGGACGATATTTGGGTACAACAGGAATAAAGCCTGGAATTTATCTGCTGCAGGCTTCTATTTTTCATATATTATCATGGTGCTGAAGAAAAACTCCCACGGTGGCCCCACCTGTGGAGTTTAATAAGCTAGAAGGAAGTTTAATGGAAGCTCAGAAGGAAAGAGGTTCACGGACAATACTGCTGCCCATACGTTTCCCTCTCTGGCTCGTTCTTATTTCAGTATACCACCCAGACTCATGTCCTCAAATATCCTCCCAGTCACACAGTGCGCTCTGTTGTTTTGCGTACAGTGTGATGGCCATGTGGTGCACCCAAACCAAATGTGCATCTCTTTGACCCAAGAAAAGCTGGGAAGAAAATATGTTTTCTTCAGTAGAAAGAAAACTGTGTAGTTAGTTTTTGGGGTCAATCAGAGTTTAAAAGATCACCCACCGCCACACTGTGGTAATGGACCTGTGTAATGGACATGTAACAACTGGGGGTCGGGCATATGTTTCATTGAGTTTCACAGGTTCATTAAAGTCCATGCAGTGGTATTTAGAATGAAAGAGATATAAACAATACAATAGCTGCTCTATGCTAAGCTAACTGGGTGAACTATTAAACAGCACAATATGGTTACAAAAACAATCAAAATGTGAAACACAAGCTTTATAAAGAAAAAATGAACTGCCTGCACACTATTTCCAGTATGTACAATGATAACTGAAAGTGCTAAAATTGATGTATTGACAAGAGAGCACCAGAGAATGGGCAAATATTATTGAAGCGGAACCGGAGCTGCAGGAGGGTCAGAATGCGGAAGTACGTCACTCTACATTGTGCAAGAGGTCTATTCCCTCCATCATCCCCCCCCCCCCCCCCGTGAGGTCCAACACCATTAAGACAAATTAAATAAAGTATTAAAATTATTATATAGAAAGAGGAGTCTATAAATACTGTTTATATACAGTAAATATAAAATATGAGCAGAGCTCTTTTTGGCACAATAAGAAAAGCAGATATTTGTTGTGCTTGCCAAGCTGCTGGACAGGCCAAAATAAATAAATAATTAAATGTTGCAACTTTCTGAGAAAAAAGCCACAAACTTATGGGAAAAATGTTGCAAATTTATGCTTTCATAAAGTTGTGAATTTATAAGAAAAAGAGAAAAGTCACTAATTTTTGGAAAACAATTCAAGAGAGAAAACAGTTGCAAATGCATTATAAAAATTACCCAACTTATGAGGAAGGAAAATGCAGATTTGCAAGAAAAAAAGTCCCAACTTTATTAGAAAAAAGGTATAAATCTAAAAGAAAAGTAATTTACAAAAAAAAAAAAATGTTTGCATTTATGCATAGAATTGGTGCTTCAAATTTATTTTAGGGTGTTTTCACACCGGAAGGTCTGCACCACAGTTCATGTTTTTGTTACATCATCTACATTTGGTCCAGTTAGGTTCCACACGGCTCCTTTTCCAGGCGAACTAAACACCTTCATGTGATGCACCCACTTCTTGTCTTGATAACATTTGTGTTGTTAGCACAGGACTGGTTGTTAGCAAACATGCTACTCACCCTCCAAGGCTTTTTCTGCAGCTCTGAACACATCGGTAACCACACTTTAACTGAAAACTGCTTCAGACTCTGTCGTATTGGTCAGTGAACTGGTTTAGTGAGGCTAGAATATTAACCAGGCCTTCATTAAAAAGGCTGCTTGTCCTTCTCATCAGCCGGGGCGATTTTCAGCAGCCATTGCTCGTCTATGTAAACACTGTCCCTGCCAGCATGCCCATGTGGGCCCCACCATCGCTTTGATCTGAGCTGTCTTCTGTGTCCCATCTGTGTTTGCCCACCTGGACTTTACCTGTGGTACAGGTGAGCAGGTCATCTGTTTACCTGCTTTAAAGCCAACTGGGCCTCATATGAGTTTAATGTGGGTGAGCACACTGAAAAAAAAAGACTTTTTGACCTTGTAATTACTATGTTGTTTCTTTTTTAAATCTTACGTAGAAATATTACTTAAATGTTTTTATTTAAAATATCACTTTTAATTTGATGTTTGATAGTAATTATGTTTATTTCTTTCTTTATACAAATGTTACTTTTAAAATAAAGTAACATTTATTAAACAGAAAAAAGTAATTTATTGACCTTACAAATGTAAGTAAAAGTTACTTATCGTGGCAGAGAGGGGGCTGATGGGTAATATTAAATATCAGAAAATAAAAGTGTTTTCCTTAGTTAGACTGTCAGTTTAATGCTTGTTAGTGCTGTGCATGTGTCACAGCTGCTTCTGTTGGTGTATTTGGAACTTTTGTTTTTGTTAATACTGTTACTGAGGGTGTGATGTTGAAGATATACCCCCTTCTGTTGCTGTGCACAGCATGTGCTGCCATTTGGTGGCTCATGAAAGATACACGTAGTGCATGAGGTTTGTCTGCCAATGGCTGAGTAATCAAACAGCAGATATTTTGCGCCATGTATGGTTTCACACGGTTTGATAGCACTTACATTTATTGTACCGCAAGAAATGGCTATGCATGTACTAAACACATCAAATCTGTAATAATTAAGAGAATAAGTACATTTGAATGAATGAATGAATTTTATTTATTTCGGATAGTACATTACAGGTTAAAAGAAACTGTATAATATAACAACAAGGTCAAATTAGACAAAGACTCCTTCTACTATACAATTCCACGTGAGTTATCCGAAATGGGTGATGGCTGAAGCCGCAGCTTATATTGCCCACCCATATTCCATCCAAGAATTCAAAGGAGAAAAAAGAGAAAACAAGACAAGAGCAATTACAATTTAAAACAAAGCTAAGACAAAATGTGACTGAGAGAAAAAGAAAACTGAGCTAGTCTAAGTTAAGCGGTTACTATTCAAAAACAAATCTAAGACATAGTGTCACAGAGAAAAAAAGAAAAAAAGAAAAAACTAAGCTACAACACAACACAGGCTGGAAATGTCAATCCTTATGTGAGTTTACATGTCGTCTTGTAAATATGTTTGGAGTATTTCTTCCTTTAGTTTTTGTTTAAATTGTCCAAGCTTTGTACATGATTTTAATTCAGGTCCAAAATCGTTCCATAATCTGACTCCTTGCACTGAAATACAGTGTTGCTTGGTAGTTGTTCTCACTGTAGGCTTTTGAAATATACATGTTCCTCTGAAGTGATATCATTTCTCCCTTGTTTGGAACAACTTTTGGATATTTGCGGGCAGTGATAGATTCTTCACTTTGAACATTATTATTGCGGTTTTAAAGTCAATCAGATCTTTCAACTTGAGAGTTTTTTGTTTAAGAAAAAGTGGGTTTGTTGGTTCCCTGTAAGCTGCTTTGTTGATTATTCTAATAGCTCTCTTTTGAAGCATAAAGAGTGGATATATGTTTGTTTTATGTGTATTTCCCCATACTTCATTACAATATGTCATGTATGGGAGTATTAATGAATGATACAAGGTGTATGGTGTGGGTTGATTCAGCAAATTTTTCACTCTGTGTAATATTGCAATTGATTTGGATACTTTACCTTTTATATAATTAATATGTGGCTTCCAACACAGTTTGTTATCAATTATTACTCCAAGGAATTTAGTTTCGGATACCCTTTCAATCTCTACACCATTTACACTGAGTTTGGGTACTGGGTTGTTGTGATGGTTGTTAAAGACTATAAATTTTGTCTTGCTTAAATTGAGCGTTAATTTGTTTGAATCAAACCACAGTTTCGGCTTTCCTAATTCCTTTCCGAGTGTATTCAGAAGTTGTTCCAAATTGTTTCCACTGCATAGCAGATTAGCGTCATCAGCAAACAATATTAAGTCCATTTTTTCTGAAACTTTACATATATCATTTATATACATATTGAATAATAATGGTCCCAAAACTGAACCCTGTGGGACTCCACAGGTGACCTTCAGTAACTCTGAGTTTTTGCTGTTAACACATGCAAACTGATATCTATTCTTTAAGTAACTACTTAACCAGGACAGTGCTACCCCTCTAATACCACAATTTTGTAGTTTCTTTAATAATAAATTATGATCTACTGTATCAAATGCTTTTTTAAGATCCAGGAATACTCCAGCTGAATACTCTTTATTTTCAATGGCTGTTGATATTTTTTCTGTAAATTCCATTAAGGCATATGCTGTTGTCCTTTTGTGTCTGAACCCATATTGCTGCTCACACAATAAATCATTCTTCAGTATGAAGTTGTCAATTCTCTCATAGAATATTTTTTCAAGTATCTTGGAAAATTGCGGTAATAGTGAAATTGGTCTGTAGTTGGAGAGTTCCCCTCTGTCACCTGTCTTGTAAATCGGAATTACTTTAGCTATTTTCATTGCATTGGGAAATATACCTGATTGGAGAGACAGGTTGCAGATATACGTCAGTGGTTTCACTATGCATTCGATAACAGTTTTGACTAGTAGCATGTCAATACCATCGCAGTCAGTAGATGTTTTACTTTTGAACGATTTAACAATTTCAATGACCTCTCTTTCGTCTGTGTTCTTTATGAAGATGGTGTCTTTAACAGCAGTGTTATTGCATATTGTATCACCTGTAGGCGCCGTAGTGGGTATTTCTCGGGCCAGTTTAGGTCCAATGTTAACAAAAAAATTATTAAATTCATCTGCAGGTGAAGCTATATTCACATTCGGAGTCGATTTATTATTTTTTGGAATATTAGTTGGGTAGCTAGTATTTCTGCTTTTATTTCCAAGGATACTGTTGATTATTGTCCATGTATTTTTAATATTGTCTTTGTTTTTTTCCAGTTCTTTACTGTAATAGTCTCTTTTACTGCATCTTATTATATATGTTAACTTATTTTTGTATGTTTTATACCGTTGCTCTGCTTCTTTTGTCCTTTTCTTTATGAAAGCTTTATATAATAAATTTTTCTTTTTACACGCCTTTTGTAGTCCTTTGGTTAGCCATGGTTTGTCAGCAAATTTGTGTTTAAGCTTTTTTTTAACTAATGGGCAGTTTTTTTCATAAAGAGTGGTTACAATGTTTATAAATTTATGTATGATAATACATTGCTAAATGAACACATTGTGTTCTGTGTTTTAGTAGTATGTTTTACCTAACCTGTCTTTTAAATGATGGAAATATTCTGCTGCTTATGGTGTCCAGTCAGACCACAGAGTCTATGGGCAGTGGTCATGCCACACAGTCAGCCATAAATTTATAAATTTATGTATGATAATACACACAGTAAGTGAAAATTACTTACTTCAGATAAATCCAAGAAAATTAACACAATTTTATGAGGAAAAATGTGAAAATTTATAAGAAAAAAAGTGAACAATTTACAAAAAAGCAGCAAATTTATGAGAAAAAAGTGAAAATTTAGGAGAAAAAAGTTACAAATTTACAATAATTTTTTTTTTAAATTACTCAAGAGTTACAAACCTACAAGAAAGAAATAGCAAATTTACAAGAAAAAAGTCACAAATTTATGAGGAAAAATTTAGAAAAATTTGCAAATTAACAAAAAAGTAACAAATGTATGAGTAAATAAATTGAAAATGTATGAGAAAAAAGTAGCAAAGTTTACAGTAAAAAAAGTTGCAAATTTATAAGAAAGTTTGCAATTTTCATGAAAATGTATCAATTTAAGAGAAAGACGTCACAAGTTTATGAGAAACTAAGTAGATGGTGAAGTGCATGTGAGCAAACACAGATGGGCCAACATGGACTCCACGGACAAACCCGTGAGACAGCCCCGGCTGAGCCTTTGCTGCGGCCCACATGGGCATGCTGACCGGGGTCTCATCCGCTCTGAAGATATCTGCTAACTTTCTGAATTTTTATGACTTTTTCAAGTGACTATTGATGCCGTTAACAGCCATATTTCCTCTCTCTGAGTGCCGCCACGGCTCATTTTCCTTCTCAACGGCAGCCTTAACTTCCAGTTTAGGCATGAAAGCACCATTGTTTAGTTATGTAGCATGATATAGAAATATTTATAATAATATTGGGGGGGGGGGGCATGTGCCCCTGTGCCCCCCTTGATTTACATCTATGGTCATTGACATTTTCTAAGGTTAAAAATACAATTTTGCACAATATAGAGCTTGTGAAACCATACTTGTCTCATCATACATGCATTTATTCAACTCATTTCCCACATTCAACAAGATTTATCTGAGATAATAAAAAACTGTGCCTAAATAAACAAATTAAAAATGAACAAAAAAAAAAATGTCTGATGGCCCATGGCAGCTTTCCATCGGTTTAATTTAACTCCATCCCAGGAGCAGCGGAGCGGCTGCCTGAATGCGTCCTCAGCTGCGTCTTGTGGGGTGCTAAGATGCATCTGGCCACTATATTAACAGGGCGAGGGCTCCTGCCTGATGGAATATTGATAAAATGTTTTTTGTTTGCAGCACATTGCTCAGAGGGTTGACGGCTCGCTGCACTAAATCATAGAGCCCACTTGGGCATAGTGCAGAGTCAATAACCAGTCCGATTTCTATTCTGGGAGCCTCTCGCTTTCTGGGAGGTCGTCCGTCGGAGCAACCCCCGCGGCTGAAAGGCTCACATTGTGTTCTGTGTTTTAGTTGTATGTTTTACCTAACCTGTCTTTTAAATGATGGAAATATTCTGCTGCTTATGGTGTCCAGTCAGACCACAGAGTCTATGGGCAGCGGTCATGCCACACAGTCAGCCACAGATGTCTCTGGCTATAAAGCAGAGTACACAAACGCAACGGGCCCACTCAGCCACTAGGGGGACCCCATGATACAACTTCACCCTCAACATATTTTGGGGGAGAGAGTTAAAATGAACTTTTTTCTTATAATTTTGCAGCTCTTTTTCTCTTAAATTTGCAATGTTTTACTATAAATTTACTGATTTTTTTCTTGTAAATTTTAATATTTTTGTTCATAAATTTGTGATGTTTTCCTTATTTATTTATTTTTTTACTTTTTCATAAAACTGCACCTTTTTTCTGATAAACTGACTTCTTTTGATTACAAATTTTAATTTTTTTTTTCATGTAAATTTGTGACTTTTTTATGCAAAATTTTCAATTTGTGCAAATGCGCAACTTTTTTCCTAAAAAAATGTTACTTTTTTCTCATAAATTTTTAACTTTTTTATTTGCAAATATGCAACTTTTTCTCCCTAAATTTCCTAATTTTTTCATCATAAATTCAAACTTTTTTCCTCATAAATTTTTGACTTTTTTCATACATTTGTGACTTTTTTCTGTAAATCTGCAAATTTTCATGTGAATTTTAATGCTTTTGTTTGTAAGACTGTGATTTTTTTCTTGTAAATTTTCAGATATTTTTCTTATAAATTTGCAACTTTATTATTAATTTGCAATTTTTTTCATTAAATTACAACATTTTTCTGAAAAAACTACTTTTGATTGCAAATTTTTGATTTTTAATGTAAAATTTCAGCTTTTTCTGTAAAAGTTTCCATATTTTTCTTGCAAACGTCTGACTTTTTTTTTTAAATGTGCAACTTTTTCTCAAAAATGTATTACCTTCTTGTAAATTTTTAAAACGTTTTTAGCAAATTTGCAACTTTTTTCATGCAAATTTTAATGTTTTTCTTTGTAAGAGTGTGACTTTTTTCTTGTAAATGTTCTGATTTTCCTTTTCTCTTAAATTTGTGACTTTTTCCTTAATTTTTTAAAACTTTTTCATAAAATTACTACTGTTTCTGATAAACTGACTACTTTTGATTGCAAAGTTTAGATTTTTTATGTAAGTGTTCAACTTTTGTCTGTAAAATTTTCAATTTTTTTTTCTTTTAAATGTGACACTTTTTTCAAAGATGTTTTTTTCTTGTAAATTAATCTTTTTTTTTTTTTTAATTTGCAACTTTTTTTTCATGAATACTACTTTTGTCTCATAAATTTGTGGCTTTATTCTTAATTTGTGACTTTTTCAAAAAATTGCAACTTTCTCATAAACGGACTACTTTTGCGAAGTGACTAGACGGCCGGTTCCCCTAGTATCACAATATCTGGCCGGGAAGCGCCTACAATTTCTGGTAATGTTGAAAATGGCGACAGTCAATTTGAATGCAAGCTTTTCATCATGGGAGCAATTCGAAACAATTTTAACTGAATTCTGTGATTCTAACCACGAACCACTTGTGGTTGATGACTGTAAGACTGTGGAGGTGGCAAACAAAGTGGCCATAACGCCATTCCCAGCAATTATGAAGTACAGTTATGCAAGACTGAGATGTACGCACCTGGACAAGACGCAAAAATCAAAAGCCACAAGCGCTCGGGAGAGACTCTAAGTATAAATAGCCTTTATAAGTTTTGCATACCTATACAAATATGCAAGAAATATTAGGCCTTGGTCTTGGATAAATTATTTAAAGATAAAATAATTATTAAAGATGGCTCAGAGCTATAATAATAAGCAATTATAAATAGTCTTTATAAGTTTATATACAAATATATAAGAAATATTAGGCCTTGGATAAATTATTAAAGATGGCTCAGAGGTATAATAATAAGAACCTATATTATGTTTTACAAAAATAGTATAGTTATTATTTTGAAAATCGTTTTAACTAGATGTATATATCTACTGTATATATATATAGCATCTAGATCTATACTAAGATAAATATAAATTTCTAGAAATAACCAGTTTATATGTGTAAGTAGATTTGATTCAAAAAAATGTATTAACAAATGTTGTAATGGCATACAGTAAATTTGCAACAATTTTGAAAACTAAAGTTCAAAAAGAAAACTGAGATTTTGATTTGTGCATAAACATAACCTACAATTGAGTTTGGTGTATTCACTTACTTAACATTGTATATCTATACTTAACATTCATTAAAAACAATAACATGTCCCTATAATTCACAATGTATTTGCTTTTGTAGAAAAAACTTAAATTTTATTTCGTTTATAGGACACTGAAGAAGGGTTGCAGTGCAGATATGTAGGTGATGTATCCATTGAACCAAAGACCCTCACAACACCAGAAGGAAGAACTGCGAAACTTGGCTGCTCTGGGTGTCTCAGCTAAGAAGCTTCAGGAACATTGCATCAAAATCTTTGGAAAACAGGTAACCATCCAAGACATGCACAATATCATATCTGAACTCCGACTGGAGACAAAGGATAGTCAGAATGATGCGCAGCTTCTCATTGGACATCTACAGAGGTTAAAGGAGGATGATCCTCAAGCAACTGTCATTGCTCGTGATGAGGAAGGTGTTCTCAGCCAAGTCTTTGTTGCCAGCAGCAAAATGAAAGAAGCCTTCCATCGCTGGCCTTCACACGTATTTGTAGACACTACCTATTGTCTCAATGACAGAAGAATGCCATTGGTGGTGTTCATGGATGTGGATGGCAACAGTGACAGTCGAGTTGCAAGTCTTGCCTTGGTTTGAGATGAGAAAGAAGCCACTATGCAAAAGGTATTTGAATGGTTCAGATACAGCCACCCAAACTCCCATCTTTTCAAAACTTTTATGACAGATAAAGACTACATTGAAATGAAAGTGACTGGAGAGGTGTTTCCACAGGCATCTTCACAAGTCTGCCTATTTCATGCCTTGCAGGCTTTTGGGAGAAAGATTCACACTGTCCCGACAGATCTAGAAACTAAAAAGGCCTTGAGACAGTTGTGCCAGAACATGTGCTATGCAAGGTCTGAGGAACAGTATACCACACTGAGAGCAGTTGTAGAGGACCTGTCCACAGAATTCCATGACTATCTAATTAAGGGTTGGGATGGCATCCGTGAACAGTGGGTGTCTTTCCATCGTGATGCTCATGTCAATTATGGGGACCACACAAATAATAGAGTAGAATCATTCAACCAAAAAGTGAAATGCATTGTTCCAAAGAATTCTCCTCTTGATGTAATGTGGAGTAAGCTATTTTCCCTCCTTGAGGCTGCACAGTACAAGATAAGCCACAAAGAGTTTGCAATGATGACAAAACTGTCTATACCAACAGATGACAGGGACAGTGCCCTACTCAACAAACACTTCACACCATATGCATGCAAAGAAGTTGTGCAGCAGCTCAAGATAAGGGGTTCATATTCAGTATTTGAGGTTGACGATACATACCGAATTAAAAGCAAAACAGGATCCTCCACTGTTTACCACCCTACTCCTACTGGATGCACTTGTACTTATCACACTGCCTATGCACTTCCATGTCGACATATGTTTGCTCTTCAACAGCATCTGTCCTTAGATCTAGTGGTAATGGAGTTGATTCCAAAAAGATATTCAAAAGCTCATTATGTGTCTTCCATTCCACTCAACTGTCCTGTTGACAATTCTGATGTGACCTCACTTCCAGCAGTTCTACACTTATCTGCACCCACAACATTAGACAGATGGGGAAAGATCAATAGAGCAAGTGAAACAACCAAAGGCATTTGTTGTCTGCTTGGTGAAAAAGGACTGCCGGAATATACACAGTTTCTCGATGCTCTGAAAAAAATCAGGGATGCTCTGATAACTGATAAGAGTATTGACATTGTGGAAAGATCAGATGGTGAACAGCCATCACCTCAGCACATCACAAGCCCGAGGCTAGAAGATCAACCAGTGACACCAGTGAACAATTAGTCGTCTACACTTCGTCTGCCAGCAACACCAGTAAACAACTTGTCCTTCATCTGTCACTGTCCATCAGTTCACCATTGCCTCAACGGACGGAATCTCCTAGAGATCCACTGTCTTCTACATCAACATCAGTCCATAACAGTTTCCAGTCAGAGTCGCAGGCACCCATCTTCAATACACAGAACTGTAAGGCAACAGCTGTGCCTCAGTCTGATCCATCCACATCATTACTTGGCCAGATGAAAAGCATGAAAGAAAACATTTGTCCCCCAGCAAAGGTTCTGAGGAAGGGTTAGAGGTGCATTCCAGAGTGCTATCGGCCTTCCATGCAGAAAGAGGAGAAAGAAGCAGAGAGAGGAGGTAATCAATGAGGAATTGTGCTCCAAGTGCTTTAAACCATCCATCCATCCATCCATCTATCGCTTTTCCGGAGGTCCGGGTCGCGGAGGCAGCAGTTCAGGCAGAGAAGCCCAGGCTTCCCTCTCCTCAGCCACCTGCTCCAGCTCTTCAGAGAGGATACCAAGGCATTCCCAGACCAGCTGGGAGACACAGTCTCTCCACCGAGTCCTGGGTCTGCCCCGGGGTCTCTTCCCAGTGGGACGTGCCTGAAACACCTCAAGTGGGAGGAATCCAGGAGGCATCCTAATCAGATGCCCATACCACCTCAACTAACTCCTTTCAATGTGGAGGAGCAGCGGTTCTACTCTGAGCCTCTCCCGGATGACTGAGCTCCTCACCTTATCTCTGAGGGTGAGTCCAGCAATCCTACGGAGAAAGCTCATTTCAGCCGCTTGTATCCACGATCTTGTTCTTTCAGTCATTACCCAAAGCTCATGACCATAGGTGACAGTAGGAACGTAGATTGACTGGTAAATCGACAGCTTTGCCTTAGAACTAAGCTCCCTCTTCACCACAACAGACCGGTACAACGTCCGCATCACTGCAGATGCTGCTCCGATCCGTCTGTCAATCTCTTGCTCTATTTTCCCCTCACTCGTGAACAAGACCCCAAGATACTTAAACTCCTCCACTTGGGGCAGGAGCCTGTCCCCAACCCAGAGAGGACAATCCGCCTTTTTCCGGCTGAGGACCATGGACTCGGACTTGGAGGTGCTGATTCTCATCCCAGCCGCTTCACACTCAGCGGCAAACTGTCCCAGCAAGAGCTGTAGGTCATTGCTGGATGAAGCCAACAGGACAGCATCATCTGCAAACAACGGAGATGAGATCCTGTGGTCACCAAGCATGACACCCTCCATTCCCTGGCTGTGCCTAGAAACCCTGTCCATAAAAATTATGAACAGGATCGGTGACAAAGGGCAGCCCTGGCGGAGTCCAACTCTCACTGGGAATGACTCCGACCGAGTGGTGCTTTAAACCAGAACTTGATAAACATTTGTGCATTGATGGAAAGTTTATGGACTGGGTTGATTGTGACTGTTGTCAAAGATGGTACCATGCAGTATGTCTAGAACTCCCAGATGGTGCAGATCTTTCAAATTTGAAATGTGATTGTTGTAAAATAGTTGGACTACATTTTTTAAAAAAAAATGCACAATAAAATTTATTTAAAAAAATAGTGACCACCCTGTTCTGAACCTAATTTGCAACCCCTATTGAAAATCCTGGCTATGACACTGGCACAGTTTATAAGTTACAAATATGCAGATAATATAAGTACATACAACAGCTGCATCAAATATGTTCATTTCAGTGGTTATTCTCTTTTACCCCTAATTCGGTTTTAAAAAAAATTCACAAAAAGGCCCGCAATTCTTTTTTTTTTAATTCAATAGTAGAAAATACACACAATACACACAAATGACAAATATGCTAATAATACAAGTAAATACCTCATAATTTGGTTAAAAAATATTTAAAAAAATGCACTTCCCGTCACTTCACTCCCCGACAGCTTGGCACGCCCCCTCCTCCTGTCAGTGCCCTCAGCTGTGTCTCATTGTCTGGTGTTAACAGTTTACAAGTTACAAATAATGCAACAGGATACTTTTTACGCTTTTTATTCAACAATAGGCCACTGCACTAAGTGGCCACTTAGTGCAGACATAAATGGCAATGGCCCTACTTTTGATTGCAAATTTTAAATTTTTTCATGTAAATCTTAATTTTCTTTGTTGCAAATTTTCAATTTTTTTTCTGGCAAACTTTTGACTTTTCTTTTAAATGTGTAATGTTTTCCTCAAAAACGTTAGTTTTTTCTCATAAACTTTTAAGTTTTTTTCCAAAATTGCAACTTTTTTCATAAATTCACTACTTTTTTCATGATTAATTTTAATCTTTTTTCTCATAAATTTATGAATTTTTTTCTCATATATTTGTGACTTTTTTTCTTTTAATCTGCAACTTTTTTCTTCTGGATTTTAATGTTTTTTATTTGTAAGAGTGACTTTTTTCTTGTAAATTTTAGATTTTTTTCATGTAAATTTTCGGCTTTTTGACTTTTTCCTCAAAAACGTTACTATTTTTCTCATAATTTAATTTTTTTTTTCCAAATTTGCAACTTCTTTCATAAATTCACTACTTTTTCATGATAAATTTTAAACTTCTTTGTCATAAATTTTTGACTTTTCTCTATAAATTGCAACTTTTTTACTTGTGAATTTTAATGTTTTTTGTTCATAAGAGTGTGACTTTTCTTGTAAATGTTCAAAAAATTTTTCTTGTAAATTTGTGACTTTACTCTTAATTTGTGACTTTTTCATAAAATTGCAACTGTTGTCCAATAAATTCACTACTTTTTTTCTTGTAAATTTTGGATTTTTTTTTTCATGTAAATTTTCAACTTTTTCTGTATGTTTGGTCTTGGTAAAACACAGTGGACCAACACCAGCAGATGACCTCTGCTCAGATAAAAGTAACTTTTGCATTTCAATTGGAAATCAAAGTCCCAGAGTCTGGAGAAAGAGTGGAGAGGCACAGAATCTAAGTTGCTTGAGGTTTAGTGTGAAGTTTCCACAGTCAGTGATGATTTGAGGAACCATGTCATCTGCTGGTGTTGGTCCACTGTGTTTTATCAAGACCAAAGTCAGCACAGTCATCTACCAGGAAATTTTAGAGCACTTCATGCTTCCCTCTGCTGACAAGCTTTATGGAGAAGCTGATTTCATTTTCCACCAGGACTTGCCCCCCCCCCCCCCCACCCACACACACACACACACACACACTGCCAAAAGTATCCAAACCTGGTTTATTGACCATGGCATCACTGTGTTTGATTGGCCAGCAAACTCTCCTGACCTGAACCCCATAGAGAATCTGTGGAAGATTGTCAAGAGGAAGATGACAGACACCAGACCCAACAATGCAGACGAGCTAAAGGTCACTATCAAAGCAACCTGGACCTGCATAACACCTCAGCAGTACCACAGGCTGATCACCACCATGCCACGCCACACTGGTACAGTAATTAATCAAAAAAGAGCCCCGACCAAGTATTGCGTGTGTACATGGACATACTTATCAGTCGGCCAACATTTCTATTTAAAAACTATTTTTTTAATTAATTTTATGTAATAGCTGGGATAGGCTCCAGCCCCCCCGCGACCCGAAAAGGATTAAGCGGAAGAAGATGGATGGATTCTAATTTTTTTGAGAAACTGAATTTGTGGTTTTCATGGGCTGTAAGCTATAATCATCAAAATTAAAATAAAAAAAAACAAACACTTGAAATATATCACTCTCTGTGTAATGAATCTATATAATATATGGGTTTCACTTCCTGAAATGAGTGACAAAAAAAATTGAACTTTTTCATGATATTCTAATTTTTTGAGCTGTACCTGTATATTTGTTGTGATGAGAGCAGTTTTCCCTCCACTTTAAAGGGTTTGAACGCTTCTCCATCACAAATTAGGAGCCCTCCCTAAACACAATCCTGCATAGGGTCCCCGCAGAGCTAGAAACGGCCCTGCACGCATTGAAAGACAATCACACCACATCAGGTAAACATAGATTCTGACAGTTATTTTAAAAGCCTGTAGTCCTCCATAACAGCCAGCGACGTATGTTCAGTGTAAACCTGCTGGAGGTCTGGCAGGAGCCAGCAGCGGCGGCGGCGGCAGCAGAGACAGCGGGCGACGGCCCGCCGGGGGAGGACGGGACGACTGCCAACAACTGTAGTACCATCACAAACTACCCCTTTAACTTAAAATTATAACTTTAAATATTAACCGAGGCATAATTGAGGTACACTAATTAAGAAGATTTACCAACTAAAATGAAAGTTTCAGTGTACAGAAGCAGACTTTAATTAAGAAGGCTTTCATACCTAATGAACCTCTGATGTGGTATTTTAAATTGGGGTTAACATTGTAAAACTACACTCTTATAACTGCACTTTTAAGTTTGTTTTATTATACACACCTTCTGTCATTAATCAAGCATATACATTCACATTTATCTGTATTGTAATGAAAAGGGAATCAGTGAAGGAAAGGTCACTTTGTTCATTTTAATGCCATTAAACAGCAGCACTAATGTAACCGCTTAAAATTTAGATCAGTCAATAGACTATATGGAGTATGGATATTGATATCAAATGATATCTATTAAACTTGATGATTATTTTTAAATCAGTCAATAAATGGCAAAGAACTCTGTGAAATTATCACAGGAAAAAGAGATTTATAAAAGATGTGTTTATGTCCAGTATGATTTGAGGCCTGGATAAACAATCACAGACGTCTGTCCTCCATCACAGCTCGAACATAAAGTTATGTTTTAGTTATTTTCTATAGCAGCTATTTACGACTGAGGAAATATCTCAGAGAAAACTGGCTGCTGTATATAAGATAACACCAACATGAAAAACTTTTTTTTTTTTAATAATGTCCCAAATAACACTGGTCAACACCAAATTTATTGTCTCAGGTTTTTTTAGCTGATTTAGGACAATTTTGATGTACTGAATCCAAAAATCACATTGGTTTTACTCAGTCAGGCCAACTTTTTGAATTATGGCCACATGTTGTTTTATATGCTTTTGTTTACATGTACGGTATTTTTGTTTTATATGATGCAAAATTCTTTTTTATGTCTTGAAATTCTCTGAATTTTGAACAATGATGACGTAACATTCAATTTACATGTACTTGCCTTTATATAAAGGTAAGTACATGAACAGTACTAAGTAAGTACAGGTTTTTACTTAGCACCTGATCGAGAGAAACGGATGTCGTTTTCAGATT
This sequence comes from Pholidichthys leucotaenia, assembly GCA_020510985.1. Taxonomy (NCBI): domain Eukaryota; kingdom Metazoa; phylum Chordata; class Actinopteri; order Cichliformes; family Pholidichthyidae; genus Pholidichthys; species Pholidichthys leucotaenia. The sequence goes on along the minus strand of CM035837.1, from coordinate 415,245,388 downwards.
CAGCGGTGCAAAATTTTCTTAAATCAGTTGAAAAAACACAGACAACTTACAAAAAAAAATAATTTTTGTAACCCTGTGTAATTAACAGCTCACCTCACCACAGCCTGCTTGTTTGAAATTATTTCAGCGCATTTTTATCCCACAGAAGACAAATGTTAGCACTACCGGGAGAATATTGGTCAGTTTTAACAGGTGTTTATTGGTTTATTTTATGTTTTAATTGATCATTTTTTATTTTTTATTGCTCCCCGATGACTGGATTAGACCCAATATGATACTAAATATTGGACTGGCCAATCTCTAGTTTAACTTAACCCCTTAAAGCCTAAATATATTTACAATTATATAATAAAATTAATTTTGTGTTTTGACTGTCAAGCAGATGCCAAATTAAATGGCAATTGTTAATTTGAATATAGCACATACAGTAGATATAAATTTAGCTATGATGCAAAATAGCGACATTAGGCATAATTGGGCATAACAGTAATTAAACAAATTTTCCAATCTCAGGTACATAGATTATTTTATTGAACCTGTTATTGCTGAAACAGGACTTTGAAATTCAATAACATGTTTATGAACAATCATGGCTGTTCCATCATCACAGTCAAAAAATGGTCACATGAACAGAAACGGTGTTACTCGCGGGTACATGTTGAATATGCATCAACTGGCATTAGTGGAATACGTACACCACTGAAAGTGGTTTGAGGTGAATTTGCAATCATCAACCTTAAGGGGGCAACTGTGGGGCAGGTATAGTGTGGCCGACTATACTGATTGGAGGGTCAGGGGTTCGATTCCCACTTTGTCTGCAGTCTGCATGTCGAAGTGTCCTTGAGCAAGACACTGAACCCCCAACTACTCCTGGTGGATCTGGCCAGTGCCTGTGCATGGCGGCTCTGCCGCCATCAGTGTGTGAATGTGTGTGTGAATGGGTGGATAGCAGGATCTGTAAAGTGCTTTGGCCATCTAGAGAGCAGTAAAAAAGTGGTATATAAGTGAACGCCATTTACCATTTAACGGGTTAAAAGACAATTACGGACATGTCCAAAAGCTGCAGAAAACATCATGCAGGGTGAGTAGCATGTTTGTTAACAACCGGTCTGTGCTAACAACACAAATGTCGTCATGACAACAAGACGTAGGTGTGGCATGTAAAAATTGTTCAGTCCACTTTGATAAGGAGTGGTGTGAAACCAAACCTAACATTCATGCACAAAATGGAGGGGTAGGGCAAAGGGATGAATTGTGACGCACCCCAAGTGTAGACAATGTAAGAAAAAAATGAACTGTGGTCAAAACTTTGGCACAGACTTTCAGGTGTGAAAGTTTTACATGCAATTAATGTGCAGATGGCCTGATTGCGGTCCGTACTTAAAGCCCCTCGGCCCTTGCCTCAAGTTTGGGAAATCAGGAAGATATGAGAGACACTGCAAAAGGACACGTAAAAAGCCTTTGTGAGCCAAAATGGACAAAGAAAAGAAACATTATAACTGATAGAAAATGTGTGTGTCATGATTGCTCCTTTCACAAGCATAATTAGGACACCAAACATGCTCTGAATTTGCACATTTATTAACAAACACAGACATAAGATGCAAATACTAAATAATAAAGTGCATGGCAAGGATAACCAGAACATGAACACAAACGCTGGAGGAGCGTGGGGCTCCACATCCTAGGGTGCATGGAGTCAGGGAACGCCTGGCCGGGGGGGCGGGGGATCCAGCTGGAGCTCTCGTCCGGAGGCTGTGAGGCTCACAGCTGGAAAAAGGGATAAACATACCTGGACGGAGCACACCATCTCTCCTCAACAGCAGAGCCGTGGGTGCAGTAGTGCTGCACCCACGGCGGCCCTGAGCTGAAGCATCACTGCACCCGCAGCAGCCGTGGGCTGAGGCATCACTGCACCTGTGGCGGCCTCAGGTGGTCAGTTGGCAACACCCTCGGAGATCCTAGACAGCGGGGCAGCAGTGCTCTCGGAGACTCGAAACAGCAGGACAGCGGCACCCGCGGGAACCATGAACAGCAGGACGGCAGCACCCTCGGGGACCAGAAGCGGTGGGACAGCAGGACCCTCAGAGACCAAACACAGTGGGAAAGCAGCACCCTCAGGGACCATGAACAGCCGGACAGCAGCACCCTCGGGGACCAAAAACGGTCCAAACATGGAGGGACGGCAGCACCCGCGGTGGCCTCGGAAGGAGGCATCACACCCTTCATGACCTCGGTGACCCTAGACGGTGACTTGAACACAGGGACAGGGACACACACACACACACCGAGGTAGGGTCACTGGCAGCAGTGGAGCCATGCAGGGAGGGCTTCAGTGAGGCTGATGGCTGCACCCAGACCTCCCCACAGAAAGCCTGAGCCTGAGACCTCTCCACCCTGAGCTCGAGCTCCACCACCGTCCAGGACTCCGGCGATCCTGGCTGGGACGTCTCGGTTCTCTCCTCCAGGCTGTCCAGACCTGGCTTGGCCACCTCAGACGGGCTGACAGATGCTGGAGGAGACCTCATTCATGGCACCAGCTCCCGTGCCGCTGAACCCAGGGACACTCGACTGTCGGCTTAGAATCCCAAGCATGGGTGGCGCTCTTCTTCTGTCCCGGACGTGGCCATAGGGCAGGAACGGGGCCTCCAAGACCGCTGGTTCCTTCGCCATCTGGCGGCTCCTTCCCCAGAGTGATGGACCCTTGGAAGCCACACAAGAACACATGGGAGAGGGAGGCAGGGGTGAGTAAACAGCAGCAGGTGGTGAGGACCCAGCTAAACTTGGCTTCTGTAGCTGAGCCTCATCACTGGGAATGAGGCAGGGTAGATCATTGTGAGGAAAAACATAATGACAACCCACCTGCCTTAATTTCCGGCACCCGATGGTTCCTGCTGCTGAGGTGGGTCTGGACGAGGCTCCTCTGCCCACCACCAGCGTTGCCTGGGAAGGAGGCGGAGGCTTGGATCTCTGGCGCCGGGGGCGGGGCACTGGAGCTCGGGGCTGGTGAAGAGCTGATGGCGCAGCAGTCTGGGAACGCCCTCTCGTAGATGCAGACCTCGATTCACCGACAGCGCTCCCTCTGATACTCTCCCACTGCAGGTCCTCCAAAAGAAAAACTCTCTCCTGTCCTTCGGAGTGCAGCATGAGTCGCGGGTGACGCTGCACCACTGCCTCTGCCAGGCTTAATTTCCACAAAGTGTCCATAGAGGTAGGAGATGCGCAGGCGGCAGCAATATATCCGTCCATTTCCTGGAGTGCCATGCAGAGCTCCCACCCCAAGCCTCATGAAAACTGTCTCTCACCTGCTGACATCTCAGTAGGCAAAGGATGGCACAAAGAAACAGAAAAAGTAATAAAAAGAAAAATTGACACACTCAGAGGCTGGTGTCCAGGTGGTTGTGTCCTTCTGTCATGAATGCTCGTTTCACGAGGGTAATTAGGACACCAAATGCGCTCTGAGTTTGCACATTTACTAACATAAACACAGACACAAACATAAGATGCAAATACTAAATAATAAAGTGTGTGACAAGGATAACCAGAACATGAACAAAAACACTGGAGGAGAATGGGGCTCTACGTCCAGCGGGGGAAAGAAGTCAGGGAATGCCTGGCCAGGGGGCGGAATCCAGCCGTAGCTTGTCCGGAGGCTGTGAGGCTCACGGCTGGAGAAAGGGATAAACGTACCTGGACGGAGCACACCAACTCTCCTTGACGGCGGAGCCCCAACACACTCAGTATTCCCACTAAGGATGAGCATAGTAAGTAGAAGGACATGGCAAACCCCCAGGGCTTTGCCGTGTCCTTATATACAAACATAATTATTGAGGACAGGTGTGGATGCGTGAGTGGACAAATTAACAAACTGGCAAACAGGTGTGCAACTCTGGCCAGTTTGACAGCTGGAAGACGCACAGCGCTGTCAAAATAAAACACAAACCGGAAACAATAATGATACAAGCACAACGGGGCACAATCACAACCAATGTGATTTTTGGATTCAGCACATCACAATTGTCCTAAATCAACTAAAAAAACTGAGACAATAAATGTGGTGTTGACCAGTGTAATCTTTAGTCCACTCCAGTTTTTTTTTGGAGTGTAGTTTGTGAAAATTCCAGTCAGTAAGCTTGACATTTTTGGACTCGTTTATAATATATTTTACTTTAATCATTGCACATACGCACATGCTCAAAAGTTCTATTACAGCTAGCTAAACAACATACACTATTCGAAAAAATTAGGGCTATTTGGCTTTCGGGGGAAATTTTAGGATGCACCTAAAATGCACTATAACCTTTAAAAGTGAACTTAATTTGACCTTCTCTAACCTTTTGAATGCACATGTCCAGCTGTTCAGTGTTTCAGTACTTTTTGCATAAGTTGCTGTTCTCCAACAAGGTGCTTAACGGCAAAAATCACAACAGGTGTTTGATCCATGAATCGACCAATAAATTTTCTGGTTCAAATAGAATTGGTATTTAAACAGTCCTCTTCATCATGCTGTTCACATTTTGACATCATGAGACCAAGATGATAACCTCCCAATTGATCAGCAGTACTTCACCATTGCAAGGCTTCAAACAGGATGTTCTCAGAGGGAAATGGCCACAAAGCTTAGAGTGTCACAGAGTGTCATCAGCAGGTTGCAACAGAGATACAGAGAGACTGGAAGAGTCACAGAAAGGCATAAAAGTGGACGTCCTTTGGCCACATCCCACGCTGATAACTGCTTCATTGTGAACAGTACCCTGTGGAACCGGATGATGAATGCCACTCAAGTCCAGGCACATTTAATGGAGGTGAGAGGCACCCAAGTGTCATGTCAGAACATTCAAAACCATTTACGTCAGTGTGGTGTGCATGTTGGATGGCCTACAAAGGTACCTGACCACACCACCAGGCACAGGCGTCATCATTTGCATGGGCCAGAGAGCATTTACGGTGGACAAGGGACCAGTGGGCCTCAGTGCTGTTCTCTGATGAAAGTTGTTTCATATTGAGCAGAAATGATAGCTGCCAATGATGTTGGAGATGTCAAGGACAGCACTATGCATCAGCCAATGTTGTCACCATGTTACAGTCTGGGCACGTGTGTCTAGTCAATACAGAACTGCCCTACACCTTGTGAATGGTACAGTGACAAGCTGATACTACTTGAATAACATCATTAATCCAGTCATTGTGCCCCTGCATGAACAAAACAGGCCTAATTGCATCTTCATTGATGATAATGCTCCAGCTCATCAAGGCCACATCATTAGGAAATGGCTGCTGGAGGCTGGGGTACCTCAAATGGAGTGGCCTGCACTTTCTCCAGTGCTGAATCCCATAGAAAAACTATGGGATCAGCTGAGTCGCCGTGTAGAGGCTCGTAGCCCTGCACCCCACAACATCAATGACCTGAGAGCTGCCCTTCAAGAAGAGTGGAATGCCATGCCTCAGCAGACAATAAGTCAACTTGTGAACAGCATGAGACGTTGCTGTCAAGCTGCATCTGATGCTCAAGGACTCATGACAAGTTACTGAGACACTGACATTTTTTGTTGTGGGTATACCCATCACTGTTGTTGGCTTTTGTTTCAATAAATTGTTGAGCTGAGGAAATCACCATTGCATGCTTCTACTTAAATGCTCTACTTTCATGATATAATATCACTGTAGTGTGAACCTTTACATTTTCCATAAATTTCACCCAAAAGCCAGATATCCCTAACTTTTTGTTTGTATCTTCCCACACCTCTTTCAGCTGATTATAAACTTTTAATCATCTTTATACCCTCCCTTGCTCAATTCAAAACAGGCTAGCTAGATCAACTGTATTACAAAACGGGGTGTAGCTCTGGTGATGGTTAGTTTACACAGCTAGTATTAGCTGCTAGAGTAGTTAGGAAATGAATGGAAATTTATTGGACAGGTCTGTCTCAGGAATCTGGAAACGCCATGCTATGGATTTTTTTTTTCTTATTGTCCGTTCGTTCTGTCTCCTGTAATCATAAGTGACATTACACCCAGTACTTTTCCCATGAGACAGCGAGGATTCAGCCCAGCCCTGAAGCCTTGAACGCTGCTGACTCTGTGTTCTCAAAACAATGCTGTCTGTTGCGTCTATTGTATTAAAACTCCCTGCTCCGTTCTGAGACTTTGAATCTTCTCGTGGTACTTGCCTGCATGCGGAACACTACATCTTCCTTTAATGGCCAAGATGCAAATAAATATCCAGAAAAGGCATCTTTGACTCTACACTTTATTCACCAGATCAACCAGGGATACAAAATTGTAAAAGTTCAAAGATCACTTTACACTGTAAATGGAGCGCTGTGTTAATGTTGACCACAGCAACAAATGTCAATAAAACTAGCGGTGGTAGTTGAGTAGCATAGCAGCCATACTACCCGATTACTCCGGGCGTCTGATTGAAGCGGAGATAATCTTCCCGCCGAAGAAAGTTTAACAGAAGCCTCTGATCAATGTGGCATGCTTGTGTGCTCTCCCTGACTGCTGGGCTGGATGCTGAGACCGGATCTCCGGGGAAGCACATGGCGATGCTCTGATGTGTTTATTTATAGAGTACAATGCGCTTAATTGGTAAATTGGTCTAATTATTGATTGCCTATTGAGTTTGGTGTCGTCTGGCTTGACTCCCCCGGTGAGGAATGTCCTGGAATAGCAGGGCTGACAGCGGAGAGAAAGGGGAGCCAATACTTTATTCCCCCAAGTGCAACGAGCTGCCAATTAAACCATCAACAGTTCAGCCCACTGTAAACAATTAGTCTTATCAAGGGTACGGCTCAGTCTTGCTGTCACCAGGCTGAGTTATAGTGGGATGAAGGAGGTTTTCTGTTTCAACATACACACACGAAGCATAAGCAGGAACCCATTACCATCATAAAGTTAAGAAATTCTCCACTCAAGCCACTAAAGATCCCAGAGACGACCTGGGGAGCCGACCGGGCCAGTGCCATACACCATAATGCTTTCCACATAACTGAATAACGTGACCACGAACCACCAAATTCTAAGTAGAAATGCCAAACAACAAAAACAAAAATCTCATATTTTTTCAACTTTTTCAAGTAGATTTGCAACTTTTTCCCTGATAAATCTGCAACTTTTTCTTGTAGATCTGCACTTTTTTCCTCATAAATTTGCACATTTTTTCCTGTGAATTTTCAACTTTTTTCTCATGAATCTGAAACTTTTTTTCATAAATTTCTGACTTTTTTCTCGTGAATGTATGAGTTTCTTCTCAAAGATATGCAAAATTTTCTCTTAAATTTGTAGCTTTTTCTTAAAAATTCATGACTTTTTTTATCATAAATTTGCAACTTTTGTCTCATAAATTTTTTCTTGTAAATTTGCAATTTTTTTCCCCCCTTAAATCTACATTTTTTTTCAGATTTGCAACTTTTTCCTCAAAGTTTTAACTTTTTTCTCATAAATTTGCAACTTTTTTCAAAAATTTGCAACTTTTTTTTCTCATTAGTATTTTTTCTTGTAAATGTGCAATTTTCCTTTAAATCTGCAAGTTTTCCCCACAGATTTAAATTTTTTGCTTAAAAATTTATGACTTTTTCTCATAAATTTGCAATTTTATTCTTGACAACTGCAATTTTTTCTTTTAAATCTACAATTTTTTCCTCTAAAATTTCTGAGTTTTTTTCTCATAACTTTGTAAAAGAAAAATTTGTAAATTTTCAGCTTTTTTCTCAAAATATGCAACTTTTTCCTCACAAATGAGCTTTTTTCCCTTGTAAATCTGCAGTTTTTTCCTTTAAATCTGCAACTTTTTTCTCACAGATTGCAATTTTTCTCAAAAAATTGTGCCTTTTTTGTCATAAATTTGCAACTTTATTCTCATAAATTTGGATTTTTTTTTTCTTTAACGTGCATTTTTTCCTTTTAAATATGCGACTTTTATCTGACAGATCTGCAACTTTTATCTAAAAAAAGTTTGACTTGTTTCTCATACATTTGGGCTGCACGGTGGCGCAGTGGTTAGCACTGCGGCAGCACAGTTTACCCTTGGCCGGGGGATTGTGGGGATCGTGGGTTCGATCCCAGCCCCCGACCAACAGTGATCTGTGTGGAGTTTGCATGTTCTCCCCGTGTTGCGTGGGTTTACTCCGGGATTTCTCCGGTTTCCTCCCACATGCCAAAAACATGCATGTTAGGTTAATTGGCTGTTCTAAATTGTCCCTAGATATCTGTTTCTTATAGGCCCTTAGAATAGAGGGTTAGTATTAATGAAAGCGCTTTGAGTGGTCTTTGTGACTAGAAAAGCGCTATATAAGTGCAGGTTAGTTAGTTAGTTAGTTAGTAATTTGTAAAAAATAGCAAATTTTCAATTTTTTTCTCTTAAATGTATTTCTTAAAAACAGGCAACTTTTTTTCTCATAAATTAGCATTTTTTGTTGGTAATTTGCAATTTTTTCCTTTAACTCCGGATTTTTTTTCTTTTTACAGATTTGCATTTTTTTTCTCAAAAATTTGTGACTTTTTTCACATAACTGCCCATTTTTTCCTCAAATTTTTTTAAACATTTTTTTCTCATAAATTTGCAGTTTTATTTCTTGTAAATTTGCAATTTTTCCCTTTAAATCTGCCACTTTTTCTCAGAGATTTGCAATGTTTTTCTCAAAAATTTGTGACTTTTTTCCTCATAAATGTATGACTTTTTTCCTGTAAATTTTCAACTTTTTTCTCTCATAAATTTGCAATGTTCATCTGGATGCTGGTTACATTTTTATTCTGTGTAATTAAATTGTAATTTGTGACTTTTTCAGTTTTCAAATTTGCATATTTTATTGTATCTTTGCACCTTTATTCTTACTAATTTGCACCTAATTCACATTTACACATTTGTACCTCATGCTTAATTGGTGAATCCCCCCCCGTACATTACTGACATACTGGGTCCTTCTGAAACATGGTGTGAGATGATGGGAGCAGCTTCCATCTACAAAAATAAAATAAAATATAAAACATGAATCCCCCCCCGGGTCTGATTATACCAATCTGTCTGGTAAAAAGTGGAAACAAATCAGATCTATTAAAGCGTGGCTTAACATGGGCTCGTTAAGGCTTTTTTAATTGGCCCTCCATCCTTTTTTAAAGCCTCTCCTCCAGCTGGCGTCCGGTCAAAACCTCACAGATTTACCAACCGCCATGTCTGCTGGTCATGGCAATAAAAATTTTCCACATTAAGTTTTTGTCTCAACAAATGATGTTATTCCTCTGTGTGGCAGAGAGTGGCTATTACAAGATATGATAGGTGCAAATAAATCAAGACTTTTATGCAGAACAGTGTTCCACCTCATGCAGAGGGCTTCTAGCTCAGAGGCCTATCTGCTTCCTGGCGTCAAGTTTGAAATTCAATTACAGTGCTGCTGTCAGTAGCTGCTCACTGGAAGCGAATCACAGATCCGAGGTGAGGTTTAATGGATTTGAAATATAATTTAACTCTGGCTCGGCTCCTTAGAGACAGGTCACCATTACCTATAACCACATTAGAGGTAATCAAAGATTCTCCTGAATTTGTTACCGAGGCTTCCACCATGCACCTTAAGTGTTCTATTTTTCGCCCCACTCCCACGCATTTAAAGGGCAAGTTATGCAAAAGGGATAAATCATAGAGCTAATATGGATTTATAATGAACGACTGCTACCACGTTTCTCTTTTATGGCAGGTTGCAATGAGAGGTCTGTGAGTGCATCAAGAATCCCGTTCATGAATGACAAACCTACTAACAATCACTAGGCAGAGCTGTCTCTGGCTATAAAGCAGAGTATGCAAATGCAATGGGCCCAGTCCACCACTAGAGGATCCTCATGCTTCAATTGACCTTACTTTTTCTCATACATTTGCAACTTTCTTTCAAAAATTGATGGCTTTTTTGTAAATTTGCAACTTTTTTCTGATAAACTTGTCATGAATCGCCCTTTTCAAGGGCTACTGAAGGACCCCAAATGCACACTGTGGTTTCTGCACATTTACATAAAGACAGACAGGAATGCTAACATACACAAAATAATAAAGCGCTCGACGAGAGCGAGGCTCAACGTCACAGGGGGACATAAGCCAAGAACGCCAAGCAAAGTGGCAGAATCCAGCCGGAGCACTCCAAAAGACAGCAGGGCTCACAGCTGGAAATAAAAAGGGAAAACTAACCTGGACGGAGCTCTCCTCTCTCCTCGACATCAGGACCCAAACACACTCGGTGACTTGTTCAGCTCCTGAGGACAGGTAGCAGTGATAGAAGGACACGACAACAGAGAGAGGTTGTCGTGCCCTTTTATACGTTACATAGTGCGGCAGCAAAGGGATAGCAGCACTCAGAGCAGTAGTAAATAAGATAATAAGATTATATAAGAACTGGACACGATTTCAGACCTTCTGTGCTTAAACAGGTCATTTTTTTTTTCCTGGTGATTTTGTGCCATTTTCATGTAACTTTTTTTGTTAGTTTGCAGCCCTTTGCATAAGCAGTACGATCTGTGTTTTTCCACTTTTCCTCTGGTGCACTCCTGGTGCACAACTTCGGCTTCTCATGTTTCGTCCTTTCATTCCTTCAAAATATATGCATATATTGTAACACCTCTGTGGGATCTACTGGATATTTTTTTATACATTATAATATATATATTTTTTATGTTTTTCCTCCGTTCTTCAGTTTGGGTCTCTTCATTTGTAAAGGACATTTCAAGGTAAGACAGCTGTGTTTTATATTAAACTATTTTCCTTCTTGCAATGCTCTTAACTTTAGTGTTGTGTGTTTTAAAGTTGCTCATTTGCAATAAGTCGCTGCCATCCATTTCAAAGTGAAATGCTGGTTCCACGTTGTCGAAGCCATGCAGGGTTTAAATGACACCAACATCTGGTTTGACCTTTGGATTATCTTAGCGACTTTGAGCCGTTTGTGGTATACTGACTTGGCCGTTTTATACAAAGGTGGACTCTTCAACACTTGAGACATTTAACTGGAACAGCAACCTCTTAAAGATGAAGCCAAAGTAAAATTTTAACATTTTTGTATGGAATCTGGTCCGTCCCATGAATGGTACTTGGAATGTTTGAGTGCAGGTGATCCGCAGGCAGAACTTCATTAAGGAATCCAGAGATTTTCATTCTTAAATGCTCCCAGTTGTATTCAGATTGATTGATTTTAGTTCAAGTCTTAATTAAGTTGGTTGCAAATACTCTGCTTGTTTGAACTAAGATCTAAATGTGATCAAATGAAATTGTGTGTTAAACGGCATATTGTATGATATAGTGTAGTTAGAAATGTACTTTAAGTCAGTTAACATTATTCTTAAAACGATGTTTCAAAAACTCAAAGCAATCAGAAAGTGGCCATAAGGACTGGAAGAGAAGCAAAAAAAAAAAGAAAAGAAGCAAAATTCAGCAAAATTTAAAACAAAGTGTCATGGGTTTAAGTGTCCCCTGAAGTTTATGTTTCCTGAAAGTGTGACTTAGATTAACCACTATAATTCAATAAGTGACTCGTTAAACACTCATGGCTGCTTTGTTCATTCACAGACCAGAATATTCAGGCTGTTATCCTGTTAAATCGAAGGGAATCTTGGTTCTTTTGCATGTTCTTTTGTTGTAAAATTGTGTTAACAGGTCTGAGGAGTTGTTAGTTCCTGTCCAGCAGGTGAGTTTTGGGGGGTGGTGGTGGTATCAGTGCTGCTGTTAAAGCCACACCACCCTTTAAGCCTTTGGTTTCCATCTCAGCAGCAGCTCTGTTTGAATTGTCCTCAGAAGGGAACATGTAAATGGACAGAGGTGTGAAGTTTGTCCCAGCTGTTCCCACTGATGTCATGGAGGGTAATCTGTTGAGTGTCATGTGTTTACTCCTCCTGGGTTAACTGGATTATTTCTGCTGCTGTGGATCACCTATTCCTCTTCTTCTTCTCCTTTTTCCTGTTGATTAGTGCAGATCTGCAGGATTTAACACCACCAAACACCACCGTTTAGTTCCTCCTCATGGCTGTCATTTAAAAATGGCCAACACATGCCAATTTATCACATCCCTTTTCATGTAAATTAGAAACATTCTGTTGTAAATGTGAGGATTTTTCTCATACATTTGCAGGATTTTCCTGCAGAGTTACAGCCATTTTACTCAGAAATGTGCAGCTTCTTACTTGAAAATTAGCAGCTTTTTATTATTCATAATTTTGCAGCTTTCTCCTCATGAATTTAGAACTTTTCTTACTCTTGAATTTGCATTTTCAACCCCCCCCCCCAAAAAAAAACTTAAATTTGCAGCATTTTACTCAAATCTTATATTTGCAGCATTTTGTTCATAAATTTGTAGCGTTTTAGGTCATAAACAGTTGGAAATTTACACCTTTTTTGTCTTTTTGCTAAAGTTGCAGCTTTTTACCCATAAAATTCCACTTTTTTGGTCAGAAATTGGCAGCTTTTAACTGAGACTTACATCCCTCCTTTTCTTTTATTGTCAGGTCAGGCATTGGCTAGCTTGCTACCGGATAACCATGAAAACCGGTACTACCTGTCTCATGGACCAGGCCGCGGGCAACTCAACCGGCATCCCCACCCTTCCAAGGGTGTGGAGGGTGAAACAGGGCATCCTGGCAAAACTAAAAACAATATCTGCCACAGGTCTGTGGTAGACCACTCCCAGTTACACGGGGTGAGACTGGACACCCTGGCAGATAAACACATCTGTCGCAAGGTCTGTCATGGACTGTGCCAGTCGGTGCATCGTTACATGCACTACACAAAGAGCAGAGATAAACAAACCTATCATCTGATCAGTCACTGCAACAGATGCTGGAGTCAGTTTGTCTTGGCCTGTCCTTGCCACTGATAATACCTTTATCTGCCAAGAATGTGCTGCTAGTCCAGCAAAAGCTAGTGGTACTCAAATACTTTGCAAGCAGTTTCATGAAATGGTCTGACAAGATAACCAAAATAGAAGTGTTGAAAAGAGCTGGTCTACCATCAATGGAGGACATGCTAATATAGATGAACCTGAGATGGCTCGGACATGTTGAGAGGATGGACCACCAGCGTCTCCCTCAGCAGTTACTCTACTAACAGTTATGCGAGGGCAAACACAATGAGGGTAGACCAAGACTCAGATTTAAAGACACTGTAAAAAGAAACTTGAAGAAGTTGGATATAGACAGGAGTTCCTGGCAGCGGAAGGCTAAGGACAGAGCTGCGTGGAGGAATCTGATCAGACCTAAATGAAACAGTCATTGTCACCCACGACAGACTGCTATGATGATGATGAGTAGGTGATAGGTGTGGATGCATGAGTGGAGAAAATAACAGGTTGAATGACAGGTGTGCAGCTCCGAACGGTTTGACAGCCAGAAGCTACACAGTGGATCAAAATAAAACAAAGAGGAAACCATAATGAAACAGCAACAAAACAACCCCAAAATGTAAACATAACTGCAAATACAAAATTACAATAACTGGACAGGATAAACAGACAGAAAAGGACAAAGCTCAACTGAAGTCTGGGCATGGCGCCCATCTATGTCCTGGAATGCAATTTTTCTCATAAATTAGCAACTTTTTTCTTTGAAATTCGAAACTTTTTCCTCATAAATTTTTCCACTTTTTACTCTGAAACTAGCAAATTTTTCATAAATTTGCAATTTCTCTGAAATGCGTGACTTTTTCTTTGTAATTTGCAACTTTTTTCTCTGAAATTTGAAACTTTTTTCTCATAAACTTGTGACTTTTTTCTCTGAAATTTCTATCTTTTTTTTTTAAATTTGGGGATTTCTTTTCTTGTAAATTTTCAGCATTTTTCCCTCATGAACTTGCAACTTTTACTTGTAAATTTATGAAATTTTTCCTAATAAATTTGCAACTTTTTTCTGAAAAATGTAATGTTTTCATAAATCAGAAACTTTTCTCTGAAATTTGCAACTTTTTTCCTCTGAAATTTGTAATTTTTTTCTCAGAAATTTGCTAATTTTTCATAAATTTCCAATATCTCTGAAACTTGCGACTTCTCTGTAATTTGCAACTTTTTCTCTCAAATTTTTAAATTTTTTTCTCATAAACCTGACTTTTTTTTCTGAAATTTCAGCTTTTTTGTAAATTTGGGGATTTTTTTCTTGTAAATTTTCTAATTTTTTTCCTCATGAACTTGCAACTTTTTTCTTGTGTATTTGTGACATTTTCCACAATAAATTAGAAACTTTTTGTCTGATATTTGAAGCTTTTTTCCTCACAAACTTGTGACTTTTTTCTCTGGAATGTGAAACTTTTTTCTCATAACTTTGCAAATTTTTTTCTCTGAAATTTGCTTTTTGTTTTAATGAATTTGAGGATTTTTTCTGGTAAATTTTCAACTTTCTTTCCTCATGAACTTGTAACTTTTTCTCGTAAATTTGCAACATTTTTTTCTAATAAATTTGCAACATTTTGTTCCTCTGAAATTTGCAACGTTTACATAAATTTCCAACTTTTCTCTGAAATTTTGAACTTTTTTTCTTCGAAATTAGTAATTTTTTTCTCTGAAATTTGAAGTTTTATCTTTGAAATTTGCAAATTTTTCATAAATTTGTAAGTTTTTTCTTTGAAATTTGCAAATTTTACATAAATTTGTAAGTTTTTTCTTTGAAATTGGCAAGTTTTTCCATAAATTTGCAACTTTTTTTTGAAATTTGCAACATTTTTGTAAATTTGCAACTTTTTTTTTGAAATTTGCAACATTTTTGTAAATTTGCATTTTTTCTCATAAACTTGGAACTTCAATTTGCAACTTTTATCTTAATAAGTTTGCAACTTTTTTCTTCTAAATTTGTGACAAATTTTAATTGAAAATTTGCTATTTTTTTCCTCATAAATTCACGACTTTTTTCATCATAAAATTGCACTTTAATTTGTTTTTCTCAATTTAAAGGGTTTGAACTCTTCCCATAGGGGCCCCCAAATACAGTCCTACATTGGGACCCACTAAAAGCTAGAAACAGCCCTGTCTGCCACTGTGGACTGCACAGAAAAAGCGGCTGCAGGGTATGACTATAACCCAGCAGATACATTTTGGCTGAATGTACAATGTGATTTAAATCTAATTGCAGATTGTAGCTTATTGCTTTCCCCGTCTTCCAAAGGACCCCTTTCCCCCCTTTCCTCAGTATGCAAAGGCACTCCCTCCTCAGACACCTTTTATTAATTCTCTCCTGTTTAATCAGAGACCTGGGAGGTAGAGCAGACGTTGCTCAGGCTGTTAGGATGACAAATGAAATGCCAGGGTAGAAAAATGGACTGAAATTCATCCTCTCTTGGAATTTGTGTTCACATCCATGCATTGTTCTTCTTCAGGGATAATGGATGGGATGGTGGAGGGTGGCACAGAATTCCAATAAATAGTTAATGTTGCAAAAAAAAGAAAAAGGTACTTGTTAGAGCTCACTGGTGCTGTGGCGGTTTGAAAAGTGCAACGGAAACGTCAGTGAATAAAACCTGAAGATGTCACTGGCAAAATGTGTGTCTCAGTATTACTGAAGTCAGGGTCATTCCTAGGTTTTGGGGGGCAATATGAAAGATTTTGTAATGGGCAATAATTCAAACCCAGTACAAGGTGGAAACAACATCTGTATATATGTATATAGATAACTTATAAAAAATAAAATGGATCATTGTCTAGAACAGGGGTCTCCAATCTGGGACTCCTGGAACATTCAGGTTTCTGTGGGATATTTTCTAATTTCACTTCTTAATTGGTCCAAAGATTTGCAAATAATTTGTCATTGTTGTGCATGTGTTCTGTAGGCACCCTTGCACCCATGTACAACAACAGCAAATTATTTGCAAATCTTTGGACCAATTAAGAAGTGAAATTAGAAAATTTCCCACAGAAACCTGAATGGTCCAGGAGCCCCAGATTGGAGACCCCTGGTCTAGACCAACATAAAAAAAATAAATAAATAAAAATAAATCAATACATAGAATAAAAATTTAACTAGCATCCATGTAAATGTTGTAAAATGTAGTTGCAAATTTACATGAAAAAAGTTACAAATTTACATGAAAAAAGTTGGGGGAAAAGTTGACAAAATTTACAAAAAAAATGTCCAAAATTGTTGCAAAGTAATGAAAAAAAGCAGAAAACTAATGAGAAAAAGTTGCAAATTAATGAGAAAAAAGTTCTAAATTAATGAGGAAAAAGTTGCAGATTAATGAGAAAAAGAAAGAAAAAAGTTGCAAATGTATGAGAAAAAGTTACAAATTTACATGAAAAAAGTTACAAATTTACATGAAAAAGTTGGGGGAAAAGTTGACAAAATTTACAAAAAAAATGTCCAAAATTGTTGCAAAGTAATGAAAAAAAGCAGAAAACTAATGAGAAAAAGTTGCAAATTAATGAGAAAAAAGTTCTAAATTAATGAGGAAAAAGTTGCAGATTAATGAGAAAAAGAAAGAAAAAAGTTGCAAATGTATGAGAAAAACGCCTCCCACTTGAGGTGTTTCAGGCACGTCCCACTGGGAGGAGACCCCGGGGCAGACCCAGGACTCGGTGGAGAGACTATGTCTCCCAGCTAGTCTGGGAACGCCTTGGTATCCCCTCTGAAGAGCTGGAGCAGGTGGCTGGGGAGAGGGAAGTCTGGGCTTCTCTGCTTGAACTGCTGCCTCCGCGACCCGGACCTCCGGAAAAGCGGTAGAAGATGGATGGATGGATGGATGTATGAGAAAAAGTTACAAATTTACATGAAAAAGGTTAAAAATTTACATGAAAAAGTTGGGGGAAAAGTTGACAAAATTTACAAAAAAATGTCCAAAATTGTTGCAAAGTAATGAAAAAAAGCAGAAAACTAATGAGAAAAAGTTGGAAATTAATGAGAAAAAAGTTCTAAATTAATGAGGAAAAAGTTGCAGATTAATGAGAAAAAGAAAGAAAAAAGTTGCAAATGTATGAGAAAAAGTTACAAATTTACATGAAAAAAGTTACAAATTTACATGAAAAAGTTGGGGGAAAAGTTGACAAAATTTACAAAAAAAATGTCCAAAATTGTTGCAAAGTAATGAAAAAAAGCAGAAAACTAATGAGAAAAAGTTGCAAATTAATGAGAAAAAAGTTCTAAATTAATGAGGAAAAAGTTGCAGATTAATGAGAAAAAGAAAGAAAAAAGTTGCAAATGTATGAGAAAAACGCCTCCCACTTGAGGTGTTTCAGGCACGTCCCACTGGGAGGAGACCCCGGGGCAGACCCAGGACTCGGTGGAGAGACTATGTCTCCCAGCTAGTCTGGGAACGCCTTGGTATCCCCTCTGAAGAGCTGGAGCAGGTGGCTGGGGAGAGGGAAGTCTGGGCTTCTCTGCTTGAACTGCTGCCTCCGCGACCCGGACCTCCGGAAAAGCGGTAGAAGATGGATGGATGGATGGATGCATGAGAAAAAGTTACAAATTTACATGAAAAAGGTTAAAAATTTACATGAAAAAGTTGGGGGAAAAGTTGACAAAATTTACAAAAAAATGTCCAAAATTGTTGCAAAGTAATGAAAAAAAGCAGAAAACTAATGAGAAAAAGTTGGAAATTAATGAGAAAAAAGTTCTAAATTAATGAGGAAAAAGTTGCAGATTAATGAGAAAAAGAAAGAAAAAAGTTGCAAATGTATGAGAAAAAGTTACAAATTTACATGAAAAAGGTTAAAAATTTACATGAAAAAGTTGGGGGAAAAGTTGACAAAATTTACAAAAAAATGTCCAAAATTGTTGCAAAGTAATGAAAAAAAGCAGAAAACTAATGAGAAAAAGTTGGAAATTAATGAGAAAAAAGTTCTAAATTAATGAGGAAAAAGTTGCAGATTAATGAGAAAAAGAAAGAAAAAAGTTGCAAATGTATGAGAAAAAGTTACAAATTTACATGAAAAAGGTTAAAAATTTACATGAAAAAGTTGGGGGAAAAGTTGACAAAATTTACAAAAAAATGTCCAAAATTGTTGCAAAGTAATGAAAAAAAGCAGAAAACTAATGAGAAAAAGTTGGAAATTAATGAGAAAAAAGTTCTAAATTAATGAGGAAAAAGTTGCAGATTAATGAGAAAAAGAAAGAAAAAAGTTGCAAATGTATGAGAAAAAGTTACAAATTTACATGAAAAAGGTTAAAAATTTACATGAAAAAGTTGGGGGAAAAGTTGACAAAATTTACAAAAAAATGTCCAAAATTGTTGCAAAGTAATGAAAAAAAGCAGAAAACTAATGAGAAAAAGTTGGAAATTAATGAGAAAAAAGTTCTAAATTAATGAGGAAAAAGTTGCAGATTAATGAGAAAAAGAAAGAAAAAAGTTGCAAATGTATGAGAAAAAAGTTACAAATTTACATGAAAAAGTTGGGGGAAAAGTTGACAAAATTTACAAAAAAAAATTGTCCAAAATTGTTGCAAAGTAATGAAAAAAAGCAGAAAACTAATGAGAAAAAGTTGGAAATTAATGAGAAAAAAGTTCGAAATTAATGAGGAAAAAGTTGCACATTAATGAGAAAAAAAGAAGGAAATTAAGAAAAAGTTGCAAATGTGTGAGAAAAAATTGCATATTTACATGAAAAAAGTTGCAGATTTATGAGAAAAAAGAAACAAATTAGTGAGAAAAAGTTGTGAAATTTATGAGAAAAAAATGCAAATCTGTAAGAAAAGTTACAAATTTCCCCTCAAAAATATTTGTTTTGCATGTATCCTTAGCACTTGTGCTTAAAATGCATTTTATTCAGTTATGTAACATGATGCAGAAAGGTTTATGGTGATATTGGGGGGGGCATTCTGTTTTTTCCAACCCCCCCCCCCCCCCCCCCCGCCCCCCGATTTGCGCCTATGGCTCCACAGTGAAGAACAGACGCGTCTCACCTTATTCTGGCTCATTTTCTTATCTCTCCCTGCATGACAGCTGGAACCTGGAAGCTGGAAGCTCAGTGACGTGAATCAGTACAAATACGGATTTCACGGCTCGTCCCGGTGTTGCGCCAGCTTCTTCATTATTCTCTGCGTGTCTTGTGCCATTCTGTCTTACTTTGTTACATTTTGTCGTGATAGCCAGGTGTATTGGGGTGCTAACATTAGATGCTCAGGGTGGTCACAGGTCACAGCTCCAAACTTGGAGAGAAGTCTGCTAGATTAGCTGCTAGATGCGTGTTTATGTCTCTTTTCTATATATTCAATCAATTCCCGCTAGACGCATGTTTTCCTAACCCGACTGTCCATCAACACTTGACCAGACATTCCATTTGTGTAGGCTGTTTTAGCTTATTTTATTATAGTTTTTATACTCTGGACTGAAAACCTGCTTGATCAGTAATGGTCAGCTGCCAGTAGCAAAGTTAAGGCCTGTACTTGATGCAGGGGTCGTGTGTGATGTCACTGAGCCCCTGCAAGCTCGCATGCAGGCATGTGGGACACCTTGAGTTTTCACAGTAAGTGATGATGATTTTATCTGTTATTTTAAGAGATCAAACTAAAAACAAGTACATTTATCTTGATTTCAGAGTAGATTTTGAGGTTCTTTTATTGGCTTTTGATGGTTTTAAACCCTGATAATTCATCAGAATTGCTTTTACGTTGTGAGCCTTCATGAACCCTCAGGTCTTCAGGTTACGGTTTGTTAATCATCCCTAAAGTCAGAACTGAAACTCACGGTGAAACGGAGACATGATGGTCCACGTCTGTGGAACAGCCTTCCTGAAGACCTGAGCGCTGCAGAGAGTCTTGAGACTTTTAAAACCAAACTAAAGACCCACCTTTTTGACCTGGTTTTTATTTAAATTGATATTCACTTTTCTCCCATTTTACCTTTTCTTACACCTTTTATCCTGGTCTAACTATTTTTGACTTAGTTTTTTTTAACTTGTTACTGGTTGGTTTAATGTCTTATTACTGCTGGTTTTTCCTTACTGATAGCACCTCAGTTCAGTTTTAATGTTTTACATGGTGGTTTTTACATGGTTTTATATGGTAGGCCCATTAGTTGGTGTGTTGTGAGTGTGTGTGAGTGTGTGTGTGAGTGTGTGTGAGTGTGTGTGTGTGTTGGTGTCTGTTGCTTATTACTTTGTGCAGCACTTTGAGCTGCTACATTGCATGAAAAGTGCTTTATAAATAAAGTCTGATTGATTGATTTACTACATTTCATCATATGGAGATTCCCATTTTTGCTGTTTAAAACAGTGAATTCATTTAAAAAAAAAATCTTGATTGTTTTTCCCTGGATAAAAAAGCAAAACATCTGCGCCAAAACGGATGCGTAAACATCAGACAGCACCGAATGAGTCTGTGCACTAGATAGGAGAGGAGAAAAAAGCAGACAGAGCCGCAGGTTGCAGACCCCTGACCTCTGCTCCCAGTTTAGAGAAACGTGCTGGTAAAGAGAAAAAAAAAAAGTTTTCTAGGACGGAAACATGTTTACTCCACATTGCATCATCAACAATGAGCAGCAGGACCTCTGAATCTGTGAGCACAAACTCTTCCGTGAAAGAGAAGCCTGTTTTTTTCCCCCTCTTGTCACCCAGCATTTGATACAGGACAGAAGGGAGGTGACCTTGTCCTGACGGCTGTTTCAGGTTTGGGCAGCAGCTCACCGGGGTCTCCGGCAGCTTTAGACAAGCTTTGCGAACTGATGAGAGCTGCAGCTGTGGTTCAAAAAAAGAACATTCCTGCTTTTGAGTAACAGAAGAGGAGGGCACCAACACTTTTTGGGGGTTAAAATAAAGTATTAATGTGGTTTCTTTTAACCACCGAAACATCCAGGGAGGTAGAATAAAAATGTCAGAATAAAAGACAAAAGTGGGCAGTGAGTCATTACATTCACTCAAGCACGTCAAGTAATTTTGTCACAAAATTGTACTTTTATCAGCAGTTTTATTGAAGAATACTTTTTACTCTGAAGTACATTTGTGAAGAAGATCCTGTAGTTTTACTGAAGTACATTTGGCCATACTCTTTGAATTATTACTGATTTCACTGATTTAAATTGAATGAGTCATCGTATTATTCCTAACAAGTTTGATATTTGTTTTTCTGCTGTGGTTTGGGAGATATTTGATTCATTATTGGTGAGAGCAAAACTGGATTTATACTACAATGTTTGGACTGACATTTACTGACATTCTGGCAAACGTCTGGCTCTGCTGGCAAAAGCTGGTAAAAGTTTAAGATAGTTGATGTTCGCTGGTGAACACTGGCGAATGAAAATTTTCAACTGGCTGAAAATTTACTGACGTATGGAAATAAACGTTGGTGAAAGTTGTGCTCAGTTTGTAAAAGTTCCTGAGCGCTGGGCTGTTGTGCAGAGCTAGCCTAAGTTGGCCTAAGTTGGGCTCCATTGGCAAACGTCGACTGAAATGTTGGCGGAAGCAGATGTTTTTGGAAAAAACTCACTTTTCATACATGCATGGACACAGATGAAAGCACAGCGGATGTGCCAAAAACCCAGGAGAAATGCTGAAGCTGTGTCGCTGTCCATGCTGCTGGAATGCCAAAAGCCCAGAGAAGCAAAAATATAAATAATCCCCAAAAGATGTGACAGCCCAAAAGAAAAAAAACTCCTCATTGTAAAATGTACCATTTTCATTTTCTGCTCTGTGCATAATCCTCAAAGATTTATTGGTTCGATTTCAAATGTGGGGATCAAAAAGCACTGATGTGATGTCAAAAAGTAAAGTACATATAATGCAATTAAAAAAAAAAACTACTGTGTGTCATGTTATAGTTCCTTGAGGCATCGTTTTGTATAAACTTTTTCTTGCCTCAGTGAAAATAGGCCATTCAGTGTCTCTCTCTGTGCAGTCTCAACTTCAGTCCAAGCAGGGATAATAAACCTAAAATTGTCCAATGAATCTGACAAAAAACATCTGCTTGTCTAAACACATCTGCTTCAACCAGCATTTCAGTCGACGTTCGCCGATGGAGCCCAACTTAGGCCAACTTAGGCGAGCTCTGCACAACTTAGCCCAGCACTCAGGAACTTTTACAAATTGAGCACAACTTTCACCAACTTGTATTTCCATACGTTGGTAAATTTTCAACATTTTGGAAAATTTTCAACAAACAGCGTTTGCTAGTGTTTGCTAATGACCACCAATTATCATTAACTTTTACCAACTTTTGCCAGCAAAGCCAGACATTTCCCAAACAGTCAGTAAACCTCGATCCAAACATTGTAGTGTGATTCCAACTTTACAGAGGGAATGGACAAGCTAAGGCTGTATTTAAGAACCCGATAATAGACTCATAATCACTATGTGGTGGTAACATAATCATGGGTGCGTAAAGGACTTCTTCAATGCAGCTAACAAGGTAATTAGCCGCCATGCACATGATGTGTCCCATAAACCCTCAAGTGGTATGCGTTGTGAACACTAGACGATGCTCATTTTGTGTGAGATGACAATATTCCTGTTCTTTTTTTATATTATGCTCATTTACTACCACACTCTTGCATAATATTGCTTAATTATGAGCCTTGTCGGTAAATGGCGTTCACTTATATAGTGCTTTTTCTCATCTCATCTCTAGATGACCAAAGCGCTTTACAGATCCTGCTATCCACCCATTCCCACACTGATGGCGGCAGAGCTGCCACACACCGGCGTTGGCCTGACCCACCAGGAGCAACTGGGGGTTCAGTGTCTTGCTCAAGGACACTTCAACATGCAGACTGCAGACAGAGTGGGAATCGAACCCCTGACCCTCCGATCAGTAGTCGGCCACACTATACCTGTGCCACAGCCGCCTAGTAAGAAGAAGGGAGGAAAAAAAACGGCAAAAAAATGGAAAACCAACATAAAAAGTTCAATCAACTTTGACACTGATTTAAGGTGAAACTGCCCAGCCCTAGTGGGATGTGTTGTCAATACATTTATCCTAATTCTACACAACCTGAATAAATAAAAGTTATATATACAGTGGGGCAAAAAAGTATTTAGTCAGCCACCAATTGTGCAAATTCTCCCACTTAAAAGATGAGAGAGGTCTCCAATTTTCATCATAGGTATACGTCAACTATGAGAGACAAAATGAGAAAAAAAAATCCAGAAAATCACATTGAAGGATTTTTAATGAATTAATTGGTAAATTAAGTATTTGGTCAATAACAAAAGTTCATCTCAATACTTTGTTATATACCCTTTGTTGGCAATGACAGAGGTCAAACGTTTTCTGTAAGTCTTCACAAGGTTTTCACACACTGTTGCTGGTATTTTGGCCCATTCCTCCATGCAGATCTCCTCTAGAGCAGTGATGTTCTGGGGCTGTCGCTGGGCAACATGGACTTTCAACTCCCTCCAAAGATTTTCTGTGGGGTTGAGATCTGGAGACTGGCTAGGCCACTCCAGGACCTTGAAATGCTTCTTACGAAGCCACTCCTTCGTTGCCCGAGTGGTGTGTTTGGGATCATTGTCATGGTGAAAGACCCAGCCACGTTTCATCTTCAATGCCCTTGCTGATGGAAGGAAGTTTTCACTCAAAATCTCACAATACATGGCCCCATTCATTCTTCCCTTTACATGGATCAGTTGTCCTGGTCCCTTTGCAGAAAAACAGCCCCAAAGCATGATGTTTCCACCCCCATGCTTCACAGTAGGTATGGTGTTCTGTCTCCTCCAAACACGACAAGTTGAGTTTTTACAATAAAGTTCTATTTTGGTTTCATCTGACCATATGACATTCTCCCAGTCCTCTTCTGGATCATCCAAATGCTCTCTAGCAAACTTCAGACGGGCCTGGACATGTACTGGCTTAAGCAAGGGGACACGTCTGGCACTGCAGCATTTGAGTCCCTGGCGGCGTAGTGTGTTACTGATGGTAGCCTTTGTTACTTTGGTCCCAGCTCTCTGCAGGTCATTCACTAGGTCCCCCCGTGTGGTTCTGGGATTTTTGCTCACCGTTCTCGTGATCATTTTCACCCCACGGGGTGAGCTCTTGCGTGGAGCCCCAGATCGAGGGGGATTATCAGTGGTCTTGTATGTCTTCCATTTTCTAATAATTGCTCCCACAGTTGCTTTCTTCACACCAAGCTGCTTACCTATTGCAGATTCAGTCTTCCCAGCCTGGTGCAGGTCTACAATGTTGTTTCTGGTGTCCTTTGACAGCTCTTTGGTCTTGGCCATAGTGGAGTTTGGAGTCTGACTGTTTGAAGTTGTGGACAGGTGTCTTTTATACTGATAACAAGTTCAAACAGGTGTCATTAATACAGGTAACGAGTGGAGGACAGAGGATCCTCTTAAAGAAGAAGTTACAGGTCTGTGAGAGCCAGAAATCTTGCTTGTTTGTAGGTGATCAAATACTTATTTTACCAAGGAATTTACCAATTTATTCATTAAAAATCCTTCAATGTGATTTTCTGGATTTTTTTTTCTCATTTTGTCTCTCATAGTTGAGGTATACCAATGATAAAAATTGGAAACCTCTCTCATCTTTTAAGTGGGAGAACTTGCACAATTGGTGGCTGACTAAATACTTTTTTGCCCCACTGTATATATATATATATACAGTATATATGTATATATATATATATATATATATATATATATATATATATATATATATATACCGTATATATATATACACACACACACACAGTGGTGTGAAAAAGTATTTGCTGCTTTCCTGATTTCTCATTTTTTTTATTTGTTTCTCACACTTAAATGTTTCAGATCCAGGAGTGCGAGTGTGGGATTGTATGGGGGAGAGGGCGAGCCAGAGTGAATGAGTGTGTGTGGGTGAGTACAACAGCATGAGGGTGTGAACGCGTGGGAATGGGTGTGTGTGCTGGTTGGGAGGTGCTGGATTGAAGGGGTAGTGCCTCTTGGCTATGTGGGGTCCCCTGGATGGGGGGGGGATTCTTTGGGCATGGGGGTCCCTGGGGTGTGCGGCGGTGGTGCTGGGGTGGGGGCAGGCCCGCTGTGGGGGTGCCTGGGGGGGGCTCATGCCGGGGCCACCGGCCAGACTCTGGTCCAGAGGGTGGGGGCACCGGCCTCCTGGCATCTGGGGCCTGGGGGCTGCCGTTGGCTCCGCTGGGGGGTTGAGGGGTTGGTCAGTCTGGGGCTGTGGGCCCGCCGCAGTGGCCGCCTGGCGGCCTGGCCTCCCTCGGCCATTCCTCCTGGGGCAGATGCCTGGCTCTCCTGGGGCTTGTTGGTCTTGAACATTCGTGCTCTGTGGGGATTGGTGGAGTTGTCCTGCTTGTTTGGGGTTTCGGGGGGGGGGGGTGGTTATTGTGACTGGCCGCCCTCTTTGTATGCTTCCTGACAAACCACTCACATGCACACACTTATTTTGGATGCGCTCTCACATACACGCACACAGATGCCCACACACTCTCCTTTAACAGGTGCGGGTACCAGACTCGTGTTGAAACCTCTTCGGTGGAAGAAGCAGTCTGTCTTCTGTTTTAGTTGTTGGTTTGTTTGCCTTCTTTGTCTGTTCCTCTCCCTTTTCTTTCCCCCTCCCCACAACTCCTTTCCCCATTCCCCTCCTGTTGGGTCCTTCATGGGTTTACCCATGAATTAATAATAATAATTTAAATAAAGCATTAAAAGTTATTACAAGAGGAGTTTTTAACTATTTATATATATATATATATATATATATATATATATATATATATATATATATATACACTACCGTTCAAAAGTTTGGGGTCACTTAGAAATTTCCTTATTTTTGAAAGAAAAGCATTTTTTTTCTATGAAGATAACTTTAAACTAATCAGAAATACACTCTATACATTGCTAATGTGGTAAATGACTATTCTAGCTGAAAATGTCTGGTTTTTGGTGCAATATCTACATAGGTGTATAGAGGCCCATTTCCAGCAACTATCACTTCAGTGTTCTAATGGTACAATGCGTTTGCTCATTGCGTCAGAAGGCTAATGGATGATTAGAAAACCCTTGTGCAATCATGTTAGGTCTGCAATGCTGTAATTGCTGCAAATGGAGGATTCTTTGACGAAAGCAAAGTTTGAAGGAAAAAATTATTATTTCAAATACAAATCATTATTTCTAACCTTGTCATTGTCTTGACTATATTTTCAATTCATTTTACAACTCATGGTGGTAAATAAGTGTGACTTTTCATGGAAAACACAAAATAATTGTCTGGGTGACCCCAAACTTTTGAACGGTAGTGTATATACACGTACTGTATAAAGCTCCTTTTGGCAAAGCAAATCTGTTTGGCACAGTAAGGGTAACAGATTTCTGTTCTGCTCACCTAGCTGCCTGACAGGACAAGGGAAAAAAAATGTTTGAGATCATCAACCAAATTTAAATATTAGACAAAGATAACACAAGTAAACACAAAATGCAGTTTTTTAATTAAGGTGTTTATTATTAAGGGGAAATAATCCAAACCTATATGGCCCTGTGTGAAAAGGTGATTGCCCCCTAAACCTAATAACTGGTTGGGCCACCCTTGGCAGCAACAACTGCAATCAAGCGTTTACGATAACTGGCAATGAGTCTTTCACAGTGCTGTGGAGGAATTTTGGCCCACTCATCTTTGCAGAATTGTTGTAATTCAGCCACATTGGAGGGTTTTTGAGCATGAACCGCCTTTTTAAGGTCATGCCACAGCATGTCAATCCGATTCAGGTCAGGATTTTGTCTAGGCCACTCCAAAGTCTTCATCTTGTTTTTCTTAAGCCATTCAGAGGTGGACTTGCTGGTGTGTTTTGGATCATTGTCCTGCTGCAGAACCCAAGTGCACTTCAGCTTGAGGTCACAAACAGATGGCCGGACATTCTCCTTCAGGATTTTTTGGTGGACAGCAGAATTCATGGTTCCATTTACCACAGCAATTCTTCCAGGTCCTGAAGCTGCAAAACAGCCACAGACCATCACACTACCACCACCATATTTTACTGTTGGTATGATGTTCTTTTTCTGAAATACTGTGTTACTTTTATGCCGGATGTAATGGGAAACACACCTTCCAAAAACTTCAACTTTTGTCTCGTCAGTTCACAGAGTATTTTCCCAAAACTCTTGGGGCTCATCAAGATGTTTTCTGGCAAAACTGAGATGAGCCTTTTATGTTCTTTCTGCTCAGCAGTGGTTTTCATCTTGTAACTCTGTCATGCAGGCCATTTTTCCCCAGTCTCTTTCTTATGGTGGAGTCATGAACACCGACCTTAACTGAGGGAAGTGAGGCCTTTAGTTCTTCTGTAACATCTATGAGGGTTAATTACAGGGAATGGGCTGTATTGTATGTACTACCATACAACACTGTGTAATAGGACAACGATGATAATGGACCAGTATCAGAGTCACCTAGATTCGACTACAACAGCAGTAATAAAATTTAGATAAAGAGACCACAGACCAGGAAGTGTGTTTAAAATACAGGCTTATTATTAAATGGACAAAAGAACAATGACATACATAAACATAGAATAAAACCATTTTTGTGTTTAGACCTTTTAGTTAGATTTAAAAAGATTTAGTTTTGTCTTATTTTAACAGGCTGCAACCTTTAGTTTATTTTAGTTCAGTTCAAGCTAGTTCTTTAACCTACTTGAGTTACCTCTGTTTTGTTCAAATTAGTTTAATTCTGTTTCATTTCAAGTTCCTTTCAAGTTTAGTATAGGAACCCTTTATGTTTAACCATTACCATTGTTTTGTTGTTTACAACCAAACAACATTGTACTGTAAACAATACCTTTACAGTATAATTGTGTATGGTCAATCAACTAAAATTGTAAAAAAAAAAATAAAAATACAAAACTCAAAACAATTGAGCAAAAGACTGAACAAATCTGTTAACCACAGAACAAAAGTCTTTTTTCTTTCAAGTCTACTAATTCTTTAGTTCTTCTGAATTAGCCATCCAGTGTTTTTATCCTGAATCCATTGTTTGTGGTAGACATGTGAATGGATCATACCAGTTCAGATGAAAACCATGCAACGTCCAGTAGAGGAGTGGTACTCTAGCTTCCTGGCTCATGCACAGTTCACACAAGGTCCCTTGGGTCACTCACCATCAGGTTCAAGCACATGTTCTCAAATCTTCAAATCCAGTCCTAATTCGACATATCTTCATCCCAACTTAAATTGGCCTAATGTAAACAACATAAAATAAGCATACATACTTAACATAAAATGCTAGGTAGCTCTAAAACTAAGAAAAAGTCAATTTGTAGTCTTAGTTAGTGCTTGTTAAGATGGCGCAGAAATGGTGGACAGAAAAAAAAAAAGAAGAAACAAGTCAGGGCTTTGATCTTTAAGCCACGCTTCAATTTGGCTGAAAATGTACCAAAATATTCACCATTTTCACATAAAATAACATAAATTCACAACCTTAGCTTTCCATTTGCCTAAAATAACCAATACATTTCACAAATATACTTTACAGAGAATAAAATACACGTTTTCAACTCATCAAGTCCCGATAAACACACGTACACAAATCTCCAGAACCCACGACTGGTTGGAAAACCCAACAATACCTTTGTAAAAGTGTAAAAATAACTTTTAGATAACTTTACACTCATTGCTTTACAGAAAAGAAATATTTTCCTTACTCACCAAGTTCAGTTAATTCAGGTACAACCAGGACAGGTTAGAAAACAACAACAACAACAACAACAAAAAACCTTCTTCAGAGTGCAAAAATAGCTTTTAGGTTAGTTTAGACTTCTCTCTCTCTATTTTACTCTTTTTTTCCCTCTCTCTCTGTAGCACTTTTAGTGTGTGTCTGCGTAATTCCCTTGGTTTGCACAGGAAAAGCCTGCAGCAATCCGATTGGCGGTTGCTTGTTGCATGAGCTATGCAGCAACGTACCCTTCAAAATTAAAGTCTAAATGTATTTCAGCTATCTTAAAACATAAATAACAATGAATTGGCATGTTTTAACATTTTTTTTACCCAAATAAAATGTAGTAACATGAAATATAACGTTGTAGATGTTTTCAGTAATATATAACCATATGATTTTATTTATTGGCTTTTTACATTCAAGCATTTATTGCTGTTTTTATTAACAGGTTTTTGTTAACCTCTGGGTTGTTGTTGTGGGATTTTTTGTGACCTCTTGGATGAGTCGTCGCTGCACTCTTGGGGTAATTTTGGCCGGCCAGCAACTCCTGGGAAGGTTCACCACTGATCCATGATTATTTGTGGATAATGGCTCTCACTATGGTTCGCTGGAGTCCCAAAGCTGTAGAAATGGCTTTATAACCTTTTCCAGACTGATAGATCTCAATTACTTTGTTTCTCATTGGTTCCTGAATTTCTCTGGATCGCAGCATGATGTCTACCTTTTGAGGATCTTTTGGTCTACTTCACTTTGTCAGGCAGGTCCTATTTAAGTGATTTCTTGATTGAGAACAGGTGTGGGAGTAATCAGGCCTGGGTGTGGCTTGAGAAATTGAATTCAGCTTTCCAAAGATGCAATAAACCACAGTTAATTTATGTTTTAATGGGGGGAAATCACTTTTTCACACAGAGCCATGTAGGTTTCCATTTTTTTACCCTTAATAATAAACACCTTTGTTTTAAAACTGCATTTTCTGTTTACTTGTGTTATTTTTGTCTCATATTTAAATTTGTTTGATGATCTGAAACATTTAAATGTGACAAAAATACAAAAAAAAATGAGAAATCAGGAAGGGGCAAACACTTTTTCACACCACTGTGTACATACAGCATAGTGACTCAAACACTTACATGCCACAAGTCATTTATTTTTTAACACAGTCAGTTTTTGTTTAAGTTGCAACCCTTTATTTCATCATTTATGCTGAGGGAAGCCGTTTCTTTTATTTCGACGGGGTGAATTTGGTTTATTTCCACCAAAACTGGGTGAGCATCCCCTCAGAGAAATCTCCAAAGCATATGTCGTGCTGCCTGTCCCAGAAACTACAATCAAACCACATCACTTCTGTGCCAGTTTAACACGTGGCTGGGCTGGCACGTCATGAAATACGTTTTTATTCCAGTGGTGTTAAAATGTATCCTAGCAGCTGAAAAATATTTTTAATAAGTTCAAACCCAGAAAGAATGTCCCTGGTTTAAAAATAGTGATGATCCAGCAGAATGAATGCCGGCGTGAACTCCGAGCACACCCGGGTGCTTCCAAATGCTCGGCTGATTTGTTGGTAAATGTCTGTTTTAGTGAAATATTAAGTGATTTCAGAAAGGGATGCATGGTGAGTGGAGGGAAAATCAAAGGGAAAACATTTCAGGTTCTCAGTCCTAACTAACTGTTATTGACAACGATAAAAAAAACCAACATCCACAGGTTATGTTTTTTGTCGTCTATTTGTTATTAAAAAAAAATATGCCGATCGCTCAGCACTGCGTGTAGTCATGAATAAGGCAATGAGCATTTAAATGAATGAAAACAAGAGGAGGTTGTTCAGAATCCCACTTAGATTTAAAACAGCTGCCATCCCCGGGACCCACTCCATTACTGACTGACAGTGGACTGATAATGGAAAATAGTTACAGCTTTCTGCTGAATTTCAAAACTTACACTTGGCTTTCAAAGTTCCTTATTATGTTAGAACTTGCTGACTATCAAAATAAACATAATATTGTATTTAAATAATTATCTTGATGTATTTTTAAAAGAAAATGTGCAGTATCTTGAGACTGTTGGTTTCATTTTTGTTCCTTTTAATTCTGTGCTTTAGTAGGCACAATAATAAAGAGCAAAATTAAAGAACCTTAAGGCATGTTCAGACAAAGTGCTAAAGTGCGACGTGAATACATGTAAAGTTAGGCCGCATTCACACGGCCACTGGTTGGTCCAGACCAAAGAACTATCCGCGGATAGTTTTGGCACCATCTGAACGCACGTTGGAACTCTGGTGTGCACCAAACAAGCGAAGTCTGGTCCCCCTGAAAATGGGGAGCTCAGTTCACTTGCAAAAAAAGTCTGGTGCGCGCCCCTTGCAGTGTGAATCCAAATGGAGCATCCGGTGGACCAAAGGGCGGGAGTGTCCCTTGGCGTTTGTGTAACCATTGCAACACGTAGTCTGAGAAGAGGAAATGGTGTTTACTGTAGTACATTTTAGGTAGAAAATAACAATAAAGACAACCGCAGGGATCCAAGAAATCCTTTTACCGGAGAAAGTCGAGGAGAAAAGTTAAAAAATGTCTTGTTTGTGGTGGACAAACAACCTGGCTGAAGGGAAAGGATTTCCATTTTCCATCTTGGCTAATCGATGAGCCTGATTTTTCTTCTTCGCCAAGATTTTTTCTTCCTGGTCAGTGGTGATTTTGGCTACAGCAGCTCAAATGAGCAGTTGTTGTAACTGCGTGATGTTGTCCAGGCAGTTTGGTCTGCTGCAGTGTGAATGCAAACCAAACCAATTGAAAGTGTAAAAATTTTTGGCATTCCCCACCCAGTTGAACCGAGATCCGCGGACTATCCTGATATAAATGCAGCCTTAATGTAAACATGTGGGAAACATGTGAATTTCGACATTTGCGCATCTGAGGGATTTGGTAGCGCTAGCTAGTAATCAACCTTGAGATTTTGCCATCACTGAATTTAAAGTATCAAAATGGGGGAGTAAGCTAGTTTGAAAATGAGACTGCCACTCACCTGCAGACAGATGGACCAGAGCTCTGCAGCCAAATCGGGGTGTTGGAGTCACCCACTCATGGACTCCTGCCACGAATGTGCTAATGAGGGCTAGCAGGCTAGCAGCGTAAGCAACTGTCATCCAGGTGAAGTTTTGGAGGCCGGGTCAATTTTTCCAGGTGAGAGCCCCATCTGATAACGTAAACCTAAACATGACAGTGTTTTGGGGATTTCCACAGCAGGTAGAACACAGCTGCAGAAGTTATAAAGGCAACTCCACCCATCTGCAACTCACTCAGATGATGAATTAATGTCTATTCCTTTACATTGTTTACATTGAGTTAACACGTTATTGTTAT
Organism: Pholidichthys leucotaenia; assembly: GCA_020510985.1. Lineage (NCBI taxonomy): Eukaryota > Metazoa > Chordata > Actinopteri > Cichliformes > Pholidichthyidae > Pholidichthys > Pholidichthys leucotaenia. Next base: position 415,213,520 of record CM035837.1, on the reverse strand, counting down.
GTATGCAGTTACCTTCTGAATGACGAGGCCAGGTGCACAGTTGAACTTAGCTTTACTGAGGGATAGTGTCCACACAACACAGCCACCAGGCAGGGACATCTGCAAAGAGGCCGGATGGGGATGCCCACCTGGTATTTATGGGATGGTGCAGTGGTGGAAGAGGAAGTGGCCGCCACTACACCGCACTTCACAAATAAAGGTACGAATTACCAAACAACATTTAACCCCCACCCCACACACCCCCGCAGAAAAGTCCAAAAGCGCACACACACAATTAAGACCCTCCCCAATTTAGGACCTGTATCACCACGAATAAAATGAAAACAAAATTACTAAAGGGCCTATCGCATTCACACAACAAACCTAAGCTCGGGGGACGGGTGGACTACCGTCCCGCCCACACGGCAAGGTGGGTTATTCTTCCTCCTGGAATCCACTAAAAGTCCATTAAAACTAGAACACTGCCATGTTTCCTAAACTAAAAGTACAGAACAATAACAGTATATAACATAAGGAGGTAACCATTAAAACCACACAGAACGATACACATAAACTACATATATATATATATATATATATGTGTACACCACACACACACACACACACACACACACACACACACACAGAGGGTTTGTCTTCTAATCCTATATTAATCATGCAGCAAGAATCTATAAATGCTCCGAAATACAGCCATTATGCATTTTTTTTAAACACATGCAAGCACACAAACATAACGTTGGAGCTCTTTTTTTTTTTTTTTTTTTACAAACCCACACTACTGTCCATTTGGCAGAAAGGGGTAGAACTGGCTTGCGGGGGGCCCAGGGCAGCCCCTCAGTAGACCCACCCCTGGAAGCGACATGCTTCCAGGATCGCAGTTGACCTCATAGACGAGAGCGCCTCTTCTCTTTGCCATCGACCACCTCTCTTGTCTGGACCCGCCATCTGAAGCCTCCTTCCAAGCACGCTGCAGCTCATTGGCGTGTCTCCACAAACCATCTGACAGCTGGAAGTAGGCTGCGCCCCACTCAGCCACAATGCGCAGCCACTCCTGGGGACACTGTGACTGTCGTTTGGCCCACATCTGCCGTGGACGTCTCTCTCCACGAACCTGGACCAGGTCCGTAACTCTCAGGGGAGCTTTGCTCAGCCTGCAGTGTTGCTGATCGGCACCCGGTCCCTCAGTGCCTGTCGGTCTGGCTCCGACTCTTTGTAAAGCTGCAGCAGTGGTCGCCGTTGAAGCTCCAGATCCTACAGCCCACTGTGGCCGAGCTCCCGAGGAAACTGAAGCTCGCTCTTCAGCGTCACTTGTCGACGCAGGCGCCTTGCCGCTATGCTCAGTACCTTCTCCTACCACACCCCGAGCGCCGGCAGTGAGACCATCCTGTGTCGAACCTGAGTGAGGCTGGTCCTGCTTGACCGCCATGGTGCCCGATAAATCCCCCCCCACACCGTGTCACCCTCCACCATCGGAACCAGATGGTTCCGCTGGCCACTACCAGTCGACTCTTCCCCAGCATTGTCTCTAATGGCAAACCCCAGTCCATAAAACAAGTCACAGCCCATGATGTCACCTTGGGCCGTCACGTGGAAGGTGCAGTCAGCCATCAGCGCTGACCTGTACCAATCCGTTAACTCCAGTGTTCCAACCGTGCTCAGTCTGCCTCCTCCATAACCGTAGAGCGGTGCTGGGTTACCTCTTATTCTGTAGTAGGGGAACAATTTCCTCACCGTGGCCCAACTCAATAACGATCCCTCCGCCCCCATGTCGATCAGCAGCGGCACCTCCTCGCCATCCAGCATCACCTTGCAGTACTTGAACCCACTGGTACTTGGGGACACCGCGTGGACAGTTATCGGGGCGGGTAAAGTTGCTTTTCTCCATGGGCTCTCCGGCTCGGACACACGACACACCCTGGTTCAAGCGTCCACACTTGCCACAGCGCTTCCCTCTAGCCAGGCATTCCCTAGCCTTGTATTGGTGCTTCATGGACCCACAACCCATACACACGGGTTTTCTCGGGCCAGACCTCAGTTTGATAGCGTTGGTTTCTGTACTGTCATCGGCCGCGCTATCCTCGCTGACAGGGTCTGCTACTAATGCTGCGGTGGCAGGCCCTGGCTGCCGTTGTGATTGGCGCCATTTTAGCTCCAAAGCTAGTCTGTCTGCATTCTCCACCTGGAGACCTAGCTCGACAGCCTCGGCAAACGTCAGGTCACTCAGTGCCGAAAGAAGCCTAGCTCGTAAAGCATTGCTGGTTGTGTGTTCCGTCAGCTGGTCACAAACCATTCCCTCCTCCAAAGGCCCGAAACAACACTTGCCAGCCAGCTGCCGTAGGTCGGCGACAAACTGGTGGACAGGCTCTCCCACTCGCTGGTGTTGCTGTCGGAACCGAATCCTCCGGATGGTGATGTTGTCCAGGGTGTGGAAATGGGGTGCTAGTAACTCGACTACATTCTCATACGAGTTGGTAGCCCTGAGTGCACGCAGGATACGCTGGCCCTTGAACCCCAAATTATGCACCAGAAGCACACGTGCTCTCCGTTTATCTAGCTCATCCAGGTCGAGTGCCGCAATGTAGTTTTGAAAGGCGGCAAACCATCTTGACCAAGGCAAAGGTGGCTCGCCTGGGAGCTCCAGGAAGGGTCAGAGCGGTGAAACACACGCCTCCATTTTTTTTTCTCGTCGCAAAAATGTTATGTATGAAATTACCTTCTGAATGACGAGGCCAGGCACACAGTTGAACTTAGCTTTATTGAGGGACAGTGTTCACACAACACAGCCACCAGGCAGGGGTATCGGCAAAGAGGCCGGACAGGGATGCCCGCCTTGTATTCATGGGGCAGTGCAGTGCAAACATGCAAACAGTGGGGCAAACATGAGAGGACCCCTCCCTAAGATACAAGAAACGCCTCATCAGATGTGTCTGAGACTCAAAGGAGTCCCAGGTATTGATGAGTTAAAGCTTCTGTATGAAGCCACAGCTGCCCTGTCTGCTTTTGATACAATCATCCTGAAGAACTGTTTCTGTCCTGTCAGTTTCTGACGTGGCACGACGACCGACAGAGTCAGTCATGAGGCTCAGATCTGCAGCTCTTAAAGACTTTCTGCTGCTTCTCAGTGTTTCTCTGGACTTCTAACATGCCAGCCTGCTCGATGCATAAATCAAAGCCCATGACTCTTATTTAAGAAAACCAATACCATTATCTGTGTAACTGAAGCTGACAGGGGAAAAAAAAAGTTAATTAAATGTTTTTTTTCTTTTAATGAGCTCAAGTGTTAAGTCATTTTTAAGCGTCTGGCTGAAACAAGATAACGTTTGGTAACAGAAAGGAGCTTTACTTGCCTTTTTAACGAGAATAAAAGTCTGGAGAGCTCTTTTAGCAAACTATAGCAGTGCAAATATTTGATGGAAAGAGTATGCTATCAAAAAGAGAGAAAGAAAGACAGAAAGAAGCTGGGATGACTGGGCATCAGATTTTCAGCGACTTCAAAGCCGGTGGCTCCAACAGATCTGTCCATATTGTGAGAAAGCAGCCCACAATCAGGTGATAATCAGGCCACTTTGTGGTGCATCTCCCTGGGTTCGCAGATAATCACCAGTGAGTGAAGCCCTGTGCGGCCGTCTATCCTTTAGCTATTTGATCGCCGTAGGAGGACGGCGGCAAGGCAGGAGAATAATCAATGCCGCGAGGCTATAAACAAATAATTACTGGGCTGGAAAGAAATTCAGAGTTCTGAGAGAGCATCTGTCAAAAAGGCACACGAAGAATAGAAGGTAAATCAGTGTCAGCGCTGTTGTTGGCTTCACTGCAATACGAGTATGTGAGTTGACCAGGCGATACTTTTATGTGACATCACCTTTATCCACACAAGTCCTGCAACTTACCCATAAAAGCTAAAGCTCCTCACCTCAGAACCTGATCAAACGTCCCATCGAGATGACTGTCATTTCACAGAGTTCTGAGCCCAGTCTCACCAAAAAGTAGCTTGACTTCATGTATATGTGAGCAGAAAAATAACAGAAACACCGCTTCCCAGGGGTTGTGAAAATAAGCCCCCCCACCACCACCACCTACACATCACTACCCATAACCCTAATCATTAGCCCGATGTGCTGCATGCCAGCAGGCAAGGCAGGCATATGCTTGGGGTGTGGAGCTACAACCTCCCTCATCATTTCCAGGCTGGTTCGGTTAGCTGTTTTAACTATTCACAGGTATCCCTTAATGGAACACGCAGCCGAATGCAGTTTTGCATTGTGCTGAGACCGTCTCACGAAAGGCATGTTACCGGTGCACAGTGGTCAGGGTCAGTGTCCATGTCAAGGCAAGCTGGGTTTTGCTAACTGGTTAGTGTGAACGCTCTGGGAACTCAAGCTACCGCTTTGTGGCTTGCTTTTTTTTCAGTTGGGCTGGCATTTGCTTGTTGGCTGACCATGAAGTTTAATCAGTGTTAGGCTAGCATTAGCTTGTTGACTGAATCTGACAACAAAGTACAGCTAACGTGTCAGGAGGGGCTGACTCCAGCCGCTTTCACGGCTTAGCTCAATGTAAAACTTGCAGCTACTGTTAGTGATGGTCAGGCTAGTGTGTGGTGACGGGTCTTTCCTGATGTTTTTCTGCCTTTTCTTATGGGCTGTCTAATGTCAAAACATTGGTCTGCGGGCTCCATTAAAGGCCGTGTACTCTACTACTTCCATTAGGTGACCTTCAGCTTCTTTTATACCACATTCAAGCACTGCTACAAATAGCAAACTCATCCTACTCCCCAAAAATGAAATAATAACAAAGAAAGAAAAGAAAAAACATCCTGTACTATATTAAAATTTAATGCTATATCTCATTGTCTGTCATCATCAAATCCCTCCACGAGCGCCCCTGCTAACGGCGTATAAATCAATTTTAAAGATTGGCTTTCATTAAAACCCTCATGAAAACACTAGTCTGCCACCAGGAATCGATCCCTCAACACAAAGAGCCGCTGTATTTCCACCCATTTGGTCCCATATCTGCCGTTGGCACTCAGCCGCACACATGCCGTGGACGGATGCCCCAGATCGTATGTGTTGAGTAGGTGGGCACAAAACACGAAGGAGGACGCACACACAAAGCTGGTTTGTCAATGTATTTGTGTACCCAGGAGCAGGATTATACTCCACTCTCTTTTTTTTGCACGTCTCCAAGCTGTGGGAGGCCGACCCCGATAAATCACAGACTGTGTGGTGGCAGTGCCGTATTTCACAGAGACAAGCTTGGGGTACGGGGGATTCAATTTATGTGGGAGGGCTACTCCAGTTGGGAGAGCGAAACGGGAGCCGACACGAGGCGGCCGGGCGCTACACCCGCCCGCCTTGGCAGAGCTGTGGCAGCAAATAAGCCAGGCAGGCGCCTCTCATGTGACGGAGTGATCTTGACAACGCAGCGCCGCTTGATGTGCCGTGTCTTTGCCTTGTGAAAATCAAAGATGAATGCAACAAACAAGCTGTGGGAGGAGGTTTAGAGAAGCGAGTTAGAACACTGCGGACAGAGGGGGAGGGAGTGCCTGTCCCTGCCGAGTTTCTGATTGTCACGCCAGTTAAAGGAAATCACACAGAAGAAAAACATACAAGGGACTGTTTTAACTTGCTTTCCTTCTCCTCAGCATGATGGTGTACAAACCACACTGCTCACCAGTGAATTATTATTAATGTTACACTCAGTGTACTGCAGTGTGAGGAATCATGACAGATATCTTTTTGTTTCGGTTGGAAACTGCTATTTTACCTAGCACTGGACAGCATGTCCTGAATCCAAAACAGATTAACACTATGAAAATCAGATCCTTACAGTTTGGAATGCTGCTGTATCTTTAGTACTATTTAAATATCAATAGACATTTTTTTTAACACAGTGTGTAAGTCATTTAGATTTCGAAGAATTGACAGTATCAGACTTCTGTTGAACAGTTTTCTGCATGTGTACTGCAATGCGTCCAAATTAAAGGCAAAATATTATTTTCCCCACACCGCTTTACTCAAATTATTATGAAAAAAATTATTAAATGGAACAAAATCTAATTGTCTTGCTACAAATCCTGTGACTTGTGCTATTACAACCCATTCAAATTCCTAAAGGGCTTTGCAGAACCCTAAAATAGGAAATTCAGTGGTGAAAGAACAGTAAAAGTGACAAAGGTATATGGTGTTCAGTAAAGTCGACTCACCATTAGAGCTGGGATGCCACAGGGCTCTATCCTTGGACCACTGCACTTTACAATATACATTAATAACTTAATCATACCAAACAACTTCATCAATGTCCATTTTTTGCTGATGATACTATTTTATATGCCCCAGGTTCCACCCTAGTTCAAACTCGCATTCAGCACCCTCCAATATACACCTCTAAACCATAATCTTGTTTTAAATGCTGATAAAACGAAATTCATGGTATTGTCCACCTTCACTAGTGACATAGTCTTTCCTACTATTAGAACCTTATCTGGAACTCCATACTTCAAATGATTAAATCTGGTTTACCGTAGAACAGACAGTAAATGCTGCCATCATCATTGTCGCCAAGATAACTTAGGACTTACAGAAAGTTGGGAGGAGGGTCAAGACGGTGTCACTCAGTCACCATAAACAAAGGGTTTATGGTAAACTGCATAATGGGGAAGCCAGTATGCCCTTAATATGCAGTGGAGACCTCAGCAAAACCCTGCAAACACCATTCACGTTCTGGCTGATTTCTTAGGCTGTAATGTGACCTTCATCTAGTGTGAAGGTTTAACCCCTTAGCATTTCAGCCAATTTCCCTAAATTTGGGGAAAAAAAAAATCAAATTCTTCACAGAGTGGTAGTCAAAAACTTCAAACATCCTGCCAATGGAACACCAGAATTTTAAGAGGTTAAATTTGCAACTTTTTTTCTTGAAAATTGGTAATGTTTTTCTCCAAAATTTGCAGCTTTTTTTCTCAAAAATGGGCAACTTTTCTCTTGTAAATCTACAACTTTTTACTTGTAAATTTGCTGCTTTTTACTTGTATATCTACAACCTTTTTTCTTATAAATTATCAGCATTTTTCTCATAAATTTTTAACTTTTTTCTCAGACATTTGCAACGTTTTTCTTTTAAATTTGCAACTTTTTTCTCATAAAATCTGTAACTTTTTTTCTCAAAAATTTGCAACTTTTTTCTTATAAATTTGCAAGTTTCTTCTTGTAATTTTGCAGCTTTTCTCCTCAATTTGAATTTTTTTTTCTCATAAATTTTCAACTTGTCTCATAGATTTGCAACTTTTTTCTTGTAAATTTGTGACTTTTTTCTTGTAAATTTGCTCCTTTTTTTTTGTAAATTATCAACTTTTTTTCCTGTAAATTTGCAACTTTTTTCTTATAGATTTCAAACTTTTCTTTCAACCCATTTGCGTTCCAGGCAATTTCCCTAAATTTAGCGGAGAAAGTCAAATTCTTTCTTCACTGAGTGGCAGTAGAAAATGTGAAACGTCCTGTTGGTGAAACATCAGAATTTTAAGAGGTTAATTATCCAAACTGAACAGAGAGAATCTCACCAATGACATGTTATACACTTTACAGCAGAATAAGGAAAAGAATGCAGCTGCAATAGATTTGATGTGTTCAGAAAGTCAATATGGAGCGAGCAGCTGAGTTCAGGGACCTTCCAGCCTCCGGTTAGTAGGTCTCGGCTCAAACCGCCCTCTGAGGGTGTGGTTAGGAGAGTCAATATTTGGCCTCATCATTAAAGATTTCAGTCACTTATGCTTAGCCTGAGATGATGAAGCAGTGATTAATGATTCAAGGTAGTCACTGCTCCAGAGCTGTTGGTACACAAGGTGATCGGATTACGTTCTGCAAATCTGAATCAATATATACAGAAGGGTACATCAGATTCAAGGAGCATCTTGATCACCGTCCCATTTCTCCAAGATCAATCTCTGCAAATCATCGTGCCACGAGTTGCTGTGATTTGAGATGTGAATTATTCACGCCCCTCGGCCGACAGTTTCTAAGAAGCCTTTAAACCCACATCAACCGTATTCATTTTCTGAGGCTGCTTTTATGTTGCTGTGGCATAAACAGATTCATTACACGTCTTGTGCAACCACCTCAAAATAGAAAACAATTCACAAAAAAAAAAAAAAAAAAATGTCCTCCTTCAGCAAGCCAAAATTCCTCCAGGGGAAAAACAATAGCCTTCACATCTTCAAACAGATGCAAGTATGCAAGCTCTGGTGAAACGTTCTCCGCTGCGCCGCGCTGTGCATAGGGATGTACTTTGCATATCTATTATGCACTCTCTCTGTGAACAAGCAACCTTGTGCAACTCATCCCAAATCTGCTTTATATTTCTTTTGAAATCAATATTCAGCTTGTTGCCATTTTCAAGTCTGCCAACGACAACTGCCTGAGGGCAACCGGATCACAGCGCTCTCATGCACTAATACTCGTGCACCACTCGACTCTTACAGGAAACAATGAGGGACCACTCTGCGTACTCTGGGCCTGGCTTAGTTCTGCATCGCTTTTAAGTGAGTGCCTCTGTGATTGTGTGGGAAATTTCAAAACACGGGTTCGGCGGCTGGTTTAATGAGGCGTTGGATTGACCTAACATGAATCTTTTAATGCAGGTGAAGCTGCGGTTTTATTGATTCTGTCATTTTCATATTTCAAGCAAAAGTGTGTGTGTGTGTGGGGGGGGGGGGGGGCAGAAGATTTTGCTTACCTGTCAGGCATCAGCATAAATGGATGATTGAACGACCGCATGGGGGAGAGAGATGGGACAGAGAAAGAGAGAAGGGAAAAGAGTTAGTCACGTTTAAAGGGCAAAATCACAATAAAAATGAGTGAAAGCAAATAAACATTTCCATTTGGACTGCTACTTGTTGACAAGGATGATACACTGCCTGAGAAATTGTGTTCTTGTGGTGCTCTAGATTAGAAAATGGTTATTATGTTATTATTTTTTGCATATAAGAAATATTTTACTAGGTATATTTGATATTTTGCATTTAAATCTGCAACTTCTCTCACAAATTTGGGGCTTTCTTCCTCTGAACTTCTGATTTTTCTTCCCAAATATGAAATAAATTTGCAACGCATCTCCAGAAAAGAAACAATTTTTTCAATGTAAATTTGCAACTGTTTTCTCTCTCATTACTTTACAGCTTTTTTCTTGTAAATGTTTAGTGTTTTCCTCATTTTTAAAAAAAAAAATTACAACTCTTCATGTGAATGAGCATTTTTTTCTGTTTAATTTTGAACTTTTTCTTGTAAATTCAAAGTTTTTTTAAGTTTTCTCTCATATTTTAGAATTTTCTTCTTTAATTTTCAGCCTTTTCTTGTACTTCAGTGAACTTATTCTTTTTCTATAAATTTAGAAGTCTTTCAGATCCACAGGGAGCCAATGAATATGGGCAAAAGAGCCACAGGTTGCAGACCCCTGCTTTAGCATAACACACAATATTTAACAAAAAAAAAAAAACCTTTGACAATGAATTTGTAGTCACGCTCACTTTAAAAGGAGGTGAAACTGCTCAGAGAAATGAAAGCTGCATCACAATGCGCAGCACAACACCCTTCTGCCCTTTCTCACTCATATAGGTGTTTGTGCTCCGCTGTCTCTCCCTCAGTCCCTCTGTGTGCATATGTGAACGGAGGAAAAAACAAGTTTCAGCACAACAGGGAAAATGCATTAAAAATCACTGTACACACACACACACACACACACACACACACACACACACACACCATACAGTGCCAAGTGCACAGTGTTGTTAGGGGAACCGAATGCAGAAGGAGGCAAAGAGCAACTTAACCTCGCTCACCATGAAACAGAGACGTCTCCAGGGTCGATTCAAGGGAATCTCAAGAAGATCCCTGCAGACTACTTTCTCCTCTCCTAAAAACTGTTTCTCAGCTGCCCCCCCAACACACACACACACACACACACACACACACACACACACACTTTCTAATTAATGCAAGGCCCCACACCCCCGTGGTCTTTTATCGGCCTGTGCCTTCCTGCTCTTGCCTGTGGCCATCAGCCCCGGGGCCTCCGTCCTCTAGCCTGCTCCAGTGTCACCGCCCAGCGCCGACTTTGAGGCCTCGCCCATGGCGATACAGACCGAATTCAGCGTGGGCACAGTGAAGGTTTTTTAACATCAGATTGGGTTAGAGAAAATACAGCTAATTTTGTCCATTAATTACTTTATTTCTGCTTTTCAGGAGCTGTGGTAACTTCAGAGTGATGGAGCTGATCAGCCGTACGATGAAGACATGGGAAAGAGCTGTTGAAGCCAGGTTAAGAAGCAAACAACAGTACGGTTTCATTAAAAGGAGCCACTGACTGAAAAATTGTGTTTTCCCAGCCACCATGTCCATGTGGGCCCCAGCAAAGGTCAAATCTGGCCTGTCTTATGGGTCTCATGTGGGCTTGTCCTCGGGTTCCATGTTGGCTCCATGGACTTTACGTATTTACCTCTTTTCAGCTTATTTTCTGTTACAGCCCTCTCCTTTTCGGAGTCGGACGTCTCTGTGTTTTATTTTTCTTGTGCTGCAGGTGGAGCTGCGAAGGACCGCCCCCGGCTGAGAGGTGCTCTATGAAAGCCATCTCTGCACACCTGTCAGGAGTGTTCTGCTCCCGCTGGAGGCCGGTCGCCTTCTGTGTTTGTGCTCTGCCTGCTGCTTATTGTTCTGTCGCTTGGTCGGGGTTGTGCTGGCAGCCCTGTCTGTGCTGGTTGTAGCCTGTGGGTTTTTGGTTTTGGGTTGGCCGCTGGGCATGATAGCAGCCCCTGACAGAGACGTGTAGTCACTGGATTGGCTAGTGACTGTGCTTGTTTCACGCATCCCATACACATGCACACACCACTGATTATTACACACTTTCTTTTCTTGCTTTCTTTTAAACAAACCTGTTTAAATTGGTACCTCCCTTTTATGTCCAAGCCAGTGAGCCAGGCTTGTGACATTTCTCATAAATTTGCTATTCTCTTTGTGTCTTTTCCCCATAAATTTCTCATAATTTTGCAACTTTTTTTTTTTTTACTGTAAACTTACAACTTTTTCTCATAAATGGAACTTTTTTCCTCACAAGTTTTGCTAGTTTTTCTTGTAAAATTGTGACTTTTTTCTTGCAAATTTGCTAACTTTTTCTTGTAATTTTGGAACTTTCTCATAAATTTGCCACTTTTTTTTTTTACTGTATCCTGCAACTTTTTCTAATGAATTTATTACCTTTTCCCATGTAAATTTGCTATTTTCTTGTAAATTTGTGACTTTTTCTCATAAATTTGCAAAATTTTTCTTGTAAATTTTGAACTTTCTAAAAAAAATTCAACTTGTTTTTTACTGTAAACTTGCAATTTTTTCTCATAGATTTGTGGCTTTTTTCTCATAAATGTGTAACCTTTTTCTTAAATGTTCAATTAATGTACTCATATTTACAACTTTTTTGTTAATTTGCAACTTTCTCATTTTTTCCTCAAATCTGGGACTTTTTTCTTGTAAATTTGCTAAATTTTTCAAGTAATTTTATTATTTTTTCTTGTAAGTTTGAGCCTTTTTTCTCCTAAATTTTCACATTTTCTCTCATTCATTTGCAACTTTTTTCTCATAAATTTGTAAAGTCCACGTGGGCAAGCACAGATGGGACCCATAAGATGGCCCAGCTTAAACCCATCATGGGGCCCATGTGAGCGTGCTGGCTGGGTTTGTAAGTGTTAACCCTGTGAAATGTGTCTGTTGGTGACATGATTATCAACAAAGTTTAAAACACTCCTCTTAAAAAACACACATTTCTCTCCAGCAAACCGTTTTCACTCTTCCATGCTAGGTGGTCGGCGTTGATCGTTGTAACTTGCTTTGACGGAGAGGAGGTGACAGACAGGCTGCCTAGCGTTAGCTTAACTGCGTCAGTCAAGTCAGTTTGGCTCACTATTTTCTAAATTGTTCACCCCACTGGATTCCTTCTTCATCTACAACACTTGACCATGCACGTTGTTCTTAGACGTTTTTCGCTTACTTTCTTGTCGTCCTATCTTTTGCCGGTGTAGGTCGCAGATGTGCTCGGGTTCTCAAATCGGCTCGGGTCCTGCACCTTTTCATAGCGTCACACAATATGATTGGCTGTTAATAATAATGTTTGAGTTAATATTTGCATTATAAACATTTTTATTTATCTCTAATTATCAGGACTTGTTTTGTTTTCATCTGTTTGTATCTTTTAATAATAAAACCAATTAAAATATAAATCACAATTAAAACCTCACACGTCATTTCCTACACATTCACTCAGTAGTATAATCAATTATTGATCCAGAGCGATATGATCACTATTGTGATTAACCTGTTGCACTCCTGTGTACCGCGGACGGGCACGTCTCTGCGTCCTAGAGCGCACGAGGGCGCTCTCGTGTGCTCTAGGACGCACGAGGGCACTGCGTCCAAGTGCGCACTGAAAAAAAAAGCTGCATTTCCGTTCTTCCACTACAGACACAGCCAAGAACAGATCAGATATGATTGACCTCTCATTCGACTAATAAGAGCCTTGAATTGGGTTTCTGAAACCTTGAAGAACCAATGACTGAAAACCTAGCAAGAAGGACCTGCCTACCAACGCTGTGAATGCAGCGAGCCAATTGAAGCACAGAAGTTCGCAAGTTGTTTTGTGTAAGGCTGGGTGAAGACAGACTGGTGCAGCAGATGAAAAAAGGACCCGCAGGAAGAACCTGCCACAGACTCAGCAGCACGGAGACCACCCACAAGTGTGACCTGTGTGACAGGGACTGCCATTCGCGCATCAGCCTGTTCAGCTACAGGCGGTGCTTTTTTTTTTTTTTATTCCAGCAGAATAGACGTTTAGGATTCTCTTCCATGGTCGTCATAGACCGACGGAGGCCGACGACGAAGGCTGGGTGACACACACGCGTTCGCCAGTCTTTTTGAATTACTACTGTTATTTGTTTTGAAAAATCGTTCGCCAAAACCGCAATCATGGAAGCGCAAAACCGCAATGATGGAATTATGTTTTGACCGGGTCGCGAGACCAGAACCACCAGTCCCAAGCAGACCAGCGTCGCATTCGTCTGACAATGAGAAAGAGAAGTTCGCCAGCTACCTGCTGCTGTGAACAGGTAAGTGTTATAAGCTAAATTATTCTTTATCCCTGAAAATTGTAATCCAAAATGACTTTTGACGATTGGTAAATTACAACTGTGCAGCGCACAAAGTCCGAAGTCCATGCGCCGCGGTACACTGTTTGTGCGCCGCATCCGGACCATGAACACCCCCCCCCCCACTACAGAAGAGTAGCGAGAGGGGGGGAGCTGCAGTGACCGCGGTGACTGCGCTGCGGTCGCCACATTGCCACATTGACTATTCCGTCATGTAGCAATGGCCGATGTCCGTCCTCTGTAGCGGGGGGTGGGGGGTGGAAGTTGTTATCTTCTACATTACAAATATTTTAGAATAATTTTTAGTGCACTGTAGGTTATTTTTTCTTGTAAAAAAAAAAAAGCCACACATTTTTTACGTGGCATGCTTCTTTGTGTGTGGGGGCTTGTTTGTTCATTCATTCATGAATGAATGAATAAACAACCCCCCCCCCCCCCACACACACACACAGAGCCCTGAGTGTCACCTTTCATTAGAGCCCAAGATGAAGCTTCTACATTGAATTATTCAAAAGTTACAGACGTTTTTCCAAACTGTGCCATTTGGCACAATTTGGCACAGTTCAAAAACGCCTGGGAACTACCTGAGAACAAAGCTGTGTAATATATTCATTTTTTGTGGTATTGTTACAAAATTTTGACCTCAGCTGGATAACACTTGGTTCTACATTTCTGTTGCATTTTTCAGCCCGGATCTGAAGCTGTGTGTTATTTGCAAGCATTTGTATCCAAAAAAACACCCAGGCCAAATTTATTTTCTTCAAGTTCAGTATGTTTAGATGACTGTTACTCAGTGGCCGGAGCATTTAGAGAGATTATGACTATTTTGCCAAAAAATTCAAAGTGTTTTCTTTTAAATGAGACCAACCCCATGAAGATGCTGCAAAGAGTTGAAGAACAGCTTTTGATTTACTTTGGGCACATTATTTTTTGGCGTTTTTAGGGAAATTGACTGGAGTGCAAGGGGTTAATATGGATAACTAATCAATGATTTGCTAATATTTTCAGCAGTTTCTTAAGGAAAATATATGAAATTTTCAACCTCTTTGCAGTCAGTATTGAATATATGAAAGTTTATCTTTTTGAAATATATTGAAAAAATTATAAACTTTTTCCACAATATTCTAACATACAGTAAACATATAAAAAGCACTGTTAACGAAGCTAAAATAGCAGGACAACCTGGGCGGCACGGTGGTGGAGTGGTTAGCACTGGGCAGCACAGCAACTCACCCTTGGCCGGGGGGATCCTGGGTTCGATCCCAGCCCCGACCAACAGTGATCTGTGTGGAGTTTGCATGTTCTCCCCGTGTCTGCTTGGGTTTACTCCGGGATTTCTCCGGTTTCCTCCCACATGCCAAAAACATGCAAGTTAGGTTAATTGGCATCAACTGGGGATTCTAAATTGTCCTTAGGTATGACTGTGAGAGTGAATGGTTGTCTGTCTCTCTGTGTTGGCCCTGCGATGGACTGGTGATCTGTCCAGGGTGTACCCTGCCTCTCGCCCAAAGACGCTGGGATAGGCTCCAGCCCCCCCGCGACCCGAAAAGGATTAAGCGGAAGAAGATGAATGAATGAACCTCGGCTCATCGTTTCCATGGAAACACCGGATGACAACTTTTATCCGGTGTGTAAACGTCGTTGCTGAAGTCAGTGCAAGTCTTCACCTCAGAAGGAGTTTTCCAAAAAGTAATTTTTTTTTTTAATCTCAAAAACTGTTTTAAGTGTGAATAAAATGCAAAAACCAAGTATAAAAAGCTACGTTTTTTTTTTAATACATGTGTATATGAGGATAAGGCCACAGACAGATAGATAATCATCTTTTGTTAGTAAAAGATGAAAAAAGATTAAATCACCACAAGTTCTGATCATTATGGAGACAAAAAATGTTTAGAACTAAAGAATTTTTTTTTTTTTTTTTTTTTTTTTAGAAAACTACAAATATGGATGCTTGGATGGATGGACAGCCAATCAGAATGTGCTACATCATCAAAACAACCATACAGCCAATCATATTATGTGACGTTATGAAAAGTCGCAGGACCCACGCTGATATGTGAACACAAGCACATCTGTGACTTACACCGGGACCAAAGGCGGCTAGCTGAAGCAGCAGTTTAGTAACTCCTTCACTTATGTTTCTGCGCTTATTGTACTCCAGGAACTGGTCACATCCCATCGACCACTGAAACCACACATCCCTACCCACCAGAAATGCTTTATTTCATTCATTATGTGAGACAAATTTACTTAAGTTGGCTCATACTTGGCAACCGAGCTAATCTTAGCTAAGGCTAGCTAAAACGCTAAGTTAGCAGTAGTGACATAAGAGGGAGGGTGGGGTAGAATGCAATATGAGCAATTTTCAAGGGACGTGAACTGAAACAAGCCATGATCAGAAAGGCAGGGGAAAAAAATGCTCCATTAATTAAATAATAAAAAAAAATTGTGAACAAAATATGTCACAAACATTTCATTAAGACTGGTGTGGGCTGCTAAAATGTGGAAAAAAGTGCTATCAACGACCCCTTTAAGAGTCTTAACTGAAAAGTACAGAGAAGGTCAGAAGAAGCTGCACTGTTTTCTTTGTGGATCTTGAGAGAGAAACTGACAAGTATGTGAGGGTGGTGCAGAACATGCGTGAAGACAGTGAGACGGTAGTGGAGGCGTGCTGCGGGAGTAGGGGGTGGGATTCCACCAGGGGTCAGCTCTGGGCGCCTTCTTGTTCTCTGTGGCGATGGATGAGTTTGGCGAGAGAAGAACAAGTAAATCCAGGAAATGTTTTAAAGAGAAGCTTCAGCGCTCGTCATTCAGTATCTGCGGCCTGTGTTGCTGCTTCACACTAGATTGTATGTGATCCAATTAATTATACAGTGGTGTTAAATAAAACATTAGGGAAATTATGCTTTATTGAATCAAGTGTTCACCTTGGCGATTAATCTGCATTTAAAAAGGCCAGGCCTGCTGAAATTATGAAAGCAGCTCATGATGATGGGAGCATAAAGCCTCGCTCTATACATACACCCTTCACTGAAAAAACAAACAGTGCAGAAGAAAGTGGATGTTTCTGTAGTTAATTAGTTCAATTAGTGTCTCTGAAATAGAACCATCACTTTGAGTTTTGGACATTAAGTGAAGCCTTCTGGCAGCGCTGAGCAAAGCTGGGGGGTAAATACTATAATAAGAGTGTTTTCAGGCATTCTCATTACAGTCATTGTCCAACGCTATTAAAGCCAAACTGCTGAGAAACACCTTGGGTTCTGGTGCTTTATTTAGTTGTTTTTCCAACACTTTTGCAGCTTGTCACATCCTGACAGTTGGTCAGTAAGCTCATTTCATCTTTTTTTTTATTGTAAAAAGTACCTCACAGCATAATAATTTAAAATAGAGGGACCCCACATTTGTATATTTGCAGCTTTACCCCCCCCCCCCCCCCCATCAATTTGCAAGTTTCGCCACAAACCCCATCAATTACTTTTCCTGCCCATCATCAATGTGTAACTTTTTTTGCCCACTGTTCATTTGCAAACTTTTCCACCCTCATCAATATGCAATTTTTCTTGGCCACCCTTGTCACTTTGCGACTTTTCCCCTCACTTCAAGAATTTGAAACATTTCTCACCTGTCTTCATCAATTTGTGACTTTTCCCGGTCACTCCATCAGTACCTGACCTTTCCCACCCATCGTCAATTTGCAACTTCTCCAGTGCACTGCTGTCAGTTTTGCAACTTTTCCTGTCTCCCCTTATTGATTTGTGACTTTTCCAGCCCATCAGTAATTTGCGACTATTAACACCCCCCTTAATCAATCTGTGACTTTTTCCCGCCACTATTAATTTGCAACTTTATCCACCCTCTGTCATGAGGCTGAGCGCCGTGTGTCACCGGGCTCAGGCTCTTAATTTATTTCCAACTATTTCCTGTATTTGTGCAGTGTTGTGTTATTTTCCTGTATGTTGGTTTATGATGTCTCTTTAATGGTTTATTGTTCTGCTAGTTATTTATGTTCTTAGCACTATTATTCTTTTGTCAATTTCTTTAGTTTAGGAGTTATATTTTGTTTTTCTGTGACACAAGTGCCCTACCTCCTCTTCCAGACACTCCCACCTTGTCATCTGCTCATTAGTCATCTCAGCTGTGAGTAGTTGTGTAATTAGGTCACCTGCTTGCTCATGCCCCCCACACCTGCTGCCTATTGTTCCCCTTGTGGAGAAAGGGATAGGCGAGGCAACGAGCTGAATGACATAAGGCTTTATTCTTTCTCCAACAACATGGCAGCAAACAACGCAACAGCGCTCCAGCGCTACACTCCTTCTGGTCTCTGTGCATTCCCCCTTTATATCTTTAATCCCATGCATCGAGACCAGGAGCTTCCGACCATCATACACCGGCGTGGTGGCTCAGTTGGTAGAGCATCCGCCCCACACCCGGGAGGCAGGGGTTCAAATCCCGGCCGGGTCATGCCGAAAACCATATAAAAGTGGAACTTCCTGCCGTCCAGCTTGGTGCTCAGCAATAATGGAATGGAGGAGGGAAATTTGTGGCGGCGCCTTGCATGGCAGCAGCCCTCTGATTCTACACTTGGGGTGTGTGTGATTAACAGAGTAGATAGGTAAAACACAATCTCGTTCTACTGTACATGATTGGTTGTACAGTTGAATGACAATAAAGGGTGATTTAATTTTTAATTAATTTAATTGTTGTTTAACAAAGGAATGTGTGGCACATTAACATAACATACACAGGCGCCAGTATCACACCTTTCTTCTCTCCACGGCTCCGGTCATTCTTACTCTCCCCAGGGCGTGCACAGAACCACAGTCCCATCTAATGCCCCCCAGTGACACCTCTTCATTCGGTCCATTGTCCTCCTCTTTCCCCCTGCCTCTCTAGGTGGAGAAAACCCCCACACCGTGCCCCCACACCCTGCTATTTAAAGACTGTCATGTTGTTTCCTTATTGCGGCAGCCTTGCTTAACTCGCTTCCTCATCGCCACCAGAGCCCAATTCCCGCTCTGGTGAGTTTGTCTGGAATCATCTTAGTCTGTAAGTTTTTTCTCTGTGTCTGTTCTTGGACTTTATTTTGTGCACTTCTTGGAACTTGTGGGGGGGGGGGGGGTTTGTGTGTGTGTGTGTGAGTTTTGTGTGTGTAATAAATTCCACTACCTGCAGTTCAGTGCGTGGGTCTCAGTTCTCTGCCCTGAGAGGCAACTCATGACAACCACCCTTATCAATACACAACTTCTTCCAGTCATCATCAGTTTCTGACCTTTCCTGCTCATCCCCGTGAATTTGCAACTCCAAAAAACCCTGCAGCTTTTATGAATTTATCAATTTCCCATGATGAATTTGCAACTTTTCCCTCTAATAAATCTGAAGCATGCACACTAATTTTTAATTTTAAGCACTTTTTATTTTTTCAGTTAAAAAAGATAATAAAAATGAATCCCCAGCCCCTGTTGGCCCTTAGTGAAATCAAGTTTGACACCACTGTTTTATAACTTATTTAGAATCACTTGTTGATGGTTTATAAAACATATACAAGCCAATTAATAACCTCAATATATTTTATTCATGAACTCTTTACTTGGTAGCCTTATTGTCAAGTGGTACCACTTTCTTGTAATGATTTTCAAGCTATCATGAAGCCAAACTGAGTATCCTTTTCAGTAAATCATTTCAAACAAGAGCTGTCTGGCAGAAACTGGTTACCATGGTTACCCATTAAGCAACAGCGATGGCATCAGCCCTGCAGTCTCATGGCATCAATTTTAAACAAATAAGGACCCCTTTCAGAACTCGGGGAATCGTAGGTACGCGCTGAGAAATTGTATTAAAAAGCCTCCCAGTATAAAGCCAAATGTTCTGACTAAGCTCTGGTGTTTTTTCAGGGAAACAGGATATTATTTTCAAACTCCTGCTGTGTCTCATTAGGATATGTGTTGTGTTATTTATTAAAAAAAAAAATACAGCCCTTATTTTCTATTTCTGCCACTTTGACTCTGCTTGTGGTCCATATGGTTAAATGCATGAGCTGCAGAGTCAAAATGTGGTAAATCCCGCTATGAGATATTATACGGTCTGCAAAGTCAAACAGTCCAAAGTCCTCCTGCACAACTCTGAAACGCTTCGTTCGGATTGGCTTTTCTCTCCTTTAAAGTTATCCCATCATTATTCAGCTTACCCCTCGGAGGAGAAGAGGAAGTTTCCTGCCGAGCCTCGGAGCTCACATAGCTACAGTGGAGCCACTCGCTTAGCTTGTGGCCTGGTCAGAGTTTTAGACATCTTCTCTGTAAATTCAGGTCACCCTACTAGACAATCATGGTCCAAGCTCATTTGTAAATCAACAGTCGATAATCTATGTCACATCATTCTCCCCCCGCCCCCCCCCAGCATGACACATGCACCAGCACTGTTAGTATTACTACCTTTGTGATGTGAATTAGTGTGACCGGGATTATTATAGCTCTTTTTTGCAAATTGTAGTTACCATGTCAGACTAGCTAGTTCATTAATCTATAGTCAATTATATATCTTGCACCATTCTGGCTTATTTTGTTAAATTCTGTCTGTGATAGCCAGGTATATTGGGCTATTAATGCCAGCTGGTTTAAGTGGCCACAGCCAGGATTTCTGACCAACTTTGTAGTCCACCATGAGGTACAAACAGAGAGGAGACTGCTAGCCTAACTGCTATACGTCCATTTATGTATATTTGCATCCATTGCTGTTAAACACTCGTTTACTCAGCCAGATCATCTAACAACCCTTGACCAAATATTTTAATTCATAGAATGAGTAATAGTTTTTTTCACATTTTATTATAATTTGTTATACTCTGTACTGTACCTCCTCCATTAGCATCAGTTAGCTGCCATAAGCAAAGTTAGCTGCTCACTCATCAAGGGTTAAGGTAGTGCACTGTTGATTACCTGATGTTGTCCAGCAGCTCTGATTATCCACCTGTGTCTTGTCAGCTTCAGCCTTTATAAGAGAGCAGTTCTCCTTCTCTTGCACGGGAATGTTGGACTCTGGATGCCAGCAGCTTGGCATCTCCCCTCTCGTGTGCCTACCTGAAGTCATCACGGCCCTACCTCCCCTACCTTCTTCTGACACTGGAAACTGTAAGCTCAAAATCTCATTCATCTAACCACCCAGCAAGCATGCCCATGTGGTCCCCACAACAGGTTTGGGCTATGGGTGTCAGGTGGGTTTGCATGTGGGTTCTATGTTGGCCCCATCTGTGTTTGCCCACATGGACTTTACCTGTGGTACAGGTAAGCAGGTACTCCGTTTACCCACATTAAACCCATCTGGGCCCCACATGAGTTTAACATGGGTGAGCAGGTTTCAGTACCACTGGCACCACAGGCAAAATTATGCAAAAAACTCACAAATGAGGTGAAAAATGTGAAAATTTATGAGACAAAAGTGACAAATTTACAAAAAATAGCAGCAAATTTATGAGAAAAAAGGCACAAATTTACTAGAAAAAAGTTAAAATTCAGGAAAAAAGTTGCAAATTTACAAGAAAAAAAAATCAAATTTATGAGAAAAAGATGTTCACAGTAAAAAAAAGTTGCAAATTTATGAGAGTTTCTAATTTTCAGGAAAAATGTATCAAATTAGTAGGAAAAAGTCATAAACTTAAGGAAAAAGGAAAATTTATGAGAAAATAATTTGAAAATAGGAAAACAGGTAAAGTCCATGCGGGCAAACACAGATGGGACCAACATAGAATCCATGGACAAACCCACATGGGCCCCATAAGACAGCCCAATTTTAGCCTTTGCTGGGGCCCACATGGGCATGCTGGCTGGGCATTTCTCCTCTGCCTCCACCTATCTCAGGACTAAACCCATAGTTGGCATCTCCTGGCAGACTAGGACCTTCTCTGAAAGCCTCTCACCCTCCAAGTAAGTCCAGTCTGCAAAATTCCCCATTCTCTTAACCATAAAGTCCTTGGGCCTGGGGCATCTCTCCTTCCTCCTCCAGAACGCCATGCTTACCAAAGCCAAACTGGTCCAGTCCCTGCCTGATGAAGAGCGGAAGCCCATTTGTAAATACTCACCATTCTACAATATTCCTTAACCTGTAAGAAAGTATCTAACTACATTCACTGTCTTCAACTCACCATTCATTAAACACTTCATTTTCTCTTCTCTCTCCACAGGGATGCCAGTTCTTCATTGTACACATTTCATTAAAATATTGTCAAATCTTTTTCAAACAGTCCCCTCCCAGTGTCTGTATTTGGTTCCATTTAACCAAACAGGTCAGTTAATTCTGTGCACATTACACCCAAAGGACCGGTCATATGCTATCTGAGTCTCATTAGCATTTAAAGCAATATGCCACAAAAAAAGCCTATTTTAAGAAGCACTCCCTCTACGTGTGTAAAATGACACTGCAAAAATTAAATTGCTTTGGCCAAAGCATGTCACAGACATTTTATTAATACCTTTGGAAGCTGTGTCAACATGTGGAAAAAAAAGCATAATAGGTGCTCTTTAAAACTGTATATCATGTAGAGCTACATTTGATGGCAAATATAACCATCTTTTTAACTGCTAATGAAACAGAGGAGACCTCATCTATCTTCTGTAATTACCCTCACTTAATGGGGGGTTGTTTTAAATATTTAATCATACAGATATTAGCACCATGGTGACGGATTTCCGGCATTAGATGAAAAGATCAGAGCTGGTGCAAATACCATTTGCAAACACCCACTAATGTTTGCCGTGAGCCGCTGGGAGCCAAGCGGGTGGGACTGACAATTCAGATCTTGCCAGATAGGCTGTCCATCAGAGTGCTGCACCAAAAATTGAGATGCAAAACAATTTGGGGCAGAAAGGCATCTCATAATGTTACGGCAAGGCATTCGGAATAAAGGTGTCCATCAAAGCACAAATGTTATGCGGCAGTGTGAATTCCCACCTGTGCACTGCAGCAGGAATTAGCATAACAGCCTCCAGTGACGTGTTCAGGTTTAATTGGGGGGGATCATGCTCTATAATTAATATTACCACCAAAATTGACAAGCTTAAGATTTTTTTTCTTATTATTCTTTTCTTAAACCCTTTTAACCTCAGTGTTCCAACCTACTAATGTAACATTCATGTTTAACAAAGTGAATGCATAAAGGTTTTCAGTGATCATTCATACAGAGGTGGGTAGAATAGCAAGGCACTGCACTTAAGTAAAAGTAGCATTAACTTATAGTATTACTTGAGTATAAATGAGAGTAGTCACCAAACAAGTAGGAATATTATGATAATTACTACATCAACTTCTGCCAACCTCTCTTTTCTTTGAAGATCCCATTCTGCTAACTTGTAATACTTGACATGTTTTTGGGTGACAAGACATTTGTCACTGGGCTTCCCACTGGCTTAGGTGTAGATTGTGCAGTCATCTCCAATCAATCGGACATTAGATGAGAGCTCAGCAGGAAGACTAGCAGGAACAGTACCGGACCTAGAACTCCACCTTGGGGAACTCCAAATCATTAATTGCTCAACTGGATCTTAAATTCAGAAAGCTACAATTCAATTTGTGACCAAGGGGAAGGACCAAGCCCAACTGGTGGCATTCAACTGGGGGTCCGTGCTCACAACCTACCACTCCAGAGTCCAGCACTCTACCTGTGTCACCAAGAGGGTCGGCCCACTTGGCAAGCCAAGTTGGAAAGCTTTTATTTCTTTTCTTCCTAGTCAAAATGAACATTTCAGATATCTATCATGACTAGCTAGAATACATGTTTGTAGCAAGAATGTCAGTTTGCTTGTCTAGAACGTAATTCTTACTAGGAGGAATGCCATTCTTCCTAGGAGAAATTATGTCACTTTTTCCCCCCATTCATGTGGACTGGGTTTTCAATTTCAGATTACAATTGCATTGTACCTACCTAGAATGTAATTCTTAGGAGGAATGCAATCCATACAATCCAAATATTTGCAATGTGGATATTTTTATTTACAATTCCACCTAGCAATAATTTCATTCCTCCTAGTAAGAATTACATTCCTCCTAATAAAGCTGGATTCACACAACAACATTTGGACTGACATTTACTGATGTTTTGGCAAACATCTGGGTCCGGTGGCAAAAGTTGGTAAAAGTTAATGATAGTCGGTGTTCATTGAGGAATGCTGGCGAATGTAGTGATTGTTGAAAATTTTCATTATGTTGAAAATTTACTGATGTATGGAAATAAATGTTGGTGAAAGTTGTGCTCAGTTTGTAAAAGTTCCTGAGCGCTGGGCTAAGTTATGCAGAGCTAGCTTAAATCGGCCTAAGTTGGGCTCCACTGGCAAACATTAACTGAAACGCTGGTGAAAGCAGATGTTTTTTAGACAAAATACTTTTCATACATGCACGGACCCAGATGAACGCACAGCGAATGTGTCAAAAACCCAGGAGAAGAAGCAGTATCACTGTCCATGGTGCTGGAATGCCAAAAGCCCAGAGAAGGAAAAGGGGGAATAAAAAAAGAAATATATAATCCCAAAAAATCCCCCAAAAATGTGACAGCCCATGACAGTTTTCTGAAACTGAAAATCCAATACACATAAATGGGGAAATAGTGGCATCATTTCTCCTTGGAAGAATGATGTCGGAGATATCTAAAATGGTCACTCTGGCTAGGAGGAATGGTATTTTGACTAGGAGGAATGGTATTTTTGCATATCTCAAATGTAATTACAGACGGGAGAGCAGCCTGAGTAAATGTTAAAACAGCTTGCCATAAGTACCATGCACTATGTTCTGTTTGTAAGAAAATTTCTAATCCAGTGCAGGTGCTTACCCCTGAGCTTATAGAGAAGTCTTTTGTGGGGTACAAAATCGAATGCCTTTGAAAAGTCAAGAAGGATGACACCAGTTTGCTTGGTACTCTGAAGGGATTTAATAAAGTCTGAGGAAGGTAGAAGTACTTGAATTTCAAAAGTCATGGGCTGTAACTCCCGCAAAATCATTCTATGGGAGTCAAATTGCAATATGTGTGCATCATCAGTATCAAACCCCGGGACCAAATTTCAAAATATTTGGAAAAAACTTTAGGATGAGTTCATTTCACAAAACAGGTACCTCCCTCTTTTGTCAGATGGACGCCATGACAAATGATTTATCAACTTCATTTTTAAAACTAACTAAGCTAATTTTATACTATTGTTTACACTGAAGTGAGCTGCCTTCCTATTCTTCCTCCTCGTTTGATTGTTTCTGGGTGTTCAAATCACTTTGGTAGACATATGAACAGCAAATATTTTTCCCACATTTCAAACAGAAATTGTTCATGGACTGTGATCATTATGTCTTTATATCAGCAGCATAGAATGGTGTTCATGATGTCAACAATAATCTTGTTTATCGTTATAATTTCTGGGAAAATTTATTGACTCACAAAACTTGTTATTGTTACGGACCTACATCCAAGTGCCGAGTAAGAAAGTGTCCACTGAAAAGGATACTTGAGCAGTGAGTAATGACATTACACATGAAAGTTTGAGGGATTTTTCTATTGAATTTGCCACTCATTTACTAAATATGAGGGTGCTTTTTCTTAGAAATTTTGTACTGTTTTTTGTACATTATTCCACCAAATTGAAAGATTTTTCTCATTGATTTGTGACATTTCCTGTATATTTTTTTTGCCATAAATTTGAGACTTAAAGGGGTCATTGACTGAAAAATGGTGTGTTTGTAGTTTTTAACTGAAATTAGTTTACTGGTCAAGTAATTATGAAAAAAAAAATTCAAAACAGTCAATTCTCTTAAAAAAAACACACACAGCCTTTTTTCTTGTTTTTCTCTCCCAGAAACGTCAAACATTTTTGACTCTTTTGGGTAAACTGTATACGTCACGATTAGAAAAAGGCAACCTGCCACCAGCCTAAAGACCCACCCACTGCTCTATTATCGGCCCGCCTAGCTGTCCATCATCTGGATGGAAGGGTCCCATGGAGCGGGACACTGCCCTTTGAGGTCCTGTGATTTGGCAGCTCAGCTCGGCAAGCTTTGCTTCGGCTCGGCCTCCGGCAGGCAGCCTCATTTCCTAGGTCGGGTCAGTTGTTGTGACCAAGGGGCCACCCGGCACGTGGTGCTGGCAATTTGCTGTGGAGTCATGGCAAAGTTCTTAAAGCGATGACATTTTGTAAATTTAAACAAAAGCTTGAAAATATGTAACTTTTACAGTTTTCATGTACATTTGCGCCTTTTTATTCCTGAATTTGCAGGGGTTTTTGTTCTTGAAAATTTGAGACAAAACTTCCACTAGTTTGTGAAGTTGCTCATTTGAGAAAACTAAAATATAAACTACCAGCATATGCCCTCTAACATAATCCAAATTATTTAAAGAAATAGCAATGAATCAAATATTTCATGATCATAAATAGAAGAGGATTAAATAAAGTAAGTAAAATCAAAAGCTTAAGTAAAAGTATTTTTTCCATAAATGTATGAAAATGTATTTTTTGTCACTACTCATAACTGAGCAATTAATATCAAAAGGTACTGCGTTTACTTGGTTATAATGCTGTCATCTCCCTACCTTCGCCAAACCATTCCCACTTTTTATTAATTCCTCATGTTGATCCACACTAATTTTCTGCTATCCACGTTGACTAATTTCATCAAATTCTCATATTTCTCACAGGCACTGAAAGCAACATGCTGTTAATTAATTAGAGCCAATACATTTGCAGCTTACGCTCAGCACAATTAGTCCGGCTCTCTCAGTTTAGTGAGCAAAACTGAAAATTGGCTGAGGGACAAAGTGGGTTCTCCTAATGAACTTCACGATGTGATGAACCTGGGCCCCCATCGGACAGGCCCCCTCCCCGCCCAGCAGCAGGACTGCTTGTTTGGTCTCATCAGTGCGTCTGGACTCATTTCGAATGTTGCAGTTTGAAAAGGTCTACAGAGAAATCTCTTGCCATACTTGCCTGAAAAAGAAGCTGTAAACAAATATGCAGCACAGGCGCTCGGCTAAAAATGGCTGATCAGATCTTCGCTTGGACAGAATTCCACAGCGCAGCAGAAATTTTTGATGTGTCATAAATGTTACACTATTGGTGGAACTGAAGACATTAAGAATGGCTCTGCTTTGTTTCGCTAAACCAGGTATACCGGGTATGGAAAGTAAAGCTGGGCGATATAGCAAGAAAAAAAATGTATCACAATATATCTTCTCTATATCGCAACAATAGAAAAAAATGAAAAATTAATATTTAACTGCTGAAACTGATTAAATTGTTTTTTTCTCCTGACAGCAGTATTTTTTTTTTTCAAAGTGTTAGTTTGGGTTCCAAAAAGGTTAAAAAAAATCAAAGTAAAGATAGAAACAAAACCAAGTTTGCTTTGAAACCTATAATGTTTTGGAAATTTAATGTGAAAATTTCGTGAAGTATCCTCAAACAGTATTCAAGTCACAGCATTACAATAAACATAGGTACCCCAACACATAAAAATACAGGGCTACGGCGAATACAGCAACATCACAACAAGCTTTGAATGTGAACAGGAGTGACAAAAACAACCCTTTAAAGCATCACATTGAGTTTATTCCACAGTTAAACTATAAATTTGGGTAATAAGTGGTGAACAGGTCAATCAAGGGGTTACGGAGAATACATTAGAGCTTTGAGGGCTGTGGTTCATAATGAACTGTAATATTTGGGTCATGACAGCTGCTGTGCATAAATCATATTAATATTATTTAGTTCTAACTGGCTATTGATTTCTTAAGTATTCATTGGGGGCTAAGGAGAATACAATATATTAACGTGACAAACTATTCGATATGCACGATAAAGGCATTTTATGTATCATGGGTGGCCAAATGTACTAATACATCAAATGTAATCGGTATATCACCTAGCCCTTATTGGAAAGTGTGGAAAGGGTCAGTCCTATGCTGAAAAAATTCAACACGGTCTTTAACACCACCTGCCCCTTAAACACTGGACATCTCTGACCAATTCCAGCAGACAAAACTATACATTGGAGCAGCACCACCAGAGATTTGATGCAGGACTCTGAGCAGTCCCAAAGATGAATGCCACAGCAGCTCAAATCCAAGAGAAGCTGTTTACAGAAGCGCGACCCTATGGGAAGAAAAGCTTAAACTCCCATCCACAGCAGTCATGTCTTTAGGTGTCAAAGAAGAACTCCCACCTGGTGCCGGCTCAAGCTGGGCTGAATGGAAATGCCTCGATCAATTAATGTCTGATACTGGCTGCTGCAAATTAACACTCAAGAATCATGGACACCAGAAGAATAAAGATGTGACTTGCTCTGTGGTTCTGGACCATCCACTGAGATGTCCCCAGATGAAGCAGAAATGTGATGCAAAAAAAAAAAAAAAATCCTTGACGTGTTTGACAAAAGTGCTAAATATTGCGTTCAGTTTACAACATGCAGCATGTGTGAGGAAACAATAAGAGAGAAGAACAGCTTCATTTCCTGTTGCTGAGACACTTTCTTCATAAAAAGTTTAGTTATATTGAAGATAACTTAGGTCTCTTTGGAAAAACGCCTAAGCCCGCCTTCATTTTCTGCGATTTCCAGCCAGGGTAATGTAGCTCTGGCTTGGCTCCTTAGAGACAGGTCACTATTTCCGATAACCATGTTAGAGGTAATCAAAGGTTCTCCTGACTTCTCACTGTCATGTTCGCCCCTTTCAGGGCATTAATGAGGCGCCAGATGCCGACAGAGAGTTTGTGTATATTTATTAAAGTTAAGTGACAAAATATCAAGCCACATGGGGCAAAATACAAATAACTGTCCATGCAACCCCGAAGGGTGAAATAAGGAGAGGAATAAAAAGTCACAAGCACTTACATACAAAGAGCGAGGGCGAAACCTGACGCTGTAGAGTAAACACTTACGGATGAATGAAGCGAGGGCAAAACCTACGCTGAAGTGAGACTGGAGCCGGACGTAGGGACTCCAGTCATGGTTGACAACGAGGTCACAGCGAGGAGTGAGACTCAGCTGCCACCTTAAATACTAAAACACAAAAGCTAAGGGCCAAACAGGTGAAGAGAAAACATAATCACAGAATCCTGATCAGCTGTGACAGGGCCGGCTCGACTTGACAGCCGGAAGTCCGGCTGCGGCGCTGTCACAGTAAAAGCACCGAAGGGACCAATAATAATAGAACTAGAAGTACAGAGGAAAAAAGGGAAAATACTGAGTGACTTGAGCGCGGAGCTGATCTGCGCTCGGAACACCACACTCCTGGCTTCTAGCACACACCTTAAGTCTTGTGATTTTCACTCATCTCGCACACATTTAATGGGGAACTTGTGCAAAAGGGATAAATCATAGAGCTAATATGGATTTATAATGAATGAGTACTAGAGTGTTTCTCTTTTATGGCAGGTTGCAGTGAGATGCCTGTTCATGCATAAAGAATTGGATTCATAAACCTTCCCCTAATAACTCGGCAGAGCCATCTCTGGCAATAAAGCAGAGTATGACATCCACAAGAGGGCTCCTACGCTACAAGCTCAATCTCGACATTTTTTAGAATTAAAATTACCTTCAATTTTTTCCCTTAAACTTGTAACGTTTTTGTCATAAATTTGCTACTTTTCTCCTTGTAAATTTACTAATTTTTACAAATTTGTGACTATTTGTAAATTTGTAATTTTTTTTCTTAACAATTTCCAAATTTTCTCATAAATTTGCAACTTTTTTCCTCATATAATTGCTTCTTTTTTTTGTAAATTTACATTCTTCCATAAATTTATGACTTTGTAAATTTGCAAATTTTTCCTCATTAAATTCCAAATTTTCTCATAATTTGCAACTGTTTCACATAAACTTGCAACTCTTTTTTTCAGAATTTTGCTACATTGTTCTTGTAAATTTGCAACATTCATCTCATAAGTTTGTGACTTTTTAAAATTTCTAAACATTTTTGTATAAATTTTCAATTACTTTCTCATATATTTGCTACATTTTTAATTTTTTATGATAAATTTTCTACTTTTTCTCTATAAATTTGTGACTTTCCTTTCTTGTAAAATGTCAAGTTTTTTTTTTTTTCTTTCAAAATTGCTACTTTTTTCTTGTAAATGTGCAACACTCCTATGGATACTGGTTACATTTCTATTCTGTACAGCTTTAATCTTTTCTACTCATCTGGACAATGACCCAAGTTTATTTTTTAATGTTTTTCTTTGAAGGAAAGAGATTTTTAACCCTCTCCAGTACAAAAATAGGGCTGTGCATTGGGCCCCCAAAAAGCTAGAACCAACCCCGCTTTTGTAGAT
The DNA here is from genome assembly GCA_020510985.1 of Pholidichthys leucotaenia. Lineage (NCBI taxonomy): Eukaryota > Metazoa > Chordata > Actinopteri > Cichliformes > Pholidichthyidae > Pholidichthys > Pholidichthys leucotaenia. The sequence continues at coordinate 415,184,060 of CM035837.1, read as the reverse complement.
ATAACTCCTTTCTCCTAGAGCTGTGAGGTGAATTCTTTTTAAAACTTTGGGTCTTGCAAGATAGATATAGTTTCTATTGCTGCACATTTTTGGGAGCTAATCATAACTTTTAGACAAGCTCTCCGTTCTGTCTTCTTTTTTTCTTCTCTAACTATGGGGAACAAATCAGCTGGGAAGGGCAGAAGTGCAGCTCATTATGTGAATGCTGCCACGCTCCAGATCAGTCAGCAAAAATAATTAGGTGTTATATTACCCGGTGTCATATCTTGTGAGCAACTGAAGCCATCCAGTTTGGATCGATTGCACCCACTTTGTGTGTTGGTTGAGATGGGGGGGTGTAATAAACATAATTATGCTTTTTCTGCTCTGCTTTATTGAATTGCAGCCACACCGTGTGACTGAATGGGCCGCGTATATGTGCACTCAAGCAGAACTCTGTGCCAATTACCACAAATCATAGTCAGCTGGTTTTCTTCCTCCTTTAATAGGACTCCGAACTTCTCTCTGCTTGGCATCGCTGAGCACGGCCCTCTTTCAACGCTTCCCTCTGATGTCAGCCTCATTAGAATATAAATTGGTTTATGATTACTACCTGTAACTTTGCATCTGGACCACTGATACTGATGTGGGCAGAGTTGGGGAAGATTAAAAGACATCGGCTTGTACACATTTTAGTCGCTCTTGCTAGATTTGTTTCTATACATGCACCACGAATGCATTAATGCATTTTCTTAATATAGGAAAATTTAAGCCTGTATTTATATGAGGAACCACAGCCATATAATTATGAACCTGTTAGACATCATAGAGACCAGGAGCAGAGGAGGTTCAGGAGAAATAACGGCTACCAGACAGAAATTAATCTGTGGTGTGAGGGACACCAGTGGAGAACTACACAGCTGCTATGGTGAGTTGTTTAGCTTATGATTATTGCTGTCTTATGATAGTTAATGCTGTGAAATCCACGTATGTGACAGCTTTATTTAAAGGATGACTCCAAAGTTATGGTGTAATCTGAAGGTTGTTCACTCCATTTTTAATAAGCCTTTAGCAGTTAGTTGTTAAACATGTTATAAGCAGTGTTGGGAGTAACACGTTACTTTGTAACATGTAACTGTAACGCCATTACTTTTGCAGTAACGTGCTGTGTAATGAAATTACTGTTTTAAAATTTAGTAATGCATTACAGTTACTGAAATTTGATCAGATGTGTGACTCGCGTTACTTGTTTTATTAATATGGATAGATATTTTTTAGCACAAATAAATGCAAACTGACCCTATGTAGCTGACGCAGCCATCAGTCAATGTAACCTGTTGCAAAGAGCCTCTTCACTGTTGCAGCCAGCAGCCACAAATGGAGCTTTCTCCTGCTGGGAAAAGATGAAGCTACTTTGTTTTTGTGGAAATAGATTATTTTAGCTTTGTCACAGTTAAGAACAAAAGAATATTGGTGGGTTGCAAGTAAAGTGTGGTTGAGACCTACTGCAATCTTCAGAAGCACCTGAGAACAGCAGCAAGAGCCAACAAAGCTAGTGCTATGCTATACTAACAACACCGTGTTAGTGGATCTACGTTATCTGAACAGCCACAGCTGGAGTCCACGCACAGGTATGCATCTAGACAGTTTGTGACCCAGCAAGCATTAAACCGACTGATTGCCAGATATGTCGTTACAGAATGAACCTCTGATAACAGTCATTTTCCATCAGACAGCTGAGACTGTGATCCACTGAAGACAAAACACATTTACTTGCTACCTGAATAAAGATTATTTAAAATTGGATTTGATCTCCAAAAGGAATTTAAGGGACTGAATCATTTCTGTCACAGCAGACATTTGGACGGTGGATAATGGACATTTTCTTTGGATCACTGCACATCGGATTAAATCCATAATATAAAGGTAAGAAACTTTGACAACTTTATGCAGTGTTGCCAACTCACTCTTTTAGAGGGATTCTCACTCTTTTTCCCTCTCTCAGTCCACAAACCCTATTTATCACTCCAAAATGAAGAAATTACTGGCAACTGTGTGATGATTTTCTTCAGATTTTTCCCACAGTAAGAGTTCTCAAGGCAGGATAAAGCAGACTGAACATGTTCGAAAAGCTCTGTCTGAAACAGTCTGTTTTCAGCCTGACATTAATAAGCCCGTAATGTAATCCATTAATTAAATTATCTTGCTATGTGTGAAAGATGATTTAAGTATGCATTTAAAAGTAACGTGAAAGTTACTTTTCCAAGTAACTAGTTGCTTTAATCAGGCAGTAATTGGTAACTCAGTTACTTTTGAAAAGAAGTAACTAGTAACTAAATTGTTACTATTTTTTAGTAACTTGCCCAACACTGGTGATAAGTGAGCTGGGGGAAATTCCTGAACACATGCACACAATTACATCATGTAGTTTATAAACACACAGCCCCTCCTTTACTCTTACTAATCTTTGGTGTTCTGTCTGCCAGTGGGTAAAACCGTTAAATGTCCATTATATGTTAGCATTAGCTATTAGCTGTCCAACAAACATCCCAGTTTATTGGCATTTATACAACAGTTAGTTCCGGCTGAGGGATTGGATTGGTCAATAGGGATTCCAGGAGTTACTAAAATCCCTGATAATTGCACTCCAGTTTCACCGGATATGTATCACTCCACTTCAAAGGTGTTCTAGTAACTGTTAATTACTAACCATTATTTACGGTCAACTCCTGGTCGGCACTTTAAGGCAACATTAATGGAATATGGCAAAACGATGGACATTTTTCCAAATATAACATCTGAGTTAAATTATGAATGATCATCAGAAGAGGAGAAGGAGAAGGGAAGAAGTCAGATTATTTCCATGGAAACCTCCAGGTGTGTAAAAATTTCATCAGCTGACCTGGACAATCTGGAGAAAAGCAAAAACAAGGATAACACTGTAAAACCACAATACTTTTGTGGTGATGGACTCTGTTTCATCTGAAAATGCCAAGAAAAGCAAGCAAAGTGTGCCAAAGAAATCGCTATCATGCTAACTACTTGCTATCGGCTAGCTACCGTGTTGTGCCCCACGCTTTGATCTTGGGTCGGGTCTTCTGCAGTACGGACTCTACAGGTAAATGTTTTATAAACAATGACTTTTGCACTTGACAGTATTTAATGTTTCTTAGATAAGTGCAATTGTGTAGGTGCTGTGTTTTCAAATCTGAAGAAGGTGTTTGACACCGTTGACTACAACGTCCTTTTAACTAAACTTACTCAGTTTAATTTTTCAGAACATGCTATCAAATGGAAGAAATCCTATCTAACCGATAGACAGCAATGTGTAATGGTCAACAGTGTCAAATCACAATATTTGAAATGTCAAATGGGTGTCCCACAAGACTCCATACTTGGACCAATATTATTCTTCCTATACATAAATGATCTACCAAATGGATGCAGAAACATTCATATACAAATGTATGCAGACGACACGGTAATATTCACACCTGCAAAAAACACCCAGGAAGCCGCCTGTATTCTTACAACAGTGATGGCCCAAATCAATGACCGGCTGAATAACTCATGTCTCCTACTAAACACTAAAAAACTGTTTCCATGATGTTCACCAAACAATGATCAAATATTACAAACTTGAACATCTTCTTAAAAGGGGATTTGCTGCAACTTGTTGAGGAATTTAAGTACCTCGGCATGATTTTAGACTCCTCATTACCATTTAAAAAACACGTCAAAAATATCTCAAACATAATCAAATTCAATCTAAGAAACTTTAAACAAATTAGACCATTTCTGACAGTTAATGCAGCCAAAATGTTTCTGCATGTAATGATCTTCTCACACATCGATTACTGTTTTATCAACTGGTCACTCACTGGTGTAACCATAACCAAACCCATTGACTCTTTATACAAAAAAGCCATAAAAGTCCTTGACAAGAAAAATCCCACATATCATTGCTGTAACATTTACAAAAAATACAATCTTGTGTCTTTTGAAAATTTTAAAACTGTCAAATTTGCCTGTTCAATTTATAAAATATTCAATGGCTATCCCCCCCCCCCCCGCCCCCGGAGGATATGTTAAATTGAGAACTGTCACCGGTACAACCACCAGAGCAATCACTAGAGGAGACTGTGAGGTCCCCCACAGATCCACCACACTTGCTCAATCTGTGCTATCAGTGATTAGCACCAAGATCTGGAATAACATACCACCCGCAATCAGAGAACATACCACACTAAACAATTTTAAGACGCATTGTAAAAATTGGCTTTTAACCCTCTGAGTGTGTGAATTTGTGTGCCCCTAGTGGCAGAGTGTGGCACTGCGCCTGTCATCTAACTCTGACATGATCGGCTCCATTCAGGATTTGTACTGATTTGTACTGATCTGCCAGTTTCAGAAGGTGGCAGACATCCGTTGGAGGACTCAATGGATGACACATAATATACCAAAGAAGAAGAACTCATTTCTTTTTCCTGTTTTTAGCATTTTAGCCCAGAAAGCTAATATGGCCGCGATTGGTCATCGTCACCGTCATTTTGTCGACTTTGTATGGGGAAAATAGCCTCGGGATACAAACAAAATTTATGTGGGATAATCATAACACTTTGTAGATGTGATAGAGACCGTAAATGACCGAAAGAACGCAAACTAACAACCATGCACGATGGGTGAAAACGCAGTGACCACAGCAGCGAGCAAGTCCCCTTAGAAACAGGTAAGTGAGGAATTTCTGTGTTTTTTTTTTTTTTATATTGTACTGATTTCTTGTTCATATACTTTGAAGATAAGATGATGAGGTACCTCTGTACAAAAAACGGCATCAAAAGACTGAACCATTCTTTGTGTAAATACATCCAAAGTCCAGTTTTGACTGAGTTATGGAATTTAAAGAGATGCTGCGACATTATGCAAATTAGATGTGTAAATTTATTCCTATCTGAAACTTTGGATCATATTTTACATCTTTCTAATTGACAGTAAGCCATTATCTCTTACCACTTTCAAGTTATAGCCTTGGAAATCTGAAATATTTTTTTGACAAAAAATATTTACCACTCTTGACCACTAGGGGTTATGTTGCAATTCGGCAACAGACACACTCAAAAGGTTAAACAACCAAAACTGTACCCATAACTAGTCGTTGCTCTGCAGCATACACATATATACATATGCGCCTGTGCGTCACACACATATGCCCCACCACTTGCTTGTTGCTATCCCTTGTTGCTGTGAGGTGCCTGGGTGCATGTGCGTGTAAGCATACGCAGCACGTCACTCATGTGACATTTGAATGCCTTGTTTTGTAACACCTTAACTCTTGCACTTTAGCATATCCACTTTGCAGTTTTATTGCAGTTGTTCTTCTCATGTATGATTGTTCGTTTGTGTGTTTTTGTGACACGCTGGGGACTACAGATGCAAATTAGCGGTATTGCTAAATCTGGCATACCTACATTTGAAGAGTTCCTTTGCAAAAACAGATAATTCCAATTTTATTAACAATGAGAAAAACAACTTTGTCTCAAAAACATGTCTGTTTTGCAAAAAAGTTGTTTTTCCTCATTGTTAAAAAAATTGGACTTATCTGTTTTTGTAAAGGAACTCTTCATTTGTATTAATGCTCATTAGTATGTATTGTCCTTGTTCACATGTGTGTGAAATGGCAATGGATGTATTCATGCTGATTGAGATGTTTAGCAACAGTTACTGGCTACATTTAGAAGGGACTATTTTTTTCTCAGCTGCGCAAAATAACTGGTTAAACAAACAAATCATAATGTTTTGCCCAATATTGCTGTCATTTAATAAATTGTGCTTACTAATAATGTAAGTAGGCTTATTTACAGTATATGGGGGGCCAGAAGTGCCAAACTGAAATAAATATAGTGGGGGAAAATAAGTAGTGAACATGTTGACATTTTTTTCATTAAACATATTTCTGATGGAGCCATTGACCTGAAATTTTTACCAGATATCAGGAACAACCCAAGTAATCCATACATACAAAGAAATCAAGGCAACCATGTTCACAAAACAAGTTATATTTAAAAAAGTGGAATGACACAGGGAATAAGTATAGAACATGCTTGGTGAGATTCATTTAATATTTAGTAGAAAAGCCTTTGTTGGTAATAACAGCTCAAAGGATGTCTTATTATGGAGAAGCTAGGTGCAGGCATTGCTCATGAGTGATTTTAGCCCATTCTTCCACACAAACTGTCCTCAAATCTTGAATGTTCTGTGGGTGTCTTCTGATCTTCACCAATGGAGTCTTGCGAGGTGAGCAGGCATAGAGCCCATGTCGGTTAAGTGCATTACTTATTGTTTTCTTTGAAACAGCAGTACCTGCTAACTCCAGGTTTTTCTGGAGCTCTCCATGAGTGGTCTTTGCCTCTTGGATAACTCTTCTGATAATTCTTCTGACTCCTCTGTTAGAAATTTTGTGAGGAGCTCTTGGTTGTGTCAGGTTTATGGTAAAATGATGTTCTTTCGACTTCCTCATGATGGCTCCAACAGTGCTCACTGGAACATTCAGCAGTTTAGAAATGCACCTGTGACCAATGCCATCATTATGTTTTGCAACAATAAGGTTGTAAAGGTCTAGAGAGAGCTCTTTGCTTCTACCCATCATGAGTTCTTTGTGGTGTGACAATCTGATATTCACAGAGCTTTTTAAAGGCTATCAGTCAAGTTTTAACCAGCTGAAATTAATTTGCACTGATGGGAGATGGAATGGCTTCCTAAATTCTGATGGATTTCAGCTGGTTTCTTTGTTTTCTATGTCTTTTGGCACCTCTTTTCTTCATGTGTTCAATACTTATTCCCTGTGTCATTCCACTGGAGTTAGCAGGTACTGCTGTTTCAAAGAAAACAATAAGTAATGCACTCAACCGACATGGGCTCTATGCCAGCTTACCTTGCAAGACTCCATTGGTGAAGAAAAAGCATGTTGAAGCTTGTTTAAAGTTTGCTGCACAACATTTAGGCAAGCCAGTAAAATACTGGGAGAATATAGTCTGGTCAGATGAGACCAAAATTGAACTTTCTGGATGCCACAACACACAGCATGTTTGGAGAAGAAATGGCACTACACATCAGCACAAAAACACCATACCAACAGTGAAGTTTGGAGGAAGTTTGGAGATGGGAGCATTGTGGTGTGGGGGTGTTTTTCAGCACATGGTACAGGCAGACTTCATATAATTGAAGGAAAGATGAATGGACAAATGTACAGACATCCTTGATCAGCATCTGTTGCCATTTGCCAAGATTCTGAAGATGAAACGAGGGTGGACATTTCAGCAAGACAATGATCCCAAACACACAGCCAAGGAAACTCTTAACTGGCTCCAGAGAAGGGGGAAAAAAAAACTGCTAGAATGGCCCAGTCAGTCACCTGACCTGAATCCCACTGAAAATCTATGGAATGAACTGAAGATCAGATCAGATCAGAGTTCATAGAAGACACCCACAGAACATTCAAGATTTGAGGACAGTTTGTGTGGAAGAGTGGGCTAAAATCACTCACGAGCAATGCCTGCACCTAGCTTCTTCATAAGGAGACATCTGGAAGCTGTTATTACCCACAAAGGCTTTTCTACTAAATATTAAATGAATTTCACCAAGCATGTTCTATACTTATTCCCTGTGTCATTCCACTTTTTTAAATATAACTTGTTTTGTAAACATAGTTGCCTTGATTTCTTTGTATGTATGAATTACTTGGGTTGTTACTGATATCTGGTAAAAATTTCAGGTCAATGGCTCCATCGGAAATATGTTTTATGAGAAAAATGTTGACATGTTCAATACTTATTTTCCCCGCTCTGTGTGTGTGTGTGTGTGTGTGTGTATATATATATATATATATATATATATATATATATATATATATATATATATATATATATATAATTAAAGGTGTTATTATTTAAAGTGCATTTAATTATTTAAAGTTAAACTGATCTAAAATAAAAAAATAACATATAGATCATACATACACACTTTTTAAAAAAAATAAAACTGTCATTAATTAATTTAAATGTTGAGTCATTCTATGTATATAGTTGACTATTCATGGTTCCTAGAGTTGATGTTTAATTGTTGGTGAACATATTAAATTTTTAATTTTCCTTTCCAGGTGAACTGAACAACTTTATGTGATGCCATGACTTTATGTGATCTTCTCATGACGACGCTTGTATTGTTAGAACAGACGGGTAATTAGCAAACATGCTGCTCACTCTCCAAGGTGTTTTCTGCAGCTCTGGGGCCTCATGTATAAACAGTGTGCATGCACATGGCATATACTGATTTTTACACACAGTGGGATGTATAAAACAAACATGATGTGAGAATCTGCGGGCAAGAGCCACAAAGTTTTCACCTGACGTGAGAAGTTGCGGGCTCTCCACAAAATTCTGTTTGACTCTATCAGGTGGGTCTGTTAAACTACAAAACAGCTGAAACTCACAGTATATGTTAAAATAATGTTTCTGCTTCAGTAAAAATGATTTGTCTAAGAATTAGATGTTGAAAACCATTATTATAATTATAATGTGATTTGTCTCCATAATTCGGCTTATAGAGCGCAGTGAAACCGTGATGAATAATAACTAATTTCCCTCAGATATAACCTGTCTCATTCTTAGTCCAAAACCAGTGCCACTGTAAACTAGATCTTGTTTCTGTAAATGTGACAGAGATTAAAAAACAAACAAACTGGAGACTCTACTGTTGACTCATGAAGCAACGCGCACAGATTCATCTGCCCTCTAATCGAGCCCCGGCTCCAGTGCAATACGTGCCGAGGCAGCTGGACATGCGGATCCCTGCAGGTGAACCCCGGTAGCAGCAGTGGTGACATTTGCAGCTGTGTCTGAGTGAAGAGATGTGTCCATAGTCTAAAATATCTCTGTTTGGAGATTACAATCTGGAAATAAAAGGCTTCTTCCTGGCTGTCGTGCGTAATTTGGATTCTGACATAGATTTGGTTTGTAACTAGCATAAATTCTGCTGTAAGACTGGAGTGGTATTCAGTGGTGTTTATTTTATTTACTTATTTTACTCAGTAACATCACGTCTGTCTTTGCGGATTACTGAGGGCTTTCCTTAACAGCATTTTTTTTCCATGTGTTCCCCCCCCCCCCCACTGCCACATTGTCATATCTGTCGATAGACTTTAACTTTAATGCCATTATATTTTATTTTATCTCAATCTGAGCCAGCTGCATTAACTGAGGTGTTGGCATAAGTTGTTGCTTCTGCCTACACTCTTTCTGTCCAAAATATGTTGTCTTTTTCCTCTTTCCTTTTCTTTTTTTGTTTTGTTATGATCTGATTGAAATTTTTAAAAAATGAATGAACTGTCATTGTAACACGGTCCGCTCAGTAAACTTAGGATTATTGTTGATTTCGGAGGGTCAGAACAAAATAAAATAATTTTTTCTCACCTCCACCTTATCAACACCTCAGTGTCACACTCCGTGAAGTTATTATTTTTTATGTTGTGCTTTCCCGCAGGATTGATGGTCACTGTTTGACAGAAGAGTGACAGAAGGGGCATTTTCTTCATTTATAGTCATTAGTGGGAGGAACCCAGGCGGAGTAAAGAGATTGCCCACATGCCCTGACTTTGACATGGGGTGGGATGTGTAGCGGGGTTGCACCGACGTCACACGGGTCACGTGTCTTTTGTTTATTGCGCCATTTTGGATGGCAATGAACAATCAAATCACCAACAGCAAGCGTGAGTGAGTGTAATCAACGAGATAAATGGCTACACACAAATCAACACCATGGTCCAACGACGAGGTGCAGACTTTTCTGTACTTGGTTGCTGACTAAAGAAATTCAGAGAGAGCTGGACGGAGTGACCTGAAAAGAATTCACAGCTACTGAGCGGCGAAGGCTGATGGGAGGCAGAGTGTCATCGACTTGACCCCGGCATCATCATTGTTGAAAACAGTGACAGAGGATGGTGAGTGATGTGATATTATGCATCTTTGCTGTTATTTATCCCAGTGGTGGAAAGCTCACTTCGAACAAACAATACTGTTGTCTCCTGTATGCAGACAATGAGCTAGCTAGTTAGTCATCAATGCTAACTCTGTGCTCTGCTTGTATTTTGCACTTGTGTCCACAACATCTGACGAAATAAGCTAGTGTTAATCCTGGTAAAAAAGTAGATTTTTACATGTTGCACTTTCGTGCTGTGCATGTACTTAAGTTGTGCGTGTATTTTCATTCTAGAGTTCCACCGCAAGCTGAAGATTTGCTGAACTGGGACCAGCAGCACATCCAGTTGCTTCTCAGTGAGGCAAGACAGCATGAAACAGGAACAGGTCAAGTGGACCCCTGACCAAGTGAGCACCCCACGTGAGCACCCCAAGTGGACCCCGGGGTCCAGTCTGTACATGTACAAGTACATTTTCAATCCAGTGATTTACAAACTGATTCAGAGCTTTCTAAAGCCTCATTCAGAACATTATAGTCCCACATACTTATTCTGTGGATTTTCATGTGGGGGCAGCCAGCGGTGAGGAGCAGCAGCAGTGGAGAAGAAAACTCTTTTGAAAGCAGAAACAGAGTCAAAACCTTCTCCGGGTCAGATTAGTTGTCATCTTACATATACAGTATATATTTTTTACACTTTTTGGTGACCGGGAAAAGTCTTTCCAACAGCTTGACACAAATTCTTGTTGTTGTTCTCCTTCGTGTTTACAAATCAGTGGATTGAGAATATACTTGTACATGTACAGATTGGATCCCGGGATCCAATTGGGGTGCTCACTTGGTCAGGGGTCCGCTTGACCTGGATCCCATGAAACTACCTTGTGAAGAGGGGAGATGGCTCAGAATGTTGCCTTCAATCAAGCATTCCTTGGTGTGCTGGGCCACTTTGAGAGCAGCCGGTGTGTGTGACCTATTATGGGTTTTTTTCTACAGTTTAAAGTTTGAATTTTGTACATTCTAAATACTCTGGATTTTGCTGGGGATTGTAATAAACAATGTAGTGGCTTATGTGTTTACATCATGATTTTCTATTTGTCTGTTAAGACACCGGTGGGAAGAGTCAAGAGTACAAACCAAACATTTATCAATGACGCTGAAAATAATGGTTCATTTTTAAGAAAAAGTAACCAAAAACAATTATTTTATTTACTGAAGACTGTATTGTTGGATGTGCCAGTGCAGAAAACACTGCACACTTTAGTGATAGTACCAGTATATGGAGGAATTCTGGGCCATGTTAGCATCTGTATTTCCTAATAATGAGTTAGGGTTTAATGGGATTTAACATGTTTTAACACAAACTACTTTATGGTTCATAATTCTGTTGACGGACTTACACCAAACCCAAAGTGATTTCTCAAACTGCTGGATTATTTAGATAGCTTTTCCAATCTTTTAGCATTTAATTTATGTCACTAAATCTTGGTAACCTTCATAAATAAAACATAAACAAAAGTGGAGACATATCTGTAAAAGGCACAATAGTTTATTGTAAAAAATTCCTAGTGCAATACAAAAGAAGTACATAGTACATTATTCACACATAGAATATATATTTATACAGTATCTACATGTATATATCCAGTAAATCCAAGTATTTTCCATGTAACCTTGTGACTGCATTATTTTAATTGCTTTTAATCCTAGATGAAGTTTGTTTTGGGTTAAAAATGCATCATAATTGTTAAATATATTTTATTATACCTCAGTACTGTTTACCTGTTGAAATATATATTTTATGGCTAATATAACCCCATAACTATAATATGGCACCTGGTGATCAGTTTTTGGCAGCTGATCACTTTTTGCCAAGACACCACCGGCTGGAGCAGCTACATCCCATGATGTCTCAAAAGTCTCTCCATGATTTTCACACAGATCAGAGCAATTTATTGCACAGGAAGCTAAATGTTTCTACACACATTCTGAAGTTCTGCAATCACTGCTGTTCATGAAGCTGGGATGACATCCCAGCACTGAGAGGATTGGTTGAACAGCCAGACCAACAGTTTGAAGCAATAATTTTGCCACAAGAGAGCCATCTGAAACACTCACTCACAGTATACATATTTTAGTACCTAAAAGTACTTAGTACCTACGTCTGCTGTGATTACAATGTAGTACAGGGGACTTATTAGCGCTTGACTAGCATTAGCAATCATGAGCTTACTGCTCCATGGCTTCCTGAACTCTCCAGTACTTTTCCAGATGTTTTGTCTCGCCACCTGTATCCTTCTCTGGCTCTCCTTTTTTGCCTTTACTCTGACAAAAAGCCAGCCAGCACCAGGCTCGCCTCCATATCCATCTTGTGTTTTGCTTGTCACATACAAATGATGTCGTAGGAGTGTTGGGCCGCCTTGCTGTAAAGATCTCACTCACTTAAGGTGGTATTCAGTCGTAAGGGAAAACGAACAACACCGTGTTGAGTTGGGATGAGTAGGTGTTAGTGGAATTATTATTATTCTCAACACAGGGTCCACACTATTTGCCATCCAAAATGGCAGAAAAACAATGTGGCATGTGACCACTGACATCACGTGCAACCCCTCTATAAAGGAAAGGAGTGGATATTGGGCATGTGCACAGTTTTATAAATCTGAAAATGTTTGTGTGCACGTACTTCTCAAATTTTGTGAGTATGCCATCTTTCAGAAGGAAAACTGCACAGTCCTTTATACATTAGGCCCCTGGACACTAAACTAGTTTTTAGTGAGCATTATTTACTTGTATGCAGTTGGCAATTTGATATTGTTTAACAAGGGGGATGGTGGTGGTGAGTATTCACAAATTTAGCATTAACTACAAAAGGATGAATATAAATCAAGTAGAAATGAATAAAGATGTAAAAACATGATAAAAGATGCTAGATTATAATTACAAAAGTCACAAATTTACCATAAACAAGCACTAAATTACAAGAACAAAATTATAAATTTTTTCCAAGAAAAAGTCAGAAATTTATCCCCCAAAAAGGTACACATTTGTATCAAGTTTTTAGTTTTTCCCCCCTATAAATGTTTAATTTTCTTGCTAATTTGTGAGGTTTTTCTTGTGAACTTGTAACATTCCACTTGGAATTTTATTAAATTCATGAAATGTTCACAGAAATTTGCATTTTTCCCTGGGAAATGTGTGACTATTAAATTTAGTACTTTTTTCTACAAATTTGTTACAATTTTCTACTCAAATTAACAAATAAAAATTTATGAATTTGCAACTTTTTTCTACTGAATTTGCAACTTCTTTTACGTTTGCATCTTTTTTCTATTAAATGTTCAGCGTTTTCCTTATACATTTGCAGCTAAATTCCCCTCATACACTACTCACAAAAAGTTAGGGATATTTGGCTTTTGGGTGAAATTTATGGAAATTGTAAAAAGGTCATTCTACAGTGATATTATATCATGAAAGTAGGGCATTTAAATAGAAGCATTCAGTGGTGATTTCCTCATCTCAAACAATTTATTGAAACAAAAGCCAACAACAGTGGTGGGTATACCACAACAAAAAATGTCAATGTCTCAATAACTTGTCATGTGCCATTGAGCATCAATTACAGCTTGACAACAATGTCTCATGCTGGTCACAAGTCGACTTATTGTCTTCTGAGGCATGGCATTCCACTCTTCTTGAAGGGCGGCCCTCAGGTTATTGAAGATGTGGGGTGCAGGGTTACGAGCCTCTACACGGAGACTCAGCTGATTCCATAGGTTTTCTATGGGATTCAGGTCTGGAGAAAGTGCAAGCCACTCCATTTGAGGTACCCCAGCCTCCAGCAGCCGTTCCCTAATGATGTGACCTTGATGAGCTGGAGCATTATCATCCATGAAGATGAAAAAAGGCCTGTGTTGCTCATGCAGGGGCACAATGACTGGATTAATGATGTTATTCAGGTAGTATCAGCTTGTCACTGTACCATTCACAAGGTGTAGGGCAGGTTTGTATGGACTAGACATACCAGACTGTAACACCACCACAACCAAAGGCTCGTCTGGTGACAACAGTGGCTAATACATAGTGTTCTCCTTGACATCTCCAACATCATTGACGGTCATCATTTCTGCTCAGTGTGAATTGACTTTCATCACAGCACTGAGGACCACTGGTCCCTTGTCCAGCAAAAAAGATCCCTGGCCCATGCAAGACGATGATGCTTGTGCCTGGTGGTGTGGTCAGGTACCCTTGCAGGTCATCTAGCACACAGACCACACTGATGTAAACGGTTTTGAATGGTCTGACATGACACTTGGGTGCTTCTCACCTTCCCTTAAATGTGCCTGGAGTTGAGTGGTATTCATCATCCAGTTCCACAGCGCACTGTTCACCATGAAGCGATCATTAGCGTGGGATGTGGCCAAAGGACGTCCACTTCTATGCCATTCTGTGACTCTTCCAATCTCTCTGTATCTCTGTTGCAACCTGCTGATGACACCCTGTGACGCTCTAAGCTCAATGGCCACTTCCCTCTAAGAACATCCTGTTTGAAGCCTCGCAATGGTGAGGTACTTTTGATCAATTTTTAGGTGTCATCTTGGTCTCATGATGTCAAAATGTGAACAGCATGATGAAGAGGACTGTTTAAATACCAATTTTAACTGAACCAGAAAATTTCTTGGTCGATTCATGCATCAAACACATGTTGTGAATTTTGTCGTTAAGCACCTTGTTAGAGAACAAGAAGTTATGCAAAAAGTACTGAAACATTGAACAGTTGGACATGTGCATTCAAAAGGTTAGATAAGGTCAAATTAAGTTTGTCTGGAAAGGTTATAGTGCATTTTAGGTGCATTCTAAACTTCACCTGAAAGCTGAATATCCCTAACTACTTGTGAGTAGGGTATCTTCAATGGTACTGTATAAACTATCCCTACAGGCTGTATGGGGAATGGGGGACAGCAGCTTAACAAGGGGGATGGTTTGTGGTAATTTTGCTAACAAAGTGGGATGGCATCCCCCTCACAACCCTCTCAAATCACCTGCTGCTTGTATGCGTGTCTATTAATTGCCACTGTTTCGTATAATACACAGACACACATCTTTTAATTTTAAACTGCTTGTTTGGTGGGAATATTCCTGAAGCTGCTGCACATGTAAACACCTTATTTAGAATGAGCTAAGAGCCAAAACATGGATGGAATTTGTTCAGTAGTTTGCTGTGCATTGCTTTGAATTCAAATATCATCTGCATGCCGTCAAATTAAAGCTACTGTATTTGTGCGAGCAGCTGTGTGAGGAAATTGTACTTTATAGTCGGGCTGAGTGAAAGACAAGAAATGAAATTCATGGGTTTGTTTTCCCCAGTAAATCCCTTTGTTTGCCACGGAGCCGTAAAGTTGCCACAGAGGGACGTATAAACCCAGGGGATTAGCTGTCACTCTCGGGCCGATGAATTTCTGTCGGATGTGACGGAACGCCGAGGGAAATATATTCCTCTCGGCGATGACAACGCAGTGTTAAGTAGCCACAACAAATCCACTTTTCCACTGCTGATTCACTGTTCTCCAGGATGATTGGGAGCTATTTTTCGCCGCCGTGCTTCTGCTCCGGTGTCAGATGCAACGGAGACCAGTTTTTATGCCAGAGGACAGACAGTCGGCTGCCATTCATGAGCAGCCGACATGTGACACTGGCACGCAGATCCATCCCAGGCAGAGAATCTTGTTATATTAAAGCCTGATTTATTTCAATATCCTGCCACATGCGCCGAGCTTGACATTTACATTGAATTAAAAAGTGGGACTTTAATTAATTCACACACCCGCTCAGCTTAATAATACTCTCCCTGATCATCAGCACATTGAATTTAACCGAGCGTGACTCATTGGAAATCTGGAATGGATGTTTGGTTCGAATAAGCATTCTTCGAGAGAACAATGAATCTGCATAATAGACTGTAATACACCTGCCAGGCTTCTAATGTCTTATTTTCATTGCGTTGTGGTGTGGCGTAATGGTGGCATGACTACTGAGTACAGATCAAGCTCAAGAGGATAAAGATAGGCAGCAGAAACCACAATCCACTCATCCAGTTATCAAAACCTGAATTACAACATGAATGTGACTTATTTTACATTGTGCAAAATTGTTTTGAACGCAACCTTGTTTAACTTAAAGGAGCCATGATTGGAGAATAGGGAATTATGTCATATTTGGACAAGTCTGTCAAGAAATTTGATGTTAATGTCATGAATTGCCCGCTTAAGGGCAGGCAGAAGACACCTAACACTGGCTGTGAGTTTGCACATAAAGTTTAATAATCAAACACAAAATAACACAAAGACAAACTTACAAACTAGAGGCAGGAACCGGGAGCAATGACGTACAGGAACACCAATGGAAAACGAGGCTCATGTCCAGAGAAAAAGATGGAGTCACACCCAAAAGGAAACGGGGCTCATGTCTGAAACTACGGAGAAAAGTCTGGACGGGACCAGGCTGAAGCGTACGGAAATGCCAGGGGAAAAACAAAGTGATGGAGCTTGCCCGTTAAAACACAGAAGCCCAAACAGAGATAAACAGTACGATGCTGCAACGGGGCTGGGTTGTAGCGGAGCTTAAATAGGGACAGAGGATTACACAAATGATACAGGTTTGGGTCACATGAGCAAGGATGATTAGATTAAACAATGACAGCTGTGATAGCCTGTGAACAGAACTTGAAATAACGGAAGTAGCAATTCACACTGTCAAAATAAAAGCAAAGACCGGAAACAAGGCAAAAGGCAACAGACAGTAAATATGAAATGATTCCAAATACAGAAACAACCCAGATAATAAGACCGGGAGAAATGACCCAAAAATCAAAGACAAAAGAAATACAAAAATGTGAAATGCAACCACTGCAATACTAATAACAACATAACAAAAAGGTGGCTGAAGATAACGGTGAAGGGGTCATATCTAGGCAGACAAATAATAATGATACAAAAACTAGATGATCATATGTCAATATATAACTGGACGGGACTGGAAATAACTAGACTCAGAAACAGGACTTCTCAAGAACAAACAGAAACATTTCAAACTGGTAAATTTCCAGACAAAATGAAAATGGCAAAAGTAATACCTCTATACAAAACAGGAGACAGTCATTGTTTCACAAATTACAGGCCAGTCTCTTTACTCTTACAATTCTCCAAAATACTTGAAAAAATCTTCACTAAGAGACTGGATGATTTCATTGAAAAACACAACCTCCTTACAGATAGCCAGTATGGTTTTAGAATCAGAATCAGAATCAGAATCAGAATCAGATTTATTGCCATTGTTCATGTAGTACACAAACTAGGAATTTGTCTCGGTGCAATGCTGCAACATTAAACATGATAAAATAAAAGAAATAAACTATACATGCAATAAAGTGTAGAATAAGAGTGAGTAATACTGGTCAGCAGTTAAAATATATTAGCGAGCAGCAGATAATGTGGAGAATATAGAGCAGATAAATATACATCTTTGGCACTGATCGAACTTATAGAATAAATTACTAGTTGTATAGATTAAAAAAAAGGTTGCTGTAGGAGTATTTATAGATTTAAAGAACGGTTTTGACACCATTGACCACAGAATACTTCTAAGGAAACTGGAAAGGTATGGGATAAAAGGGGTAGGACTGAGTTGGGTGGAAAGTTATTTAAGTAACAGACAACAATTTGTACAAATTGGTGAGCACAAATCACCCTTCATGGACATCACTTGTGGTGTGCCCCAGGGGTCAGTTTTGGGACCCAAACTCTTTATTTTGTATATAAATGACATAAACCAAGTATCAAAAATTCTGAAATTTATTTTGTTTGCGGATGACTCAAATATCCTTTGCACTGGTGAAAATTTGCAACAGGTTTTAGAGGTGGTCACAACTGAAATGAAAAAGTTAACGTAGTGGTTCAACAAAAATAAATGATCTCTAAATCTAAAAAAAACAAAGATTATGTTGTTTGGAAATTATAAAATAAATCATGAAATAATGGTAACGATAGATGATACCAAAATAGAAACAGTACAGGAAAATAAGTTTCTGGGGGTGACGCTAGACAATAAAATCTGCTGGAAACCTCACATCAGTCACATCCGGGCCAAGTTAGCAAAATGTATAGGGATACTGGGGAAGACAAGACACATCTTGGACTATAAATCATTGGTCTTATTGTACAATTCACTGTTTCTACCTTATCTTAACTACTGTGTAGAAGTCTGGGGAAACACCTACAAGACCAACCTACAATCAATATGCACATTACAAAAAAGAGCTATAAGGATAATAAATAATGTAGGATATAGAGACCATACCAATTCGTTGTTTTTAAAGTCACATGTCATAAAGTTCATCGATTTAGTTAAATTTAAGACAGCACAAGTAATGTACAGGGCAATTAATAATCAACTCCCAACTAATATACAAAAAATATTTAAAAAAAGAGACAATGATCATAATTTGAGAGGAGACTTAAACTTTACAAAACCCAAGATATGAACAACCAAGAAAAGTATGTGCATATCTGTCTGTGGGGTGGATTTGTGGAACAGTCTGGAGCCGGAACTGAAACTATGTAAAACAGAATTCAATTCAAAAAGAGGTATAAACATTATTTGCTGAAAGGATATATGTTAGAAGGGTAGTATTTATATGTACAATTCACTATGCTCACTCTGGGACATTATGGGACACTATGGAATGGTGGGTGGGACAGCACTGTGTATATCTGTGTTGTTTGAGGCTGGTTTTGATGTATGGACATCAATGTATGTTAGGATGGATGGGTGTTAATGTTGATATGTAAATTATACAGTAAATTGTTTACTTGGGGTCTTAAATGTGGTAATTTGTATATAATTCACATGGGTGTATTTATGGAAAAGAGGAGATGGAATTAATAAGTGTTCACTTCTTCCTTCTCCCTTTCGAACACTGTATACTGTTACTTTATTGCATTTGTCATTTGTTTTGTTTTTGTTATACTTTTTTGTTCGAAATAAAGTATCTATCTATCTATCTAACTAAACAAAAGGCAAACTAAAATAACCTCATACATAATGAATATAAGACTAAGGTGGGGAAATACAGAAAATAATCAGAAATAAACTAAAGACGTGAGCACAGCTCTCCACCTGTGCTCACAGTCATGACAGTTAAGGACAAACTACAAATATACTGTATAATTGCACTACGGCTGGGTGATATAGTAAAAAAAAGTATGATGATATAATTTCTGTATATCGCAAAACAAAATACAGTGGGGTAAAAAAGTATTTAGTCAGCCACCAATTGTGCAAGTTCTCCCACTTAGAAGATGAGGGAGGCCTCCAATTTTCATCATAGGTATACCTCAACTATGAGAGACAAAATAAGAAAAAAAAAATCCAGAAAATCACATTGAAGGATTTTTAATGAATTAATTGGTAAATTCCTCGGTGAAATAAGTATTTGGTCAATAACAATAGTTCATCTCAATACTTTGTTATATACCCTTTGTTGGCAATGACAGAGGTCAAACGTTTTCTGTAAGTTTTCACAAGGTTTTCACACACTGTTGCTGGTATTTTGGCCCATTCCTCCATGCAGATCTCCTCTAGACCAGTGATGTTTTGGGGCTGTCGCTGGGCAACACAGACTTTTAACTCCCTCCAAAGATTTTCTGTGGAGGTGAGATTTGGAGACTGGCTAGGCCACTCCAGGACCTTGAAATGCTTCTTACGAAGCCACTCCTTTGTTGCCCAGGCGGTGTGTTTGGGATCATTGTCATGGTGAAAGACCCAGCCACGTTTCATCTTCAATGCCCTTGCAGGTGGAAGGAGGTTTTCACTCAAAATCTCACAATACATGGCCCCATTCATTTTTTCCTTTACACGGATCAGTCGTCCTGGTCCCTTTGCAGAAAAACAGCCCCTAAGTATGATGTTTCCACCCCCATGCTTCACAGTAGGTATGGTGTTCTTTCTCCTCCAAACATGACAAGTTGAGTTTTTACCAAAAAGTTCTATTTTGGTTTCATCTGACCATATGACATTCTCCCAATCCTCTTCTAGATCATCCAAATGCGCTCTAGCAAACTTCAGACGGGCCTGGACATGTACTGGCTTAAGCAGGGGGACACGTCTGGCACTGCAGGATTTGAGTCCCTGGCGGCGTAGTGTGTTTCTGATGTAGCCTTTGTTACTTTTGTCCCAGCTATCTGCAGGTCATTCACTAGGTCCCCCCGTGTGGTTCTGGGATTTTCGCTCACCGTTCTCGTGATAATTTTGACCCCACGGGGTGAGATCTTGCGTGGAGCCCCAGATCGAGGGAGATTATCAGTGGTCTTGTATGTCTTCCATTTTCTAATAATTGCTCCCACAGCTGATTTCTTCACACCAAGCTGCTTACCTATTGCAGATTCAGTCTTCCCAGCCTGGTGCAGATCTACAATTTTGTTTCTGGTGTCCTTTGACAGCTCTTTGGTCTTGGCCATAGTGGAGTTTGGAGTCTGACTGTTTGAGGTTGTGGACAGGTGTCTTTTATACTGATAACGAGTTCAAACAGGTGCCATTAATACAGGTAACGAGTGGAGGACAGAGGAGCCTCTTAAAGAAGAAGTTACAGGTCTGTGAGAGCCAGAAATCTTGCTTGTTTGTAGGTGACCAAATACTTATTTTACCAAGGAATTTACCAATTAATTCATTAAAAATCCTTCAATGTGATTTTCTGGATTTTTTTCCCTCATTTTGTCTCTCATAGTTGAGGTATACCTATGATGAAAATTGGAGTCCTCTCTCATCTTTTAAGTGGGAGAACTTGCACAATTGGTGGCCGACTAAATACTTTTTTGCCCCACTGTATATATCATGATACCAATATTCCGTGGACCAAATGTCCTTTAAAATTTGTTTTTATTGACATTTTCATTATAAAAAAATAAAATTCATCTTCCTCTTTCATCATAAACCTTTCTATATCATGCTACATAACTGAATTACTTTTTTCGTCATAACTCTGCAACTTTTTTCCCTCAAATTCGCAATATTTGTCTTTTAAGTTTGAACGTTTTCCTGTAAGGTTGCAACTTTTTTCTCATACATCTGCAAGTTTTTATCTCAGAAATTTGTAACTTTTTAGCCAAAAAAGAGCAATTTGTTTTCCTGCAAATACTCAGCTTTTTCCTCATAAATCTGCAACTTTTTCCTCAAAAAATTGTGACTTTTTTCCTTATGACTTTGCCACTTTTTCCTATAAATTTTGAACTTTTTTGCATAAATTTGCAACTTTTTCTCATAAATTTGTGACTTTTTTTCTCATAAATTTGATTTTTTTCCTGTAAATTTTCAACCTTTTTCTTCTACATTTGTAACTTTTAAAAATAAACTTACGACTTTTTTTTCCTCATAAATGTTACTTTTTTCTTTGCATGACCCGGGTACCAGCGTTGTTAGCATTGCTAGCTCTGTAATGCAAATCAGTGCTACCAGAATTTTTATTGTTGTTTTCTGTAAATTGTAGGCAGTGTACGAGACTAGCTTGTTCATAAGTCCACAGTCAATTACACATTATCTCGCCCCATTCTAAAAAATTTTGCCTTTAGCTACATCAAAAGGCTAAAAAGATTAAAAGGCGGCGGCATGCATGGACGCCGCGGCCCCTCTAGGCATCAGTGAGTGTGAAACTTTTGAGTGTTTTAATCCTTCCAGACATACATTCTGTAAAACTTACATCCGTGAGACCTTATTAAGCGTCAAGGTAATGCACGCTGCATTAATTGCGGCGCTCGGGTGTGACTTGGACATTCTACGCCAGCATGGAATACTATTGGAGGTTTCGCTGGCAGCTTCCCGGGAGCGGAGGAAGTGTAAGCTGTGCGAACGCAAACAAAGGAGAGGAAAGAGAGCCAGGATTCATGCTAGGCTAAAGGCTAACCCCTCCAGACCAGCAGTACCGTCGCTCCTACTTTCCAATGTACGCTCCCTCGACAACAAGCTGGATGAGCTGCGTCTGCTGAGAGAAACCCGGAGAGAGTGGAGGGACTGCTGTGTGTTTGCGTTCACGGAGACATAGCTCCATGACAACATCCCGGACGTGGCCATTCAGCTGGAAGGGATGACATTGTTCTGGGCGGACAGGGAGGCTGCTAGCAGCAGTAAGAGCCGGGGGAAGGGGGGGGGGCTATGTATCTATATTAACAAGAACTGGTGTGTTAACGCCACGTTAGCAACTAAACACTGCTCTCTGTTGGCGGAGTTCCTTATCGTGAATTGCCGGACATTCTACCTGCCGAGGGAATTCACCAACGTGTTTGTAGATGCTGTTTACATAGCTCCTAGTGCTAATGCTAAAGCTAATGCTAACGAGGCACTCGGAGAGTTGCATGACGCTATCAGTGAATTTCAAACTTCACACCTGGAAAGTTTTGTGGTGGTTGCAGGGGATTTTAATCACACCAGTTTAAAGACTGTGCTCCCCAAGTTCAAACAATTTGTGGATTTTAAGACCAGAGGAGAGAATATGTTGGACTTGCTGTACACAAACTTCCCAGATGCATATAGGGCAACATCTCGCCCCCACCTCGGCCATTCTGACCACCTATCCATGATGCTGGTGCCTGCCTACAAATCCTTACTGAAGCGCAGCCGGCCAGTAGAGAAACAAATCAGGATTTGGCCAGAGGGTGCAGCCTCGGCACTTCAGGACTGTTTTCCGCACACAGACTGGGAGCTTTTCAAAATAGCAGACTCCCAGGGAGACAGGACAGATGTGGAGGAGTACGCTGAAACGGTCACCAGCTACATCGCAAAGTGCACAGAGGATGTCACTGTAGTGAAGACTTTCACTGCACGGGGCAACTATAAACCCTGGATGACTGCAGAGGTGCGCTCGCTGCTCACAGCCAGAGATGCAGCCTTCAGAGCAAAGGACAGGATCACCCTCTGCTCAGCCAGGTCTGAGCTCTCAAAGGGAATTAAGACAGTGAAACGCCCCTATGCGGAGAAAATCAAGGGACACCTCTGTGACACAGGGAACATGTGGCAGGGAGTTCGGGCACTGACGGATTTTAAGTCTAGGCAGGGGGTCGATGATGATGATGCTTAGCTTCCAGACAGGCTCAACAACTTCTTTGCACATTTTGAAGCATCAAACCCAACAATCAGAGGGAGGGCTGGCCCATCTCCACCATCTGTTGGGCCAGCTATAATCATCAATGCAGCGGACACACGGAGGACCCTAATTAGGGTCCACCCACGTAAAGATGCAGGTCTGGACAACATCCCGGGACATGTGCTCCGAGTCTGCGCGAGCAAGAAGGTGGATGTCCTGACTGACATATATCACATCTCCCTGAGTCAGGCCATCGTTCCCAGATGCTTTAAGACTGCTACCATAGCACCGGTGGCAAAGAAACCAGTTGTGTCCTGTCTGAATGACTGTCGTTCTGTCGCACTGACACCAATTGTGATGAAGTTTTTTGAACAGGTTGTCAAACCACACATCACAGCCTGCCTCCCTGCATCACATGACCCGCTCCAGTTTGCGTATCATTCAAATCGCTCCACGGAGGATGCTATAGTCACCACCACTCTGTCATCACCCACCTGGATCAGAAAGACACCTACACCAGACTCCTGTACATTGATTTCAGTTCAGCATTCAACACCATTATTCCCCAGAGACTGATGGAGAAATTACTCCTTCTCGGTCTGAACACCTCCACATGCCCGTGGATCCTGGACTTCTTGACCGAGAGACCTCAGTCTGTCTGTGTTGGAAACAACATCTCCAACTCTATCACGCTGAGCACTGGATCCCCTCAAGGCTGCGTACTCAGTCCACTGTTGTTTACACTTCTAACACATGACTGTGTATCCAGACACGAGGGGAACCAGATTATTAAGTTTGCGGACGACACCACA
The DNA here is from genome assembly GCA_020510985.1 of Pholidichthys leucotaenia. Taxonomy (NCBI): domain Eukaryota; kingdom Metazoa; phylum Chordata; class Actinopteri; order Cichliformes; family Pholidichthyidae; genus Pholidichthys; species Pholidichthys leucotaenia. The sequence continues at coordinate 415,160,177 of CM035837.1, read as the reverse complement.
GTGGTGGGACTTATTCAGAGGGAATCAATGTACAGGGAAGAAGTTAGAGACCTGGAGGGCTGTTGCAGGGAGAACAATCTGGTGCTCAACGTGGACAAAACGAAGGAGATGATTATCGACTTCCGGCGGTCACGGCCTGAACACGTCCATCTCAGCATCAGCGGCCGTTTGGTGGAGAGAGTGGAGAACATCAAGTTCGTCGGAGTGCAGATCTCGCAGGACCTGACCTGGAGAAAGAATTCCTTGGGGATCAGCAAGCGGGCCCAGCAGAGACTGCACTTCTTGAGGAAACTCAAACAGGCCTCTGTCCCCATCTGCATCCTACTACTTCCGCCCTCCCAAGAGAGCAGACGCTTTTTTCTTCTCTCCTGCTGATTTTTTCCTCCCCTCCTGCTACTGGATCCCAGCTTGCTGTTGTCTGTCTGCGTTTAACTGCGACCGCCGAAAAGAAATTATGGAGTTAATAAGCTGGGCTTTGAACACAATTGACACTATTTTTTCAACAAGGAAAAGTGCTCCGGGGGAAGCTGTCTGCCCCGCTGGAACGGCTCCAGTGGGCTATCTATGTGACACAGGTAATTGGAAAATGCTGTGTCTCTCTAATCTTTCTATCGAAGATATTGAAGATTTGTTTATCTTCGTAATCTTGGTGATTGGGATAATTCTGATTGGGACGGGAATTGTCTTGGTTTACCGCAAATTGCTGAAGATGGATTCAACCTATCAAAATGCTGGCCAGGCGAGGTGCATCCAACAAATTGAGAAACTGGAGAAGACCCTGATAGCGACTACTGGAGAACTGTCTCGTAAGGTGGATTACATCATGGGTTCGCTCAGGTCTTTCCACGACGAATTCAAAGCTGCGCAATGAAGGATTAATGTACTGAATCTACAGAAGAAATACAAGTCTTCTCTGTGATCAGTCCTATTTGGCATTATTATTCCCCATGAAAATTCCTCCTGGCTGTCTGCAGATTGTGTTTTTTTTTTCAAAATCATGAGCACAAGGCCTTGGACAGCCAGCTGCAGCGCCAGATAAGACTGGGCGCCAGACAGACAAAACATCTTCTGCCAAGGGTCCTTGGGTCTCTCTTATTATCATCAACACTGCTCAACACCGCACACACATTGATTCATGAACTGATTAAAGATATACTGTACACTGCTCTCTTGTGTCTTGTGAATTCTGAGTTGTTGCTCTGTGCTATTGAGAGATTTTTTTTTCATTGTAATCATAATCTGCTTAAAAATAAGCTGTATTTTGATAACGAAGTTTTTTTTTTCTCCTCCCCCCTTGTGTCGTTCCCTCCCTTCCCCTCCCTTTCTTATCTATCTCTGTTTGATGAGGCGCCTATTATGGCTGCCGTGTCGTTGTGTCGCGCGCATGCGCACCAATGTCAAGTCAAGTTCCTCGTGTGTTTTTTACATGCTTGGCAATAAAGTTTATTCTGATTCTGATCCTCAGGACCTTCTACAGAGGTATGGTGGAGAGTGTTCTGACGTGCTGCATTGTAACATGGTACTCCAGCTGCAGTATGTCAGACAAAAAAGCCCTGCAGAGGATAGTTAAGGATGCTGAGAGGGTAATTGGAGTTTCCCTCCCCTCTATCCAAGAACTTTTTCAGAGCCGTTGTAGGAGCAGGGCACTGAACATTGTCAAGGATCACTCTCACACGCTGCATAAACACTTTGAACTGCTGCCATCTGGCAAACGATTCCGGAGCATCAGAGGCAGAACCACCAGACTGATTAACAGCTTCCTTCCACAAGCTGTTAGAATGCTGAACAGTTGATCCGGAATCTTTCATACATACTACTGCACCTTATGGACATTATGTATATTATATATATATATATAGTTCTGGTTAGTTTCAAGTGTGTCTCAGGGATGTGTGAATGGCTGTGTTGGGGTGGGGGGTGAGGGTGTGTGTGAGTGTGTCTTAAATTATGTTCTTTTTACTTATATGGATGCCTAGAGAAACGTAATTTCATCTTGCCTGCACTACAGTTGTATGTACAGCAACATGACAATAAAGGTTGATTTGATTTGATTTGATAAAGAACACCTTCAGATGTGCTGGTTTATATGCTGAACCAGGTTGCCTTGTTTGCATTAGAAGTCACTGCTGCAGAGACCTCTTCTTGGACTTTCAAAATTTAACTTTTTGGATGTCACAACACACAGCATGTTTGGAGGAGAAATGGCACTGCATATCGGCTCCAAAGCACCATACCAACAGTGAAGTTTGGAGGTGGGAGCATCATGGTGTGGGGGTGTTTTTCAGCACATGGAACAGGCAGACTTCATATAAATGAAGGGACGATAAATGGACAAATGTAAAGAGTCATCCTTGATAAGAACCTGCTGCCATCTACCAAGATGCTGAAAATGAAATGAGGGTAGTCATTTCAGCAAGATAATAATCCCAAACACACAGTCAATGAAACTCTCAACTGGCTCCAGAGAAGGAAAATAAAGCTGCTAGAATGGCCCAGTCAGTCACCTGACTTGAATCCAATAGAAAATCTATGGAATGAACTGAAGATCAGAATTCATAGAAGACACCCATGGAACCTTCAAGATTTGAAGACAGTTTGAGTGGAAGAATGGGCTAAAATCACTCCTGAGCAATGCCTGCACCTAGTTTCTCCATACAGAAGGCATCTGGAAGCTGTTATTACCAACAAAGGCTTTTCTACTAAATATTAGATGGATTTCCCCAAGTGTGTTCAATACTTACTGTAAACACATACTGTATCTGTGAAGAATCCATACAGTTGAACAATATCTGCACAGACTTTGACGTCAGTGACCTTTAGCTGCAGAAATAAAGTGGCCAGTAAAAAAAAAAAAAAATAAATAAAAATAAAAAAAAATTATACCACAATCACTGCAACAAATACCTGAATTATTGACTCATCAGTAAGCTGTGCTGTGATGATGGTACTGTACGTTGATGATGATCACTCTCAAATGTTGTATGTTGGTGTGGAAAGGAGCTAGTGTTAGCCACAGCCAGCTAATGACAGCAGTGCTAGTCAGTATCACACCTATGTTCACAGTGAACTTTAAAGGAGTTTGCAACATTGTTATGGGCTTCATTATGAAGCATAAATGAGCTGGCGCTAGCATGACCGAACTGCTCCACTCTCAGACAAAAAAAGCAGCTGAAGCAGGACAAAAATTGAAAAACAAAGGGTGAAAATTTCACAGTAGGAATATATTAAATTTATAAGAAATTTATAAGAAAAAAGTTGCAAATTCATAAGAAAAAGCTGCAAATTTACAAGAAAATAGTTGCACATTCATGAGAAAAAAGTGGCAATTTTATGAGAAAAAAGTTGCAATTTTACGAGAAAAAGCTGAAATTTTACGAGAAAAAAATGCAAATTTACAAGAAAAATGTTGCACATTCATGAGAACAAGGTTGCAATTTTACAAGAAAATAGATGCAAAGTTATAAGAAAAAAGGTGCACCTTCATGAGAAAAAAGTTGAAATTTTACGAGAAAAAAGTTGCAATTTTATGATAAAAAAGTTGCAATCTTACGACAAAAAAGTTGTAATTTTACAAGCAAAAAGTTGTAATTTTACGAGCAAAAAGTTGCACAGTCATGAGAAAAAGGTTGCAATTTTACAAGAAAATAGTTGCAAAGTTATGAGAAAAAAGGTGCACATTCACGAGAAAAAAAGTTGCAATATTTTATTTTATTTATTTATTTATTTTTTTAATTTTATGAGAAAAGCATAAAATAGGGCAGCGCGGTGGTGGAGTGGTTAGCACTGCGGCAGCACAGCAACTCACCCTTGGCCGGGGGATCCTGGGTTCGATCCCAGCCCCCGACCCACAATGATCTGTGTGGAGTTTGCATGTTCTCCCCGTGTCTGCGTGGGTTTACCCCGGGATTTCTCCGGTTTCCTCCCACATGCCAAAAACATGTAAATTAGGTTAATTGGCCTCAAACTGGGGATTCTAAATTGTCTTTAGGTATGACTGTGAGAGTGAATGATTGTCTGTCTCTCTGTGTTGGCCCTGCGATGGACTGGCGATCTGTCCAGGGTGTACCCTGCCTCTCGCCCAAAGATGCTGGGATAGGCTCCAGCCCCGCCCCCGCGACCTGAAAAGGATTAAGCGGAAGAAGATGGATGGATGGAGAAAAGCAATGCAATATTACACGAAAAAAGTTACAAATTTACGAGAAAAAGTTGCAATTTTATGAGAAAAGAGTCGAAAATGTATTTTTTTTTTTCTTTTGCATTTCTGTGTAGAATTGGTGCAGTGTTTCCCTTCAGACCTATAATATGATGTAGAAAGGTTTATGATGACCTGGGACATTTTGCTAACAAGGGGGGATGACACCCCCCCTTCAAATCACCTACACCGATTGTGATGAACCTAGCAGACAATTACATCCTAAACAGATCCCCTGTATGATGGTTGACACCGCCATAAAGGAGACATGATGATTTATTTTTTTTTTTTGATTTTGTGTACTTTATTGATTCCCAGAGGGGAAATTCAGGGCATCCACCTGGATGGATGAAGCAGCCACGGTACGGTGCTATCCCTTCTCCATTCACACACACATTCACACCTAGGGTCACTTTAGAGTCTCCAGCTAACCAAACCTACATGTTTTTGGCCTGTGGGAGGAAACCGGAGAAATCCAGGAGTAAACCCATGGAGACATGGGGAGCACATGCAAACTCCACACATTTCACTGTTGGTCAGGGGCTGGGATCAAACCAGGGATCCCATGGCCAAGGGTGAGTTGCTGTGCTGCCGCAGTGCTAACCACTGCTCCACTGCACCGCCCCAATGGAGACGAGGGCCAGATACAGCACCGGCCCTTATCAAGTTTGTGTCCCTTAAAATGAGTTCCTGGTTCCAGTGGAAACGGGGCTGACTCCATGTTGTGATGAGTATCCACACTGATGACTCTATCCGCCCATGCTCATGTGTCAGAACTTTTAAGACTGGTTCCATCACACGGGAAGAGAGCTTGCATGTTTGCTCAAGTTTGCTCTGGGTGAACAGGAGAGTCGTGAGCAAACCTTGAGCTGGAAGTCTTCCACTGATAAGGACATTGAATTGCATATTCAAGGTGGAACTCCATATAAAATCACAAATGGAACTCACCACTCTTTTATAGAGCTCAAGTGACACTGAAAGCAGGGGCGCCTCCAGAAATTCTTCATGGGGGGCACTGAAACTCTTGTGGTGGCACATCACAATCCAAAGCCAAAACTCAACTGTGCTATCATAGACTTATATAGACTAGTTGAAAACTATAATTACTAGGAGTACCTTTTACAATCGATAGACTATTGACAGACAATTTGTTAGACTAAAAGCAGTCCAATTAAAATTTTGAGCGCCACAACAAACCACTAGTCATAGTCATGAACTTGTACATAAAGATAGCAGATGATTTGCTGCTCTTCATATGGACTCGTTTTCCTTAAATTGGAGGACTGGCTGAAGACAATCATTTACAGGAAACAGGCTGCTGCACGTTTGTGTACGCACTGTGTACATATGCATATTCACTTACTGCTTTGGCTAACCAGTTCTTATTATCTTATTAACTATTGCTCTGAGTGCTGCTATCCCTTTGCTGCTGTAATCCTGGAATTTCCCCACTGTGGGACTAATAAAGGCTAATCTTATCTTATCTTATTTTCTGGAACAAATTCTAATCCATCTTCAGCCAGAGTGGAACATGCAGAAATGACCTTACTGAAGCTGTGACTGGTGCAGTGTGTAAGTATGCCTGTCTTTCCACAGAACAAACCAATGCAACACCGGTGTTAAATAGGGAAAGAACAATTAAGAGTCAGTCACATTATGTAGTATAAATATTTAACTTTTAACCCATTTACAATAAAGTCAAACAAATCCTATAGCAACCATTAAGAAAACATGTGGAAGTGACTGCCCCAAATACTTCTGCATGACTTCTGAGAATACAAGAACACCTCACTCTGCTTCTGAGGGAACTGATTAGGTGATCATCTAAACCTGGTAAGATGCGTAAAAGCTCAGCTGTGAATAAAAAACAGAGCTATTTCGCACAGATTTGAGTTCTTCCTAAGTTAAAACTCGAGTATTGTAGTGTTTAATAATGAACATGAACTTGTTTTCTTTGCATTATTTGACTCAAAAGCACATCAACAAGCAACATCAACAGCAGCAGTATGATGAGTAAGACACAAGTCCATTCTTAAAAATGCATTCTTGAGACTTTTTAAATCAAAAGGTTAATATTAACAGAAATTCCTGTACATTCTATGATTCCATCATTGAGAAAGGAGAACATCTTTTTTTCCCTGTAATTTCACAAAGTTTCTGGCAAACTTTACAGTTCTGGATAACATCTAACAAACTTCTCCAACTTTATTGGACCATAAAAGTTTTGGCCATCAAATGCAAAAAAAAAGAAAAAAAGAAAAAAAGAATGAATAATCATTTGGCAAATATTTTCATGCATAAATGTAGTTGGTTTAAAATTAGTCCAATTTTTGATGCTGTCTTGAACAAAATAAAACTGTATATGTGGTGATCTGCGCTGTGTGTGCCCTTGCCCTAATTATCTCTCACAGCTGCGGGCACACCTGCGTCTCCTCATCAGGCACCCTTTATAAGGAACGCTGCCCAGAAGGCAGCACAGAGATGTCTACGCTTTCTCCCAGGAAGAACTCCTCCCTAGAGTCTTCCTCCACAGCGCTACGCTTAGAGAGTTCATCTCTAATCATCTGCTTCTCGTCGCATGGGAGTTCCATCTCCCCAACGCTACATAAGCCTTCTCAGAGTTATTCCCTGCACCTGCCTTTCTTCCCTTTGTTCCCTGTGCACCGGTGGACCACCCTCCAGGCGGACCTCTCCTTCCTCCTGGCAGAGGACCGGACTTCGGCTTTGTACAGCGACATTCTCTCCTCACAAATTGCTGAGCTGGAGCACATGTCACGCGTTCTTCACCCAAGCTGCACTGTAAATATTCTGCACCTGCACCACGGCATCACAACGGGACGCTGGACCGGTACTGGGAAATCATCTCTTCGGAGCAGGATTAACTCTTCACTGCCGTAAGACTGTAAAATCTCTATTAATATCATTATCTGCCAGCCTGAGTCTAATCCCCCTATCTCTGCTGTCATTCCAGGGTTGCCAGACCTGTCCTGTCGTTCACGCTCCTGCTCCCACCACACAACACTCACACAACATCATTCGCACGCACGCACCTTCACTTTCATTCAATAAAAGATCATTATTGTTGTTGAGCCTGCGTCTGTTTCTGGGTGTTTCTGAAAACCATGTCAGTACGTCTCCGTCAAGAAACCGCAGCAGACGGTGCTTTGGCACACAAACTTAACACCACGGAGGCTCGGTTGGATCAATTAACACACCAGCAACAGGTGATCTTAACTCAACTTACGCACATAAAAATCACGACTCGACCAGCTCTCCCCGCTGCAGTCTCCTCCATCTGCTTCTTGGGATCTGGCTGGGTTGACGAACTCCTCTCAGTCTCCACCTCCTCATGCCTGGTTAACTCCCATCCCCACTCCCACCTGTTTTAGTGGTAAGTTAGAGGAGGCACGGGGTTTCTTGTTACAATGTAGCTTGGTTTTTCAGCGTGTGCCAGGAGATTTTCAGCACTCACCATAGTCAGATTAGTTATTTGGTGAATTTAATGGAGGGACAGGCTTTGGCGTGGGCTACCGCCATTATGACCCGACCCAATTACGCTAACTACACATATGATCGGTTTGTGGCTGAATTTTCTGAAGTGTTTGACCACTCAGATCAGGACTGTGTGCTCACCTCTCGCCTCCTTAATTTGAGACAGGGGGTTAAGTCGGTAGCTGATTACTCAGTAGATTTCCTGGTAGTAGCTGCTGAAGTTGGGTGGGAGGATGCCTCACTGTGTAGTGTTTTTGTTCAGAGCCTTAGCCCCAGCTTGAGGGATGAGTTGGCCCAGGTGGGAAGACCCGCTAAGCGTAATGAGCTCATTACTCTAGCTATTTCTATTGACAACAGGTTAAGGGAACGGGCTAGCGAGTGCCGCTCGGGCACTCAACCTCGCTGCTCCCCGCAGTCTCCCCTTAAGGCCCTCCATCCCTCTGAGTCCCCTGGGGAGGATGAACCCATGCTTATTTGCTGGTCCAAACTGTCCCCGGCAGAACGACAATGCCATGACCTTGGGCTGTGTTTATATTGTGGCAGCGCTGAGCATGAGGTTGCGTCTTGCCCTAATTGGGTAAAAGGGGGAGTCCGTTAGTCATGGTAGGGGGACTAAAGGATGGTGGTAATATTAAAGCCCTTACACGCCTCATGTTACCCGTCCATGTTCAATATGCACTCACTGAAATATCCTCACATGCTCTCATTGACTCTGGTGCAAAGCAAAGCTTTATTGCGGAGGGTCTGGCAACCCGGCTGGGGCTTCTCTGCTACAACCTAGAGAGACCATTCAAGTTGATTGCCCTCTCCAAGATGCCCCTTGCCATCGTTACTAAGCACACTGCTTCCGTCTCTGTGCTGGTCTCAGGTAACCACCGTGAGCATATGAGGTTTTTTGTGCTTTCCTCCACCGCTTCCCCCATCATCCTGGGGTTCCCATGGCTAAGCCTACACAATCCCTCTATTGACTGGCGGACGGAAAGAATCTTATCATGGAGTACATTTTTTCTGGGTGGTTGTTTGCAATCTGCTGCCTGCTGTCCCTCTGTACCCCTTTGTTCTCAGGATTCGCCCCCTCCAGATGTCTCGTCTGTGCCCACGGAGTACCACGACCTGGCAACGGTGTTTAGCAAAGCCAAGGCCCTGTCACTTCCCCCCCACTGGCCATATGATTGTGCCATCAACCTCCTGCCGGAGGCTCCTTTGCCTTCGAGTCGGCTCTACAGCCTCTCTGCCCCGGAATGCGAGGCCATGGACAAATACATCAAGGAGTCCCTGAGCTTGGACATCATCAGACCATCCTCTTCAGCAGTGGGGGCGAGATTCTTCTTTGTGGGTAAAAAAGACGGTTCACTCAGGCCGTGTATTGATATTAGGGAACTTAACAACATTAGTGTAAAGGACAAGTACACCCTTCCCCTTATCAATACAGCTTTTGATTCCCTCCAGGGGGCCAGGGTGTTCACCAAATTAGATCTGCGGAATGCTTATCATCTAGTCTGCATCAAAGAGATGGATGAATGGAAGACTGGTTTTTGCACCCCTAGTGGCCATTTTGAGTATTTAGTGATGCCTTTTGGGTTAACCAATGCTCCTGCTGTTTTCCAGCGGCTTTGATGTTCGGAGTGATTTTCTAGATTCATTTGTGTTTGTCTATCTTGGCGATATCCTCATCTTCTCTCGCTCTTTGGAGGAACATCCCATCCATGTCAGACAGGTCCTGCGGTGCCTACTGGAAAATCAGCTATTTGTCAAAGCCGAGAAATACGAATTCCATGTCTCATCCACCACTTTCCTGAGATTTGTCATCTCGCATAAGAAGATCATTGCGGACCCTGAAAAGATAAAGGTGGTGGTGGAGTGGCCTGTTCCCTCTTCCCGTAAGCAACTTCAACAGTTTTTGGGTTTTGCTAACTTCTATCACCGTTTTGTCCAGAATTACAGCATTATTGCTTTACCCCTCACTCACCTGATCTCCATGAAGGTGCCGTTCCGCTGGACGGAGGAGGAGAGGTGGCATTTTCTGAGCTGAAGGAGAAGTTCTCCATCCCCCCATCTTGGCCCAGGTCGACCCCTCTCTGCAGTGCTTGGTGGAAGTGGACACCTTGGATTTTGGAGTGGGGGTGGTGTTATCCCAGCGCTCTCCTACCGACGACAAGGTCCGGCCCCTGCGCCTTCTTCTCCCGTCGGCTGCCTCCTGCGGAGAGGAACTATGACGTGGGGGACATGGAGCTGTTAGCCGTGAAGCTGGCTTTGGAGGAGTGGTGCCACTGGCTAGAGGACGCTTCGCTGCCGTTCATCGTTTGGACAGATCATAAGAACTTGGAGTACCTCCGGACCGCCAAACGGTTGAACGCTAGACAAGCCCGCTGGTCCTTGTTCTTAGGAAGATTTAACTTCACCATCACCTACTGCCCGGGTTTAAAGAATATCAAGCCGGACGCGCTCTCGAGACAGTTTTCCCCTGAAGCTGTGGAGATGACACCCCACCCTATTGTTCTTCCTTCCTGCATCGTGGGCATGCTTTCCTGGGACATTAAGGAGAGGGTTAGGAGAGCGCAGGACACGGCGCCTGACCCAGGTGGAGGGCCAGCGAGACGGATATACATGCCCTCTGCTGTTCGAGGGGAGGTGATTGACTGGCTGCACTCTTCTAAGATTATGTGCCATCCTGGGGTAGCGTGCATGGTAGCACAGCTACAAAGGTCCTTCTGGTGGCCTTCTCTGCGGAAGGATGTTGGTGAATTCATCCGAGCCTGTCCCCAGTGTGCAACCTGCAAATCATCCTCTTCCCCACCGGTAGGCCTGCTGCATCCTCTTCCCATCCCCAGCCGACCCTGGTCCCACGCTGCACTGGATTTTGTGACCGGTCTGCCCCCCCTCTGCAGGCCACACTGCTATTCTTACTACTGTGGACAGGTTCTCCAAGGCGGCTCACTTTATTCCTTTACAGAAGCTGCCAGCGGCCAAGGAGACGGCGGATCTGCTGGTCATGCACGTGGTCCAGCTTCATGGCATTCCGACAGACATCGAGTCGGATCGTGGATCTCAGTTCGTCTCTCAAGTCTGGCGGTCCTTCTGAGGTCGGTCCTGCGTGCCTCCCTGGATCGTGTTGGACCCTCAACTCATCAGAGAGTTCCACCAGACGCACCCGGACAGGTTAGAACGGCCGCCGAGAGGCGTCCCGTGGAGGGGGGAGGGTACTGTGGTGATCCGCGCTGTGTGTGCCCTTGCCCTAATTATCTCTCACAGCTGCGGGCACACCTGCGTCTCCTTATCAGGCACCCTTTATAAGGAATGCTGCCCAGAAGGCAGCATGGAGACGTCTACGCTTTCTCCCAGGAAGAACTCCTGCCTAGAGTCTTCCTCCACAGCGCTACGCTTAGAGATTTCATCTCTAATCATCTGCTTCTCGTTGCATGGGAGTTCCATCTCCCCAACGCTACATAAGCCTTCTCAGAGTTATTCCCTGCACTTGCCTTTCTTCCCTTTGTTCCCTGTGCACAGGTGGACCACCCTCCAGGCGGACCTCTCCTTCCTCCTGGCGGCGGACCGGACTTCGGCTGTGTACAGCGACATTCTCTACTCGCAAACTGGTGAGCTGGAGCACACATCACGCATTCTTCACCCAAGCTGCACTGTAAATATTCTGCACCTGCACCACGGCATCACAACGGGATGCTGGACCGGTACTGGGAAATCATCTCTTCGGAGCAGGATTAACTCTTCGCTGCCGTAAGACTGTAAAATCTCTATTAATATCATTATCTGCCAGCCTGAGTCTAATCCCCCTATCTCTGCTGTCATTCCAGGGTTGCCAGACCTGTCCTGTCGTTCACGCTCCTGCTCCCACTACACAACACTCACACAACATCATTCGCACGCACGCACCTTCACTTTCATTCAATAAAAGATCATCATTGTTGTTGAGCCTGTGTCTTTTTCTGGGTGTTTCTGAAAACCATGTCAGTATAAAGGTCTTAAAACACTGTAATGTTATAAAAGCCTCACTTGTATATTACTATATTAGTACCATGACCCTGTTAAAAGCTATTTGCAGTGTGTGGCGTGTGTGCAGTGCAGAGTGTGAAAGTGTGATCTGTCCTAGTTTGCTGTATTTTGTTAATTGTTAATAATATACAGCACACATCAATTATTCTTAAACATCTACTACATGTAAATATGGCATAGAAAAACAAGTCATAAAATTATCTTAGATTGCCTAGTGGCAGGGACCAGGGGTGGCTGCAGGGCCAAGTGGTGGCCAGGGGGGCCGTGCCCACCTCTGCCCCCCCACCCCCCAGGACACCCCAGACTGAAAGTAGTCCTGAGTTTGTCATGTTCTGCCCTTAATTAAATCGTTGTTAAAACTAACGTGCTGCCATTACTCCCCTGCTGTTCAGATGAACGGCTGATTACCCAGTGAATTACTGCACATAAAGTTCTCCACAATTAAACCCACACTCCATTCGCATGGCACTGGCACAAGCGTTGGCGCCGTCTTAACGTCCACACGGTCAGTCAACATTTGTAAATGCAGGTGTTTTACACAGGTGATGTGGAACCATAGGTGTAAATCAAGAAAAAAGAATATTGCCCCCCCACACCCGCCAATTCATCATAAACCCTTTTTATCTTGTTAAAGCACATCTGAAGCACCAATTTTAAATCCCCAATTTTTTTCTTGTAAATTTGCTTCTTTTTTTTGTAAATCCGAAATTTTTTTCTCATAAATTTGCAGCTTTTTTCCTTTAATTCCAACACTTTTCTTGTAAATTTGCAACTTAAAAAAAACCTCATAAATTTGCAGCATTTTTATTGTAAATTTGCAACTTTTTTCTTTTAAATCTGCAACATTTTCTTGTAAATTTGCAACTTTTTTCCTCATGAATTTGCTATTTTTTTCTTCATAAAGTCACTCCTTTTTTTTGTCATAAATCTGCATGTTTTTTCTTGTAAATTTGTGACTTTTTTCATAGGGCCCGACTACAATAACACCTATAGTATCCCCCTCCATCTTTACTCTTGAGAAAATGTTCTGTTTGTTGACCCCCCCCCCCCCCCAACAGTGAAACGAAATATCCGCCCATGTGTGGAACTGTAACACTATGGAGAAGACCGTGCTGTTGTGCCTCTGGGGACACCGCTTGAATTTTGACATAAATAAATCATTACGATGGAATTTTGACACCTATCACAGTGGGCGAAATAAAAAACCAGGCTAAACTGTCACTCATTTAAGCACCAGTCATATAATCAGCCTGGAGACGCATTTTCAACAGGCTGTAAGACGTAGTGAGGAAAAAAATGATTGAACCTCAAGAAAAAGCAGCGTTGAAGCACCGCTGCATCCCGTGGAGCTGCAGCTGTGTGGTGTGGGAGGACGGAAGTGCAATAAGGTGCAGCACACCGTGAGGAAGAGCGGCTGATTTAAATGAGCGACGTTACACAAATGACAGAGATTCAACGACCTAAAAATAAAAGATCCACCACAGCAGACTTACAAGACAGCCTTCCACGGCCTTGTGGTGGAATTGATGACACAGCCTGCTTTTTTTCCTTCCAGTTGTTTTTGTTTTAAGTGAGAAGTGTGTCATAAAGTAAACCCGGCTTCAGGCTGCGCCTCGTAAACCCCCCCCCCCCCATGGTGACGGTGGACCTTTTGACAGAATTACCCAATCAAGGTGGCAATGGGTCAGTGTAGAGATGTTCCAGGAGCTTGAGTTATGGCCAAGTTCAGAGTGTTATTTTAATGGGGCTCCGCGCGGCGGCTATAAAAGCTCAGGCAGGTTGTTGGCTCCGTGAGCATCGTTCGTGTGTTTCTTGGCCGGCGCCGAGGCTTATGAGCTCCTCCAGTGTGGGGTTATCTCTGTAACAAAGCGGCACAGACTCTAGGGACTTTTTAATACTGGAGCCGGATAATGACTTCAGGGTCTGTTCCGTGTGGCAGCGAAGACAAACGGGCTGGCGGAGTAAAGTTTGTGGTGGCAGTAAAGAACTGTTTAGGGGGATGACTTTTAAGGACAAACACCTTAGCTATTTACCCTAGAACCAGACAAAATAATGTAGCTCTGTTTGTATTGTACTATGATAGCCCGGGGGTGGGGGGTTGGGGTATTGGGCATGTGGGGAAATACAACTACGATGGGGGGAATTGCCTGGGTGAATGACCTGGGGGAGGGAGGATGGGTCTGATATCATGTATCCTATCATGTACCAAACAGAGAAGGGAATTGCGTCGCAGCATTAAATGGTATCAAAGAATTTCTGTTTATTACCCCCCCCCCCCACCCGCCCATCCCAGTCTATCCTCACTTTGGCTATTCCCCCAGGCTATTTCCCCCTGCAACCAGAGTAAAAGTAGAGTGTCTTATCTAATTCTAGACTTGAAATTACTTCAGTTGACAAAAGAAAGTAATCTTGTTTTTAGCCTGGGGGAAAGGGGGAATTGCCCAGGGGCAATGACCTGTGGGTAAATGCACCAAACAGAGAAGAGAACTGCATTGCAGCATTAAATGGTATCAAAGCATTTCTGTTTATTAACTCGCCCCCCTAGGCTATCCTGATTTTGGCTACTGCCCCCAGGCTATTTCTTCTTGTAACCAGACTAATCTCATATCTAATTCCATCCATCCATCTTCTACCACTTAATCCTTTTTGGGTTGCAGGTCTTATCTAATTCTATACTTGAAATTACTTCAGTTGACAAAAGAATGTAATCATTTTTTAGCCTGGGGGATGTCCTATAGAGGGAATTGCCCAAGAGGAATTGACTGGCATAATCTCTGTCAGGAATATGTGGTGGGTTTTCTGCGGTCCTCTCCGGAAGAATTCCTCAAAGAAAAACTGTACAGGAGACTCTACAGTAACAATACAGCAATGATACAGAAGTTATGTAGCAAAGTTGGCGTTTCTGCTGAACTCAGTAACTTAGTGTAGTATGACCTCACACCCCTCACTCCTCACATCTGGACTCTGTTATCCGTTCTACAGTGCTGTGGTATGCAAGTCGTGTGAAGGTAAAAAGAAAAATAAAGTTTCAAAACGGGCTAAGGGGAAAAGTCACAATCATTGACCCAGAACTTGTTTAATATAATCATACCAAATAAGGCATTGTTGTGGATTTTCTTTATACTAATAAATGTCCCTTGTTGATCTGGTTAATAAATAAGGTGCAGAGTCAAAGATGCCTTTTCTGGGTAGTTACGATTCTTCATCAAGAGGAAGATTTCATGCAACAGTCCTGCCAAAATGTTCACAGTCAAAATGGCGCGGGGCAGATTTATACCTTGGAACAAACAAAGATAACATGTTACGAGAACGTTCTGTGGGCGTACGGAGCCTAGCTGTCTCCTGGAACTGATTTTGACAGGCCAGAACCTCAGTATTTCAGGAAGAAACATGATATACTGTGTCTAGAAGCAATAACAGCAACACAGTGTAATATTAATTGATAAAATAAAAAAAAAAAATTCACAGCATTCATTTGTAATGACGAATAAAGAGCCAGTAGCCTGCGATATACTAACAGGTTACTAAATAATGGTTCATTTGTTCCTAAATAACTGAACAAAGATCAGTGATAACAATAATAGCGTAGAAGTAGATAAACAACAGGCTGTTTTCCTCACAGTGGTCTGCACCCCCGCCGGCTCGATTTATATCGCGATCACCAGACAGTTGTGAAACCCTCCGCTCAGAAGAGCCTTTCAGTATTCATGGTCAGCCAGCCTAACATCTCCATCATGAGATAATGCGCTTCATGTTTATTCCGCCCGGCACTAAACCTGCTAACCCCATCTGATGATAAATTTATCACCATCATGTCCTGCGCTGCATCTTCCCCACTCCTCATTTCATCACCGTCAAAGCGGTGCAGAATTGGTTTGCAAGGAAAGAAAAAGAAGAAGAAAAACTGACCACGCATGCAGCCCTGCTCATGCACACACGCTTTTGTGACTGGTGTCTAACTGGAGCGGACATCCTCATGAATTTCCACTTACAAGGAGCGTCAGCCGCCTTTATTTCCTCCTCCGCTGGTAACGTCTTTCAGCCCTGTCATCATGCTCATCACACAACTGCCATTACGCCGACGACTATATTGCATCTCTTTTCCCTGATCACAATAGACTTGCTTGTAATACAGAAGGGCTTTAATTAGGGTATAGTGAAAATCCTTTATGGGTGTATTGTAGTAAGTGTTCGATGTGTGCCAATCTGCTCAATGGCTGTTACAGTAATTGACGGGGTAAATTAGATGGGAGGGGGGCCCTCCTTAGTCATCTGACATGCAAATTCAATAAGAATTAATTGCTGTCAGATCTGAATTCAGTGGAGATGATGGCCGACAACAGAACCAATATCAGAACATACACTTCTATTAGTTTATAGCGGGGGTCTGCTACCTGTGGCTCTGGGGCCACATGTGGCTCTTTTGCCCATAGCCAGTGGCTCCTTCAAGACGCACTCCAGTGGCTATAAATCCCCTATAGAGGCAAATCTACATCATCTAAAATGGGATCTTATGCCCTTTTATCTACTGTCTTTCAGTTTTGTGTCAAAATCTTTTATCTGATTGGCTCAACATTTACTCACATGCCAGCATCTGTTCATAGCTACGTCACCAAAAACACTCTGTTTCAACTTGCCTTTTTTTCAGGGGATGGGTCTGACAAGCCCACATTTCAAATAGCTTTTTGGAAATCATAAAAGTTGTGTCCTCCGGACTAAAGGGGAAAAGGACCATCCAGATTGTTATTAATGCAAAGTTCAACAGTCAGCATCTGTGATGGTATGGGGATGTGTTAATGCCCATGGCATGGGCAACTTGCACATCTGTGAAGGCGCCATTAATGCTGAAAGGTATATACAGGTTTTGGAGCAACATATGCTGCCGTCAAAGCAATGTCTTTTTCAGGGACGTCCCTGCTTATTTTAACAAGACAATGCCAAGCCACATTCTGCACGTGAAAAAGAGTGTGGGTGCTAGACTGGCCCGTCTGCAGTCCAGACCTGTCTCGCTCTGAAAATGTGTGGCACATTATGAAACGCAAAATACCACAGCAGAAACCCTGGACTGTTGAGCAGCTGGAGTCCTACATCAAGCAAGAATGGGAAAGAATTCCACCTGCAAAGCTTCAACATTTAGTGTCCTCAGTTCCTAAACGCTTGTTGTATGTGCTGAGACATGGATGAGGAAATTTCACAAGGCATAAGATCAGGATGTGGATGTGCTCACGGCAAAGCTGGACAAGATCCAAACAAATAAAGGTTGAATTGATTCCACATTTTGGTTATTTGCTACTCTAGTTTAAAATGTGTTTAGGAGAGCAAATTTTACATTTTACAAACATTCTAGTAAAGATATTTCTTGATACTCAGCTGTACTTCCAGAGCTCACAGCATCCAGTCACACTTTACAAAAAAATAAAAAAGCAGTTTGTCTTCACGGAGTTGTTTTTGCAAGCCCAGACAACGGTACAGACAGCCCGTAACCATAGAAACGCTCTCACCATTAACAGGCTAGCAGATGAGACGCTGGGAGCCGACAGGGCTGTCGTCACATGTTTACTCTTCAAAATGGGATTTAGTGATCTATGTGTAGAGAAGATGCATATGAAAAGTGGACATTCATAACAATGCAGGACACAGGCCATTTGTTCCACGCATTCATCAAAACGTTTGTAGAAACATGATAATTTTTGTTCAAATTGTTGATTTAACTGGTAGTGAAATAACAAAAAAAGAAAACCAAAGATTTTCGAACACCTTGAGGTCACCACTTGAATACCCCCCACCCCCAGAATCACTGGCTGCTCCTCTGAGCTCGCTGTGCCTTTGCAGTCAAGCGCCCGTGTTGGTGCTGCCTCTGAGGCCTCACTGGGGAGCTCTCCCATCAAACGACATCATACGGCTGCCAAGATAAAGTTGGAGACACGGGGATAACAAGCAGCAGAAGCTACTTAGGAGTCACTGAAACCTTGATTCATCAGATAAAGTGACATCACTTTCTGCAACTCCTGGATGCTACAGTATAGACCAGGGATCTGCAGCCAGTGGTGCCTTAAGGTCTTTGCAGTAAATTCAAAACTTTGAGTAAAAAGAGAACACACAGTTGTGAGGAAAAGAATTGCAAATTTACTAGAATAAAATTTATACGAAAAGCTGGAAATTTATGCCAAAAATTCTCACAGTAACAAATTTGCAAGAAACAATCACAAAATATCTGTGAAAAAACATTAATTTAGAACAATGCTATAATTTATGTGAAAAGTCCAGTGGCCCCCGAGAGCTTGCCAAAATGCAAAAGCCTCAACACAAATACAACAGCATGCTAATGTTAGCGTTATTACTAACATTAGCATGCTAACATTAACATGCAGCTGCTTCATAAGTTAGCATGCTAATGCTAGCACTAACACTAGCACACTAACTTACGAAAGCTGCATATTAATAATACCATGCTAATGTTGATCCCTTGCAAATAAGGGAGAATCAATACCATTTTAGAGGAACATGTATATTTCAAAAACCTTCAGTGAGAACTACCACCAAGCAACACTGTGTTTCAGTGCAAGGAGTCAGATTATGGAACGATTTTGGACCTGAATTAAAATCATGTACAACGCTTGGACAATTTAAACTAAAACTAAAGGAAGAAATACTCCAAACATATATACAAGATGACATGTAAAATCACATAAGGATTGTCATATCCAGCCTGTGTTGTGTTGTAGCTTAGTTTTTTCTTTTTCTTTTTTTCTGTCACATTTTGTCTTAGCTTTGTTTTTGAATTGTAATTGCTTAGCTTAGCTTAGCTTTTTTTTTTTTTCTGTCACATTTTGTCTTAGCTTTGTTTTTGAATTGTAATCGCTCTTGTCTTGTTTTCTCTTTTTTCTCTTTTGAATTCTTGGATGGAATATGGGTGGGCAATATAAGCTGCAGCTTCAACCATCACCCATTTCGGATAACTTACGTTGAATTGTATAATCAGAGGAGTTATTGTCTAATTTGACCTTGTTGGATTTTCTTTCCCCCTTTGTTATATTATTCAGTTTCTTTTAACCTGTACTATCCGAAATAAAGATTCATTCATTCATTCATTCATTCATGTTAGCACTAACACTATGCTAACCTATGAGACAGCTGCATATTAATGTTAGCATGCTAATGTCAGCATTAATGCTTAAAGTACATGTTAATACAAAAGCGTTAACACAAATACAAAAGTATTACAGTTTACATTTCCATGTTAACTTATGAAATGGCTGCATAATAACACTAGCATGCTAATGTTAGACTTGATGCTGATGCTAAATTTAGCATGCTAATGTTAGCACTAATATTATCATTGATGCCAATGTTAGCACGCGTCTGTATTTGTGTTGAGGCTTTTAAATGTTGATGAGTTCCCTTGGCCACCGTAGAAAAGTGCTGCAAATTTACCTGAAAAAGGTAACAAATTTTCAAGTCAGTATAGAGCAAATTTATTAGAAAAGCAGAAAATTTATGCCAAAAATACGACAATTTTTTTCAGGAAAAAAGCTGCAATCTTATGAGAAGATCACTCTTGTAGATTTCCAACAACAGCAACAACAAAATCACAAAATTTCTGAAAAGACAAAATTACTGGAAACACTGTATAAGAAAAAAAAAGTTGTAAAATATGCTGCAATTTTATCTGAAAAAGCAACAAAATAGAATTCTAAGAAAAATGACATATTTATGAGAAAAACAAACAATTTATGTTAAAAAAAATCTAAAATTTTATAGTTATTTAAGTTTATAGTAATTTAAGTTATAGTTTTATGAGAAAAACATGTAAATACTGATGATTTCTGTAGTGTAGTTATTTATAATATAATGTGAGGCACGGGGTGGTGGCTCCGCCTTCTGGTCACGCCACCACCCGCAACTATAAAAGGGCTGCAGGCAGGAGGGGCGGTCTCTTTGGCCAGCCTCTGCCTGGCGGCTGTGTGGGTTGTACCTGTGCCCTCCTTTAATAAATGTATGTT
Source organism: Pholidichthys leucotaenia (assembly GCA_020510985.1). NCBI lineage: Eukaryota > Metazoa > Chordata > Actinopteri > Cichliformes > Pholidichthyidae > Pholidichthys > Pholidichthys leucotaenia. The sequence goes on along the minus strand of CM035837.1, from coordinate 415,140,479 downwards.
CGGTTCGACACCTGGCCTCGTCCTTGGCTCCATATACAGACATAACATTTTGGCGACAAAGATAAAAAAGGATTAAGAATGTATGGAAGCGTGTGGGTCTAGAGTTCGGCTGTTTCTGGAGCTCCCGGGCGGGCCACCTGTTCCCTGGCCAAGGCGGTGCGCTGTCTTCCTGGCTTACATGGTGGCTCTGAACCCGGGGAGGATGGACAGGCTGAGGGTAAGCACGTTGTTGGTGCGCAATTTGGGAACTGGAGGCCAGTGGATACTGAGCACGCTTGGCGGCTTGGATAGCTTTGAGGACGTGGCCGAGCTGATGGCGCGCAATTTTCACGCCCGGAACAACGTCACCGTCCGGAGGAGCGGATTTCAACAGCGCTGCCAACAGCTGGAGTTCCCCATTACCACACAAGTAGCGGACCCGGACAGCAATGGGAGTGTGGAGGAAGACGCGGGAGATGCCAACGCTGTGGATTTGAGGTCTGCCCCAGGGAAGCCCATGTATATGGGCTGCGGGTCGGTGAAATACCGCCTCAAAGTCAGAGACTGTCCGGCAAGAGCGAGGTGCTGCGGCAAGTGTGGTCGCCTGCGTCATTTTGCCAGGGTATGCCGCATGTTCGAGCGAGGAAGTCCGCAGTTTAAATTGGACCCTCCCACCCCAACAGCTGTCCACACTGTGTCCCCGAGCACCAGTGGTTACACGTTCTGCGTGGTGGAGTTGGATGGTGTGGCGGTGCCATTGCTGATCGACACGGGAGCGGCGGGTTCCCTGCTGAATTGGACGACTGTGGGAAGATTTTTCCTACACTACAGGATTGGAGGTGACCCAGCACCGCTTTGTGGTTATGGAGGAGGACTGCTGGCCCCGGTGGCAATGCTGAGACTGACGGTCCGGTACAAATCGGCAGAGATGTCTGACCTGGAGTTCACAGTGACAGCCCGGGGCGACAACATAATGGGCGGTGACTTTTTTTTAATGGATTGGGCTTCGCCATTAAATGCGGTGCTGGAGAGGAGTGGTTGTGCTGTGGACCGCGGCACCGACCGACTCCGAGAGTGGAAGATGATGCAGTGTGGGATGAAGAACTGCCTGGCACCCCGGAAAGTGAGCAGGACCAGTATCGCTCAGGGCCATTGCAGAAGGGTCCTTGTGCCGGAGCCAAGGTCGCCCTGGACGAGGGTACTGGGCGGCATGGCGGGACACCTGCGACGGTGGGCACTGCTGAGTAGCTGCTTCCATTTGTTCCCGGAGCTTGGCTGAGGTGGGCCGGTGAACAGGGAACCACGACGGCAATGGCTGCGGCGGATTCAAAAGAGGTCGGGGCCAGACCGGTAGGCACGGCGAGGCAACATGCCACACAGAGACCCTGCGAGCCGAGCAAAACCCCTCTGGGAGTCACGGACTGGATTTGGGAGGAGGGGCAACCACGGCAGATACAGGCCGGTCGGTGGTTGGAGGAGCACCAGGCACAGTTACGCGTCGTGGCCAGACTAGAGGACGCTCATCTCCAGCTGCCAGACAGTTCGTGGGGGCACCTGAATGAGCTGTGGAGTGCCTGGGAGGGGACTGAGCTGAGGGACGTGGGCCTGGATGAGCGGAGCAGCCGGTGGTGATAAAGAGGAGGCGCACCGGTGCTGAGGCCACCTGCTGCAGCTTACTGGTAGGCTGGCTGCCTCCAGGGGCGGACTGATGACAGGGCGGTCCAGGGGGCCCACGGACTTGTTTTCTCCAGCTGTATGTATATAGGTTGATTATTGTGCATGTGTTTGGAATGTTTTATTATGTGTGTATTATAAGTTGATTGTTATGCTTGTGTTCAGAATGATTTGCTGTTTATGCATGTAGTTCCGGGGAATTATTTTGTGTATTTTATTTTAGTTTAGGAACACGGCAGTCATTTTAATTTGTGGATGGACTTTTGTTTTAGTACAAGCGGCAGAATAATCTGCTTTGTCGTGTGGGGTGGGACAGCAGTCCACCCGTCCCCCGGGTTTAATTGTTTTAGTATACATGTGTTAGGCCACTTATGTTGTTTGTCATTTTAGTGCGTGATTTGGGTGCTAAATTTGGGTGGGTCTGAATTGTGTGTGTGTTTTGGACTTCTGTGAAGGATGGGGGCGGGGGGTATAGTGTAGTTATTTATAATTTAATGTGGGGCATGGGGTGGTGGCTCTGCCTTCCAGTCACGCCACCACCCGTTACGATAAAAGGGCTGCAGGCAGGAGGGGCGGTCTCTTTGGCCATCCTCTGCCTGGCGGCTGTGTGGGTTGCACCTGTGCCCTCCTTTAATAAACATATGTTTGTTTCGACACCTGGCCTCGTCCTTGGCTCCATATACAGACATAACAGTTTCAGGCCAGCTTGTACTGATTACGTTGCTGTTTTAGCTTAGTTTCCAGGCTCAGATAGTTCTGTGGCTCTATGCAGATTTGGCTGGTCAAAAATCTGTGAACATGGCTCACTGTAGAGGTTGCCATTACCACAGTGACAGCTTACAGAGATATGTGCCTGTTTGAACATGAGTTGTCCTTATTACCTTACAAGCACATAAAAACGTATTGTAAAATAGAAAGAAAACTGAACTGGAGTGATAATGAAACTCTCTCAGGGTAATCAACTGATATATGCATAGAGCTTGAAGTAATTCTGGTATAAGGTCACTTCTGGGTCTTCTGCTTTTTCCTATGTTTCGGTAAAGTTTCTGACATGTCACAGGATAAGAAGAGATAAAAGAACAAAAACAGAATAAAAAATTAGGAGACATTAAGTTGAGGGTCCCGTGGATAATTCATGGGTTGATGTATGGATAAATAAACATGAAGGTGCACAAATATTCCTCTGGTTTTTACAACAGCATTGTTTAGGTTTATTTAGTTGTAAAATTTAGCAGTTAGGCTGCCAGATTTATTTTTTTCTTTTGGGCAACTGCTTAGTCATTTTATATTATGTGTGTGTGTGTGTGTGTGTGTGTGGGGGGGGGGGGGGGCAAAAAATCTTGCATAGGGCCCCCAAAAGCCAGGAAAAGGTCCTGGGTGCAGTGCATCCACAAATCGTCACCAGATTGGCCTATAAGAGCCTCTGGTATGACTGGTTTATGTTGAGAAGCACACACATATCGGCCAATATAATTCATGTTTAATGAAACTAAGTAAATTAAGCAAAAAAGAAAATTTACAACAGGCTCTGGAACCCAGAATACAATAAAATAAAAAGAAATGACAGGAAATCGATCTGCAGAGCAGCAGCTCTGAATGATTACACAGTTCTTGATTCACTGATTGGGAAATTATTTCTTTGCTGATTCACTGTGGTACTTTGCTTATTGAATATTGACATTTTTTTAGAGTGGATCATAAAATCACAGCAATGGTTTGGAATGGGAATTTTCAAAAATGTGTTTATCTACCAAGAGCCTTATTTACTGCAACGATCCAAAGAAGTACACAGCAGACATTTGACAGTCAAGAGACTTCAACGAGAAAGTATCCTGAAGTGAAGACAGTTCTGCTTATCAAATGCAACAGGACCCCTGAGCCACTAGAGGGCCCCCAAGAACAAGTTAACCTTCAACATTTCAACCCTTTTCTCTTAAATTTGCAACTTTTTCATATAAATTTTCAGATTTTCCTCATAAATTTGCAGCATTTTCCTCAAAAAATTGCAACTTTTTCCTCATAAATTTGCAACTTTTACCTCATAAATATGCAACTTTTTTCTTGTAAATTTGTGACTCCATCCATCCATCCATTCATCCAGCCATCCATCCATCCATCCATCTTCTACTGCTTTTCCGGAGGTCTGGGTCGTGGAGGCAGCAGTTCAACGAGAGAAGCCCAGACTTCCCTCTCCCCAGCCACCTGCTCCAGCTCTTCAGAGAGGATACCAAGGCGTTCCCAGGCCAGCTGGGAGAGGTAGTCTCTCCAGCGTGTCCTGGGTCTGCCCCGGGGTCTCCCCCCAGTGGGACGTGCCCGAAACACCTCAAGTGGGAGGCATCCAGGAAGCATCCTGATCAGATGCCGAAACCACCTCAACTGGCTCGTTTCAATGTGGAGGAGCAGCAGTTCCACTCTAAGCCTATCCCAGATGACTGAGCAACTCAACCTATCGCCGAGGGTGAGTCCAGCGATCCTATGGAGAAAGCTCATTTTAGCCGCTTGTATCCGTGATTTCATTCTTAGGGTCATTACCCAAAGCTCATGACCATAGGTGAGGGTAGGAACGTAGATTTACCGGTAAATCGTCAGCTTTGCTTTAGAGCTCAGCTCCCTCTTCACCACGACAGACCGGTACAACGTCCGCATCACTGCAGATGCTGCTCCGATCCGTCTGTCAATCTCTCGCTCCATTCTCCCCTCACTCGTGAATGAAATCCTGAGATACTTAAACTCCTCCACTTGGGGCAGGAGCTTGTCCTCAACCCAAAGAGGACAATCCACCCTTTTCTGGCTGAGGACCATGGACTCGGATTTGGAGGCGCTGATTCTCATCCCAGCTGATTCACACTCAGTAGAAAACCGTCCCAGCAAAACCCATAGGTCATCGGTCGATGAAGCCAACAGGATGACATCATCTGCAAAAAGCAGAAATGAGATCCTGTGGTCAATGAGGATAACACCCTCCATTCCCTGGCTGCGCCTAGAAATCCTGTCCATAAAAATTATGAAACGGATCGTTGACAAAGGGCAGCCCTGGTGAAGTGCAGCTCTCACTGAAAACGAGTTTGACTGGGTGTTGGCAATATGAACCAAACTCTTGCAACGGTCGCATAGGGACCGGATAGCTCATAACAACTAGCCCAATACCCCATACTGCCACAGCACCCCCCACAAGAGACCACGAGGGACGCGGTTGAACGCTTTCTTCAAGTCCACAAAGCACATGTGGACTGGTTGGGCAAACTCCCACGAACCCTCGAGGATTCTCGAGACGGTAAAGAGCTGGTCCGATGTGCCACGGCCAGGAAGAAAACCACATTGCTCCTCCTGGATCCGAGGTTCACCTAGCGGTCAGATTCTCCTCTCCAGTACCCTGGCATAGACCTTCTCAGGGAGGCTGAGAAGTGTGATACTCCTAAAATTGGAGCACACCCGTCAGTCCCCCTTTTTAAAAAGAGGAACCAACACCCCAGTTTGCCATGCCAAAGGCACTGTCCCCAACCTTCATGCAACATTGCAGAGGCGTGTCAACCATGCAAGGGCGTAACTTTGTTTCAAACACTGGAGGGGTTGAGATCTCTGCCCGTACAGAGAGCCTAAGTCACACCCCCTCCAGTTCTGCATATTAGACCTTAAATCGAAAAAAAAATTCTCTATTGAAATGAATGGCAAGAGCAACATTATCTTTTGATCCCAATCAAATTTTGCAACAAGTTACCCATATGACAGTTGTCAATTTAAAAGATAACTTACCATATAATTAAAGTTGTCGGCTGTCATATAATAACAGAGTAATATTAGTTTTTGTTTAAACGACTAGTGGACAGCAACTCCCATCATCCCACATCACTAAACACAGTTACATTTTAGTGATCTGAAAAGCACTGATTTCTCATAGCATTGACCCCTGCACTGACAGACAAGTCACTAGGATTAATCTTAGCCTGACTCTTGGCTAAGTCACTGTACAGTGGTAATAACAGAATGGATTTGCCTGACTGCTGCCCTCACTCTGTGTCTCTCTGAGAGGAAATCACATGAACAAAAAGAAAATGTCAATCACTTATCAGGACAAGTCTAAAATTCATTAGTTTGTCCAACATAACATTATTATGATGATCTAGTCAGCAGTCTGTTCTCAAAGGTGCAAAGTTAATTTTTTATTGTTACCTGGTCACTTGTGCCTCCTGTGCCGCCTCACTCTCCCTCTGGTCACCTGGGCCACCTCTCTGCTCCCCCTCTCCCTCTTTGTTATCCCTGCACCTGTCGCTTTCACATTCTTGCTCCTGACATACAGTCGTGAAAAAATTTGGACACCCTGTATTTGGCTGTGTGTGTGGGTTTTTTTTTTTAACATATTTGGACATGAAGATTTAATAACAATGTTAAAATAATGGGAGATTCATGTATTACAACTAACAATAAAAATGAATTAAAGACTTTATTCAAATTTTCTGTAAAATGTAATTCTAAACAAATAGTGAGGAATAAATTACGAACACCCCCCATCTTTTTTAGGACACCCCCACGTTCATTCCCACTTACAATCTGTAAGTGGGACTTACAGTCAAACAGAGAAAACAGACTTACAGTTTACAAACAGACTTAACTGTCATGATGCTGTCAAAGCGTTATCTTGTCTGTTTTTGTTGTATTAGCTAACTAACTAACTAACTAACCTGCACTTATATAGCGCTTTTCTAGTCACAAAGACCACTCAAAGCGCTTTCATTAATACTAACCCTCTATTCTAAGGGCCTATAGGAAACAGATATCTAGGGACAATTTAGAACAGCCAATTAACCTAACATGCATGTCTTTGGCATGTGGGAGGAAACCGGAGAAATCCCGGAGTAAACCCACGCAACACGGGGAGAACATGCAAACTCCACACAGATCACTGTTGGTCGGGGGCTGGGATCGAACCCACGATCCCACGATCCCCACAATCCCCCGGCCAAGGGTAAACTGTGCTGCCGCAGTGCTAACCACTGCGCCACCGTGCAGCCCAGCCCCGTGTAGCTCCGTTTTAAATTTTTATCTCTTTATCTCTTTTACTGATATTAACTTTTTACTTAGTGTTAGCTTAGTAAATACAACAGCCCAATCAGGCTCACAGGTGAATCAAACCCCAGGCAGGTCTGTTCACCAGGTTAGACTAACCTGTTTTAGCTAGGTAGCTAGCCACTTCTGGCTTGGAAAGCCATGGCTCTATCCCCTACTTGTGTCAGCTGTGTCTCCCTCTCTAAGAAGGTTTCTGAGTTGGAATTGAGACTCTCTAACCTTTATAAGATTCGGGAGGCTGAAAACCACCTGGACACTATTATTTTTGGACGGACATCGGCCCCATTGATGGACTCGCAGCTAGCAGAGACGGCTACTTACCTGGGTGAAATAAGCACATCGACATCCACTTCAACCCCTGCTCCGGTCACCTCAGCTGTCCAGGACTTCAACATCAAACACTGGCTTCAGCTCGGAGCTAAACCCAAAGCCCTGGGTGGTTTGTCACAGCCTCAATGCGTGCCCTGGACCATGGTTGGGCCAAATAGCAAACGTCGGGGATTGACCAGACATGGCCGCACCTCCTCCCTTCCCCTTTTGGTGGAAAACAGATTCAACATCCTTTCCCTGGAAGATTTCCCCCACGTGGACGTTGATCATCCTCCCATGGCCGCCTCTGCTCCTTCAGCAGCGGCCCAAACCTGCAAGCCCCGGATCAAAACTACCTTAGGTGTGCCAAACTACACACCAGCTTCAAAAAGAAGAAAGCGCATCCCCCCGCATCACCCCCATATCAGCTCTCCGCTGCCACTGCAGCAACTACAGCAAAATTATCCACCATTTCACAAGCCACCGACAAAGCCCCCCCAGACGACACTGGTAATTGGTGATTCAATAATGAGGAACGTCAGAAGCAGGTACTCTGTTACAAAATTTTCTCCTAGGGCTAAAGTGTCAGACATTGAGGCTCTTACCCCTGACCTATTAAATGAATATCCACACGCTAAAACTGTTATTATGCACATTGGATGCAACAACATCCCAGATGAAATGTCGAAGATCTTAAAGAGTGACTTCAGGAGCCTTCTGTCCACTCTTATGAACTGTGGCAGATGTGTGTTTATCAATCTGATGATCAACTAACAGATCATGGACTAGCAGAGACTTGGGGGTTAGAGACCTAATATTTAACAAACCACATTTATTTTTTTAAATTATGAGGAGGAAGAGATGCCAAATCATTATAAATTTAGAGACTTGATGTTTAATTTGAGTTTTACCAACTGTTTGTTTAATCATCAATCAAGGCCACTTGCTCCTTTCAAAAGAGGTTGCAATTATTTTAGCAGAACTCTCTGCCTCAATACCTGGTCATGTTCAACATGTCCTACTTTTAACATTGGTTTTAAAGACAATTTCAACCTGTTTTGGAACCGCCCATTATTTATGAGGCCAGATGGCATCCATCCAAATAGACTCGGTGCACGTGTTCTAAGGGACAATCTGTTTTATTCCATTCAGCATTTTTTAGTACAGTGACTGAAAGCTGGTATGTTAACTCACCCCGAAGTACCTGAGTCTGCCAACCAGCCCTTTTTTGCTTCCACTTCTCATATTAATCCAAATAATTCTTACTGTTTAGATCAGTCTTCAGTTCATAACCCCACAGAGATCGTGTCTGTCTCCCATTACCCAAAACATTATAACCCAAGACAAATACAACACAACTTGATAAATACATGCCTCTCTGCAGCTCCTCTTCATCCGCCACCCCTCAACTTAGCCCGTCTTCCCCATCAGAGAATCATTGTCTGCTCCCTCCAAAGTTAATAAAAATATAATGTATAAACATCCCAAAATGATTAAACAAACAGTTGGTAAAACTCAAATTAAACATCAAGTCTCTAAATTTAATGATTTGGCATCTCTTCCTCCTCATAATTTAAAAATTAAATGTGGTTTGTTAAATATTAGGTCTCTAACCCCCAAGTCTCTGCTAGTCCATGATCTGTTAGTTGATCATCAGATTGATTTAATATCCCTTACAGACACTTGGTTAGGGCAAGAGGATTATGTTGGTTTAAATGAATCAACAACCTCTGGTTATTTAAACTATCAAAATCCCAGAAGTTCTGGTCGTGGAGGAGGAATAGCGACAATTTACCATTCTAAATTACTAGTTAATGTAAAGCAAAAAACATGTTTTAATTCCTTTGAGGGCCTGGTCCTCAGTATGGGGCATGTTAGCAATCTTAACTTAAACCCAGTTTTCGTTGCCATAGTTTATCATCCTCCCTCAGCCTACTCAGAGATTTTATCCAAATTTGTCAAATTCTTAGCTGATTTTGTGCTGAAATCAGATAGAATAATTATAGTAGGGGATTTTAATATACATGTAGATGTAGATAGTGACTGTCTTAATAAGGCATTTAATTCAATATTACACTCGATGGGGTTTTGTCAGAAAGTAGAAAATTCTACCCATTATCTCCACCACACATTGGACCTTGTTCTGATATATGGCATAGAAATAGAAAATCTGGTAGTTTCTCCTCATAATCCTGTACTGTCAGACCACTGTCTGTTAACTTTTGATTTCACTATTCCTGACTATTTGATTCCTAAAGAAAAATATTACTACACCAGATTGTCATATCCGGCTCTAGGGAGCCGGGCAATCAGAGCCAGGGGCAAGCCAGTGAGTCGTGATATTTTATTCAGGGTAAAGGGGAAGGGATGAGGAGAGCACAGATACTCATGCAGACGTACACTCACAGGTTGCACAGCGCAGAGGTAAGCAGCTCGTACCGGACGTGGGGGTAACAAGACGTACATACTCACAGCGGGATACAAACACAGGAATGCTGCAAGAGGAGTATAAGCTGACACCAGACGAAGGGGCTTCAGCTTAGCAATGTGTTTATGTCGCAGCCCCGAGTCATCGAGGCTGCTCCTATTTATCCTCATTGGCAGCGCCCCAGCTGATGAAGACTAATTGGCCCCAGCCGTCCATAATGCTGCCAGCTGGGGGCCAGCTGAGACGCTGCTCAATGGGAAGCAGGGATGAGGGAAAACATGGGCTGAGTGCCGAGACGGCATCTCAACCCATGGTGACAGAGCCCCTCCCTCAAGGTCGGGCTCCTGAACGACCAGGAACATCCCAGCCCCCCCCCCCCCCCACCACCTAGGGTGGGAGGAAGGGAGGCGGACCGGAGGGGAAGAAGCCAAGGGAAGGACAACACCAATGGGGCAATGTAGGGTAGCGGGAAAGAAAAACCCAAATACAATACTGACAAAACAGAATAATTAACCCAGGTACAGATGGGGAGAAGAACTGGGTCAGCACGCCGGTTACATACTACCCAGAGAGTACCAACCATGCGTGACCCAGAGCAAGGAAAAAAGAACCACCAAAAAGGTACAGGGCAAAAAATGCTGAGTACGGTTAAATAAAGGGGAACCTATACACAGCGCTAATTTAAGTACATACACAGTCACCAAGAAAAGTGAGGGTGACTGGAACAAATGACAATTATAGAGCATGGTGTTACGGAAAACAAAGCACATGACTCTATAATGAACCAACAGGACAAAAAAGAAATACTGAGTGCAGGCAAAGAAAAACCCACACACACGAATATATAAATACCCAGTCACCTAAAGAAATGAAAGTGACTGGAATAAATGGATAACTGCAGAGCATGGTGTTACGGAAAACAAAACATAACTCTACAATACAAAAAACGAGGCTAAAAACATGGCACAAAAAGTAAAATGCTGAGCATGAGCGATGGAAAACACAGCACTATAAAAACAAATCCACCAACAGGACAGAACATTACACCCGAGTGACCTTAATAACAAAAGAAAAAGTGACACCCGAGGTGAATGGCAGGCAGAGTCCAAAAATGGCCGAGATGGCTCCGGAGATCTCCCCGCCCATCGTCCAGCTGGCGAATCAGGGAAAGAGAAGTGTTCGGACGGCGAACTCTGGACCCAGATCCCAGGAATCCAGTCCACCGGCAGCCGAACCAGGCTGCCCAGAGGGAAACACAGACCAGTGGGGGGAACCAGATCACCGAACCGAAAGTTCTGTGGGTCGGGTCGTCGACCCGCATCACTCAACCACCAGGACCGTTGAGACGGGCGAAGGATCAGAGCGGATCCCGGTGGAAGAGGCTCAGGGGAGAGCCGATGACGAGGGCGGCGGGCGTCAGGCCGCAGGAAAACGGCCACCTCCTCACCGGACCTGGACAATACTGGGGCAGCACCCACGTCGGACCCCGATCGGGCCTCAGGCGAACCCACGTTGGACCCCGACTGGGTCTCGGGCGAACCCACGTTGAATACTGCACCAGAACCGACCTCCAACGTTGAACCCGGACCCTCCAGCACCACGAGGAACAGCAACTCCTTGCCGGTGACCCTGGAAGAAGGCTCAGAAGAGAAAACAGAACCGGGATCAGGATCACCGGCAGCGCCAGAACCCGGCGAGACGAGCTCAGACGCAGCGGACGGCTGCACCCGGCTCGTCTCCCCTGGAGATAGGCTGAAGTGCTCGGGGATAAAAAGAGAGAAAAGAAAGGAGAGCACTCGCCTGATCTCGGGTTCTGACGCCGTCCAGGACTGCGAAGATCCAGGATCCGTCGTCAGGAGGTCGTTGTCAGGCTCCCATCTAGCCGCGTCGGGCCCCGCAGCCAGCACGATGGTCAGCGCAGCTTGAGATCCCTCCAGCTCAGGTAACCCCGCCGACGATCCACTTGGCGTGAAGCCAGAAGAATCTCGTCCCGCCGGACCGAACCGCTCCTCCGTGGAGACCCGGGGACGCTCAGTCGTCGGCGTAGACTCCACGCAGCAGTCAGTCCCCCTCCTCCGTCCGCAATGTAGCTGCGGAACCACAGGCCCTCTCCATATCCCACCACGTTGACCCGGAGCCGGGGACCGCTCGGCGGAGAGAGACACAGAGGATGCGGGATTAGGCATACAGGTTACAGCAGGTGGGGAGAGTTCAAGGAGCTGCGAACCCTGAACTTCTCCTCCAGGGATGTGACAGAGCAAATCATTAAGCAGGTGTGAAAAAACAATGACTTGCCTGCCCCCTGGAGGTTGAGTATCGCCTGCTGTAGTGGAATCTGCTTCTTCCTCTCCCCGCCCGGCGATAACGGAGGACCCCCCGGGAATTCGTCTGAGGGTCGCTCGCGTTGTCTCCAGCAGAGAGCTCACCAGGCCGGGATTCCAGGCACACACAGCGGTCAGGAAGCGCGTCGAGGAGGAGGGGGAAACAGCCGGGGTGAGCCAGCCCGAATGTCCAGGAATGACAGCGGGGGAACGAGGCTCAGGGGACGAGGCTGTAGAATCTCCACACTGACGAGGCGAAGGGATGACAGCTGCGTGGGAGGAACGGTCCTGACGATGACCCAGAACTGGGTCCGGACGAGGTTCGTGCAGAGGTGACTCGGCGATGTGATGACGACTACTCCCAGGGGACGAAGCGAGGGGGAAACCCAGGATTCGCCGCTCCAGATCGGTGATCGAGACGAGGAAGGCGTCGAGCACGGGAAAGCTTCGTAGCCCTGAAGTCCTCACCATCAATCTCACTGCCGCCGCCACATGCCTGAAGGTGGTGACAGGAAACACAGTAGAGCTCGCGACAGCCACTCGACCCCGGACATAACTGCTGTCAGCTGCGGCACCTTGAAGGGAATCCCGAGTGACGTGGCGCAGGTCGGAGGAAGTCCTCTGGTTGGCGCGAACTCCCGGACTGGAATGGCGGCAGGAGCGGGACTCCGAAGCGGGGAAAGACGTCGCCCACTTCGACTCCCTGCCGGGATTTCCATCCACCCCGTGGAGCTTCTCTCGCTGTGTACCTGCAGCGTCTATCCTGGCACTGTCCTCCAGATGGTACAGAGAGTGAGGGTGACAGTCCAGGAGTTCCTCAGCACGGCCCGGATGCCAGCGTCTCGCATTGGAGGCGTCGTGCAGGGTGAAGAACGTCCCGTCGACAGCCTCCGAGATGGACCTCAGCTCGTCGCCCTGGCGCCGGAAGTGACTCCTGGGAAACGGCATGCTAGCAGCGCTGACACCCGGACAGAAAGGTACATTTCCACAGCGACTCACGGCCGCCGGCAACTCTTCTGGCTGCGACATACTGTCATATCCGGCTCTAGGGAGCCGGGCAATCAGAGCCAGGGGCAAGCCAGTGAGTCGTGATATTTTATTCAGGGTAAAGGGGAAGGGATGAGGAGAGCACAGATACTCATGCAGACGTACACTCACAGGTTGCACAGCGCAGAGGTAAGCAGCTCGTACCGGACGTGGGGGTAACAAGACGTACATACTCACAGCGGGATACAAACACAGGAATGCTGCAAGAGGAGTATAAGCTGACACCAGACGAAGGGGCTTCAGCTTAGCAATGTGTTTATGTCGCAGCCCCGAGTCATCGAGGCTGCTCCTATTTATCCTCATTGGCAGCGCCCCAGCTGATGAAGACTAATTGGCCCCAGCCGTCCATAATGCTGCCAGCTGGGGGCCAGCTGAGACGCTTCTCAATGGGAAGCAGGGATGAGGGAAAACATGGGCTGAGTGCCGAGACGGCATCTCAACCCATGGTGACACAGATGTCTTACAGATGATGTTGTTACCAAATTTATGCAGATTGTCTCCTCTATGCCATGTGTCAACACAATGGAAATAAGCTATGGAGAGCTTGCTCCTTCTATAATTGATAGCATGGTAGATAGTGTTACAGCTTCTCTGCATCAGACTCTAGACTTGGTAGTCCCTTTAAAAAAAGAAAAAGTCCAATCAAAGATTTCTAACCCCTTGGTTTAACACAGAAACTCATAGCTTAAAACAGAAGACTCGTCAATTCGAAAGAAAATGGTGTTCCACTAATTTAGATGAAAACTATTCAGCTTGGAGAAATCATCTTTTAATTTATAAAAAATCTCATAGAAAAGCTAGAACAAGTTATTACTCTGCATTAATAGAAGAGAACAAGGATAATCCCAGGTTTCTTTTCAGCACTGTAGCCAGGCTGACAAAGAGTCAGGACTCTGTCAATCCTTGCATTCCCTTAGAGTTTACTAGTCAGGACTTTATGAACTTTTTCAATCATAAAATTTCATCTATTAGAGATAAAATCAGTCAGATTCTTCCCACCGTTGACTTAACCTCTTGCACTCCGTTGTACCGCGGGCGGGCAAGTCTCTGCGTCCCAGAGCGCATGAGGGCTCTCTCGTGCGTCCTCGAGCGCACGAGGGCGCAGGAGAGCGCACTGAAAAAAAAAAAAAAAGTCCTTCCACTACAGACACAGCCACAAACAGATTGGCTATGATTGACCTCTCATTCGACTAATAAGAGCCTTGAATTGGGTTTCTGAAACCTTGAAGAACCAATGACTGAAAACCTAGCAAGAAGGACCCGCCTACCAACGCTGTGAATGCAGTGAGCCAATTGAAGCAGAGAAGTTCGCGAGCTGTTTTTTTTAAGGCTGGATGAAGACTGACTGCTGCAGCGGATCAAAAAAGGACCCGCAGGAAGAACCGTCACAGACCCAGCAGCACGGAGACCACCCACAAATGCAACCTGTGTGACAGCGACTGCCATTCGCGCATCGACATGTTCGGCCACAGGCGGTGCTTATTTTGTTTTTGTTCCAGCAGAGTAGGCGTTATGATATTCTTCCATGGTCACAGACCGACGGAGGCCGACGACGAAGGCTGAGTGACACACACGTGTTCGCCAGTCTTTTTTTAATTACTACTGTTATTGTTATTTAATTACTACTGTTATTTGTTTTGAAAAATCGTTTGCCAAAAACCGCAATCATGGAAGCACAAAACCGCAATAATGGAATTATGTTTTGATCGGGTCGCGAGACCAGAACCACGAGCGGACCAGCGTCGCGTTCGTCTGACAATGAGGAAGAGAAGTTCACCAGGACACTGCTGTGAAGAGGTAAGGTGTTATAAGCTAAATTATTCTTTATCCCTGAAAATTGTAATCAAAAATGACTTTTGACGATCGGTAAATTACAACTGTGCGGCGCACGAAGTCTGAAGTTTGTGCGCCGTGGTACACGGTTCGTGCCCTGTGTCCAGACCGGGAACGCCACCCTCCCCCCCCCCCCACTATTCTTCTGTAGCGAGGGGGGGGGGAAGCCGCGGTGACTGCACCGCTGTTGCCACATCGCCACATGAGGCTAATCCGTCATGTAGCGATGGGCGATGTTCGTCCTCTGTAGCGAGGGGGGGGACAACCCCCCCCCCCCCACACACACACACAAACACAGACACAGCCCTGAGTGTCACCTTTCATTAGAGCCCAAAATGAAGCTTCTACATTGAATCATTCAAAAGTTACAGATGTTTTTCCAAACTGTGCCATTTGGCACAATTTGGCACAGTTCCAAAACGCCTGGGAACTACCTGAGGAAAAAGCTGTGTAATATATTCATTTTTTGTGGTATTGTTACAAAATTTGGACCTCAGCTGGGTAACACTTGGTTCTACATTTCCATTGCATTTTCCAGCCCGGATCTGAAGCTGTGTGTCATTTGCAAGCATTTGTATCCAAAAAAACACCCAGGCAAAATTTATTTTCTTCAAGTTCAGTATGTTTAGATGACTGTAACTCAGTGGCCGGACCAACCCCATGAAGATGCTGCAAAGGGTTGAAGAACAGCTTTGGATTTAAGTTGGGCACGTTATTTTTTGGGATTTTTAGGGAAATTGACCGGAGTGTAAGGGGTTAAATAAAGCAACTACTACAACTCCTTCAATTAATATCTGTTTGGATAAGTTTACTCCAACTGACCTTTTAGAGATAGATAAAATAATTTACTCATCCAAGCCTTCAACTTGTCTTTTAGACCCTATTCCTACCAGGTTATTTAAAAAAAAGTCATCCCATTTATTGTCAGCCGTATTCTTCAAATAATCAATTCTTCATTAACTTTAGACCATGTACTGCAGGCTTTTAAAACTGCTGTAATTAAACCCTTACTCAAAAAGCCAACGTTGGATCCAGGGATTTTAGCTAACTATCGACCAATCTCTAATCTGCTGTTGCTACACAATTATTTGATCACTTGCAGGGAAATGGTTTATTTGAAGAGTTTCAATCTGGGTTTAGAATCCATCACACCATCACAGTACTGAAACAGCCTTAGTGAAGGTCACAAATGACCTCCTTATTGCATCTGATAATGGACTTGTTTCTGTACTTGTCCTTTTAGACCTTAGTGCAGCCTTTGATACTATCGACCATAATATTCTACTCGATAGATTAGAACACTATGTTGGACTTAATGGAACTTTGCTACAGTGGTTTAGATCTTATTTGTCTGATAGGTTCCAGTTTGTTCATGTCAATAATGAGTTTTCTTCCAACTCAAAGCTCAGTCATGGAGTTCCACAGGGATCTGTGCTAGGCCCTACTCTTTTTAGTTTATATATGCTTCTGTTAGGCAACATCATTAGAAAGCACTGCATGCATTTTCATTGTTATGCAGATGACACACAATTATACCTGTCAATGAAGCCAGATGATAGTAATCAGTTAGCCAAGTTAGAAGCCTGTATTCAGGAAATCAAAGCTTGGATGACTTGTAATTTCCTGCTATTAAATTCAGATAAGACTGAAGTTATTTGTGTTGGTCTAAAAAAACCTTAGAAATACCTTTCCAAATCAAACTCTTAGTTTGGATGTGGTTACTCTTTCTCTTAATAGTTCTGTGAGGAACCTTGGAGTTATTTTTGATCAAGATCTGTTTTTCAATTCACATATTAAATTCGTTTCTAAGACTGCCTTCTATCATTTGCATAATATTGCCAAGATTAGGAGCATCTTGTCTCAGAGTGATGCTGAGAAACTGATCCACGCTTTTGTTAGCTCTAAATTAGATTATTGTAACTCTTTATTATCAGGTTGTCCTAAAATATCTTTAAAAAGTCTTCAGTTGATCCAAAATGCTGCTGCAAGAGTTTTAACAGGTACTAGAAAGACAGATCATATCTCTCCGGTTTTGTCCTCCCTTCATTGACTTCCCATAGAGTTTAGATTTAAGTTTAAAATCCTTCTTCTCACTTACAAAGCTCTTAATAATCAGGCCCTTTTTATTTAAAAGATCGGATACTACCCTATCATCCTGACAGAGCATTACACTCCCAAAATGCTGGATTACTTTTAATACCTAGAATTTCCAAAAGTACAATGGGAGGCAGAGCCTTCAGTTATCAAGCTCCTTTCCTGTGGAACCAGTTACCAATCTGGATTCGGGAGTCAGACTCGATCTCTGTTTTTAAGAATAGGGTAAAAACCTTCCTTTTCGATATAGCTTACAATTAGGAGGGATCATGTGTCTCTTAACCCTCCCTTAGTTATGCTGCTAATAGATTTAGACAGCTGGGGGACCTCCAGTAATGTACTGGGCTTCTCCCCTTTAATGTTTGCTCTCTACATGTCTGTTCTTCTCATCTTCTCTATCCCCTCACTCCCCAGCCCGTCACAGCAGATGACTGTCCCTCCCTGAGCCTGGTTCTGCTAGAGGTTTCTTCTTGTTAAAAGGGAGTTTTTCCTCTCTACCTTCGCCAAGCGCTTGCTCACAGGGGATCGCCTGATTGCTGGGGTCTTTCTGCAATTGTGGGGGTTTCCCTTACATTTGAAAGTGCTATGAGATGACTATTGTGAAATTGTGCCATATAAATAAATAAATAAAGTTACAATGGCTTAAATAAATTTTAAAAAATGCAAATAAAAAAAAAACAAGGTTAGACATATACAGTATATGTGAATGTTTCTTAATAAAGAACTGAATATTTAAAGGGGTGTCCAAATTTTTTCACATGACTAAAATAAGTTCAGTTAATGTTCAAATGGTTTAAGACAGGTACTTCACTGACAGTTTTGGAAGATGTAATTCATGCAAGAATTTCCCACACAAAAAACTTGGAAAGATGTAAAATGTTTCCCCCCTTCTTCCCTCTTAATAGCATCTTAACAGTGCTATCAGCAGGTGCATTAGGTCGTCTAGTCTACTTTGACACCATGCTCATCATTCTAGCCACAGAACTGAGGTTAATGCAGCTGCTGAATGTGGATGAGGCTGACCACTGTGTAGCTATTTTTTACCAAGTAGATGAACTAAGGACACTATGTGTGATTTAGTCAGCTAGACAATGACAAAAGTAACAATTATCCTGCCTGCAGAGGCATTATGGACATAGCACACCACACCTTAGCTGTGCTATGTTTCACTCATTAAATGATAATAAATCTGCGAAATTTGTGACAAAATCCTCCTGGGATTAAAAACTTACTGTGGATTTCATTACCTAGACATTTAATGTTTTACAATGGCATTCAGTTTTCAAATTTAGGATTCAGGTATTTGCCCCCCTCCCCTCATAAAGATAAGATAAGATAAGATAAGATAAGATAAGATAAGCCTTTATTAGTCCCGCAGTGGGGAAATTCAAGGATTGCAACAGCACAGGGATAGCAACACTCAGAGCAATAAATAAGAAGATACGGAAGATATAAATAAGAGCAGTGGATATACATACATACATACACATAAATATATAAATATACGTATATACAAAGTGCGGAACATTGTAGCAAGATGGAATAAACAGCATAACCGTCCACTTAGTTATCCTACATAGTATGAATATGTACCCATACATATTGTCACCCTCCGTAGTGACCGATATTGTCCTAGTTGTATATATTGGAGGGCACCATTGTGTAAGTCTATTGCGTCTTTTGCATTCAGTACTATTAGGTCGTCACGTTTTTTTGCTATCTCTGCGAGCAGCCCTGCTTAGGTTGTACAGTCTGACAGCCGTAGGTAGGAAGGACCTGCGAAACCTCTCGGTTGCGCACCTAGGATGATGTAGTCTGCTGCTAAATGAGCTCCTCAGTGCGTTCAGTATGTCCTGCATAGGGTGGCACTCGGACTCCAGCAGAGATGACAGTTCAGCCACCATCCTTCTCTCTCCTATCTCCTCCACTGGGTCAAGGCGCTGCCCCAGGACAGAGCTAGCTTTCTAGATCAGTTTGTTCAGTCTCTTCCTATCGGCTGCTGTAACGCCACTGCCCCAGCAGACCACTCCAAAAGTGATGGCTGATGCCACCACCGTGTCGTAGAATGTCTTCAGCAGCGCCCCTTGTACACCAAAAGACCTGAGTCTCCTCAGTAGGAACAGCCTGCGCTGTCCCTTCTTGTAGAGTGTGTCAGTATTGTGTGACCAGCCTAGTTTATAAAAGGTAAATAACAAATTTACCTTTACCAAATTTACCAGAAAAAATGTACAAATTCAGGAGAAAATAGTATAAATTCACAAGAAAAAAAGTAGCTACTTGATGATAGTCAAAAATCACTTTAAAAAATCTGAAATTTAAATTGTTTTGCAAATATGTTAGGAAAAATGTTTATTTTTCATGACCAATTTAAGAAAAATGCTACACTTTTGTGAGAAACTGAATTTAGGAGGGGAAATAACATGGGGGAAATATTGCATATTTATACAAAAAGTAGGCAAATTTACAAGAAAAAAATGTCTCTGATTTACAAGAAAAGCTATAAAACTACAACAAAAAGTTGCACACACGAAAAAGTGACATTAGAAACATCACAGTGCGACAGAAAACACTGATAAAGATTACTAAGGGAGAAAAAAGATTGGACAGAATATTTGGAGCCCAAAAAGTTGGTAGTGAGGACAGCTCTAACTGAAAATGGGTTTATAATATGCTTTCTGCAGGTGCAGCGCAGCGTTCTGCAGAGACCCCTACTTGACAGGAAAAGCAACAGGCTGGAGGAGGTGACAAATGCTGCAAAAAATGCTGAAAGAAGTATTGCAACTTTTTAGTTATCAATTTATTTATTTTCTTAGTGCTCCCTTTATTGCAAATGGAGCCTTAAACACCAGCAAACTCAAAAGATACAGTGTTAAGGTGATGAATCATACTAGGAGCTAAAACATTATACAGTGATAATAAACCACCAATATCTCAGTGTTTGGTCACTGCCTAATTTGTGTAATGCTGTAAAATAAAATGGGAACAGAAAACTAGAAATGTGATTATAAGCTCAATAATTAAATATAATAAATAAATCAGTGATGCTGTACTGTAATGCTTCTGAACTCATTTTAACACGTAAAAAAAGTTTGTAAAAAGTTTAGGAATATGAAATGCATCTATTCTTTCATTCAACTATTTGGCGTTTATTTCTTATATATTTGTTTAGATGTTGTGCAGTGGTGGTATTTTAGATAGATAGATAGACAGATAGATAGATAGACAGATAGATAGATAGATATCAGAATCAGAATCAGAATCAGAATCAGGTTTATTGCCATTGTTCATGTAGTACACAAACTAGGAATTTGTCTCGGTACAATGCTGCAACATTAAACATGATAAGATAAGAGAAATAAACTATACATGTAATAAAGTGTAGGATAAGATTAAGTGATACTGGTCAACAGTTAAAATATATATTAGCCAGCAGCAGATACTGTGGAGAACTATATAGTGCAGTCGGTAATGCAGGAAGAAAACAGTGATGATTGACATGAGTCTGGTTGAGCTGCTGTACATGGTGCACGAGAGTCAATAAGTCACTTAGTGTTCAGCAGTCTAATGGCAGAGGGGAAGAAGCTGTTCATGTGACGGGAGGTTTTAGTCTGGATGGACCGAAGTCTTCTACCAGAGGGGAGGGGGGCAAACAGTACGTGACCAGGGTGTGAGGGATCGGCTATGATCCGGCCAGCACGCCTCCGGGTCCTGGAGATGTACAGATCCTGGAGAGATGGGAGCTTGCAGCCGATCACCTTCTCAGCAGTGCGCACGACGCGCTGCAGCCTTAGTCTGTCCCTGGCAGTGGCTCCTGCGTACCACACGGTTATGGAGGTGGTGAGGATGGACTCGATGATGGCTGTGTAGAACTGCACTAACATCTTGGTGGGTAGCTTGAGCTTCCTCAGCTGCCGCAGGAAGAACATCCTCTGCTGGGCTTTTTTGATGAGTGAGCTGATGGTCAGCTCCCATTTGAGGTCCCTGGTGATGGTAGTGCCTAGGAAGCGGAAGGAATCAGCAGTGGTGATGGGAGAGCCTGAGAGGGTGAGGGGGGGCAGAGGAGTAGTGACTTTCCTGAAGTCTACAATCATCTCCACTGTCTTCAGAGCGTTCAGCTGCAGGTTGTTATTGCTGCACCAGGACGCCAACTGGGCCACCTCTCTCCTGTAGGCAGACTCGTCGCCGTTGGAGATGAGCCCGATGAGGGTGGTGTCGTCCGCAAACTTGATCAACTTGACAGACTGGTGGCTGGAGGTGCAGGAGTTGGTGTAAAGGGAGAAGAGTAGGGGGGAAAGTACACAGCCCTGGGGTGATCCGGTGCTGATGCTAGTATAGTCTGAGACAGTCTTTCCCAGCCGCACATGCTGCCTCCGGTCCGTCAGGAAGTCGATGATCCACCTGCAGAGGGAGTCAGGCACGTTGAGCAGGGACAGCTTGTCCCGGAGCAGAGCGGGGCGGATGGTGTTGAATGCGGAGCTGAAGTCCACAAACAGGATCCTGGCGTAGGTTCCCGGGGAGTCCAGGTGCTGCAGGATGGAGTGGAGGGCCAGGTTGACTGCATCGTCTACAGACCTGTTGGCTCGGTAGGCAAACTGCAGCGGGTCCAGGAGAGGGGTGGTGATGGACTTGAGGTGGGACAGGACCAGGCGCTCAAAGGACTTCATGACTACAGAGGTGAGCGCTACAGGTCTGTAGTCATTAAGTCCAGTGATCCGTGGCTTCTTGGGGACAGGGATGATGGTGGAGGATTTGAGGCAGGACGGCACGTGGCATAACTTAAGGGAGGTGTTAAAAATGTCTGTGAATACAGGAGCCAGCTGTTTCGCACAGAGTCTCAGGGTGGAGGGAGACACGCTGTCTGGGCCGGGGGCCTTGCGCGGGTTCAGTCTGGAGAACTGTTTGAGCACATCCTGCTCACTGATGATAAGGGGAGGGGGGGAGGGGGGGGGGGGGTTCCTTAAATGAAGTAGGGAATGTGGAGGCTGTGGAGCTGGAGGGAGGGGGGGAGTTGGACACAGATGACGAGGTGTCAAAACGGGCATAGTGTTGGGGCAGTCTTTGACAAAGGGCTTTGTCATCCTGACCTTTAGGAGCCTTAGGTCGATAGTTGGTGATTTGCCTCAGTCCTCTCCACACGGAAGCCGAATCATTAGCAGTGAACTGCTGCTGGAGTCTCTCTGAGTATCGAGATTTAGCCCTCTTCAGCTCTCTGTTAAACCGGTATTTAACCTCCCTGTAGCAGTCCCTGTCTCCACTTTTCAGCGCTGCTTCCTTCTCCTTCCTGATCTGTCTGAGCTTAGCTGTGAACCAGGGTTTGTCATTAGAGTAACTCACCCTGGTGCGTGATGGAAGAATGTTCTCTTCACAAAAGTGGATATATGAGTTCACAGTGTCCGTGTACTCATCCAGATCATGCGTGGCTCCTTTAAGCATGCCCCAGTCAGATATTTCCATGCACGTTTCCAGCTTCTCCTCAGCATCACTGGTCCGTATCTTCGTAGTGCTCACGACAGGTTTAGTGAGCTTCAATCTCTGTCTGTATGTGGGAATGAGGTGAACCATCACGTGATCAGATAATCCCAGCGCAGCTCGAGGGACAGCGCGATATGCGTCTTTCACTGTGGTGTAACAGTGATCCAGTGTGTTTAATCCTCTGGTGGGGCATTTAATAAACTGTTTGTAGCGGGGGAGATCGTGGCTCAGATTGCACTGATTAAAGTCGCCAGCCACAATAATCAGCGAGTCTGGAAAACTCCGCTCTGTGTGTTGAATGTGATCCGCGAGCACGCGCTGAGCTTCGCGCGTGTCCGCGTCGGGAGGGGCGTACACAGATAGATAGATAGATAGATAGATAGATAGATAGATAGATAGATAGATAGATACTTTATTTCGAACAAAAAAGTATAACAAAAACAAAACAAATGACAAATGCAATAAAGTAACAGTATACAGTGTTCGAAAGGGAGAAGGAAGAAGTGAACACTTATTAATTCCATCTCCTCTTTTCCATAAATACACCCATGTGAATTATATACAAATTACCACATTTAAGACCCCAAGTAAACAATTAACTGTATTTTGTACATATCAACATTAACACCCATCCATCCTACAATACATTGATGTCCATACATCAAAACCAGCCTCAAACAACACAGATATACACAGTGCTGTCCCACCCACCATTCCATAGCGTCCCATAATGTCCCAGAGTGAGCATAGTAAATTGTACATATAAATACTACCCTTCTAACCTATATCCTTTCAGCAAATAATGTTTATACCTCTTTTTGAATTGATTTCTGTTTGTACATAGTTTCAGTTCCAGCTCCAGACTGTTCCACAAATCCACCCCACAGACAGATATGCACATACTTTTCTTGGTTGTTCGTATCTTGGGTTTTGTAAAGTTTAAGTCTCCTCTCAAATTATGATCATTGTCTCTTTTTTTAAATATTTTTTGTATATTAGTTGGGAGTTGATTATTAATTGCCCTGTACATTACTTGTGCTGTCTTAAATTTAACTGAATCGATGAACTTTATGACATGTGACTTTAAAAACAACGAACTGGTATGGTCTCTATATCCTACATTATTTATTATCCTTATAGCTCTTTTTTGTAATGTGCATATTGACTGTAGGTTGGTCTTGTAGGTGTTTCCCCAGACTTCTACACAGTATTTAAGATAAGGTAGAAACAGTGAATTGTACAGTAAGACCAATGATTTATAGTCCAAGATGTGTCTTGTCTTCCCCAGTATCCCTATACATTTTGCCAACTTGGCCCGGATGTGACTGATGTGAGGTTTCCAGCAGATTTTATTGTCTAGCATCACCCCCAGAAACTTATTTTCCTGTACTGTTTCTATTCTGGTATCATCTATCGTTATCATTATTTCATGATTTATTTTATAATTTCCAAACAACATAATCTTTGTTTTTTTTAGATTTAGAGATAATTTATTTTTGTTGAACCACTGCGTTAACTTTTTCATTTCAGTTGTGACCACCTCTAAAACCTGCTGCAAATTCTCACCAGTGCAAAGGATATTTGTGTCATCCGCAAACAAAATAAATTTCAGAATTTTTGATACTTGGCATATGTCATTTATATACAAAATAAAGAGTTTGGGTCCCAAAACTGACCCCTGGGGCACACCACAAGTGATGTCCATGAAGGGTGATTTGTGCTCACCAATTTGTACAAATTGTTGTCTGTTACTTAAATAACTTTCCACCCAACTCAGTCCGACCCCTCTTATCCCATACCTTTCCAGTTTCCTTAGTAGTATTCTGTGGTCAATGGTGTCAAAAGCTTTCTTCTATATCTATATCTAAATCTATAAATACTCCTACAGCAAACTTTTTTTTTATCTATACAACTAGTAATTTCTTCTATAAGTTCGATCAGTGCCAAAGATGTAGATTTATCTGCTCTAAAACCATACTGGCTGTCTGTAAGGAGGTTGTGTTTTTCAATGAAATCATCCAGTCTCTTAGTGAAGATTTTTTCAAGTATTTTGGAGAATTGTGAGAGTAAAGAGACTGGCCTGTAATTTGTGAAACAATGACTGTCTCCTGTTTTGTATAGAGGTATTACTTTTACTATTTTCATTTTGTTTGGAAATTTACCAGTTTGAAATGACAGGTTACAGATGTGGGTGAGTGGCTTAACAATTCCTTCAATTACTTTTTTCACTATTATCATGTCAATTTCATTCCAGTCCGTTGATTTTTTGTTCTTAAATTTACTCACAGTCTCGATAATTTCCTTTTCAGTAACTGCACCCAAAAAGATTGTGTTTGGATTTCTATCTTCTATTTCATTTACAGAACCACTGTTGTTTGTTTCTACTGTCACTGTTGATTTTGCTAATTCAGGACCAACGTTTACAAAAAATTTACTGAAACCACTGACCACATCCTCCATATTATTTATCAAATTGCCATTTTCAATAAAATATTCTGGATAATTAGCATTCTTAGGTCGATTACTAATAATCCCATTGAGCACTTGCCATATTTCTCTTAAGTTATTTTTATTATCCTCTAATATTCTGTTGTAATATTCTTTCTTACAGGTCCTCATTATATTAGTAAGCTTATTTTTATATCTTTTATATTTGATCTCAGCCTCCATGGTTCTGCACTTAATGAATTGTTTATATAATGTATTCTTCTTTTTACATGCATTTATTAACCCCTTGGTGACCCAAGGAATATTTTTCTTTTGTTGTCTGTCACTGTATTGTTTTATCGGACAGTTTTTATTGTACAATGATTGAAATATTTGTAAAAAATTATCATATGCTTTATTTATATCATTTTCATCATAAACTATCTTCCAATCTTGTATTAATAATTCCTTTGTCAGTAAATACATAGATTCTTCGATTCTTATTCTTTTATATTTAATATTTTTGGTATACTTTTTCTTCCTATAATCACATTGATAGACAACAAAAATCGGCAGGTGGTCACTGATATCATTCAATAAAAGCCCACTCCTGATATTATTTTCCATAATGTTTGTGAATATGTTATCTATTAGTGTGGCACTGTGTGACGTGATTCTGCTAGGTCCGGTAATTGTTGGATGTAAGCCCATACTGTACATTGTGTTGATAAATTCTTCTGTCAAACTATGTTGTTTTGAATTCATCAGATCTATACTGAAATCCCCACAGATGAACATAACTTTATGAGTTAGTTTTGCCTACATTTTTTCCATCCAGTCCTTAAATAAGTCAATGTTTGATCCAGGTGTTCTATATACACAGCTCACTACTATATTCTTCACATTGTCCAGACAGATTTCTATTATAATACATTCAAATAAATCATCCACAATTACTGACAGATTTTCAACAACCTTGTATTTCAAGCTCTTGTCAACTTAAATTGCAACTCCTCCTCCTTTTTTCACTTTTCTGTTTATATAATTTAATTCATAGCCATCCATGGTAAAATCCACTCCTTTCTCTTCACTGAGCCACGTCTCTGATATTGCCACAATATTGAAGGGCTCTTTAAACTGATGTAAATAATCTTTAATGTTATTAAAGTTGGCATAGAGACTTCTGCTGTTGAAGTGGATCATAGAAATATTGAAATCAGATGTGACCATTGTGTTAAACTGTTCATCCGTGTAGTAACTACAGTTATTATTGATGGAGCTAAATAAATTATTATCAGGGTCTATGTTATATTCTACGTCCTGTGGGTTGTGATCTGTATATTCAAAAACTTTCAGTTCCTGTTGTTCCTGTTTGTTGACCTTTTGTTTCATGTTGTTAAATGTCTTGTAGCAGATGAGTATATCCCTTCAGTGTCCTACAATTGTCTCTTGTTGCTGTGACTCCAGTTCATAATATTCATTGATATTTGTCCAGTTCCATAATATTACGGATGTTAATGACCTTGGCTTCTTCAGGTGATCCATTTAATTTGATGTATATTTTACAGTTTGATGTCCAGGTGTTTTGAATCTTTTCCTGCTTTCTCATGTATCTTGCTTTTCTGGCTATTTCTGCGTTGTCTTTTGTAAGGTGCTTGTTTATGTAAATGTTCGTTCCTTTCAGTTTCCTACCTTGTTTTAGCAGCGCAGTCTTGTGTTTTCTGTTGACAAACCTCATGATGACAGCCGGTTTGTCGCTGTTTTTCCTGGGCAGAGGGTGGCACACCTCAATGGTGTTACAGTCCACCTGGATTCCTTTGGACTGCATGAAGGCCGCCACTTGTTGCTCCGTGGAGTTGTCTTCCAGCTCACCGAGTCTCCCTCCGCTGTCCGCGGCCACCGCTCGTGCGTACGACCGGGGTTTAATGTGGAGCCCC
The DNA here is from genome assembly GCA_020510985.1 of Pholidichthys leucotaenia. NCBI lineage: Eukaryota > Metazoa > Chordata > Actinopteri > Cichliformes > Pholidichthyidae > Pholidichthys > Pholidichthys leucotaenia. The sequence continues at coordinate 415,113,894 of CM035837.1, read as the reverse complement.
GTGATGATCACATCGTTCACCCGGGTGTTCTGCTCCAGTTCCGACACTCTGCTCTCCAGATACGCCAGCCTCTTGTCCTTCTCGACGTTCTGGATCCGCAGCACTTTCACCTCCTCGACCAGGTCCAGAATGTTTTTTTGCTGCAGCTTAACAGCAGAAATCTCTTCAGCCAAGAAGTCCAGCGATCTTTTGATGTCGCCACCTCCTCAGTCTGCTGAGCTTTCTTTGGACCCATGATCCCGGCCGATGTTCGTTTATTGTGATCGTAAAAAAAAAAAAAAAAAACACGTGGGAGAAATCCCTTTGTTCTCCCGGAGTGTGAGGGGACTGATTGCTTCACCAGCCACTACAATATTAAGTTATGATTTTAACAGAGGATAGAAGATCTGAAAGTGATCTGTAGGGAAAATAACACTGGTCAACACCAAATTTATTGTCTAAGTTTTTTTTTTAGCTGATTTAGGACAATTTTGATGTGCTGGATCCAAAAATCACATTGGTTTTGCTCAATCAGGTCAACTTTTTGAACTATGGCCACATATTTTTTTATGTTTTTATTTACATGTACGGGTATTTTCACTTTATATGATGCAAAATTCTTTTTTATGTCTTAAAATTCTCTGAATTTTGAACAGTGATGACGTAACATTGAATTTACATGTACTTGCCTTTATATAAAGGTAAGTACATGCACAGTACTAAGTAAGTACTAAGTAAGTACAAGTTTTTACTTAGCACCTGATCGAGAGAAATGGATTTCGTTTTTGGATTCAGCGGTGCAAAATTGTCTTAAATCAGTTAAAAAAACACAGACAACTTAGAAAAAAACACAGACAACTTAGAAAAAAAAATATTTTTTGTTACCTTGTGTAATCACAGCCTTCAGAGTGACTTAGTCTGATTGGGCGCATGCGCACGCACCGACCAGCAGCTTGATGATATAGTGCGTGTGTGTGCATGTGTGTGTTTTTTGTACTTTTTTACGTTTTTAGAAAATCCTCTGTGTCGTTTCTGCCCTGGAGCGTTTGTGGAATATATGGCGAAGAGCTCCCTGGTATCTACAACATGGATTTCCTCTCCTCTCTCGCACTGCTGCTATCTGTGCTGTGGCTCTTTGTCTCTGAGGTAAGCGCGTTCTGCTCCATGGCGAGCAGAATAGCGGGCAGAATACAATATTCCAGGGACGTGTTGCTACGCTTTAACACAGCTGATGCAGCGTCTGTGATTGAGCCCAAACTTGAACTGCCGGACTTTATTTTGAGAGACGGACACAGCGGTGAAAAAAGAAGCGGCAGGAGGAAGCATGGAAGACGTGGAGGTGTGAAATTGCGCCTTAGGAGACGTCAGTTTGGTAACATTCCTCTTCCTTCGATCATTTTTGGGAATGCACAGTCTGTGAGAAACAAGGTGGAGGAAATTCAAGGCAACGTACGTTACCAGAAGGATTTTAAGAACTGCTGCGTCATGGCTTTCACTGAATCTTGGCTTACTGCGCATGATCGAGATGCAGACCTGTGGATTGACGGCTTTGGAGCTCCGCTGCGCTCGGATCGGCAGGAAGAGGTAATTGGGAAGCGTCAGGGGGGCGGCGTGTGTTTATACATTAATAAGCAGTACTGCACATCTGTCACGGTCAGAGAGCGCATCTGTACACCCGATGTGGAGCTGCTGTCTGTGTCGCTTCGCCCCTTTTATTTGCCTCGAGAGTTTCCCCAACTTTTCATCACAGTTGTATACATTCATCCGAGGGCAGACGCTGACTCCGCCTCCAGCACCATCTCTGATGTGGTGCAGCGGCTGCAGTCAATTTTTCCAGAGGCGCCAAACTTCATTCTTGGGGATTTTAACCATGTTTCTTTAAAGAAGACACTTAAAAACTTTCATCAGTATGTCTCCTGCCCAACCAGGCGAAAAAAGACATTGGACCTGTGCTATGGATCCATAGAGAGGGCCTATAAATCACTCCCCCTTCCTCCTTTAGGATCATCAGATCACAACTGTGTTCATTTGCTGCCCACATATAAAACTGCTCTCAGAAGAGGCAAGGTGGAGATGAGAGACATTGATGTGTGGACAGAAGATTCAGAGCACAGCCTCCAGGAATGCTTTGACTGTACAGACTAGAAGATGTTCATAATGGCCTGCGGGGTTGATTTGGACTCTCTGGCTGAGCTCACATGCTCATACATGGCTTACTGTCAAAATAAGATTGTTCCACGTAAACGTGTCAAAATATACCCAACAACAAACCATGGGTAACTAAATCAGTTAAATCCTGCTTACAGAGGAAAGCTCTTGCCTTTAAACAGGGGTCTGTTTCTGAGCTACAGGTTGCCACCAAGGAGCTGAAGGCCGAAATTTTAAGAGCAAAACAGAATTATAAATCAGAATTGGAAAGCAAGATGGCAGCAAATAAACTTGGTTCGGCCTGGGCCAGTATGAAAACTATTGCAGGCCTTCAGAGCACAGAGCGCAGTAATCGTGTGTTTTTAGATGGTTTTAGTTCAGACACAGAGCTGGCTAATGCTCTTAACTGTTTTTATGGTCGTTTTGACTCCTTTGATTTTAGCACAGAAATCCAAGATTTGAAACAGAAACTCAAAGACAATCAGCACTTTAATATTGAGATACAGGATGTTAAAAGGGAGTTCCGCGCTGTAAAAGTGAACAAAAGTCAGGGCCCTGATAATATATGTGGACGCCTGGTAAAGTCCTGTGCACATGAACTGAGTCCTATATTTCATTATATTTTCAATAAGTCCTTACAGACACAACATGTGCCTAAGATCTGGAAAGATGCCGTGGTTGTTCCCGTTCCAAAATCCAGCTGTCCTAAAACGGTAAATGACTTTAGACCAGTTGCTTTGACTTCAATTTTAATGAAAATTTTTGAAAAACTGGTCAGACGTGAGGTCCTAAGGCAGACTGAACATGCATTGGATCCTCTGCAGTTTGCCTATAGGCCTCACAGAGGAGTGGAGGATGCCACTGTCACTCTGTTTGACATGCTTTTTAAACATCTGGATTTTAATGGGACACACGCCAGGCTTTTATTTGTGGACTTTTCTTCTGCCTTTAATACAATCCAACCTCATATTTTAGTTGAAAGGCTCCTGCAACAATTTGATTTAAGCAATAATCTGGTGGGTTGGATTCTGGATTTCTTAACCAACAGGACGCAGAGAGTAAGGGTCAATGGCACATTGTCTGACCTAAAGTGCTCTTCTACTGGCTCTCCTCAGGGGTGTGTGTTGTCACCACTACTCTTCATCCTGTACACAAACATGTGTCGGAGCAGACATGACAACAGACACATTATAAAGTATGCTGATGACTCAGTCATTGTCAGTCTCCTCCAGGATGGTGAGAGTGGCCACGGCCCAGTAGTTGATGACTTTGTTCACTGGTGTGAGGATTCCTACCTGCAGCTGAATACAACAAAAACGAAAGATATGATTATTGACTTTAGGAGGAAAACTCCCAGGCACAAAGTCACCATACTAAAAGGCCAGACCACCGAATGTGTACAATCGTACAAATATCTTGGGACGATTATTGATAGTGGATTGAACTTTGAGGTGAACTGTGAAAGGGTGTGCAAAAAGGGTCAGCAAAATTTGCATTGTTTGAGGAAACTTGCACGCTTCCAAATTGACCGAACCATAATGACTATGTTCTATCGGGCTTTTATTGAATCTGTTTTATCCTTTTCTTTAATGTCATGGTTTGGTCAGATAAAACTGAAACAAAGGAAATCCTTGGATCAGGTAGTCAGATGGTCCAGTCATTAGCTTGGTGAGTCACAGCTGAGCCTGACATCCCTGTACACCAGACAAGTACAGAGGATGGCCGACTCGATTTTAAATGATGACTCCCACCCTTTGCACTGCAACTTTCAGCTTCTTCCCTCCAGACGGAGGTTTGCTGTCCCAAAAAGTAGAACCCAGCGCTACAAAAACAGCTTTGTCCCTGCTGCTGTCAAAGAGTTGAACAAGCGATAAAAATTATATTGTACATATTTTATATTTACCTATTTGTAAGATGTGTGCCTGTGTTTGTGTCTATGTTGAATGTAATTAGTGGCTTGTAAATATGGATGTCACCAACTGCAAAACAAATCTACCTACGGGTACAAATAAAGTAACCTGAACCTGAACCTGAACCTAGTCTATAATCAGAAGTGGTAAAACTTGTTTTTTAATTGAATTTTAGAATTATCAAAATCATGACACTTTAAAATTACAGAGCAGTTTAAGGTTAACTTGAATTTTGTGGGGATGACAAGCAATATTTAAACACATTTATATTTAAGGCCCAGTGACTGGAGTAAATTTTGCTTGTACTTGATAAATGTTCAGAGCTGCTAACATTTTGATGAGTACTGAAACACATAAATTTCACTCTAACAGTTGACGACCAAATCCATTCTGATCACATTTCATGAATGATTAATACAATGTAAAGACATAATTTGCATGAGAATAGCTCATCATTTCTCAGATCTCCTACCAGGCAGCACAGTTATTCAGTGGTGTAACTCCTATTAGCAAACTAGCAACCAGCTAACTTCAGACAACAATTCACAAGCTAAGTCAATAATATGATATTTACCTCGTTTTGGACAGAGGGGTTTGTTCTTTTGTTTGACAAGTTCAACCAGTTTAAAATGGTTTGTTGCCCTTGTGGAGCTCGTTTCATGTTCTCTCACTGAGTTGAATGCATTCCATACCAGCATCCCCACCTGCCACCCTGATAACTGACTCCTACTCAGTGAAGGTGCAAGTACCGGTTGGGCAATACCAAGTCTGCAGCAGGGGGGGACACATTGTGTGATTATCAGAAATGTTACTTTTTGCTGCTTGCAAATGAAAAAATGACAACTTCTTCATACTCGATTGAGTTGTAGATATTTTTTATTAATTATAATGATATGATTATGGGGGGGTTATAACCCCTCTAACCCCCCCCCCCCAATAAATTATGCCTATGCAACCATGACAACCCTACAACATCCAGGGCCTTGAGGTACCTTTTCCTTGAAAATTTGCAACTTTTTCCTCATAAATTTGTAACTTTTTTCTTGTAAATTTGCAACCTTTTCCTCAAAAATCTGCAATGTTTTTGTCAGAGGTTAGTGACTTTTTATTTTTTAAACTTTGTTTGTTTTTTTCATATTAAAACAACTTGCTTAGTAGAATATTTTTTTTTTACTTTATCTCAAAAATTAGTCAGTTTTTTCTTGTAAATTTGGGACAGTTGTATTAGTGGTGTCAGTTTTAATTATAGTAATCGTGATGAATCGTATTGAGTGAGTTAATCATGTTAATTGCACTGCATGCGATTATTCTACCATTGGCAGCATATGGGTTAGAGCAATCCTTCTCAAATAGTGGGGCACGCCCCCCCAGGGGGGCGCGATGCGATGCCGGGGGGGCGCGTGTGACTCCGGGGAACTGGCTTTGCTTTTGCCGTGTAAAGTGTAATTGCACATCCACGGCAGCAGGTGGTGCAGTGGCGCTCTCATTGTCAAAGTCTGTGCGGGAGTTTAAAACTTTTTAAATTGCTGTCAACAAACCCCTCGAGAGACACCATGGAGAAATATTTAACAGTAACGAAAAGAAAGGCGGAGAGAGTCAGAGGTAAAGAGACAAATGAAAGTCTCCCAAAAGCTAAGACGAGGAAATATGACGAAGCTTATCTAGCGCTTGGCTTCACTGTGACTACGGTGGGAGACGAGGAAAGACCGGTGTGTTCACTGTGTCTGAAAGTGTTGGCAGCGGACAGCATGAAGCCAAATAAATTAAGACGTCACCTACAGACATTACATCCTCAACACGTTGATAAGCCGCTTGATTTTTTTCAGCGAAAACGTGCGGAGTACGGCCAACAATCATCCCGCTTTGTGAACGCTACATCAGTAAACCAGTGAGCACTTTCAGCATCATTTAAAGTGGCGCACCAAATTGCGCAGTGCAAAAAACCACACACAATTGCAGAGGAGTTGATACTGCCTTTTTCTACCTTTTTCTTCAGACTAAAATGTTAAATATATTGGTACTCCTGTGTTAATGTTCCAGATCAATTTACATTTAATATTATTTATTGACTGAATTATTTTTCTCAGCATCAAATGGTTCAGTTGGTCAAAAATGTTTCTAGTTTAAATAAGGATTGACATATTTTTTATTTCAGGCACTTTGATGCACTTTAAGTTTTTTTTTTTCTGTTTTAGACTATAACAGGGTTTCTGTGTGGCAAAATAAAGTTAATATTTGTTGAAAGTTGATTTATATTGCTTTTTTCTTTTGTTAATGTTAAAAAGGATACAATTTTAGGTATACTTATACAATTTTTATAGATAATGATCTTATTTATAGTCACTGCGGTGAGTTGGGGGGGCGCGAAATATTTTCTCTTTCCTAGGGGGGGGCTTTGCAAAAAATAATTGAGAAGCACTGGGTTAGAGAGAGATCACATCAAATATTGTGTGGGATGCGAACGCAGTTAATCACGACTACACACCACTAGTTTATATGGATGGGGGTTACATTTTTATTCTTTGTAATGTTCTCTTTTCTCTTCATGTAATGACCCAAATTTTATCTTGAATAAGGCCCCCAAAAGCTAGAACCATCGCCCTCCTTCAGCCAACAGAATCATCAGATTGGTGATAAAAAGCCGTCTCAACATATTCTTTCCAGTTTTGTGTAAAGTCACCCTGAGGACGCCGCACATGAAGCAGCTGTGAATCCCCCCGGCTCACATTTGCTAATCGAGGAGAGAAAATAACTCTGGCTTGTTAGTTGTGGATGATTTGATTAATGGCTACCCTCTCCCATGATACATGTCATCCTGTGGGGGCCAGGGGGTGGGGGGGTGCTCGCTCATCTCCTAACACGTTGCTGTTAAAATATTGTTAGGTGTATGCTAAGCTGATATTTGCATTAGCATACTAACAAGCATCATTACTGTGTGCATCCTGGTGGACACTTGCAAACAGGGAGGCAGGATGGACATGCTTTTCTTTTGCTGAATCCTAGAGACGAGGGTAATGAATTGTGCTCCGCATATGGGACACTGATAAACTCCCTTCATGCCATTAATCAGCAGCTGAGGGAAAGAGGAGAGCCTTGGGAATTTGCCCTGATTGACAGGCTAATTTAGCGAGAGGAACAGCTTTTGTTGGCGACAAATACGGCTTCGCTTTCTGCGGCTAATTAAAGATGGCGTACAGTGTGAGGTAGACATCACTGTAGGTTCGGGGTGTGGGATCCTCTCTGGAGTCAGGTTTTGGTGGCGGGATCGAGTTTAAGGGGCGAAGGACTGAGACAACGAGGATCGAAGAGATCAGGGCCGTTTCCAGATTTCGAGGGACACCATGCAGGATTGTGTTTGGGAGTTTCTGTAATGCTCAAGAGGTCAAATCCTTTAAAAAAGAGAAAATAAATCCTCACATGTGTATAATACAAATTTACAAGAAAGAAGTTAAAAATTTATGAGGAAAAAGTAGAAAATTTAAAAGATGTACAAGAAAAAAACATTGCAAAATTATGAGAAAAATATTTGCAAGAAAAAAAATGCTAATTTACCAAAAAGTTACAAATGTTTGATTAAAAAGTTACCAATTTATGATTAAAGTTTACCAATTCATGTGAAAAGTAGTGAGTTTACAATAAAAGGTCACAAATTTATGCAAAGTTTTTTTATTTTTTTTTAGAAAAAAAGTTAAACTTTGATGAGAAAAAAAGAAAAGTTGGAAAGTTTCAAAAAGTTCCAAATTTTATACAAAAAGTTCCAAATTTATGAGAAATATTATAAATTCATGAAAAAAGTTTAAAATTTATGATAACATGTAGGACATTTAAAAGGAAAAAGTTGTAGACCTACAAGAAAAAGATCACATATTTTTGAAAAAAAAAAAATCCTTTAGAAAAAACTGAAAATGTATGAGGAAGAAAGTAGCACATTTTCAAGCGAAAGTTTTAAATTTATGGAAAAAATTGAAATTGACAAGAAAAAAACAACTAAAAAGCAGTAATTTTTTTGAAAAAGTTGCAGATCTACACGGTAACCCAGTGACTGCCACAGACATTGGGTTGTGCCTCAGACAGACGTTGTGCCATAAGCCCCTAGTGGTCAAGATTTTTTTCAAGAAAATATTCATTTCAGATGTCAGCGATTTCTAAGGCTATAACTTGAAAGTGGTAAGAGATAATGGCTTACTGTCAATTAGAAAGATGTAGAATATGATCCAAAGTTTGAGATAGGAGTAAATTTACACACCTAATTTGCATAATCCCACGGCAGCCATATTGAATTACATAACTTTCAGTCAAAAGTGGACTTTGGACATATTTACACAAAGAATGGTTTTGCTTTTTGTCACCGTTTCTTGTTTTGGGCATTTTGTTATCTTATCTTCAAAGTATATGAACCAGAAAATCAGTACAATGTAAACAAACAAGTTCATCACTTACCACTGGCCGGGCGGCTCGCTCGCTTCGTCCTTTTGCGGCATCCTCGTGGTTATTTTCTCTTCTGTCGGTCATTCTATTTTTCCCCCTCACATCCAGAAACTGTTATGATTACTGCACATCAATTTCGCTTTTATCCCGCTGCTTATCTTTATCTTATATGACGACATGGAACTGGCGCGATTGTTCTCTCCAGTCACATGGCACTGGGGGCGACGGCAGGTGAACATCAACCAGCTTCACCCACCCTCTGTTATAACAAAATGTATATACAGTATTTACCTTCATAAGCTAAATAATCTCTTTTTAGAATCATAGTTGGCAAATTTGGGAGCAAATGCCTCCTCTGTCTTGTCATGGCGATGGTGATCATCAACATTCGTTTACAAACTATTCTTCTGTGGTGTCCAGAAGTGAGGTTTTAGGATGTTTCTATGTCCACCATAAGTCCTCCAAGGCAAGAGCAGTAAGTTATACGTGTTTGCCACCTTGTGAGGTGGAATTCTTTGTACAACTTAAATCAACTCGGGAGTTTTTGGCCAGGTCATATAACATCAAATGACAGGTGCAGCGCTGCGCCTGTGGCAGTGGGGGCACTATCTGTCCATGAAATCTTGCCACAGAGTTAATTTAACACTTTAAGATAAGATAAGATAAGCCTTTATTAGTCCCACAACGGGGAAATTCCAGGATTGCAACAGCACAGGGATAGCAACACTCAGAGCAACAATCAGAAGGCAAGAAAAAAAAAAACAAGCAAGCAAGAGCAGCTAATATACATATGTACATATTACTATAAAATATATATATACACACACACAGACACAGTGCAGAGCATTGTAGCTGGATGGAATAAATATATGAATATATAAACACACAGTGCAGAGCATTGTAGCTAGATGGAATAAATATGTAAATATATAAACACCCACAGTACGGAGCATTGCAGCTAGGTGGAATAAATATGTAAGTATATAAACACACACAGTGCGGAGCATTGTAGCTAGATGGAATAAATATATAGATATATAAAAACACAGTGCGGAGCATTGTAGCTAGATGGAATAAATATATAGATATATAAATATGAACACACCCAGTGCTGAGCATTGTAGCTAGATGGAATAAATATGTAAATATATAAACACACACAGTGCAGAGCATTGCTAGATGGGATGAAACAGCATAACCCTCTACTTAGTTATCCTACATGGTATGATTATGTGCCCATACATATTCTCACCCTCCATAGCGACCGGTATTTTCCTAGTTGTATGCCGGAGGGGACCATTGTGTAAGTCTATTGCATCTTTTGCATTTAAAAACTATTAGTTTGTTACGTCTTTTTGCTATCTCTGTGAGCAGCCCTGCTTAGGTTGTACAGTCTGACAGCCGTTGGTAGGAAGGACCTACGAAACCTCTCGGTTGTGCACCTGGGATGATGTAGTCTGCTGCTAAATGAGCTCCTCAGTGCATTCAGTACGTCCTGCATAGGGTGGAACTCGGACTCCAGCAGAGATGACAGTTTAGCCACCGTCCTTCTCTCTCCTATCTCCTCCACCGGATCAAGGCGCTGCCCCAGGACAGAGCTAGCTTTCTTAATCAGTTTTTTCAGTCTCTTCCTATCGGCTGCTGTAATGCCACTGCCCCAGCAGACCACTCCAAAAGTGATGGTTGATGCCACCACCGTGTCATAGAATGTCTTCAGCAGCGCCCCTTGTACACCAAAAGACCTGAGTCTCCTCAGCAGGAACAGCCTGCGCTGTCCCTTCTTGTAGAGTGCGTCAGTATTGTGTGACCAGTCTAGTTTATTGTTCAGATGAACACCCAGGTACTTATAGGATGTCACCATCTCAATGTCTGTTCCCTGTATATTTACTGGTGCTGTGAGGGGCTGCCCATGCCTGCGGCAGTCCACCACCAGCTCCTTAGTTTTCCTTGCATTGATCTGGAGGCAGTTCCGATGGCACCAGTCTACGAAGTCCTGGATAAGCCCTCTGTACTCAGCTTCATCTCCATTGGAGATGAGGCCAACGATCGCAGAGTCATCAGAGAACTTCTGTAGATGGCAGTGTGTTGTGTTGTGTGAGAAGTCCGCAGTATAAAGAGTGAACAGGAAGGGAGCCAGCACCGTTCCCTGGGGGGCCCCCGTGCTACTGATGATCATGTCGGAAACACAGTCCCGGGTTCTCACAAACTGAGGCCGGTTCGTGAGGTAGTCCAGGATCCATGATGACAGGTGCTGGTCCACCCCTGCGCGCAGCAGCTTGTCCTTCAGGATCATCGGTTGGATGGTGTTGAAAGCACTGGAGAAGTCAAAGAACATGATCCTCACCATATTCCCGGGCTTCTCCAGGTGGGACAGAGAACGGTGAAGGAGGAAGATTACCGCATCCTCCACCCCAATGCCATGCTGGTAGGCGAACTGGAGTGGATCCATCGCTGGTTCCACCAGGGGGCGGAGGTGAGCAAGGAGCAGTCTCTCCAGGGTCTTCATCAAGTGAGACGTCAAGGCCACCGGTCTGTAGCTGTTCAGGTCTTTGGGGTGGGAAGTTTTTGGTACAGGTACCACACAAGATGTTTTCCACAGCTGTGGTACCCTCCCCAGCTTCAGGCTCAGGTTGAAGATGTACGTCACAATCCCACACAGCTGGTCTGCACAGGACTTGAGGAGCTTTGCGCTGATGCCGTCCGGTCACTTTCTGAGTCTATTTGATCCCATTTGGAAATGGTGTTGAATCGACTCTTGCCTAGTGGTCATCCTACTCAAGTTGGTGTTGTAAAAACCCTGAAAGAGTCAATGTAATGTGACACTGCCTATTTAACACTGGGGAATTTACTGTGTACAAGAAAACATTGAAATTTATGAGGAAAAAAAGAAAAAAGTTGTTAATTTACAAAAAAGTTACAAATGTTACAAATTTACAAGGAAAATATGCCAAATTCACATGAAAGAAGTAATGATTTTACAGGGAGAATAAGGTCACAAAGGTCATGATCCTGGGGCATGGGTGGGTGCCGTACCCAGTCTCTAGTTTTAGTTTAGTCTTTTTCTGTCTGTTTCTTTGTGCATTTATAGTTATGTTCTTGTGTCATTATGTTTTCCGGGTTGTGTTTAATTTTGACAGTGTTGTGCAGTTTCGGGCTGTCAAACTGGTCAGAGCTGCACACCTGTTTGTCATTCTGTTATTTTCTCTGCTCACGTATCCACAACTGCTTCTTATTATGTTTGGCATATAAGGGGACGGCAAACCCTTAGGGGGTTGCTGTGTCTTTCTTCCATGTGCACCCATCCTTAGGAGCTGGGACACTTTCCTGAGTGTGTTTGTGTGCTGCTATCGAGGAGTGTTGGTGAGCTCCGTCCAGGTACGTTTTCCATTCTTTCCAGCCGTGAGACCCTGCACTCTTCGGGAGAGCTCCGGCTGGATTCTGCCCCTGGCCAGGCGTCCCCTGGCTTCATTTCCCCCTGGATGTTGAGCCCCACTCTCCTCCAGCATTCGCCATGTTTATGTTCCTGTTTGTCAGCACCATGTACTTTATGATTTAAGATAAGATAAGATAAGATAAGATAAGATAAGATAAGATAAGATAAGCCTTTATTAGTCCCACAATGGGGAAATTCCAGGATTGCAACAGCACAGGGATAGCAACACTCAGAGCAACAATCAGAAGGAAAGAGAAAAAAAAAACAAAACAAGAGCAGCAAGTATACATATGTACATATAAATATAAATATATATACACTACCGTTCAAAAGTTTGGGGTCACTTAGAAATTTCCTTATTTTTGAAAGAAAAGCACTGTTTTTTTCAATGAAGATAACTTTAAACTAATCAGAAATACACTCTAATATCTAATATAGTACATTGCTAATGTGGTAAATGACTATTCTAGCTGCAAATGTCTGGTTTTTGGTGCAATATCTACATAGGTGTATAGAGGCCCATTTCCAGCAACTATCACTCCAGTGTTCTAATGGTACAATGTGTTTGCTCATTGTGTCAGAAGGCTAATGGATGATTAGAAAACCCTTGTGCAATCATGTTAGCACAGCTGAAAACAGTTTAGCTGGTTAGAGAAGCTATAAAACTGACCTTCCTTTGAGCAGGTTGAGTATCTGGAAAAAATTATTTCAAATACAAATCATTATTTCTAACCTTGTCAATGTCTTGACTATATTTTCAATTCATTTTACAACTCATGGTGGTAAATAAGTGTGACTTTTCATGGAAAACACAAAATAATTGTCTGGGTGACCCCAAACTTTTGAACGGTAGTGTATATATATAGACACACAGTGCGGAGCATTGTAGCTAGATGGGATAGATATATAAATATATAAACACAGTGCAGAGCATTGTAGCTAGATGGAATAAATATGTAAATATATAAACACACACAGTGCGGAGCATTGTAGCTAGGTGGAATAATATGTAGATATATAAACACACACAGTGCGGAGCATTGTAGCTAGATGGAATAAATATGTAAAATATATAAACACACACAGTGCGGAGCATTGTAGCTAGATGGAATGAAACAGCACAACCGTCTACTTAGTTATCCTACATGGTATGATTATGTACCCATACATATTCTCACCCTCCATAGCGACCGGTATTTTCCTAGTTGTATATATAGAGACCATTGTGTAAGTCTATTGCATCTTTTGCATTCAAAACTATTAGGTTGTCACGTCTTTTTGCTATCTCTGCGAGCAGCCCTGCTTAGGTTGTACAGTCTGACAGCTGTAGGTAGGAAGGACCTGCGAAACCTCTCGGTTGTGCACCTAGGATGATGTAGTCTGCTGCTAAATGAGCTCCTCAGTGCATTCAGTACGTCCTGCATAGGGTGGAACTCGGACTCCAGCAGAGATGACAGTTTAGCCACCATCCTTCTCTCTCCTATCTCCTCCACTGGGTCAAGGCGCTGCCCCAGGACAGATCTAGCTTTCTTGATCAGTTTGTTCAGTCTCTTCCTATCGGCTGCTGTAATGCCACTGCCCCAGCAGACCACTCCAAAAGTGATGGCTGATGCCACCACCGTGTCATAGAATGTCTTCAGCAGCGCCCCTTGTACACCAAAAGACCTGAGTCTCCTCAGTAGGAACAACCTGCCCTGTCCCTTCTTGTAGAGTGCGTCAGTATTGTGTGACCAGTCTAGTTTATTGTTCAGATGAACACCCAGGTACTTATAGGATGTCTGTTCCCTGTATATTTACTGGTGCTGGGAGGGATTGTCCTTGCCTGCGGCAGTCCACCACCAGCTCCTTAGTTTTCCTCGCATTGATCTGGAGGCAGTTCCGATGGCACCAGTCCACGAACTCCTGGATAAGCCCTCTGTACTCAGCTTCATCTCCTTTGGAGATGAGGCCAATGATCACAGAGTCGTCAGAGAACTTCTGTAGATGGCAGTGTGTTGTGTTGTGTGAGAAATCCGCAGTATAAAGGGTGAACAGGAAGGGAGCCAACACCGTTCCCTGGGGGGCCCCCGTGCTACCGATGATCGTGTCGGACACACAGTCCCGGGTTCTAACAAACTGAGGCCGGTTTGTGAGGTAGTCCAGGATCCATGATGACAGGTGCTGGTCCACCCCTAGAGTAATGTTTAGAGTAAGGTCACACATTTAGTTTTGCTCTCTTCACGTTCTTGTCTGTGTTTATGTTAATAAATGTGCAAACTCACAGAGATTGTTTGGTGTCCTCATTTGCGCTCGTGAAACGAGCACTTCACGACAGAAGGACACGACCACCTGGACACCAGCCTCTGTGAGTTTAGAAGTTTTTCTTTTGATCACCTTTTCTTTTTCCCTGCCATCCTTTGCCTGCTGAGAAGGCAGCAGGTGGAAGACTGTTTTCACGGAGCTTGGGGGGCAGCTCTGCACTGCGCTCCGGGAAGTGGATGGACTCATCGCCGAGGCACACGCATCTTCCACCCCAAGAGACGCTCTGTGGAGCTTAAGCCTGGCCAAGGCGGCTGTGCAACATTACCCTAGGCTCGTGCTGTACGCCGAAGAAGGGAGAGGGTTTTTCTTCTGGAAGATCTGCAGCGGGAGTATCTCAGGAGGAGCTCGTTCTCTGTCCTAGAGAGATCTTGCCTGACTCTTGGTGGGGAGATCCAGGTGCAGCCATCAGCTGCGCCTGAATTCTCCTCGCCGGACTCCACCGCTGCCTTTGACCCAAACCCAGTGTGTGTGTGTCTCTGTACCTTTGCCCAAGCCACTGTCCAGGGTCACTGGGGTCTCTGAGGGTGCAGCTGTTCCGCCGTCCATGTACTCCGAGGGTGCTGCTGTCCAGCCGTCCAGGGTCCCCAAGGGTGCTGCTGCCCCACTGTCCAGGGTCCCCGAGGGTGCAGCTATTCTACCCCATCGTCTATGGTCTCCGCGGGTGCAGCTAAGCCCCAGTACAGGGCTGCTGCGGGTGAGCTAAGCCCCAGGCCGGGGCTCCGTTGGTTGACCATCTCCTTTGTCTGGTGCTTTCATGGGTCAACCTGGTGATCATGGGGACCTTGCTCCGGTCCAGAGCCACCGTGGGTGCTACGCCCCAGCCCGGGGCCGCCGTGGGTGCATCATGGGAGGTTCCTGCCGATCAGGGCGGCCGATTGGCAGGGCCATCGATCATTTATACAAAAGTTACAAATTTATGAGAAAAAAGTAATAAATTTATGAAAGATGTTTCAAATTTATGATCACCAGTAGTACATTTAAAAGAAAAAAGTTGCAGATTTAAAAGAAAAAAAGTCAAAAAGTTATGCAAAATATTTTTAATATGAGAAAAAAGTAGCAAAATTAAAAGAAAGAAGTCCACATTTTCAGGAAAAAAGTTGTAAAATTATGGAAAAAATATTTGAATTTATAAAAAAAGTAAAAAGTAAACACTTACAAATGTATATGGGATAAAAATACTTTACAAGAAAAATGTAAGTTTTAATGAAAAAAATAGCGAATTAAAAGAAAAATTTTGCTAATTTACAAAAAACAAACAACAGAAAAAGTTACAAGTTTACAAGAAAAAGCTCCAAATTTTTGAGACAAAAATAGTTTTTAAGTTTTTTTTCATTTAAAAGAAAAAAGTTGCAGACCCAACACAAAAAGGTCACAAATTTATGCAAAAAAAGGTGAAAATTTATGAGGAAAAAATTCTCCCTAAAAAAATTGCTGTGGCTGAACCTATAGCTTGGGGGCCCCCTAGTGGCTGAGGGGACCGGGAGCATTTGTGTACTCTGCTTTATAGCCAGAAATTTCCCTGGAAGAGACACGCTGCTGTTACAGAAACCGGCCAGTAGACGCTGCGGCGGCGGCCTGCCCGGCTGTACACATGCCAGTGTTTTTAGCGAGGAGGGCGATGATCAGCGCTGTGATTGCCTTCATAACAAAAAAAAAAAAAAAAATGACGGCACCCTGTGATTATCTTTTTGACTCTCATCCTCCTCTCAGAGCTGTAAAGCTGAGATGACATCAGACATCGACCTCGCCTTCATTCTCCAAACATCTCATACGCGTTTCCTCCCCCCTGAGTTTCTTCCGAGGGGCAATTCTTCTTTTCTATTAACATCTTATTTGGCTTCACACGTTGGATTTTTCTCACTCTGCATTTGTGTGCCATGCTGATGCTTCTGCTTGAATGGCAGAATAATCCAATCAGCTAGGATTGCCTCAGACCCGAGACATCTGACCTCCGCTGTGGAAAGGATCTCATCAAGGAGCGGCTTATTTCAGATAACGCTTGTCTGCTTTGTTTGGATTTTTCACCCCTCTGTGCTACAAGATTAGTGTTTTTTTTTCTTTTAAATATTTAAGACTTTGGAGAGATTTCATGGACTATTCATGTATTCCTAGAGGGAGAAGCCCATACAGGAACTGCCCTGGGGGAAATGGGCCTGATACCTTAAAACAGGAATATGCAACGGCTTATTTATTATAGAATGAATACTGAATTTTACTGTCGCTCCACCTGGCTATGCCTCATTCCTGCACTCAACCGGTGCACACGTACCATGACCATCCAATCGAAGGACGTGAAAATGCAGACATTATTGAAGCCTGCTAGCTGGCCCCTGTGTGGCAAACTTGAAATCTCATCATCAGTTAAAGCGACAGTCACATTCCCACATTTTTAAGCTGCAGATGCCTGCACTCTTTAAAAATTCTCATAAATTTGAAACCTTTTCCTCATAATTTTGCAGCTTTATTCTTATAAGTTTGCACGTTTTGTTCTTGCTAATTTGCTATTTTTTCCTGTAAAATTTCAACTTTTTTCTCTTGAATTTATGATTTTTCTCTTGAAAATTTGGAAGCTTTTTCTCAAAAATTTGAATTATTTTCTATAAATGTAAAAAAAAAATTCTCATGAATTTGTTCATTTTGTTCTTGTTAATTTGACATCTTTTTTCATTGTAAAATTTCAACTTAATTCTCAAACATCTATTTTTCTCTTGAAAATTTGCAACCTTGAATTATTTTCTGTAAATTTTTGAGTTTTTTCTCATATATTTGCAATTTTTTCTCATAAATTTGCACATTGTGTTCTTGTTAATTTGTCAACCTTTTTCTTGTAAATTTTAAACTTTTTTCTCAAAAAATCTGCAACTTGTTTCCTGTAAATTTTCAAGTTTCTCATAAATTTGCACATTTTGTTCTTGTTAATTTTTTCCTTGTAAATTTTCAACTTATTTCTCATAAATTTGTGATTTTTTTTCTTGAAAATTTGCATCCTTTTTCTCTAAAATGTCATAACCCTCCTCATGTGCTGCGTAAAAGCGCACAAGGAGGGAAAGGATGAATGGATTTATGCGCAGGTTACTCCACACACACATTTATTGAACAAACAACAAACAAAACCATCCATCCATCTTCTTCTGCTTAATCCTTTTCGGGTCGCAGGAGGGTTGGATCCTATCCCACCATCTTTGGGAGAGAGACAGACAACCATTTACTCGCACATTCATACCTAAGGACAATTTAGAATCCCCAGTTTGAGGCCAGTTAACCTAACTTGCATGTTTTTGGCATGTGGGAGGAAACCGGAACCACCGGGGAAAAACACACAATCAATACTTACTAAACCGGAGCAGTCCAAGTAAGTCCACACGTTGCCTGATAACACATGCATATGACAATACATGCATATGACAACTGACGACCATATGAGAATGCACAATGGTCCAGCAATGCTTGACTGGCAAAGGCTGCCTAATTACAAGCACTGTGGGACAACAGATGGGGAACACCTGGGCGAGGCACGGGAAAGACAATACCGGAGTGGAATCAGCTGGCTGTCAAGAGAGAGGGGGCGTGGTCGGACCGGCGAGTGTTAGACAATGCCCACACGAATGTAGGTCAAAGAGGCTGTCTAACACCCGTTGGCCAGAGCGGTGGCTACAGGCACGGAAAAAAAAGACAAAGACATAGAAACAACAAGAACTCAAAAGATAACACAATACATAACCCGATACCTGAGCCACAGAGAATGGTAAGAACCAAGCCTACAGACAACACCGGCTCGGTTCGTGACAGAGCCCCCCCCCCTTCTAGGGGTGGATTCCAGACACCCACGGTAACATCATAAGGAAGGACCCCCCCCCCCCCCCTTCCTGCAGGAACAACAACCACAAACCCAGATGGGAAGTAGGGGGAACAGGCAAGGAGGGAATGCAGTACACCCTCCCAGGGCCCACAATTACCCCCCCCCCAAGTTCAAAGGACTCTGGGCTTGGGAGGCCGCCCAGAATCCCAGGCCTAGCAGACAGTCTGGCGAACAGAGTCCGGTGGCCTGCCGGAAAACACGGGCCATCTGGCCCAGAGACTCAGTCCCTCCGGCGGTCGGCCAGCACAGTTAAGCCACCAGGACCGGGGGGTGAAGCAGGAGGCGGCCTGCCCACCGGGAGGCTAACTGGTGAATGACCGGACCGTGGGAAGGGAACCCCCACGGCATCAGACAGGGAGGAGAAGGAGGCTACGGCGTTCTCAGGCTGACCCGCAGTGCCCTGGGTGGTGCTGGCTTGGGACACAGCTGCACCTGCAGTGGACCCCGTCTGGGCCAATGCTGCACCTGCAATGGACCCCGACCGGGCCAATGCTGCACCCGCGGTGGACCCCGACCGGGCCAACGCTGCACCCTCGGTGGACCCCGTCTGGGCCAATGCTGCACCTGCGGTGGACCCAAACCGGGCCAACACTGCACCCACGGTGGACCCCGACCAGGCCAACGCTGCACCCGCGATGGACCCCGACCGGGCCAATGTTGCACCCTCGGTGGACCCCGACCGGACCAACGCTGCACCTGCGGGGGCTCCCGGCTGGAGCTCTGCAGCACCCGTGGTGGACTCCGGCTGGAGCTCTGCAGCACCCGCGGTGGACCCCAACCGGGCCAACGCTCCACCATCGGTGGACCGCATGCAGGAGCATGACATCCATGACGGGTCTGGGCAGGAGAGCAGCACCCATGTTGGGCTAATCCTGGGGCGCAGCCCCCACGAGGGACCTAAGCCAGCGTGTCACATCCATGGAGACACAGCCTGCAGAGGGACCCACATGACGGCCTCACGCAGCAGGGGAGCTGGACCCACAATGTCGTCAGGCAGCGAGCCCGGTTCCAAAGAGACCCCTGGTGATGATGGCTCCTCTCTGGTGACCCTAGAAGAAAACTCAGGAGTGGGAGAAGAAACCAGGTTATTAGGGTTGCCGGGAGAGGCGGAGCCCGGCAAAGAGAGTTCAGATGCGGCTGCGCACTGCACCTGACTCTCCTCACCTAGAGCCAGACAAGATCTCTCTAATACTGATATTA
This sequence comes from Pholidichthys leucotaenia, assembly GCA_020510985.1. Classification (NCBI taxonomy): domain Eukaryota; kingdom Metazoa; phylum Chordata; class Actinopteri; order Cichliformes; family Pholidichthyidae; genus Pholidichthys; species Pholidichthys leucotaenia. Next base: position 415,094,636 of record CM035837.1, on the reverse strand, counting down.
GAAAAACAAGAGAGAGAACTTGCCTGAGCTCGAGCTCCACCACCGTCCAGGACTCCGTCGATCCCAACGATGAAGGCTCAGGCCAGGCCTCAAGTAGGTCCAGCTCAGGCTCCCAATCCGCTGCGGTTGTCTCCGCAGCTGGCAAGATGATACTGGCAGTCCTACAGTCCTCAGATGAAATAACCCCTGCTGGAGATGAATCCAGTGAGGAGGCTGAGGGCTGGCTCCATGCAGGTTCTGGAGCAGGATACTCCAGGGCCTCAGGCTCCTCCATCGTCCGGCGGCTAGGTTCCAGGGCCGGCAGACACTCAGGAAAAATTGGAGGAGACACGGAGAGGGGAAGAACAGAATTAGTATTTGCAGCTGGAAGAGAGGACCCAGCGGACTGCTGAAACTGGGCCTCTCCCTCGGGAGACAGGCAAGATTCAGTGTTATTAGATGGTATAGAATGAAAAAATACTTGCCTGTCATCCCGGTCTTTGATGTTCCCAGCTGCAGGAGGTTGACAGTCATCCCTCTCCATGTCAGCGGTGATGTGGGCCAATTCGAAGGCTTGCGGAGGAACCGTCTCCACGACGACAGAGGTGGATGTTCCCGGGGGGGAAGGGGGGCTGGCAGGCTCCACAGCAGCTAGAGGGATGAAGGCTGCCGGAGACAATGAGGGACTCTCCCGGCATTTCCTCGCAGGATGACGCTGTCCTCGGAGTGGCACAGCCCGATGTTGGCGAAGTGGGAGAGGGAATGGCTGCAGTTCTGTGGCGCACATTCCTGCTTAGGCTCAGCGAGGAACGCCGCTTTTCCCACACCAGAAAACTCCCGCTGAAGCGCATACACCGAGGCGATCAAGTCTGCATACTGAGGGTAATTCCAGAGTCCCGGATGCGCCTCCAGAATACCCTCCACTGCGTCCAGACTGCTCCATTTTGCCTTCGGTCCGTGGGCTTTGTGAGCCTCGTCCATAAAGTTCCGAATTAAGATTGCCACCCATTACTCCTCCACCGTGGAATGCCACGCCAATCCTCTGCCTCGGTCGGTATGAGAACGGCGCACCGAAGGCATCATAGGCAACACAGGTGGGTGAGGAGAAAGTTCAAAAAAGTAAAAAGTAATGTGTGGATGTAACCTGCTAAATTCTCGCTGGCTGGACCATTCTGTCGCAACCCTCCTCGTGCGCTTTTACGCAGCACACGGAGAAGGGAAAGGATGAATGGATTTATGCGCTGGTTACTCCACACACACATTTATTGAACAAACAACAAACAAAAACAACTGTACAAAATAACATAAGTGTTCAGGTAACTTAAGGAGTCCTCCAGGACACTCAACAGTGTAAGAGTGAGAACCACCGGGGAAAAACACAGTCAATACTCACTAAACCGAAGCAGTCCGAGAAAGTCTACACGTTGCCTGATAACACATGCATATGACATTACATCCATATGACAATTGACGACCATATGAGAATGCACAACGGTCCAGTAATGCTTGACTGGCAAAGGCTGCCTAATTACAAGCACTGCTGGACAACAGACTGGGAACACCTGGGCAAGCTGCGAGAAAGACAGTACCGGAGTGGAATCAGCTGGCTGTCAAGACAGAGGGGGTGTGGTCGGACCGGCAAGTGTTAGACAATGCCCACACAAATGTAGGTCAAAATGGCTGCCTAACTGCCGCCAGCCAGAGCTGTGGCTACAGACACGGAAAAAAAAAAAAAGACAAAGATATAGAAACAACAAGTACTCAAAAGATAACACAATACATAAATAACCCGATACCTGAGCCACAGAGAACGGTCAGAACAGAGCCTAAAGACAACACCGGCTCGGTTTGTGACATGAAATTTGAATTATATTCTGTAAATTTTCATTTTTTTTCTCATAAACTTGCAACCTTTTCCTCATAAATTTGCAAATTTTGTTTTTGTTCATTTGACAACTTTTTTGATTTAAATTTTAAACTTTTTCTAATGAATTTGTGATTTTCTCTTGCAAATTTGCAACATTTTCTCAAACATTTGCAACTTTTTTCCTGTAAATTTTCAAATTTCTCATAAATTTGCAGCCTTTTCTCATAATTAAAAAAAAATTTTTTTTTTGCAAATTTGCAACCTTTTTTCTACTAGATTTACAGCTTTTTCTCAAAAAACGTTCAACTTTTTTCTTATAAATTTGCGCAAAGATTTTCTTTTATTTTTATTCTAAGCATTTAAATTGTAATTTGTGACTTTTTACATTTTTAAATTGTCATCTGTTTTTATCATATTTTGGTTTATAAAAAAAAATTAATGTGGAGATATGAGGTTTGTGCTGGACGGTCACATTATGATAAATTTATGAACACCCCCCATCCCCCTTGTTAAAAAATAAATAGGCCATGTGTGGAGTTTGCATGTTCTCCCCGTGTCTGCGTGGGTTTACTCCGGGATTTCTCCGGTTTCCTCCCACATGCCAAAAACATACAAGTTAGGTTAATTGGCATCAAACTGAGGATTCTAAATTGTCCTTAGGTATGACTGTGAGAGTGAATGGTTGTCTGTCTCTCTGTGTTGGCCCTGCGATGGACTGGCGGTCTGTCCAGGGTGTACCCTGCCTCTCGCCCAAAGATGCTGGGATAGGCTCCAGCCTCCCTGTGACCCGAAAAGGATTAAGCGGAAGAAGATGGATGGATGGATGGATGGATGAATAAAGCTATGAAATGAAAAGAATAGACTGCTGGGAATAAGTTAATACATCCTCAAGGGACAAATAGAAGAATGCATGGTGTAAATGAAGGTCAGTGGTTCCACTGCATCTAATGGCTAAGGATTACTGGGGTGTGTTTCCCAAACTATGATGGAGTTTAGCCTTGAACCAACATAATACGATACATCAGCCAACTAACGATCATCTAACTTATGACTGTTTTTCAAAACGCTGGGAACAACGTCGGGCAATCTTAGTTTGGACTACACTGGTTTAAAACTCCCATGGTTCAAAAAATGGGTAAAATATGAGCAGAATATGATTACAAGCATGAAACATAGTTTAATTTCAAGCCTATTGCAAACTCATTTTAATCACCGATTTAATTGAAATGATTACAAATGGCTGTATCAGCTCACAAGGGTTTAATCTCTTGTCTTTGTAATAGCTACATGCACAGGTTTATTTCAGCAAATATTTTAACATAAATACTGAAATTACAGAAAACATAGGGGGTAGGCAGGTTTCAAAAGTTGCATAAATTACTATGTAAAGTCTTATGTGAAAATGAATGAGTATTCAGAAATAATGTGACTATTTTTGATATAATAGTCAAATATTTAAAACATTATTTTTTGGAAACAGGATTGCCTAAAATATATCACACAACTAATTTTGATGGTTTATTTTTTTTAAATATAAGAAATGTATAAAATAAAGGGATTTTTTTTCAGTTGTGTAAGAATAAATTGCCTTCAAATTGTAGAATCACCAACATAACGCTCACCACTAATTATAATCACAGCCAACGAAAATGCAACACTCTAGTTTAATATTTTTGCTAATTTTTATGGAAATTGTCAATTAAAGGATGCTAGTTATTTTTAGACATCTTCAAAACAATATCAGAGACCGACAAGTGAAAATCTATGTGTCAACAATTTTCAAAATTGAGTAAAACAGAAGTACCCTGACTTTCTGAAATCACAACTAAAACATCGGTCATAAAAACAAAATGGCCTCCATTTTCATTAATGCAGGGAGCAATACACTTCCACACAAACCTTATGAGCCGTCTACAGGTGCGTTCAGACCAAACACAGACGCACAAATTTTTTACATGGCATAATTACACGTTAACTCAATGTAAACATGCAAATAGACATGAATTCACCATCTGAGCAAGTTGCAGACAGGGGAAGTTGCCTTTAGAACTTCTGCAGCTGTGTTCTACCTGCTGTGGAAATCCCTAAAACACCGTCATGTTTAGTTTTACGTTATCCAACAGGGCTCTCACCTGGAAAAATTGTCCCTGCCTCCAAAACTTCACCTAGATGACAGGCATTTACACTGCTAGTCTGCTAGCCCTCAGCACATCCATGGTAGGTCCATGGGTGGATAACTCTGATACTCCAATTCAGCTGCAGAGCTCCTGGTCCATCCGTCTGCAGGTGAATGACAGTCTCATTTTCAAACTAGCTTACTCTTCAGTTTTGATACTTTAACTCTGGTGACGGCAGAATCTCAAGGCTGATTACTAGCTAGCGCTACCAAATCCCTCGGATATGTTTGGTCTAAATGCATCTTTACAGAGGGATGGCATTGCGGGATCCAGATGAGGTGGAGGTCCACCAGGTTAGGTCCAAGATCCGCCTTAGTAAATCTCAAGGCTGATTATTAGCAAGCAAGCACAAATACCCAAATTTGTAAGTTTTCCGCATGTTTGTATTAACCATTTAACTGTCCCAGTCGCCATATGGTGACTGTGATGGTTAAGGGGTAAACATAACCCCTAGTGGTCAAGAGTGGTAAATATTTTTTGTCATTAAAATAGTTCAGATTTCCAAGGCTATAACTTGAAAGTTGCAAGAGATAATGGCTTACTGTCAATTAGAAAGATGTAGAATATGATCCAAAGTTTCAGATAGGAATAAATTTATGCATCTAATTTGCATAATGTCACAGCAGCTATATAAATGACATAACTCAGTCAAAAGTGGACTTCGGACATATTTACACCGGGTTTTTTTTACACCATTTTGTCTACAGCAGTATGTTTTTACCTTATCTTCAAAGTATATGAACCACAAAATCAATAAAATGTAAAAAAAAAAAAAAAAAAGACATAAATACGTCACTTACCAGTGGCGGGGGGGGGGGGGGGGGGCTCACTCGCATGGTCAGTCCATTTTCGCCAGTTGTGGTCGTTGTTTTGCCTTTGGTCGGTCATTTACGCTCTCTACCATGTCTACAAACTCTTATGATTATCCCACATGAATTTCATTTGTATTATGCGGCTATTTTTCCTGTATGATGCAGTTTCTGTGAGGATCCAGACAATCGTGGTGGCAGCCATCTTGGTCTTGTGAGCTCATGGCAGAAAAAAGAATAATAATGAGGATTTCTTCTTCTTTGTTGTATTCTATGTCAGCCATGATTGCTCCGACACGTGTCTGCTACCTTCTGAACTGTAAGATCAGTACAGCTCAGCACAAATCCTCAGGAGAGCCGGGGACATCAGAGTACAGCCAGAGAGCTGACAGGCACAGTTGCTGCGCTGTGCCACTGGGGGCATGCGACCCGTCCTTGAAATGTGGACAGTTAAAAGGTTAACTTTACATGTATTGGCATCACATGTTCACGTTTGGTCTGAACGGACTTTAATGTTGTCCTGGGGGATATTCAGGCTGCATTCAGACCACGATAGTCCCGGGGTCTTGGTTTGAATGGGTGGGGAATGGCGAGAATTTTCACACCTTCGTTTGGTTTGCATTCACACTGCAGCGGACCAAACTGCCTGGACAACGTCACACAGTTACAACTGCTCATTTGGGGCGCTGTAACCGAAACCACCACTGACAAGGAAGAAAAATTCTCGGCGAAGAAGAAAAATCAGGCTCATCGATTGGCCAGGACCAAAAATGGAAATCTGCTGCCTTCAGCAGGTTTTTTGTCCACCACAAACAAGATGTTTTTTAACTTTTCTCCTCGGCTTTCACCGGTAAAAGGATTTCTTCAATTCAATTTTCAATTCAGCTTTATTTATATAGTGCCACATCACAACAGAAGTCATCTCATAGCGCTACAAAATGCAGAAAAAAAACCACAATCTCAGATTTGTGCAGTTGTTTTTACTGTTGTTTTTTACCCTAAATGTACTACAGCAAATGCCACTTCCTCTTCTCAGACTACGTGTTGCTATGGTTACACAAACAGCGAGGGCCACTTCTGCCCTTTGGTCCACTGGATAGTCCGTTTGGATTCACACTGCAAGTGGAGTGCACCAGACTTTGTTTGCAAGAGAACTGAGACCCCCGTTTTCAGGGGGTTCAGACTTTGCTTGTTTGATGTGCACCAGAGTTCCAACGCACGTTCAGGCAGCACCAAACAAACTGAACTATTCGCGAAAACCACCGTTTGGTCCTTTGGTCCAAACAGTGGCCCTCTGAATGTGCCCTTAAGCCACTCCTCCTGCAATGTCATGAACTGTTTCTGTCTGTTCTGCGGCACTGGTTCTCTGGCTAAAACACGTCACCCAAGTTGAGCCCACAAGTGTTCAACGAGGAATAAATCCGAAAAATAAGAAGGCTAAGGAAGGACATCAAAGTTTTGTTGCTGCAGGTACTCCCTGGTGATTTGGGCAGCATGTGGACGAGCATTGTCCTGCTGGACTCAGCCACGTCATGGGATCATAAAGATTTCACAACATAGTGCTATGCATTTTTGTTCATCTTTATATAGGGAAAATGACCACTCCTTAAAATCACACATTTGACTTTTGAGTACCCAAAACAAACAACGAGCTCAAAAAGACTATACGTAGAGCCAGAGCTCAAAGGCAGTGCAGTGAGTCGTGACAGTGAGTACAACCACTGAAAATGAGTTCTAGATGTATTTTGAGTCATACAAACACTATTACTCAAGCTCTGATAGGATGGACCCAAAAATATTTCGACAAAAATTGTGTTGCGTTTTCATTGGCATTGAGTATAGATCCTTATCTGCTAGGTGTGTTTTCTGTCAGCATTTACTGTTTTCTCCGGCTACTAAAGCCTCTACAGCAGCTCCTGAGCCGTCACGGCAATGACAAAAGTTTACAACGGTGTTTGCTGGAGCTGTGGTTTTGGAAGTGAGTAGAACCATCGTTGGCTTTGAGAAACACTTGAGTCACAGCTGCTACCTTAGTTAGAGATTATCCTTTAGGGAAACGCGCCCCAGGTCTATATATTTTAGCGCCTCTTGACTGTTACATCACATTGGGTTTGAGAAGCATTATTTTGGGAACTGTTTAGTCACAATAGCAAATATTGTGAGTAGTGCTGCTGTGAATGCGTGTCTTCTGCTGTTGTCACATTATGCTTATGAAAAATTATGCAAGTCCAAGCAGTGGAGGAATATTAATGAGGTATAATTTCTTACTGCTCGGTAGAATGCTGGAATGCACAGTAGAAAAAAGGCTAATTAAAAGAACATGATAAGTTATGATTTGACGGGTTTTCAGCCCCCACAGCACTCGCAGCATAAATCTTACTTACGAGGCCTGAACATATTTGGTTTTGCAGCATCTTGTTACACAATCTGCCACATATGTTACACTGGTGAGGCTATGTTCCATCCTGCTAGTAAATTGTCAGTCCCTCATTATAGGAGCATTGACTGGATTTCTACGCTATGAACCTGGAGGATGAAAAACGTGGTGTGTATAAATGAATAAAATAAAGAGGTTGGGAAGGAGAGACATGGCAGAGGGTGAGTAATATTCATCGTACACATCACTTTCATGCCTGTGGAACCCCCCCCCCCCCCCCCACTACCATAGTAAAGTAATCCTCATCCAGGGGCTCCAGATTTAGTGAAAGGACACAGAGCCTGAATCTTTCATTAAATGAAGGCTTATTTCATTATGTAGAAGGTGTTATTTTCCGCCTCGGTTCACAGGCTAAATGCCAACTGGCAACTCCAAGGCCTATTTAAATGAGTCAAACTCTGGTCCCATCTGCCCTGCTGGTTGCATTACTCTTCCTTGGGAATGGGCTGAGCGGGGGCCGAGTAATGGAGTCAGATTGCGAAACGTGATCGGCTTCTGCTGTGTCATCTGTCTCCTCCGTAAGCACATGACGCACCTGTGCCAAGGCAATGGTCTTAGTGATTCTCAGAGCCAGGTGGGACCATTTATAACCAAGGACTTAAGCTGTTATACTGTTAAGTGAGTCATGTGACAACTCTAAATCATGACCCTCAAAGAAATACACTACAGCCACAATGTCCAGCTATGATGGTTGCAAATCTGCTACTGATACACTTAAGGGAGTGGTACGAGATCTGTGGCTAGCTAAAGGATTTGTGACAGTTGCCATCTTCCACTGGCCTTGGGATATGTGGGCTTGTATGTCGCATTTGTGTCTTCCAGGTGATGAGTGGCTGATTTAAGGCACAGGCTATCAGAAGCACAGCTGAGAGGACTGTCATCTGCAGGTTGTTGTCGTCAGTGTCTTCCTCTCCTGGGCACACTGGACTGCACTCGTTAAATGATTTTATGCTTTCACATTCTTTTTCACTTTTGCAAATGAACACCGCTTCTCCAATTCCGGAGGAGCAACGTGGCTTTCATCCTGGTGGTGGAACATCGGACCAACTCTCTACCCTTTCAAGGATCCTTGAGGGTTCAAGGAAGTTTGCCCAACCAGTCTACATATGTTTTGTGGACTTGTAAAAGGCATTTGATCTTAATTCTTGTGGTTTCTTTTTTTTTGGGGGGGGGGGGGGGGGGTGCTCCAGGACTATGGCCTATCGGGCTCATTGCTATGAGCTGTCCAGTTTCAGTATGACCATTGCAAGAGTTTGGAGTTTGCAGTATGGACGAGATTACTAGGAACAGCCCAGGAACGGAAGGTGCCATGTTTGGTGGTGCTAGGATCTCTTCTCTGCTGTTTGCTGGTGATGTGGTCCTGGTCCTGTTGTTTTCATCAAGCTGTGACCTGCAGATCTTACTGGGACGGTTTACTACTGAATGTGAAGTGGCCAGAATGAGAATCGGCACTTCCAAGTCCAAGTCCATGGTCTTCAACCAGAAAACGGTGGACTGTCTACAGGAAAGATTCAGACTCTGAACTGGGTTCTGGTCAAAATTCTAACCCAGGTAAGGGCTGAGTGGCTGTCAAAAGAAAGCTGACAGAGAAGACAAACAAAAGTTACTTTTCCTTTGGATTTACTTCCACTGGGGATCCCACTACACCAAGTCGTTATGCTTGCTGTGCTGGGAAAAGCTATGCAACAGTGCCATGGCCCCATGCAAGTCTAAATGTCATCTCCAAACAAAACAAACATCACCTCAAGATAAGAACAGACTATTTGTTCATCTCACATAGAGCACACAGAGAAAAAGGTAACTTTTAGTGAGAGCCTGACGGCTATAAAAATAATAAGAGGAAGACAGAGAACCGTGAAGGAAGAGCTTCATTTAGGCCTTTCTTCAGATTCTTCCAGGATATCAGCTCAGGCCCAGGTTTCACACTGAGTGCAAACTCATCACAAGGCTAAATTGCCATTACATATGCTGTAATGGGCTCCAATGTGTCATTTTGTAACATTTTTGGTTGGTGGGGTGCCGTGAGATTTTTTCAATGTGAGCTGCTTGGGTGGTATAATCTTAAACTGCTTATATTAACAAAAAAAAAAATACTTATTTTACTAATGTATTTTATAAAAATATAATTTTATAAACTGGCCTACACTACAGGAAAACATTTTACACTGATTTGACTTGTTAAAATCTACTTGGTGAATAGAGCAACTGTGAGATTTTTTAAATAGAATTTTCAAGAAACAACTTTTCTAAGTCATCCAGACAGAATGGCCTTGTCGTCTTTCCACTGCCTTCAGAAGCCTGCATAATCATGTCATGCTCCTCCAGGTTTTGTGTGCTGCATGAATGACTGCTACAGTTTCAGACTGTCAAATCAAAAGCATCATTACACACTGCTCTGTCTGCCCGGGGATCATTTGAATAATGCAGCCGGTCACATTATTATCATTTTCATTCATTATTGACTGGTGGAGTGGTTCTGTTCCTATTACTGAGGAATAACACTTCACCGTACGAGACCCTTCATTTAGTCAGCTGGGTCTGGTGGGGTAGCATTGTCTCCAAGGAGAAAACCATTATCTGTGGAGCAGAAATCTGACTCCCTGCAGAAAGTTTCAGCTTCATAGTAAACAGAAAAATGCTTCCCCCTCCATTTTTTTAACTTACTTTTCCAAATGACTTAGTGAGTACATCTCTGCCGGGGTATGAGGCAGACACTATTTCTACTTATTGGTGGGTTTGTGTAGCTTTAAGCAAAAACGGTGACATGGTTTTGTACAGGGCCCAGTGGCAGATACCGAAAGAAAACTCACAGAGATAGAGATGCAAAGGCTTTCTGTATTTTTTAGTGGTGTCACTTCTAGTCATGATTAATCACATTTAGATGGCATTTAGATGACAGGGCAGTTCGCTTCTTCTGAATCACATCATACTAATAAGTGTTTTAGTGCATTTAATTACACTTTTCAATTCAATTCAATTCAGCTTTATTTATATAGTGCCATATCACAACAGAAGCCATTTCATAGCACTATCAAAAGTAGGGAAAACCCCACAATTGCAGAAAGACCCAGCAATCAGACGATCCCCTGTGAGCAAGCACTTGGCGATGGTGGAGAAGAAGAAAAGAGCAGACATAAAGAGACTTTAACTGCACACTGCGATTAATCACATTATTGCAATTAACATGACACAGCCCTCTCTAGCCTATGCGCTGTCTATGGCAAAAATTGTGTTAATCACGATTAATTGTGATTAAAATGACAACACATATTTTTTTTTAATTAAAACTGTTAAGGCGGTTCTTAAAGTGAGCTAACCTACAATGGGGAGAAGAAGATAGGACGTGATTATGCAGCAGGGAAATAACTGGTAATGTACAGATTGATGTATTATTACAGTTGAAGGAGATGGTGGCAGCTAAGTCCTCTTCTGAAGAAGACGAGAAATGGTGGAGATATGTGGAGAGTGAGTAGCTCTATTGTCCACTTACAGGAGGAGGTGGCGAGGAACGGGTGAGATGGTGAACCTCTTCGGGGTTAGCATATCAGGCAGTGTTGGTAGTTGGATCCAGTGATATAGAGTTCCATTCCGGTGAGTATGGAGCTACCCCAGGCCCAGGGGTTTTCCTATGGTGACAGAGTTATTTGATTTGGAGTTTTTAATCCTTACTTGTGCTTCCAGGTGGGCATAGGCAGAGGGTGTAACTGAGATGTTCGCAGGCTCACGTGGGAGTCCAGGGATAATGGTTCTTAAGGAAGGTGAGAACACAGAGGCTGGCGCATGGGAGCTTGAGGGAAGAGAACCAGAGAGCTACACCGAGTAATTGAGCTGAGGCAATCCCACAAGGAACTGAGAACAACTGGAGTCCTTTATACCCCAGCAGCAATCAGGACAGGTGCACTGATGAGGAGCAGCTGCAGATAATCAAGGTGATTAGGAATGCAGCGAATGTGAATATCTGTTCTCGCCTTCAGACCATAACACATGGACAACAAAGCAAGAGGAAGTACAGCCAGCGTGAGTCCATAATATATGATGCTGACATGAACACTGAAGTGAAATTCCACCACAACGTCCACTTTGGTCTTTCTTGTCCAATCAGCTCATCTAGAAAGCACTTCCATGACATGACTAAACATTTCTAAATTAATTACATTTGTCACCCAGCAGTATTTCATTCCTAGCTTGTTACACTGATGGACAAAATAACTTCCCACTTTGCCAGATGTCCTGTTGTCTACAGCTACAACTTTATTATCCTGTGAAGGGGGATATTTTCACTGGCATATTCTCAGAAAAAAAGACAGTTAGAATACTGAGGGGATATCAGGAAGGATGTGTAGAGATGAGGGATGGCCTAAGTTATTATTTGTTGTGATTTATTATTGATTGAGTCCACTGCTGGGGAGTAGCAGGGGTCAACAACAGGACAGGGCCACTGGTATTGTCTTTATTCAGCACAGGGTCAATACCATATGGATATCTACACCTCACACACTCTATCATATGAAAAGTAGATGTTGGTGTCAAAATGCATTCAAGAGTGGTGTCAGTATATATATAGTAGCCATGAATTATCTGGCCACACAAAAAAAATGGAGATCTGCAGTAGAGTCCTCAGTGAAAATGAATCAGACACTGTGGAGGGAAAAAAAAAGCTGCTGTACTCTATTATAGCAATACAATAGTTCTTAAACATTAAATTTCTCAGGAAGACAGTCACATAACTTGCAGTTGCTAGACCCCCTCTTCTTTCAGCTGCTCTCTTTAGGGGTCTTCACAGTGAATCATCTGCCTCCATCTCCCCTTATCCCTTGCATCTTCCCCTGTAACATCAACCCTCTCCATGTCCTCCTTCACTACATCCATCAGCCTTTTCTGTTGTTCATCTTTACAATCCTTTTGTCCAATATATACATTATCCCTCCTCTGCACATGTCCAAACCATCTCAGCCTTGCCCCTTTTACTTTGTCTCCAAACCAGCCAACCACTGTCCATTGCATTGGATGGTTGACCCCAGGTATTTAATGGTAGAATATGCAATATTTTCTACTTTCAAATATTCCAGAAATACCTAAAAAATATAATTAGAGTGTAAAGACATATTTATTTTGCTGTGTATTTTATTGTATGTGTTTTATATAAAATATAAAATAATTTAATATAATATAATTATATGTATAATATTTTATACATATTTATAATATAACTATAATTCATAATATAATAACACAAATATTTTATAATTATACAGTTTAATTAATTAATTAATTAATTAATTATTTATAATGAATGAATTAATAGAGTGAAAAATAAAATAAATATGATAACTTGTGATATTGCAGAGCAATAAATTCATTTATGAAAGTTTGCCAGGCTGACAAAGTGATAAATATCACTCTACAGGGTAAGTATAGTGTCATATTCTGCCCTCTGGACTCATGTGCAGGCAGGGATTAGATGCAAACAATGATTTATTAACAGAAACTCCAGGGCAAACAAAAGGCAGCACATGGGCTGAAAACTCAAACTAACAAAACAAAACTTTTTTTTTTTTTGATTTTGTATACTTTATTGATCCCCAGAGGGGAAATTGAGGGCATCCACCTGGATGGATGAAGCAGCCACGGTACGGTGCTATCCCTTTTACCATTTACACACACATTCCCACCTAGGATCACTTTAGAGTCTTCAATTAACCTAACCTGCATGTTTTTGGCCTGTGGGAGGGAACCGGAGAACTCCTGGAGTAAACCCACGCAGACATGGGGAGAACATGCAAACTCCACACAGATCACTGTTGGTCAGGGGCTGGTATCGAACCAGGGATCCCATGGCCAAGGGTGAGTTGCTGTGCTGCCACAGTGCTAACCGCTGTGCCACCGCGCCTCCCAAACTTGGCGGGCAAAACTCAAAGCAAAGCAGGCAAAGGCAAACTTACATGAACCAAGGACATGGACAAAAACCATGGCAGGATAGTTGACACAGGACAGTAGACAATGACCTCTCACTGAGCACAGAACAGAGACTCACATACAGTATATAGGCGCAGGACAATCAACAAGATGCAGAACAGCTGGGAATCATCAAGGGCTAAGCAATGCACACATGAGGGAGAGTGGCTATAGGTATGGAAACATGAGGGACTGGAGACAATATATGAACAAATATGCATACAAGACTGCTTAGGGCAGACAAGGGATGACACAACATGGCTACAGACACAAGGACAATAATGCAAAGCAGTAAAGCATTTTTTTTCCGGCACCATAAGAAGAGGCAGCCTTAACGGCAGCAGCTCTCATGTCTTTGTGTTCACATTGCACCCTGCACCTGATAGTAAGCCTGATAGGTAATCCCTTTGTCTATTATGCTGTGTGTGTTTCTGTCGTTTTGGTCACCTACTGTCATGCTGCTGTTACACTATAATGTCCCAGTTTGGGATCAAAAAAGTAATCTATCTTATCTATCTACCTATCAAAAAATAAATGAGGATCAGATACTGCAATCAAAACACAAAAACACAACCACAAACAGCAACATGGGATGAGGACAGAGCTACATGCAGCTACAAGGCCTGGGGAAACACAGAGGACACGTAATAATAACACTAATGATAATGATAATACAGATAATAAAGGGAAAAACAAGGAAACCAAAAATGAACGTAAAGTGTGATTTTTTGTGATTCATGACATATAGAGCCAGTTTTCATATCAGAGTTAAAAATCCTGTGTTTTAATTTAATCACATTCATTTCAAGAGTATGGCAGAACATGTAATGATAACAGTTAATTACTGGTTCACTTAGAGTAGAAAAACTTTAAGAAGTCATCATGAGTCTTCAGTCAAAAAAAAAGCTTTATAAAATTAGCTTCAGCCTAGTAGATGAAGGTTCATTATTGCCATCTGCTGTTGCCAACGTAGTTTTAAGCTAATCTACCTTCACTACCTCTACTCCTTGTATCTTCACTGTTACACCTGACTCACTCCCATTCACACTCATGTATTCTGTCTTGCTTCTACTGACTTTCATTCCTCTTCTCTCCAGAGCATACCTCCACCTCTCCAGGTTCTGCTCCACGTGCCCTCCAACTCTCACTACAGATCACAGCGTCATCTGCAAACATCATGGCCCATGGAGACTCCTGCCTGACCTCGTCTGGCAGCTTGTCCATCACCACGACAAACAAGCAGGGGCTCAGAGCCAATCCCTGATGTAACCCCACCCCAACCTTAAATCCATCTGTCACTCCTACAGCACACCTCACCACTGTTTCCCTGTTCTCATGCATGCTCTTCATCACCCTCACATACTTCTCTGCCACTTCTGATTTTATGCTTTTTCTAAATTTAAAATTTTATTAAACTGATTAGATAAAATCCCAAGTATTCTGAACTTTACTATGACCCTACACTGTAAAATCCACATTCATTAACCTTACTTAGCAGAAATATTGCACCCAATTCCTGAAAAAAAGTGGAAGAGAAAGTGTAAAATAGTGAGCCTCTACTTCTTCCTCCAAGAAAAACTGATTTTACAATGACTTTAGTACTGTTGGTGAGTCGCTGAATGTTTCATTGCTTTGAGTGCAAATAGAAGGACAGGGGCCTTACTTCTACTGAATGAGCATGTGAAGAGGACACGCTAAAGGGTTCTGTAGTGCCTAGCTACGGTGCAATGTCTGCAGAACATTCACCATTTTATTAAAAGGATTTATTCAGTGCCTTTTATGGCAGCCAGCAGAAAAAAGGGTAGAATTTTCTAAACAGCATTATTGAATGTTACATTAAACTTACATTAGTGTTGTAGTCAAGACCAGACTGAGACCAGAGTATAGAAAGACCAAGACCCACTCAGCATGTCCATGTGGGCCGCACCAAAGGTTAAATCTGGACTGTCTAATGAGTCCCATGTGGGTTTGTCCATGGATCCCATGTTGGCCCCATCTGTGTTTGCTCACATGGACTTTACCCGCTGGCCTATTTTCAACTTATTTTCTCATAAATTTGCTATTTTCTTGTGAATTTGTGATTTTTTTCCCATCTAAATTGATACTTTTTCTTGAAAATTTGAAACTTTCTCATAAATTTATTATTTTTTTCTTGTAAAATTGTGAGTCTTCCATATTTGCTAACTTTTTCTTGTAATTTTGGAACTTTCTCATGAATTTGCCACTTTTTTACTGTAATCTTGCAACTATTTCCTCAAATTTTTTACTTTTTTCCTTGTAAATTTGCTATTTTTTTTGTAAATTTATGAGTTTTCCCCATAGAGTTGCAACATTTTTCTTGTAAAGTTGGAACTTTCTCAAAAATTTTCACCTGTTTTTAACTGTCATCTTAAACCCTTTCCTCATAAATTTGCTACTTTTTTGTTAAATTGCCAATTTTTCTAATTTTTTCCTCATAAATCTGTGACTTTTCTTGTAAATTTGTAAATTTTCTTCTCCTAAATTTTCACTTTTTCTCATATCAGAGATGTTATTCCTGACTAACCAGCCAGAGAGTTACATCAAACCCTTCATTACTTGGATTTTAAAAGGAAAAACACAATGAACCATCAATCACATCAGCACTGTATAATATTTCTTGAAGTCTCAAATAAGCCACAAAAACACAAAAGGTTCATGTGCTTTGGTCAAAAGTTTACCATGAGAACTTTTCAGACTCTGACTTCAAAGCATTTCCAAAAGCCAGCACGTTAGTTAATGTGTTCCCCACTGGCCTTTCTTCTCCAGAACTAATCAGAGGCGAGAAGAATCGGCTGCATAATTACAGTATTTAAGAGCAAACGGGGCAGGCAGGGTTTCAGATGCCATGAACCTCTGAGCGGAGTCCCTTGATGGTAATTACATAGATGCACTACAGGCGGAGCCTTGTTCAAGGTTTTGCTTCCCTGGCCTTGAACTGCACAATGTGCACACAGGAGGCCGTGCGGTAATTGTCCACAGGAACAAAAACATGATCTCCAGCTAAGAGAGCAACATGGGACATGTTAAGGTGTGAAATTTCATGTTAAAAAAAAAAAAACACCTACATCCTTCGTTCATTGGCATGATAGTAACAGTTCACCAGAATGTATGGTTGCAATGATGCAAAATTTAGTTTTCTGCTAAGGGCTTTATTTCATTTTTGTTTAAAAAAAATTACAGAAGAGCAGTTGTTTCATGGGATTGAAAGCAATGCAAGCATTTGAGACATGTGTTCACATTAATTCAATAGGAAAACCCACTTAAGACATTCAAAAACAGAGTATAGTGAAAGGTGTCACATTTTCAGATGCTGGTTAAACTGGGTGATTGTGTAACCTGAAATAAGGAGCATATCCCTAAACATCCAAAACCCAAATATATTAAAGAAACTTATGAATATATTGAATGAAACTTGGAATACACTGAATGAACTACTGAACATACTGAACTTCTGAATATACCCAGTGAACATCTGAGCATATACACACATGGACAAAATTGTTGGTACCCCTCTGTTAATGAAAGAAAAACCCACAGTGGTCACAGAAATAACTTGAATCTGACAAAAGTGGTAATAAATAAAAATTCTATGAAAATTAACCAATGAAAATCAGACAATGCTTTTGAATTGTGGTTCAACAGAATTATTTTAAAAAACAAACTCATGAAACAGGCCTGGACAAAAATGATGGTACCCTTAACTTAATATTTTGTTGCACAGCATTTTGAGGCAATCACTGCAATCAAACAATTTCTGTAACTGTCAATGAGACTTATGCACCTCTCAGCAGGTATTTTGGCCCACTCCTCATGAGCAAACTGCTCCAGTTTTCTCAGGTTTGAAGGGTGCCTTCTCCAGATGGCATGTTTCAGCTCCTTCCACAGATGTTCAATAGGATTTAGATCAGGGCTCATAGAAGGCCACTTTAGAATAGTCCAGTGTTTCGCTCTTAGCCATTCTTGGGTGTTTTTAGCTGTGTGTTTTGGGCCATTATCCTGTTGCAAGACCCATGACCTGCAACTGAGGCCAAGCTGTCTGACACTGGGCAGCACATTTCTCTCTAGAATACCTTGATAGTCTTGAGATTTCATTGTACCCTGCACAGATTCAAGACACCCTGTGCCAGATGCAGCAAAGCAGCCCAAGAACAAAACAGAACCTCCTCCATGTTTCACAGTAGGGACAGTGTTCTTTTCTTGGTATGCTTCATTTTTGCGTCTGTGAACATAGCGTTCATGTGCCTTGCCAAAAAGTTGCAGTTTTGTCTCATCTGTCCATAGGACTTTCTCCCAGAAGCTTTGTGGCTTGCCAACATGCAGTTTGGCAAATTCCAGTCTGGCTTTTTTATGATTTGTTTTCAACAGTGGTGTCCTCCTTGGTCGTCTCCCATGAAGTCCACTTTGGCTCAAACAACGACGGCTGGTGCGATCTGACACTGATGTACCTTGATCTTGGAGTTTACCATGAATGTGTTTAGAGGTTGTTCTGGGCTCTTTTGTTACCATTCGTATTATCCGTCTCCTTCTGCGGCCACATCCAGGGAGGTTGGCTACAGTCCCATAGATCTTAAATTTCTGAATAATATGTGCAACTGTAGTCATAGGAACATCAAGCTGCTTGGAGATGGTCTTATAGCCTTTATCTTTAACATGCTTGTCTATAATTTTCTTTCTAATCTCCTGAGACAACTCTCTCCTTTGCTTCCTCTGGTCCATGTTTAGTGTGGTACACACCATGTCAACAAACAGCACAGTGACTACTTGTCACCCTTTAAATAGGCCGACTGACTGATTACAAGTTTGTAGACACCTGTGATGTTAATTAGAGGACACATCTTGGTTGAACATGTCCCTATGGTCACATTATTTTCAATCTTTTCTAGGGGTACCATCATTTTTGTCCAGGCCTGTTTCATGAGTTTGTTTTTTAAAGTAATTCTGTTGAACCACAATTCAAAAGCTTTGTGTGATTTTCATTGGTTAATTTTAATAGAATTTTTATTTATTACCACTTTTGTCAGATTCAAGTTATTTCTTTGACCATTGTGGGTTTTTCTTTCATTAACAGAGGGGTACCAACAATTTTGTCCACGGCTATAAATGAAACTCTGAATATATTAAAGGAACTTATGAATATATTAAAGTGACACTCCACCAAAAATCAAGTTGTTTTCCTGTTAACATGTCTGTAACATTTTTTTTTTTTTTTTTTTGCTGTAAAATTTCATTTAAGCACCACCCCCTGGAAAAAAAGGCAAGTTTAGACTGAACGTTTTTTGTGACGTTACTATAACACGTCCCTGGTGTTAAGCCAGTCCTCGGGGGAACGGGGTGTGACTAAAGATCGAAGTTAGCCTTCAGGACCAGTTAGCATTTTTGAACAGCTGCTTTGAAAACTTGACCCAAACCTAGCAAGGTTAAGATGGCGGAGGCACGTTTACATGCAGCGGCTCAACGCTCTGGACTACTGTGCTCATTTCTATGCTTTATGTGTTTTTTCTGCCTTTTTTGTCTTCTTTCTTCAACAGACTAATTACCTACAGTCGCCAGGAACTACTTAATATCGGCTGCCAACTCAACTCCGACATCACTAACGCTCATTCCAGAAATCATCACCACATCCCTGAAAAGATTACAAGACCCCTGGATGCTCCATGGATTATTATTGGGCCCCGCAAATGACGCAGATGATGGCAAGAGAGAAAGCAGAAACAAGGGTGCAGGGCTGGCCTTTGTGCCCAGCTGCACAAACTACGCGCCAAACCACCGTTACCTTCAATTTTCCTCACCAACGCCAGATCCCTCACCAGCAAAATGGATGAGATATGACTGGAGATTGATTACAATCGCTACGTTCGGGACTGTTGTATTCTGACTGTGACCGAATCATGGCTTGACCTGCTTACCCCAGACGCAACTGTGGAGCTTCCAGGCCGAACAACACACTGTCAAGATCGCAACACTGATTCCAGTAAGGAGAAGGGTGCCAATGTGCCACTGCAGCAAGTGCACCTAACTCAATGACATCCCCCAGCTATACTGAGAATATACTGAGAATTTGTACTGATCTGACAGTTCAAAAGGTGGCAGACACACACCGAAGGAATCATGGCTGACATGGAATACGGCAAAGAAGAAGAAATCTTCATTATTATTCTTCCTTTTTCAGCTTTGAGCTCACACACCAATGTGGATGTCGCCATGATCGGTCATGGCGGCAGCGATTGTGACTGACACTGCATGAAACGGGAAAAATAGCCTTGCAATTCAAACGAAATTCACGTGGGATAATCATAAGAGTTTGTAGATGTGGTACAGGGTGTAAATGACCGAGCAAATGTAAAACATCGACCACGATGGACGAAAATGGACCGGTCACATAGGCGTGTGAGCCCCCTCAACAGGTAAGACGAATATATGTTTTGGGTTTTTTTTTTACACTTTATTGATTTTCTGGTTCATATACTTTGAAGATTAGATAAAAACATACCCCTGTAGACAAAACTGCGTCAAAAGAAACCAAACCATTCTTTGTGTAAATGTTTCCAAAGTCCACTTTTGACTGAGTTATGTAATTTATATAGCTGCCACAACATTATGCAAATTAGATGCGTAAAATTATTCCTATCTGAAACTTTGGATCATATTCTACACCTTTCTAATTGACAGTAAGCCATTATCTCTTGCAACTTTCAAGTTATAGCCTTGGTAATCTGAACTATTTACCACTCTTGACCACTAGGGGTTATGTTTACCCCTTAACTGTTCTCTGTCACCATCCGGTGCCTGGGACAACTAAAGGGTTAAATGCTGTGTAGAAAATGTGACAGTCACCAAACACATCCGGGTCTTTCCAAACCTGAAACCCTGGATGACCAGTGTGGTCCAGGCTCTGATTAGAGCCCACAATTTCAAACTTCAAGCAGAGGGACAGCTCTCTGCACAGGACTGCTAGAGGCAACCTGAGGAGAGGCATAAAAAACGCCAAGAACGCTAAACAGCTTCTTTGCCCAATTTGAGCACACCACACCACCACACATCTTGCCCCCCCCCAACTCATCCCCCTCCTCCCCTCTGTCCCACCCCCTCCTCTACAGGTGCATGAGGTAAAGAGGCAACTGAGAGCAGTGAACCCCCGCAGAGCTGCTGGCCCCGACGGCATACCAGGAGCGGTGGTCAAAGCATGTGCTGACCAGATGGCAAAGATCCTCACCAAGTTGTTCAACCTCTCCCTGATGCATGCCACTGTTCCCTCCTGCCACAAGGTCTCTGCCATCATCCACATCCCCAAAAAGACTGTAATTGACAGCCTGAATGACGACAGACCCATAGCACTCATGCCTGTAGTCATGAAGTGTTTTGAGTGACTGGTGTCCCAGCACATCAGGGACTGTCTTCCCCCCTCCTTCGACCCCCACCAGATGGCCTACAGGGAGAACCGGTCCATGGAAAACGCCATCGCCACTACACTCCACAGCCACCTGGGGAGCCACCTGGAGAATCCAAAGAGCTATGTGAAGATGCTCTTTGTGGACTACAGCTCAGCTTTCAACACCATCATCCCGGACATACTGATCAGTAAACTGTACCTCCTCCGGATCCCCACCCCCACCCCTACCACCTGCTCCGGGATAAAAAATCTTTCTCACCAACTGCCCACAAATAGTCAATTTGGCCCCCACCACTCCTCCACACTGTCTCTCAGCACTGGCTCCACCCAGGGTTGCATGCTAAGCCCACTACTGTACTCCCTGTACACCTTTGACTGTATTCCAACCCACCCAACCACCGTCACTGTGAAGTATGTGGACAATACCACCTTGGTTGGGGTCATCACCGATGATGATGAGAAGGCATATAGGGCAGAGGTAGAGAATCTGCTGCTTTGTGCCATGCTAACAACCTGAAACTGAATGTCCACAAAACCAAAGACCTCATACTACTAACTAACTAACTAACTAACCTGCACTTATATAGCGCTTTTCTAGTCACAAAGACCACTCAAAGCGCTTTCATTAATACTAACCCTCTATTCTAAGGGCCTATAGGAAACAGATATCTAGGGACAATTTAGAACAGCCAATTAACCTAACATGCATGTCTTTGGCATGTGGGAGGAAACCGGAGAAATCCCGGAGTAAACCCACGCAACACGGGGAGAACATGCAAACTCCACACAGATCACTGTTGGTCGGGGGCTGGGATCGAACCCACGATCCCACGATCCCCACAATCCCCCGGCCAAGGGTAAACTGTGCTGCCGCAGTGCTAACCACTGCGCCACCGTGCAGCCCACTAGACTTCAGGAAGAACAGACAGGACACCCCCCCCCCCAATAATTGGCGACCGTGTGGAAACCGTCCCCATCTTCAGGTTCCTGGGCACCCACATCTCCTCTGACCTGTCCTGGACTGTCAACACCAAGGCCCTGATGAAGAGAGCCCAGCAGTGGCTGCACTTCCTCCGTGTCCTGAGGAAGACCAACCTCGACCAGAAGCTGCTGCTGGCCTTCTACCACTGCTCTGGGTTTGTGATATGCCAGTTCCACGGCCGAGAACAGTAAGGCTGAGCAGAGAGTTATCAACACCGCCCAAAAAATCATTGGGGGCCCTCTGCCCTCTGTGGAGGACATCTCCAGAGCGTCCTGTCTCAGGAAGCCCAAGGCCATCACAAGAGACCCCTCACATCCTTGTGAGGGGTCACGGTGGTGGGCAGCACGGTGGTGCAGTGGTTAGTACTGTTGCCTAACAGCTAGAAGCTTCCAGGTTTGAACCCCCAGGCTGGCAGGTGTAGGAACCTTTCTGTGTGGAGTTTGCATGTTCTCCCTGTGCTGTGTGGGTTTACTCCGGGGGCTCCGGTTTCCTTCCACAATTCAAAGACATGCATGTTAGGTTAATTGGTTGTTCTAAATTCTCCCTAGATATCTGTCTCCTATAGGCCCTTAGAATAGAGGGTTAGTACTAGTGAAGTGCTTTGAGCGGTCTTTGAGACTAGAAAAGTGCTATATAAGTGCAGGTACCTATCCTTATTCCTCATCCTGCCCACCACTTGTTTGACCTGCTTCCCTCTGGACAGTGGTTCAGATCAATCAGGCCCCACACCTCCAGACTGCCAAACAGTTTCTTCCCCTGGGCCATCTGAACTGCAAACAGTCAGAGGCCCCACCCCCCTCCCTTCAAACGCTCACATGTAGAGAACTGAGGACCTTTTAATTATCACAATAACACACCTGTCTTTGTACTCTGTACTTTTAGGTATATTCACCCATCTGTGAAGTCACTACCATACCTGTATATATCCAATAATCCTGGGCTATTTTATTCAATTGTGTGTTCTGTAACTCTGTGCTTTATTCATATCCTTCTCTCATACTTAATTGCACAGTAGCCTGGTGGAGCACCAACAATTTTGTTGTACTGTACAACTGTACAATGACAATAAAAGTCTATTCTATTCTATTCTAAATGAATATGGGTTTTACCGTTAAACTGCTTTTAAGGACTGATGCAGTTTCAGTCATAATCTTGGACCACCATCCATACAACTGGGCATGTCCTTCAACCGGTAACTCTTTTTATCACAGGATTTATTCTGTTTAATGTAGCACTTGCCATCATTAGCTTTGTGGGATGTGGGTGGAATTATTCACGGTGCCTACTAAAAGAATGAACGATATGGTACAGAATGTTCCAAACACGTTCCGTACATGTTCCATACATGTTCCATATGGGACGTCTGTCGGTCCTGCCTGCTGTCAGTTCTATGTCAATGTACCTTGGTCATGAGCCACAGTCTACGCTTAGCATGTTCTGTACAAAAGTATACCACACATGTTTTGTACCTAATGGTTGTAAATAAATGCAATTGCAATTATCAATAAATAAATACATGCAATAATAAATTAAGAAACATACCGTAAGGTTTGTTGGTTGTCAGGTTTCCCGGTTGTGTTCTTTCATTAATCCATTAATCCATTAATCATTAATCCAGGCAGTCAGCCAAAAAACATGGTTGACACCAAGCGTGTGTGGCCACGGAATTTTTTTTTTTCCCAGTAGGTCTGGTTTTATAAAAAGCAATCCTTTATAGACAAACTGTCCCTAAAATGTGTAAAATACAAAACAACATGTGAAAGATAAATTACAAAAAGTTTTTTGGTTTTTTTTTTTCCGGTAGGTCCAGTTTTAAAAAAATACTACGTGCATAACATACATAGATACATTCGGTATCTACAGAACATGTACAGACCATTAGCTAGCAGTATTGCTATGGAACATGCAGGGTTTCCTCTGGTAACATTTCTGGGTGGCGGCTCACCACGCTTGAATTTATGCTGATACTGTATGAGGAAATATAAATTTAAGAAAAAAATATGAATGCATGACGGTCCACAAGCGCGCACATGAACAACACGCGTGACCGTCATCCATGTGGAGTTCAGAAGCGCCCTGCC
This sequence comes from Pholidichthys leucotaenia, assembly GCA_020510985.1. Lineage (NCBI taxonomy): Eukaryota > Metazoa > Chordata > Actinopteri > Cichliformes > Pholidichthyidae > Pholidichthys > Pholidichthys leucotaenia. Next base: position 415,070,938 of record CM035837.1, on the reverse strand, counting down.
CACGTGTTCCAGTCGCCAGGCAGACTACTAGCGTCACTGTCTGAGAGAAACATGAGCTTATTGAAGTATTTTAAACATGGAAAAAAAGCAGAAGAGGTATGTAAGCAGTGAAGGCATTTATCATGACTTTAACCCGCTGGTAACGGGAGCAATATTAGAAGAGTCGCTTTGCTAACAGGTGTGGTTAGAAGCTCAAGTTGATTCATTTTGTTTTCTTTTTAATTATTAGTTTTTTGCTCTTCTTATTTCAGACAAGAATAAAAAGGAGATGTTTTACCTTTACCTTAGTTAATATTAATTGACTAATTTCTGTTCATTATTATGTACCTGGGAAATTAAGATGACCAAAATTCATAAAGTCAATGACTTTAATCCATCAGCAGCCTTAAGACCAACTAAACCTGCCAACATTTGGATTTCAAAATAAATGAGGTTTTTCCTGCTGTCTGGGTGGTGAGGAGATTTCTAAATATACAGTATATATACAGTATATATATATATATATATATATATATATATACAGTATATATATATACACAGTATATATATATATATATATATATATATATATATATATATATATATATATATATATACTGTGTGTGTATATATATATATATATATATATATATATATATGCGGTCTATATTAATCATATATTCCATAACCAACATATGTTTAAGCATGTGAGAATGTTTGGTGATTACATATGTAAGGCGACTTCACACCTCAGAACAGGACAAAGAGTTTCAACCGCCAGTGAAGATCAAAGAGCATCCGAGGCACTGCGGTGGAGACCGGATGGGTTGCCCTGACCCCCCAGGGCCAGGCGGAGGAGTACGAAGACAATGGGGGGATTAAGATAATGAGGGATGTCAGCTTTTGATATGCATGTCTTTTGTTATGTGCGAGTATAAGTTCGTAGAGCCGAAGGTGTTCGCTCTCTTTCCTTCTTCTGCTGCTGCACCTAGATGAGACTTGTTAGAGGAGCTGATAATAAACTTTGGTTTATATATCACATCGCCTCGTTCTTTCAAGCTCTTCTACACTGGTGACCCTGACGCGAGCATGGACCAGAGGCGTTCCCCCGCGATTGACTCATCTGTGGCGACCCAGGCAGACGCTGGCGCCCACGCAGACAGGGGAACAGATGGATGACGTTCCCCCTCGGCAGAAGTGATGGAGAGGGCTCAACCGAGCACCAGCGCCGCTGAGAGAGCCGAAGCAAGGCACTCTCACCCTGCGGACACATCAACGACGGTCCACGCAAACGCCGTCACTGTCAAGCTGCCGGACTTCTGGCAGGAAGACCCCGCCTCGTGGTTTCAGCAAGCTGAAGCCCAGTTTACACTGGCGGGCATCACGGCTGACAATACGAAGTTCTATCACATTGTTGCCAAACTCGACGCCGCCACTTCGAGGTGTGTGCGGAGCATTATCCAGCGGCCGCCGGCCCAAGACAAATATAAAGTACTGAAAGCAACCATCGTGGCAAATTACGTCCCCTCAGCCGAAGAGAGAGCCAAGAGGATCCTGGCGGTCTACGGCCACAGAGGATGCAGACCCAAGGCCCTCATGGAGGACTTGCTGCAGCTTAAAGAAGAGGACAATGACAACTTCCTCTTCCAATTCATATTCCTCAGTACGCTGCCGCCACACATGAGAGGGACGCTTGCCAACATGCGATGCAGCACCCAGCAAGACTTCCGCGTGCTGGCTCACGAAGCTCAACGGCTCGTCAACGCCTGCAAGGAGCAGACACCCACAGCAGCATCCGCAGACTTCAATGCTGATACCCGGAGCCACGGGGAGCCACAAACCACCGAGCAGAACCAGCCCACGGTGACAGCGACATGGCCAAAACGTAACAGACGGAGCGACGTTTGTTATTACCACCACCGCTTCGCCGAGAAGGCTCACAAATGCATTCCCCCCTGCAAATTCACGATTTCGGGAAACGCCAAAGCCGAGAGCCGTTAACAGCATGTTCAGCATGTTCAGCAGCTCGCCATAGCATGGGATGAGTTTACTACCCTTGAAAAATTAGGCATTATCAGACGCTCGAAAAGCCCCTGGGCGTCACCACTTCATATGGTCCCGAAATCCGACGGTTCTTGGAGATCGTGCGGCGATTACCGCAGATTAAACAATGCGACAGCGCATGACCGCTACCCAATTCCTCACATTCAAGATTTTTCACTACATCTGGCGGGTGCGCGCATTTTTTCAAAAATAGACCTGGTCCGCGGTTATCATCAAGTCCCAGTTCGAGCAGAGGTCATTCCTAAAACAGCTGTAATAACCCCCTTCGGCCTTTTTGAATTTTTGCGGATGCCTTTCGGCCTCAAAGGCGCTGCTCAAACCTTTCAGCGGATGATGGACGCAGTATTACGTGACCTCCCTTTTGTTTTCGTCTACCTCGACGATATGCTGGTAGCCAGCTCGTCTGAGGAAGAACATGAGCGGCATCTCACTATGGTTTTTCAGAGGCTAGAAGAGCACGGGTTAATAATCAATCCAGCCAAATGCAAATTCGGCGTGTCACAAATTGATTTTTTAGGACACAGAGTTTCTCCGAAGGGGGCAGTCCCACTGCCAGACAAAGTTCACACGATAAAAAGTTTCCCACGGCCACAAACGGTCAAATCGCTGCAAGAAATTTTAGGAATGGTTAATTTTTACAACCGTTTCCTCCCCCACGCAGCTCAGCTCATGCAGCCCCTATATGACGCGCTCAGAAAACAAAAACCTTCCAACGCGGTCGAATGGACCCCGGAGCGCGAACGTGCCTTCGCGGAAGTAAAAAGTGCCCTAGCTAATACCACATTGTTGGTTCACCCCGATCCCGCGGCCCGCTTTGCGCTAACCACAGACGCTTCGGACCTGACCATAGGGGCAGTTGTAGAACAACACGTCAGCGGAATCTGGCAACCTTTGGCATTCTTCAGCAAATCGCTAAACTAAACTGAGCGTAAATACAGCACTTTTGACAGGGAGCTGCTAGCGCTTTATTTATCCATCCGCCACTTCCAGTTCTGGTTAGAAGGGCGGCGTTTCACGGCTTTTGTAGACCACAAACCGCTCACCTTTGCGATGGCTAAAATTTCCGAACCGTGGTCAGGCAGGCAACAAAGACAGCTAGCTGCGATTTCAGAGTTCACCACAGACATTTGACATGTGGCAGGCAAACTTAACGTGGTAGCGGACTGCCTCTCTAGCACTGTGACATCGCCAGAGCGCGAGGAGACAGATTATACTACCGCAGCCGCAGAGCTTTTCACCAACACGGACACATACGCAGCACCAATCCACGCAGGGATAGATTATGCAGCCATGGCAGAGGAGCAAAGTAGTGACGCGGACGTGCGCGCACTCCTGTCTGGACCAACAGGGTTAAGGCTGGAGGAAAGGGGTTTACGAGACGGTGTGCCCCCCCTAATATGTGATATCTCAACCGGCCGACCTCGCCCGTTAGTCCCAGCTGCATGGCGCCGCCGTATTTTCGACTCGATTCACTCCCTCGCGCACCCAGGTGTGCGCGCCTCGGTTAAAATGGTCGCCGAAAAGTTTGTGTGGCCCGGCCTGCGCAAAAATGTAAAGGAATGGGCAAAAACTTGCATGTCTTGTCAGCGCGCCAAAATACACAAACACACAAAAGCCCCTCTAGAGCCTTTTTGAATCCCAGCTATAAGGTTCGACCACGTCCACGTCGACCTCGTGGGACCACTACCTTCGTCTCAAGGCTTCACACACCTGTTAACAATGATAGACCGTACTACGCGCTGGCCTGAGGCGGTCCCTCTGGCGTCAACCACAGCGGCGGAAGTCGCTCGCGTTTTTTTGACAAACTGGGTGGCACGTTTCGGCGTCCCATCGGACATCACGTCCGATAGGGGGCCTCAATTTGTCTCGGAGCTTTGGTCAGCCATGGCCAGCAGCTTAGGGGCGACAATTCACCGCACCACCGCTTATCACCCTCAGCCTAATGGGTTATGTGAGCGTTTTCACAGATCTTTAAAGGCCGCCCTCAGAGCCTCACTAACGGATACAAATTGGGTAAATAAACTTCCCTGGGTTTTATTGGGGTTGCGTGCTGCGCCCAAAGAGGATCTAGACGCCTCTCCAGCAGAATTAGTTTTTGCACAACCTCTCAGGCTCCCGGGTGAATTTTTACCAGAGAACCCAGAACCAGGGCATTTCCCTGCCCCGAGGTTTTTAGGCAGCAACGGACCGGACTCTCTCCCCGGACCGGCACATCACTCTTTTCCACTGGTTTTTGTCCCACAAGCTTTAAAGAACGCTGAATTTGTTTTCGTTAGGCATGAAGCTTTAAAACCAACTTTCCGCCCACCATACGATGGGTGATAAACATTTTGTGCTTGATTTTGGGGATAGAAAAGAAACAGTCAGCATTGACAGACTTAAACCTGCGTTCTTGTTGAGAGACGAGCCTGCACGGTTGGCGAGAGCACCTCGGCGGGGTAGACCCCCCAAGAGAAAAGACTCAGCCCCCCTGCAGGGAACAAATAATCACTCTCCTTCCCAAGCTGCAGATTCCTTACAGGAAGGTCCCAGCAGGACGCCCAAGCGGACCCACAGCAGATTCGGGAGAAGATTAAAACCCAGACGGCACAGAGACTGAAGCAAACTACTCAACAGTTGTTCACTAATTGTGCTGTAACAGTTTAGGACTGACTTGTGATATTACTATGCTGTTATGATTACCACTGAACTCTCTTAGGAGCATGGCTGCTGGAAAGTTTCTTCTGTGGCAAGAGGTGTAGCAGTTAGTATGTCATAATAATTATCTTAAACTGTGAATTTTTCTATTGTCCTTTTCTTAGTCGTTTGGGGGGGGCTGTGGTCTATATTAATCATATATTCCATAACCAACATATGTTTAAGCATGTGAGAATGTTTGGTGATTACATATGTAAGGCGACTTCACACCTCAGAACAGGACAAAGAGTTTCAACCGCCAGTGAAGATCAAAGAGCATCCGAGGCACTGCGGTGGAGACCGGATGGGTTGCCCTGACCCCCCAGGGCCAGGCGGAGGAGTACGAAGACAATGGGGGGATTAAGATAATGAGGGATGTCAGCTTTTGATATGCATGTCTTTTGTTATGTGCGAGTATAAGTTAGTAGAGCCGAAGGTGTTCGCTTTCTTACTTCTTCTGCTGTTGCACCTAGATGAGACTTGTTAGAGGAGCTGATAATAAACTTTGGTTTATATATCACATCGCCTCGTTCTTTCAAGCTCTTCTACAATATATATATATATACATATATATATATATATATATATATAAAACAGAAATAGCTTGCATCTTTGCTCATTTAAAGTGCTGATGACACGTTTTTGACTTCCTCTAATTTTTCAACACATAATACAATATGACAAAACAGGTTGGTCTGTGCAGTTCTAAGTCAAACAGGCTTTTTTTCACGTGGATATCTGACGTTTTCATGAGCGCCACGTCACCAATTGCATCAGTGGCTGGAAAACCCCCCGGCCATGATGCAACGTCATCAACAGAACACAGCGCTTGGCTGCCCATTGTACACACAGGATGGAAGCGGTTGAAAACATCCACGATGGTTCCAGCACATGTAGTCTGGAATTGGTTTGTGTTGTCCAATCTTCAGATGATTATAGTTCCGAAGAATGGGATGACAATGAAGAATCTGGGGGCATCAGACTGTATAGATTTGAGCTGTGCCAAGTGGGCATTCACAATCACACTTACTGATGGTGTTCGGGGGCCGGCGTCTCCCAGAGAACGAATGAGAGGAGACGTGTTAGCCACAGGTGTGCCCCAGAGCCGACATCGCTTCAAGGATGCGCAAGAACCACAGCGAACATGGAGTGACTAACGTCGTGAGAGTGCTGAAAATACTGGCAGACTAACAGCAGAGATGACAATACTATGGACCAGCAGCGCATGACTGGCAAACGGCCGCTAAGTACACGCACTGCTGGTGATGGTGTGATGAGAAGCACCTGGGTGAGGACCAGGAAAGATGATCAGCGGGATTTTGAATCAGCTGGTGATAATGATAGAGGGGACGTAGCCGGACTGGTGAGTGTCAGCATGCGATCACAGAAAGTAGGTCAAAGCTGTGCGTAAATCCATTAATCCTTCCCCTCCTCATGTGCTCCTCCTACATAAAAGCGCAGGAGGAGCACACAAGGAGGCTTATGACAGTTGGAGCTGAAGCGTGTGATGTGGTCTTTCATGGTCTGCTGTTTATCAAAGCCTGCGACACAACGTGAAGGCATAGCCGTAAAATTAAAACAAGAAACCAGAGAAACTGTGAGCTACAAAGCTGCTGTCATTCCAGTCAACAACACAGGGGTCTGTTCTGTCGCTTACGTCATGGTGGTGCTGCCCTTAATTTGGTGGGCGGCACCACAGTCCAGTCAGTGGCTGCGGTTTTTTGATGATAAAAAGTTTATGTATGCGCGGTTGTAAATATTAAATTCATCATCGACAACGACTTTTGGATTTACACAACATGCTAAAAAATGTCAAAATCGTGTCATCAGACCTATAAGTTAATTTATTTCATTAAATCCAATTTTATTAATATTTTTTCATTAAAATCAGAGTTAAATTATTGTTCTGTTCTGGCTCTGCAAAATTATGGTCAAAAGTGTAAATTGTTATAAGGAAAAAGAAAAAAAAATACCACTCTTTTTCAAATTTATTTAAAAAAACTAATTTTATTTTAAAAAATAGATAAAAATTAGCCATAAAATAATTCACAAATTTATAATAAAGTCTCAAATGTACAAGAAAAGTCAATTTTACAAGAGGAAATTACAAATTTGAGGAAAATGGTTTCAAATTTAGATAAATTTACAGAGAAAAGTAGAAAACTATAAGAAAATCGTTATAAATTTTGGAGAAAAACCTCAAACCTTCAAGACTGAAGTCATTACTCAAGTTTTTAAGTGGGTGCTCTTTGTACCCTTAACTCAACTAGAAATTTCTGGTTGTCTACTTTTAATTATTAATTTCAAAGCACACTTTTACATGAGTAGAATTTCTGGTTATTATACCCACCTCTGATCATATAATTTAAGTATGCATGAGTAAATTACTATTGTGAATGGTTTTATTGCCTTCCCTACTCTCTCAATGGGGAAAAAGAATCACTAAAATAAAAATACAAAAAAATACCAACTTTTGTCATTTATATAAACCATGACAAAAAAATCCTGCAGAACAAAACATGACACTTGATATTTTCTAACCAGTTTGTATATCACCATAGACAGAGAACCTGAATTAGACAGAGCTCAGAGAGGTCAAGATGAGACAGAAGAGAGGAGCCAAGGAGAGGGAAGTGTTCAGGCAGAGGGTCCAGGAGAGGTGAGAGCAGAGGGAGGAGAGAAGGATGACACCACTAAAAAGTCCAAACACAGGACGTCTGGGTGGGACCTCAGCTGGCCCAATATTCCAGCATTCAAGCCTCGGTTGTACAATACTTCAAATGGTAAGTTCCATATACAAAGTTACTGTGCAAAATTAAAAAAAAGAAAGAAATAGTATTAAATTAACATTCCAGTTACAATAGTGTCATGTGTTTTCTGCCCCCCCCCCCCCGCCGCCCCTTGGAAAAACATGTTGCCACCGTGCCAAGGTCTTTAAGCCAGAGGAAACACTGACATGTGCATGTAAGAAACGTTATATTTTCATGTTAGTAAAACACTTGAGCTAGCAGGACTAGCTATTGTTCCATACAGAACATTCTGTATCTATGGAACTTGGGAATGGCAGTGTGCAGAACACGTGCGGAACATATATGGAATGTTCTGTACGGAACATGTATGGAACGTTCTGTACAGAATGCAGACAGAATGCATACAGAACGTTCTGTTCCATGTTTCAGTAGTCTCCATTATTCCCAGATCCTGGTGTTTGAAGGAGGAGAAGTGAAAAGATTTTAACACGAAACTGTAAGACAATGAAAGATTTTTGTAGAAAAAAGCGCATAAGATACCATTTTAAACAATGCAGATTTGTTTTTATAGGGGATTTATATCCACCAGAGCGTGTCTTTAAATAAAACTTGAAATATATTGAATGAACTTCAGAGTATATTGAATAAAACTTGGAAAACAATGAATAAACTACCAAACATACTGAATGAACTTCTGAATATACAGAGTGAATATCTGAATATGTTAAAGGAACTTGTGATTAGAGTAAATCGTGAAATACTGTATATTGAATGGACATCTGAATATATTGAATGAAACTTGGAATACACTGAATGAACTCCCAAACATACAGAATGAAACTTAGAATATACTGAATGAACTACCAAACATAGTGAATGAGCTTCCAAATATATTGAATGAAACTCTGAATATATTAAAGGAATATGAAATGTTTCCTTATTTCATCAATTAATATTACACTATGTCTCTGTTATTATGTCTATAGACACAGTATATCATGTTTCTTCTTTAAACACTGAGACCCTGGTCTATCAAGGACAGTCCTGGGAGTACTCCCACAGAATGTTCTCAAAACATATTATCTTTGTTTATTTTAGGTATAAAATCTGCCTGCACCGTTTTGACTGCGAACATTTCTGCTGAACTGCTGCATGAAATTTTCCTCTTGATCAAGAATAAATAATAGAGAAAGGCATCTTTGACTCTGTACCTTTTTCCTTCACCAGATTCACAAGGGACATTTATTAATATAAAGAAAATAAACAACAGGAACTTGTGAAAATTTTAAATTGAACTTGGATCTTACTGAATGAATTTCCGAATGTATTAAATGAAACTCTGAATATATTGAACAGCATGCTCAGGTGTGCCTCGGGCTGACCTTGTAGGGTAGTGCCTGTATGAAAATGCTTGTATAAATACAAAATGTTGTTTATTTAGCAATATTAAAACAGAGTCACTTATGGTTTTAGCGAGGGACATCAGATTTTGGAGCAAAGCATACCAGCTGTGATACAGATACAATATATCTCCTTGATGCAGCTTTTAAGTGTTGCTTTGGACAGAGACAGACAGAGGTCACTGTACTGTTAAAGTATATGGAGTGTAGAGTGATGTTTCATCTGAACGAAGCCTATGCTGCTTGTCCAGAGCATAAAGCATGAACAGAATCCTCCTTTTATCTTCAAAATGTAACATTTTGAAGGTTCATATTCCTCCACATGGGATCAACCTCATCAAAACATCCTTTCTTCAAGGTTACATCAGTGCTGTTCCTCCACTCTGGCCTGAATCCAACACTCAAAATTATAAATATTCCGACTTGAGCAGCTCCACTGCAAACCTCTCCATACACTACAGCAGCCGCGTACCTGGCCTGACGAGCAGACCCAGTGTGATGCTGATACGTCTTCCAGATCTCTGCACCACTGATGCGGTGGTGTGGTGTTGAAGTGATACCCCCCTCCCCCCATCCCCTTGCTCCGGTCACACTGTTACAAAATTATTTATATTCTGTCCAACCCAGCTGGCCTCACAGCGGCCCATAGATCATCTCCAAGGAGAAACTGAAACTCACATATCGGAAAAGATGCCATCCATCGCCTCCCTGTCAATTAAAATAGCTTACCTTGCAAGTCAGACCTGTGAAATGCATCAAATTTTAAGTATAACTTTGGCAAAGTTAATAGCAGGTATGCCAGATACTAAAAATTGCAAATAAACTGAGAGATGGCTTTAAAAGGCTGTGAGGGATGAAGGTTTAACATAAGGACACATTTAATGTTTCTGAATGCAGATTTTAATAATGCATTAAATGAAGGGTAGCAGCAGCTTTGTGCAGGCAGTCGCACAAAGTATAAGTTCTCTTCCAAAAATGACAGGGAGTCACGCTGCTCACTGTCTTATGGGTCCCATGTGGGTTTGTCTGTGGGTTCCATGTTGGCCTTATCTGAGTTTGCCCTCATGGACAGGTGAGCAGGTTTCAGCAACACTGGTGCCACAGGTAAAATTATGAGAAAAGAGTTGCTAATTTATGAGAAAAAAATGTGAAAATTTGTAAGAAAAAAGTGACAACAAAAAAATAGGAGCAAATATATGAGAAAAAGTGAAAATTTAGGAGAAAAAAATTGAAAATTTACAAGAAAAACATTGTAAAATTACTTGAAAAGAGTTACAAATTTACAAGAAAAAAGTCACAAATTTATGAGGGCAAAGTCCTTTCTGAAAATTGCTTTCACACTCTAAACCAGAGATGGGCAACTGGAGACCCGCCCCCTCATCCACTGAAGCCCGCCACTCCATTTCCAAAAATCAATTATTTATTTATATCATGTTTGCCATATTTGGAACCACATTCTTAAATACAACAGCAGAGGGAGTGCTAATCGAAACCTAGGTGCCGCTCTGTGCAAGTGGTCAAGGAAAAGAGCGAGACTGAGGGAGCCACAGAGGGAACAGTGCACCGGCGGAGAACGTGTTTTTAAGGTATGTTGCCTGTTAAGACTACATTAATAGGCTGTAAACAGCAGTAAATGTACAAAGTAGGCTGCTTTTAAAGAAGAATAAATAGTACTGAGGAGCTGTAGCATTTATTCTTGTTTGGCAGGTGAAGGATCATGGAGCTTGAGGGCTTTTCTTCTAATTGTGCAGAAAAATATTCAAAGCTTTGAGGTTTCTTTCTAAAGAGTGCGACTGAAGCCCTGACAGTTTCAAGTCCACATCAGCAATAAAAGTTCAGAGACTGTGGTCATTTTAATCTGCTGATTTTTTTTCTTCATTTATACCAGTGGCTCTTATACTTTTTTTATTCCCCATTTTGGGAAGCCAGATGATTAACAAGCCCATCTAACCACAGCTATTCCTCTGCCCCTCCACACCCACAAGGAATCCAAAAGCAAGCTAAGCCTCATCATATTTCCTTTTCTTCTTGGCTTTTTTTGTTAATTATTGTCAGGAATTTCTCTTTGCTCATCATTTTGATGGAGAGAAATAATTTTATCCATCCATTTTCTACTGCTTAATCCTTTTCAGGTTGGCGGGGGACTGGAGCCTATCCCAGCATCTTTGGGTGAGAGGCAGAGTACATGCTGGACAGATCGCTAGTCCATTGCAGGGCAGATATAATTTTAACAATTAATTTTAATTCTAATATGATAAAACACTGAGTCGTTTTTATTTTATTTGCATTTTCAGTTGTAATTGTGAAACTTATGACTTTGCAGGAAATAATACCCCCCCCCCCCCCCACACACACACACATACACACACACGGAAGGTTTACATGTAAATCTGGCCCTCGGGAAGTGAGGAAAAAATTCGGTGGCCCTCACTACCACCAAAGTTACCCATCCCTGCTCTAAAGGAACCAGACCAAGGGTCAGGGAGATTTTGCGCCTAAAATTATGGTCCGCGATTGAAATGAAAAGCCTAAAAATCCAGACTAAACGGGTTTGGTGTGAAAACACATAACAATCTAATAAACCAAATTAAAAGAATATTTCTACATATTAATTACATAATGTGTTAATGTCATGTTCGGGGTCGTCACCCCGAGCATGACTTGTGGCTGCTGGGTTTAATTATTGATTATTAATTCCAGCTGATGGACTGAGCCTTGCTCTCCATCAGTCCCACAGCCATGCCTCCTCCTCACCAGGCATCCACCAGCGTGGTATGGTTCACCACATACACACTCACACACTCATGCACGCACCCACACATACACACACACTCACATTCACACTCACGCACGCACACACACATTGTTCAATCAGTCACGCACCGGGTGGCCACACAGCTGTGTCCATTTGCCCTCATTCTGGGGTTGTGTATTTATAGGGTAGAACGTGACCAGCTGTTGTGGCAACTTAGCAATGTCAACCTTGGACATCCAGACTTACTTTTGTTGGTTCTCCCTCGGACTGAATCGTGTTGTTCCCTCAGAGCCTTTCCGCTCCGACACCGTAGTAGGTCTTTCCTCGTGCCTTTTTCTCCGCTCCTGCTTAACTGAAGTGCGTTAGACATTCCTGCTGAACCAACTAAGTTTGTAGCCGGGTGTCTTCCCCTTTGCCAGTGTGACTGTACTTGGACATTCTACACATCCACCCATTGTAAATAAACACGTTACTTACTCTGCGTTTTGGGCTCGCTGCCATTTCATATGTTTGCTGCGCAGTTGTCCAAATGAACATGACAGTAAACTCCTTAGCATTCCAGCAAATTTCCCTAAATTTAACATGCACAAAGAAAATGCAATTCCAGTGCCGTAGCCAGGAATTTGTGAAGGGGGTGGGGAGGCTGAACCCCAACCACCACCACCATTCTGAACACCGGGGCCAAGCTTTAGCTTCAGCCCCCATCAACTACAGCCTCCTGTCAACTACAGATTTCTTAACATTTTCAATGCAAACTACTCAAAATCTGCTCTTTATTTACATTTTTCTTTTCTTTTTTCTCCCTTTTTTCTTCTTTTTTTTTGGGGGGGGGGGCTTCAGCCCCCTCAGCCCCCCCCCCCCCCTCCCCCCGGCTACCCCCCAGAATTCTTTCTTCACTGAGTGGCAGTAGAAAACACCGGAACATCAGAATTTTAAGAGGTTAAATTTGCAAATCTTTTCTCTTGAATTTGCATTTTTTTCTCTTGCAATTTTTCAGCTTTTTTCCCCAAAAATTTGCAACTTTTTTGTTCCTGTAAATTTGCAACTTTTCTTTTAACCTTTTAGCATTCCAGCCAATTTTCCTAAATCGAGCATACACAAAGAAAATCAACTTCTTGCTCAACAGAAACCTCAGTTTTTAATCAGCACACAACACAATATTCCTAACGATACATCAAAAAACCTCATTAATCTCTACCTAATTATGACCACTTTCCATTTGGTGGAATACTAGAACAATTGACGACACGGGGAGATAATATCAAAACTGGAATTGCATGCTGACAGACACCTCACTGACTTAAACAGCTGATGATCCCGATGCATTTTAGATATGGTAATTAATCATTTACACACACTGAGTGCCACCTGATAGGTCATCCTGCTGCGCTCTCCCTCTGCTCCTCTCATTAAAATGCTAATCTAAACTGCTGACCCACCCAGCTGCTGAGGAAGACCGCTCATAATCACCCTCTCCTTCCTTCTCCGCCCCGGCCCCCCGAACACCTCCAAAAACTGGAGGCGCCACGGGCCGAGAGCAGGCAACTTTTCCACGGCACAAAGCGCACTCATACTAGATATTCATTTATTCCAATGTGCTCCTGCTGCTGAGGTGAAAGTACAGGGTTCATTACCCAAATGTGATTTTTATAATATCTATTTCCTCTAACTTCAGCTATAGCATATTCTCTGCACCATATATGAATGATACTGGTTGGGAAGGAGCTAAAAAATTATGAACTGGTGAAGGTTTGATTGTACAAGTATCATAACAGGCTGTAAGGGGATAAGAAGCAACCAAAGTCTAAAAACAAAGGATTTGTGCCATGCTAATGTGCTGCTATGTTGATTTTTGAAAATAAACAGAACATTTTCTCACAAGTAGAGACTAGCAGACACTATACGTAGGTGCCCTATGCAAACAGGAGCTGCTATATTTGTAATAGAGAAGAATTCAAACCGTTAAAAACAAAATCAAAAAAGCTGCAAATTTACTAGAAAAAAGTTGAAGATTAAAAGAAGAAAAAGCTGCAAACTTAAATAGAAAAAAGCTGCAAATTTATGATAAAAAGTTGCAGATTTACAAGAAAAAAGTTGCAGATTTAGAAAAACTTGAGCCATTGTCGAGATGAATGAAGAAAATTTAATCAGTTACACAGAATGAAAAATTAAATCAGCGTCCATATGAATGTTGTAAATTTAGAAGAAAAAAAGTGTCACGTTTACAAGAAAAAAAGTTGCAGATTTATGGCAAAATAGGAGTGAATTTATGAAGAAATGAAAGCACCAAGGTGCTGATGCCTCGGTGCCTGTGGCAGGGCGGCGAGCTCTGTAAAAAAGGTGCACTGCCACCTCTATTGGCCTGGCATAGATATTACAATACCTTTTTTCCCAGACTGCTACAGCTTTGCTGCTGAACAGTCAGATACAGGAAATCTTTCCTGCCACTTGCCATTTCACTGTACAAGAACTCACTCTGATGTTGTATTCTGGTCATAACCATGCTGCCATACTGCACCTTGCAGTCTAATTGGTGCCTCACATTTCACCTTGCACCTGATAGTCCTGCATTGTACAGTGGGTATGAGTTATTTAGGAAGTTTTACTTTCCTGGGTAATCCCTCTGTCTATTACAGGTACATCTCAAAAAAATAGAATATCATGAAAAAGTTCAATATTTTTTGTCACTCATTTCAGAAATTGAAACTCATATATTATATAGATTCATTACACAGAGAGTGATAAATTTCAAGTGTTTATTTATTTTAATTTTGATGATCATGCCTTACAGCCCATGAAAACCCCAAATGCACTTTCTCAAAAAATTAGAATATTACATAAAATTAATTTAAAAACATAGTTTTTTAATAGAAATATTGGCCGACTGAAAAGTATGTCCATGAACACACTCAATACTTGGTCGGGGCTCCTTTTGGATTAATTACTGTATCAATGTGGCGTGGCATGGAGGTGATCAGCCTGGAGGTTAAATACCGGTTTAACAGAGAGCTGAAGAGGGCTAAATCTGTGTATTCAGAGAGACTCCAGCAGCAGTTCACTGCTAATGATTCGGCTTCCGTGTGGAGAGGACTGAGGCAAATCACCAACTATCGGCCTCAGGCTCCTAAAGGTCAGGATGACAAAGTCCTTTGTCAAAGACTGTCCCAACACTATGCCCGTTTTGACACCTCGTCATCTGTGTCCAACTCCCCCCCTCCCTCCAGCTCCACAGCCTCCACAATCCCTACTTCATTAAAGGCACCCCCCCTCCTCCCCCCCTGCCCTTATCATCAGTGAGCAGGATGTGCTCAAACAGTTCTCCAGACTGAACCCGCGCAAGGCCCCCGGCCCGGACGGCGTGTCTCCCTCCACCCTGAGACACTGTGCGAAACAGCTGGCTCCTGTCTTCACAGACATTTTTAACACCTCCCTTAAGTTATGCCACGTGCCGTCCTGCCTCAAATCCTCCACCATCATCCCTGTCCCCAAGAAGCCACGGATCACTGGACTTAATGACTACAGACCTGTAGCGCTCACCTCTGTAGTCATGAAGTCCTTTGAGCGCCTGGTCCTGCCCCACCTCAAGTCCATCACCACCCCTCTCCTGGACCCGCTGCAGTTTGCCTACCGAGCCAACAGGTCTGTAGATGACGCAGTCAACCTGGCCCTCCACTCCATCCTGCAGCACCTGGACTCCCCGGGAACCTACGCCAGGATCCTGTTTGTGGACTTCAGCTCCGCATTCAACACCATCCGCCCCGCTCTGCTCCGGGACAAGCTGTCCCTGCTCAACGTGCCTGACTCCCTCTGCAGGTGGATCACCGACTTCCTGACGGACCGGAGGCAGCATGTGCGGCTGGGAAAGACTGTCTCAGACTCTACTAGCATCAGCACCGGATCACCCCAGGGCTGTGTACTTTCCCCCCTACTCTTCTTCCTTTACACCAACTCCTGCACCTCCAGCCACCAGTCTGTCAAGTTGATCAAGTCTGCGGACGACACCACCCTCATCGGGCTCATCTCCAACGGCGACGAGTCCGCCTACAGGAGAGAGGTGGCCCAGCTGGCGTCCTGGTGCAACAATAACAACCTGCAGCTGAACGCTCTGAAGACAGTGGAGATGATTGTAGACTTCAGGAAAGTCACTACCCCTCTGCCCCCCCTCACCCTCTCAGGCTCTCCCATCACCACTGCTGATTCCTTCCGCTTCCTAGGCACAACCATCACCAGGGACCTCAAATGGGAGCCGACCATCAGCTCACTCATCAAAAAAGCCCAGCAGAGGATGTTCTTCCTGCGGCAGCTGAGGAAGCTCAAGCTACCCACCAAGATGTTAGTGCAGTTCTACACAGCCATCATCGAGTCCATCCTCACCACCTCCATAACCGTGTGGTACGCAGGAGCCACTGCCAGGGACAGACTAAGGCTGCAGCGCGTCGTGCGCACTGCTGAGAAGGTGATCGGCTGCAAGCTCCCATCTCTCCAGGATCTGTACATCTCCAGGACCCGGAGGCGTGCTGGCCGGATCATAGCCGAGCCCTCACACCCTGGTCACGTACTGTTTGCCCCCCTCCCCTCTGGTAGAAGACTTCGGTCCATCCAGACTAAAACCTCCCGTCACATGAACAGCTTCTTCCCCTCTGCCATCAGACTGCTGAACACTAAGTGACTTATTGACTCTCGTGCACTATGTACAGCAGCTCAACCAGACTCATGTCAATCATCACTGTTTTCTTCCTGCATTACCGACTGCACTATATAGTTCTCCACAGTATCTGCTGCTCGCTAATATATTTTAACTGCTGACCAGTATCACTTACTCTTATTCTACACTTTATTGCATGTATAGTTTATTTCTTTTATCTTATCATGTTTAATGTTGCAGCATTGCACCGAGACAAATTCCTAGTTTGTGTACTACATGAACAATGGCAATAAACCTGATTCTGATTCTGATTCTGATTCTGATTCTGTGTTACTGCTGAGGTGTTATGAAGGTCCAGGTTACTTTGATAGTGACCTTCAGCTCGTCTGCATTGTTGGGTCTGGTGTCTCTCATCTTCCTCTCGACAATCCTCCATAGATTCTCTATGGGGTTTAGTTCAGGGGAGTTTGCTGGCCAGTCAAACACAGTGATGCCATGGTCATTAAACCAGGTTTGGACACTTTTGGCAGTGTTGGGAGGGAGGGGTGCCAAGTCCTGCTGGAAAATGAAATCAGCTTCTCCATAAAGGTTTGTCAGCAGAGGGAAGCATGAAGTGCTCTAAAATTTCCTGGTAGACGACTGTGCTGACTTTGGTCTTGATAAAACACAGTGGACCAACACCAGCAGATGACATGGTTCCTCAAGTCATCACTGACTGTGGAAACTTCACACTAAACCTCAAGCAACTTAGATTCTGTGCCTCTCCACTCTTTTTCCAGATTCTGGGACTTTGATTTCCAAATGAAATGCAAAATTTACTTTTATCTGAACAGAGGTCATCTGCTGGTGTTGGTCCACTGTGTTTTACCAAGACCAAAGTCAGCACAGTCGTCTACCAGGAAATTTTAAAGCACTTCATGCTTCCCTCTGCTGACAAGTTTTATGGAGAAGCTGATTTCATTTTTTAGCAGGACTTGGCACCCCCCCCCCCCCCACACACACACACACACACTGCCAAAAGTATCAAAACCTGGTTTATTGACCATGGCATCACTGTGTTTGACTGGCCAGTAAACTCTCCTGACCTAAACCCCATAGAGAATCTATGCAGGATTGTCGAGAGGAAGATGAGAGACACCAGACCCAACAATGCAGACGAGCTGAAGGTCACTATCAAAGCAACCTGGACCTTCATAACACCTCAGCAGTAACACAGGCTGATCACCTCCATGCCACGCCACATTGATACAGTAATTAATCCAAAAGGTGCCCCAACCAAGTATTGAGTGGTACATGGACATACTTTTCAGTCAGCCAACATTTCCATTAAAAAACTATTTTTTAAAATCAATTTTATGTAATATTCTAATTTTTTGAGAAACTGTATTTGGGGTTTTCATGGTCTGTAAGCCATAATCATCAAAATTAAAATAAATAAACACTTGAAATATATCACTCTCTGTGTAATGAATCTATATAATATATGGGTTTCACTTTCTGAAATGAGTGACAAAAAATATTGAACTTTTTCATGATATTCTAATTTTTTGAGATGTACCTGTATGCTGTGTGTGTTTCTGTTGTTTTAGTCGTCTACTCTCATGCTGCTGTTACACTTATCCATCCATCCATCCATCCATCCCCAGCTGCAGTGACAGTAAAGGTGAGTTACAATAGTGTATTTTGATAACAAAGCCGTATGTGGAAATGTTGCCAGACAGACACAAACTGAAAGGGTTTTTAAACTTTGTTTACTCATGTTTTTTTTTATTTACTCATGATTTGAGCCTCTTATTTACAAGCAGGCTGATGATGAGTGTTGTGCTAGAAATAACTAATACAGCCTTGCAGGAAGTCGTTTTTCTCAAATCTATTGCAGTCTATTATCTTTGAATTGATAACTGAAGCTAAACAAACTGTGATCATTGAAATAGTAATGGACATATTTTTTTCTCCTGTGAGACAAATACAGTGGGTTTTCATTATTTTCTCTTACTCTCTTCTTCAATTTTTTTTTTAAAAATTTGTTGTATATTTTACACAGAGTTTCACCTTGAAATATTTTAACCTTCCCATAATCACATTCAGTCCTGTAATTTTTATGTGCTAGTCTTTGAATTGTAGACAATAAAATAACCGATATGTGTTCTTGGTAAAATGGATTTAGTTGAAGTATTTTTTTAATTAATTAATTTATCTGGATGGAAGTAAAATCCAAGTTTCTGTTAAAATGATCAGTTTTTACCAGAGGGAGAAAAAGCTTTATTTTAATCCTAAAGACTGCAGTGATATCAGGGGTCCTCATCACAGGTAAGAAAGCTGTTTATTAACTGATGAGTCGTTGCACATACATGAGCTAATTATTACATTTAAAAAGAATAGAAAACAGTGGTGATCTATTTTGCATAAATCTCCACTGAGGAGGTACTTTCTGCTCAGCCTGAAGACTTTAGTGTAAGAGTTGAACTGACGTTAGCACACGTTACCTCTGTGCTAACAGTCTGTGCAATGATATGTGGACACCAGACTTTATCAGAGAAAAAAATCAGAGAACAGTAGGATCAGACTTGACACCTTTTTATCTGATGAACCATCAGTTCCTCTGACTTAAAAAAAAAAAAAACTGTCATCGTTAATATAAAAGATCATTGCACATGTTAGCATCACGGCTAACAGCAGCGCTGTCATTTCAATACAGACATCAGTCAGCTGTTGAAGATGTCATATAATAAAGCGGGTGATCACTCCTCGTTTTGTGCATGTAAAATATACCACTACAATCAGGGTAATATAATAATGACCGCCCTTACATCTGTTACTTGTTTTGGTCTAATAATCATCCATTAACATGGTGTTTGTAAAAACTCTCCAGTGTAGCTAATGCAGACCTCACAAAAGTGGTCCATCATGGGCTGGAAAAGAAAATTGCACTGCCGCCTCTGGTGGCTCGACATAGTTATTACAATACCTTTTTTTTTGTGCGGCTCCATTAGAATAGCATAGAATAGAATAAAATAGGCTATATTGTCATTGTACAGTTGTACAGTACAACTGTACAATGACAATGAAGCCTATTCTGTTCGATTACTACTATTCATTACACTAATGGTGAGTTACATTTGTGTTTATTTTGAAAACAAAGCCTTATCTCACAATTTTGGCAAATTAAAAGTCGAGAAAATATGGCGATACAATGATACAAGCCTTTAGTTCCACTTAATTTTGACCGGGCGAACTGAAACAGAGAGGCGGACAGACAGACAGACAGACACACACACACACACACACACAGACAGCTGCACCAACTGATTACTGTAGGCCTCTCAGTTTCACTGAGGCACCAACATATATCTTAAATACTGATGATTGATTGACGTCAAGAACTCGTTAGCAGAGGCGCTGCATGCTGACAGGCAAGGCAGGCAAATGCTTCGACTCCCAAGGGCTGACCATCTTTGAATCACTACAGCTGTAACACTGCGGAGAGGTTGCAATGACAGTGGTAGGCCAGCGCAGAACTCCCTAAAGGCCCAACCCCCACCTCTCACTCTTGTGCATTTCTTATGTAAACACAAATGAAAGAGGCTGGATCAAAATGAAGTGGAGTTATCTGTCTGGCAGTGACAAAAGAAAGAAGAAAAAACAGGAGGACAGTGGTAAATAGTGCAAACAATACAGCCATATAATACACTAATAGATCCAAGATGGCGCCGCGGATGGCAGCCACTGGCTTCTGCTCTCTGATGTTTTTGATAATTTTGTGTGTTTTTTTGGACTTCTGCTCTTCCATCCGAGTCACCTTTTCAAGGGAGGAACTACTTTCACTCAGACTATCTCCCAATGCAACTTCTCCGCCAGTTTCTGCTGCTGATCTGAAGTTTTTTCAGGCGATCTTAGCTGTGGGAGCAGCGGCTTTTGGCACTGGCCGGAAACAAAGGTGGCGTGGTAAACGTGCCGGTGCGCTAGTCAGGCTGAAGAAACGAGGATATCGCACGCCGCTCCCGTCGATACGTCTGGCGAACGTCTGCTCTTTGGCGAACAAAATGGACGAACTGCTGCTCCTGACTCACAAAAACCCGGATTTTAGCAGATCTGGCGCCCTGTGTTTCATGGAGTCCTGGCTGAGTGAACACATCCCGGACAGCGCGGTTTGCCTGGACGGATTCCAACTGTTTGGCGCTGATCGCAGCCGAGAATTCTCTGGAAAGACCAAAGGTGGCGGAATCTGCTTCTACATAAACGAAGGTTGGTGTACTGATGTCACAGTGTTGAAGAAGTTTTGTAGCCCTAACCTAGAGTCACTGTTCATAAACTGTAAACCCTTTTATTCACCGCGAGAGTTCTCCTCGTTTATTCTGGTCGGAATTTATATCTCGCCTGCTGCTTGTACAACGGAGGCACTGCAGCACCTCGCTGACCAGATAGCAGAGGTGGAGGAAAAACATCCAGACTCTCTGCTTATCATTCTGGGTGATTTCAATAGAGCTAATCTCACAAATGAGCTTCCTAAATACAGACAGCATATTAAATGTCCCACCAGGGACACAAATACACTCGACCACTGTTACACAGTTTTAAGAAATGCCTGTCATGCCGTCCCCCGTGCAGCTCTGGGTTTTTCTGACCACTGTCTGCTCCATCTTATTCCAACATACAGACAGAAACTAAAAACTTCCAAGTCTGTTGTAAGGACTGTGAAGAAATGAACTGAGGAATCAAAGCTGGAGTTACAAGCCTGCTTTGACTGCACAGATTGGAGTGTTTTTGAAGCTGCAGCCATTAACCTAAATGAACTCACTGACACTGTGACATCATACATCAGTTTCTGTGAGGACATGTGTGTGCAGACCAAGACCTTCTGCACATACAACAACAATAAACCCTGGTTCACTCCTAAACTCAAGCAGCTACGTCAGACCAAGGAGGAGGCCTACAGGACTGGTGACTGGACTCTGTACAAGCGGGCCAGAAACATGCTGACGAAGGAGACCAGGCTTGCTAAGAGGAGCTACAGTGTGAAGTTACAAAAAAACTTCTCAGCCAACAACTCTGCTTCTGTTTGGAGAGGCCTACGGAATATCACCAACTACAGGAGACCATTCCCCCACCCTGTGGAAAACCTCCAGCTGGCTAACGACCTAAACAGCTTTTACTGTAGGTTTGAAAAGAACCTACAGTTCTCACCTCCCACCCACACAAAAGGATTATCTACAGCCCCAGGAACTCCATCCCTCCTACACCCTGACCTCCCACCAGCACTAATGATCTGTGAAGAGGAGGTGCGCCAGGTCTTTCAGAGACAAAAGATCAAGAAGGCTGCAGGACCTGATGGTGTGTCTCCGTCCTGCCTGAGAGTCTGCTCCAATGAGTTGGCCCCCATCTTCACCCGGATCTTTAATAGATCACTGGAGCTGCGTGAAGTGCCTTCCTGCTTCAAACACTCCATCATCATTCCAGTTCCCAAGAAACCCTCTGTTACAGGATTAAACGACTACAGACCTGTTGCCTTGACCTCTGTGGTCATGAAATCCTTGGAGAGATTGGTGCTGAACCACCTGAAGGTCATCACAGTTCCCTTGATGGACCTACTGCAGTTTGCCTACCGGTCAAACAGGTCAGTGGATGATGCAGTGAATATGGGACTACACTACATCCTGCAACACCTCGACTCCCCAGGGACGTATGCCAGGATCCTGTTTGTCGACTTCAGTTCGGCGTTCAACACCATCATCCCAGGCATTCTTCATCAGAAACTCCTCCAGCTCAAGGTGCCCCCCTCCACCTGCCAGTGGATCTCCAGCTTTCTGACTGACAGGTGGCAACAGGTGAAGCTAGGGAGAATTACATCCAGCTCCCGAAAAATTAGTACTGGAGCCCCCCCAAGGGTGTGTCCTTTCCCTACTGAACGAGCTTCGGTGAAGCTTCGGTGAAGCTCCTGAAGTTTGCGGACGACACCACAGTCATCGGTTTGATCCGGGATGGTGATGAGTCTGCATACAGGCGGGAGGTGGAGCAGCTGATCCTCTGGTGCGGCCAGAACCATCTTGAACTTAACCCAGCCAAAACGTGGAGATGACTGTGGATTTCAGGCGACACCCTCCTTCATTCCCCCCACTCACCATCCTCAACAGCACAGTGTCCACTGTGGACTCCTTCAAGTTTCTGGGTACCACAATCTCCCAGAACCTGAAGTGGTCCTCCCATATAGACACTGTCTGGAAAAAGGCCCAGCAGAGGTTGTTTTTTCTGCGTCAGCTCAAGAAGTTTGATTTGCCTCAGGAGCTGCTGGTTGTCTTCTACACCGCCATCATCCAATCTGTCCTCTGCTTTTCCATCACTGTCTGGTTTGGATCTGCCACTAAACAGGACAAGACCAGACTGCAGCGGATCATTAAGTTTGCGGAGAGGATCATTGGTACCGACCTACCCTCTATTGAGAACTTATATTGGTCCATAACCAGGAAACGGGCGGGAAACATCTGTGCTGACCCATCACACCCCGACCACAAACTGTTTGAACTTCTGTCTTCTGGTCGACGTTACAGATCACCGAAGGTCAAAACCACCCGTCACAGGAACAGTTTCTTTCCTCAAGCCATCACTCTGATGAACTCCTAACATTCACCTAGTCCTACCTGTTGCTGTACTCATGACTTTTCATCCATTCTTACATTGCACATAACTCTCACACTGCTTTTTACTTCATTCACATTATATCACTGAATCTGAGTTCACATTGAAATACTGTATGACTGTATATTTTTTCATATATTTCTGCAAAGTGTGGATAGTCTGAGTAAATAACTGCATATATTCCTGCATATATATATTTGCATCCTTTTATAGAAACATGGACAGACTGTAATTTACTGTACATACTCTGTTGTCATTGAATCCTTATATAAATCTTATTTAAATCTTACACCTGAACAACGAGAGCAAGTTTTTAGCCAAAGTCAAATTCCTTGTATGTGTTGTGCATACTTGGCCAATAAAGCTGATTCTGATTCTGCTTCTGATAATATACTCCACAGTATAAAGCATAGTAGCATATGACACACTATCTTAACAACAATCAAGCAAAAAACAGCAGTCGAATTTGTATGCAGCCTCAGGCTAATCACAATAGAGCTGAACCTGATTGAACCACGTCTGACTCCAGCACCTTATACTAAGTTATAGCATATATTATGTTACACATTACATCTCCAGATCTGCATGTAAATACTCACATTTAGCATGCAGATAGCCTATAGCGTCTCGGTGAAGCACCATTGTTAAATGATACATTGTGATAATGGAGTGGTTATTTGGACTAAGCACTGCTGTTAAACAGGGCACATAATAACACACATGAATGGGCGGCTGCACAGCAAACCAGGCATGCAGGCATCACAAGCCAGAGGAAGGCTCCACTTGGCTGGTATGAGCTTGGCTGCATGGACTAAAAATACACACACATGCACATACACACACCCTCACAGTTCAGTGCATGTCACTGAAATGTGGAATTCATGTATAAGACAAACTAATCTATTAGTCTGATGTGAGTGAATGCAGTCTAACCCGGTGCAACGCAGCAATCTAGCAGGCTGTCTGCAGTGAGCAGAGAAAGAGATTTAAAGGGGGGCGTATTACGCGCTCTGGCCACATGTTGACACAGCTCCCAGAGATCTTTGGTCAAAATATGTCAGCCTTTAAGTATTTCAGCACCATTTTCAACTCATTTTTTGACTCATTTTGATGCCTGTCTCGTTAAATGCGAACAGGTCCCCCCCTCTTTTGTCACTGTAAGAAGTTTGGTTGAAGCAGCCCTTTTGAGGTTGATGTTAGCTGGATAGCTGTTAGCTCCAGATGGTGGAGACAGACTAAGCTAGCCAACATAGCTAATAGTCTAAAAACCAAAATAAATGATTATCGGAGCAGACAAAAACACAGAAAAAAGCCCTGAATGAGTGAATGGCTAACTCTGCTAACATTAAGCAGGCTAATCTATCTCCCACTCTCCGACAGAATGACCTTGGGTTGGTTAACCAAGGTGATAGCAGGCCGATGTGACAGACAATTACGTCCACAATACAATAAGACACACCAGAATGATGCAAGATATTATATTATCAACTTGTGGAGAGAGGAATAATCAGACCAAGCATTCAGAGCAGATGAATTTTATTCCACCTCTCACATCTCTCAGAATCAGAAAACATTAACCTCATGTAGCAGGGACTCTCTTTTATATTACAACACTCACATGTCTCTGCTGCCTGAGGTCTTGCATCGCAATTCATTCTCGCATCACAATTCCTATTGTCCCCCAGCCCCTTAATCCCCATGCTCTTCCATCAGAGGAATTTACTGCATCTCCCTTCCTTCCAGTCTGAGATGAATACCACAGAATGGGTCCCCCATACACTTGTTATTATATTATCAACAGAATTTAAAGAAAACAGTAATAAAAACCTGTGGTCACAAAGCTAACTCTGTAGCTTTTTTTCTGTTTATCTAGACCTCCTTAAGTCTTTGAAAAAAAAAAAAACAGAAGAGAGAGCACAGATTTGTGAAGAAAAAAAATTATAAATTTACTAGAAAAATAAATTTATGAGAAAAGCTCAAAATGTATGTCAAAAATTCTCACAAATTTAGGAAGAAAATGTTACAATTTTATAAGGAAAATGTCACAACAAATTTGCAAGAAATAGCCGCAACATTTCTGGAAAAAATACATTTACTGAACGTTTTAAAAAAATTAAAAATAATGTTACAAATTTATGAGGAAAGTGCTACAAATTTACTCAAACAGAGTAACAAATTTACAAGGGAGAAGGGGACATATTCACTTGGAAAGCAAAAATATTATGCCAGAAATATGACAAATTTGGTATGCGAAAAAAAACACAAATTTGCCACCCCCCACACAAAAAAATTACAAACTTACTGGAAACACTGCATTTTTACAAGAAAAAAATGTCACCCATTCATGTGGAAATAAGCTGTAATTTTACCTGAAAAGATAATACATTTCCAAAGAAAAATGACAAATTTATTAGAAAGGCAGAAAATTTATTCCAGAAATATGACAGATTTAAGGGAAAATGTTGCAATCTTATTGGAAAAAAAAACATTGTAAATTTGCAAGAAAAAGTCAAAAAATCTCTGGGAAAAAATGTCTAACTTACTGGAAACATATTTTTTAATGAGAAAAAATGGCACAAATTTATGTGCAATTTTACCTGAAAAGGTAGCACATTTTCAAAGAAAAATATGACAGATTTATCAGAAAAGCAAAAAATTTGCCCCCAAAAAATCTCACAAATTTTGGAAAAATGATATAACTTTATGAGGAAAAACCTCTTAATATTGATGGCGTTGGACCAGTTCAGTCATTGCTGTTTTAGCTTAAGCTACAGCCACAAATACCTTTACAAACAGCCGTGAACACTGTACAAACAATTTTTGGACCATTTCGTACAGCCTTCTTATGATGGCCGTAGGAAAATCCAGTGTTCGTAGACAGTAAGTTCGTGGCCAGGTCGATGGTCTTGTCCAAGATTTCTACGAATGCCCCATGAAAAACCTCTCATTGTTGGGCGGCCGTACGAATACCATAGGAACAACATAAGAACTACGCAAGATGTTGGTCATAAGTATGCCTCAAGAACACCTTAAGTTGTTCTTGACGTACTTCCACCTTATGAACGCCTCACTACCACCTTACACATGCTGCCCTCAAGAACACCTTAAGTTGTTCTTGAGGGCCCCTTACAGCAGCAGTAGGAAACACCATTTGAATCCCCGTTTGTACGGAGATTCGTACAGCATGCGTAAGGTGGTAGTGAGGCGTTCATAAGGCAGAAGTACGTCAATCATGTGACATTTGTGCTGACAAAATGTGCTGAAATCCGTAAGATCTTCCTACCAATGAGCACCTCATTTCTCAAGAAAGCCTTAAGTTGCTGTTGTGAATTGAACAGCAGTTGTTAGAAACTATGCCCCCCTCCACGAATGTCTGTGAACTTCAGAATTCGTAGGAACTGGAAGATTCTTATGAACCCATCATTCATAAGAATCTTTGTGAGTGTAGTTTTAGTTTCTAGGCTTAGACATTTTTGTGGCTCCATGCAGACTTTGCTGGTTAAAAAATCTCTCATAGTGGCTCTTGGCGTAGTAGATCAGAATCAGAATCAGAATCAGAATCAGATTTATTGCCATTGTTCATGTAGTACACAAACTAGGAATTTGTCTCGGTGCGATGCTGCAACATTAAACATGAAAAAATAAAAGATAGAAATTTTTTTTTTTTTTTTTTTTTTTTTGTTACTTATTTGTACCCGTAGGTAGACTTGGTTTGCAGTCTGGTGACAAGCCACCGGCTGCTGGTCGCTGCGTGCGCGAGCGCCCTAAACCTACATGTTTTTGGTGTGCGGGAGGAAACCGGAGAAATCCCGGAGTAAACCCGCGCAACACGGGGAGAACATGCAAACTCCACACAGCTCACTGTTGGTCGGGGGCTGGGATCGAACCCACGATCTCATGATCCCCGCGGTCCCCCGGCCGAGGGTAAAACTGTGCTGCCACAGTGCTAAACCACTGCGCCACTGTGCAGCCCAAATAAAACTATACATGCAATAAAATGTAGAATATGAATGAGTAATACTAGTCAAAGCAATTTTAAATATATTAGCGAGTAGCAGATATTGTGGAGTACCACATAGTGCAGTCGGTAATGCAAAAAGAAAACAGTGAATTGACATGAGTCTGGTTGAGCTGCTGTACATAGTGCACGAGAGTCTAATAAGTCACTTAGTGTTCAGCAGTCTGATGGCAGAGGGGAAGAAGCTGTTCATGTGACGGGAGGTTTTAGTCTGAATGGACCGAAGTCTTCTACCTGAGAGGAGCGGGGCAAGCAGTACGTGACCAGGGTGTGAAGGATCGGCTATGATCCGGCCTGCACGCCTCCGGGTCCTGGAGATGTACAGGTCCTGGAGGGATGGGAGCTTGCAGCTGATCACCTTCTCAGCAGTGCGCACGCTGCGCTGCAGCCTTAGTCTGTCCCTGGCAGTGGCTCCTGCGTACCACACGGTTATGGAGGTGGTGAGGATGGACTCGATGATGGCCGTGTAGAACTGCACCAACATCTTGGTGGGTAGCTTGAGCTTCCTCAGCTGCCGCAGGAAGAACATCCTCTGCTGTGCCTTTTTGATGAGGGAGCTAATGGTCGGCTCCCACTTGAGGTCCCGGGTGATGGTGGTGCCCAGGAAGCGGAAGGAATCTGCAGTGGTGATGGGATAGCCTGTGAGGGTAAGGGGGGGCAGAGGGGTTGTGACTTTCCTGAAGTCCACGATCATCTCCACTGTCTTCAGAGCATTCAGCTGCAGGTTGTTGAGGCTGCACCAGGACGCCAGCTGGGCCACCTCTCTCCTGTAGATGGACTCGTCGCCGTTGGAGATGAGCCCGATGAGGGTGGTGTCATCCGCAAACTTGATCAGCTTGACAGACTGGTGGCTGGAGGTGCACGAGTTGGTATACAGCGAGAAGAGTAGGGGGGAAAATACACAGCCCTGGGGTGATCCGGTGCTGATGCTGACGGAGTCTGAGACAGTCTTTCCCAGCCGCACATGCTGCCTCCGGTCCGTCAGGAAGTCGGTGATCCACCTGCAGAGGGAGTCATGCACGTTGAGCAGGGACAGCTTGTCCTGGAGCAGAGCGGGGCGGATGGTGTTGAATGCAGAGCTGAAGTCCACAAACAGGATCCTGGCGTAGGTTCCCGGAGAGTCCAGGTGCTGCAGGATGGAGTGGAGGGCCAGGTTGACTGCGTCGTCCACAGACCTGTTGGCTCGGTAGGCAAACTGCAGCGGGTCCAGGAGGGGAGTGGTGATGGTCTTGAGGTGGGGCAGGACCAGGCGCTCAAAGGACTTCATGACTACAGAGGTGAGCGCTACAGGTCTGTAGTCGTTAAGTCCAGTGATCCTGATGCTGCCGATGCTGCCGATCCCTGATCTCGACAATGATCCAAGTTTATTTCTCTTTTGCTAACATTTTAAAAGGGCCCCAAAATGGATCCAAAAATATTATTGGTCCCCAAAAAGTTAGAATCAGCCATAGCCAAGAGTGCACTTTGGACCGGCTTACATTCAGTGGTGAGAGCTAGAAGACATAATTGGACAGCAACGTTAAAGACTGATGGCCTTGTTGTGATTGGACTAATAAGTCACATGGGTTTGCTTACCGTCTACATACTGTTGCTTTAAAAGTCTTTCAGAAGTTGAAATAGAGATGCTAAAAAATCCCGTCATCATTTTATCATAAAATAAAACATTCTATTGCTTTGCCCTGTGAGATGCATTTCCTGGCAGACTGACAAGTATATCAAGGATGTGATGAGTTTTGACGACAGTGATGAATACTGTGATGTGTAAAGTTGACAGACATCCGACTGGTGGCTAACACTGATGACTTGGGTTAATGGAATAGATAAATGGTCTCTTACTGTCATGTCAGTCTGAAATGAATCCATTTTTTGTATTTTAACAGGGATTTGTAAACTGCATAAATGCATAATTCTTTAGTTTTTTTGAGCATTATAAGA
The DNA here is from genome assembly GCA_020510985.1 of Pholidichthys leucotaenia. Taxonomy (NCBI): domain Eukaryota; kingdom Metazoa; phylum Chordata; class Actinopteri; order Cichliformes; family Pholidichthyidae; genus Pholidichthys; species Pholidichthys leucotaenia. The sequence goes on along the minus strand of CM035837.1, from coordinate 415,042,083 downwards.
GACAGTGCAGCAGTATGATATACTGTATAAGTATTATCCTAAGACTGAAGTCTGTGCTAAAAGTAAGTTTTGCTTATGCAGCATTTGATGTCTTTACATCTGTTGTGACAGTGGACTGGAACTTTTTGTTTCTGTGCAAAATGCATGAGTAAGTTCTTTTGGTTTTTTAAGGCCTTGGGCTTTCAGACGTTCTCGCTGAAAAGATTTTTCTTCTTCTTTCGGCTGCTCCTTTTAGGATTCTCCACAGTAGATCACCTGCCTCCTTCTCATCATCATCTCCATATTCCCCTTTACTGCACTTTTTCTTCTGCCTGGCAGCTCCATCTTCAACATCCTTTGTCCAGTATATCCACTGTCCTTCTGCACATGCCCAAACCATCTCAACCTTGCTTGTCTTACTTTGTCTCCACACCGCTCAGCCTGTCACTCCCAATGAGAATCTTAGCATTTTCAACTCTGCCACCTCCAGCTCTGCCTCCTGTCTTTTGTCACTGCCACCATCTTCAAACCATGCATTATAGCAGGTCTCACTGCTGTTGCGGAAATCTTCCTTTTCACTCTAGTTACTATCCTTCTGTCACAAATCACCCCTGACACTCGTCTCCACCCACTCCACCCTGCCTGCGTTCCCTTCTTCACCTCCCTTGTGCACTCTCCATTGCTTTGGATGGGTGACCCTAGGTATTTAAATTCATCTACCTTCTCTACCTCTACTCCTTGCATCTTAACTGTTACACCTGCCATCCCTCTCATCCATGCTCATGTATTCTGTCTTGCCTCTGCTGACCTTCATTCCTCTTCTCTCCAGCGCATACTTCCAGCTCTCCAGGTTCTCTTCCACCTGCTCCCTACTCTCACTACTGATCACAATGTCATCTGTGAACACCATAATTCACTTAGACTCCTGGCTGACCTCATTGTCAAACATTCCATGTGTGGTACTCTTTCTTGGCATGAAACCGTACTGCTGCTTGCTGACTGCTACCTCTCTTTATAACATGGCTTCAACAACTCTTTCCCATATCTTCATAGCGTGGCTGATCAAATGCCTCTGTAGTTATGACAGCTCTGAGCATCACCCTTGTTCTTGAACATAGGCACTATTACACTTTTTTTTTTCCATTTTTCAGGCATGCTCTCTGTCTCCAAGATCCTATTTACAAAATACCTCCACTGTCATAAATATAAGCCCTATTCCAACTACATGCCCACACTGACACCATTAAAGTTTTACAGTTAAAGTGGCACGCCGACAAAAAATGAGTTGCTTTTCTTGTTAACATGTCTGTAACATGTTTTTTTTATGACTTACAAGACATAACAAAAGCGAAAACACTCAAGTGTGTCATGTCTGTGTTTTGTTTTTTTTTTGCTTTGAAATTATGGTTAGGCTCCACCCCTCAAAAAGGCAAGTTTAGACAGAATGTTTTTGGTGATGTAACTATAGAAGGTCTGTAGTGTTGAGCCAAAAAAGACTGAAGTTAGCATCCCATGACCAGTTAGCATTTTGGGGCTAGCTGCTTTGAAAACTTGAATGAAAGAATGAATGAATGAATCTTTATTTCGGATAGATTAAAAAGTAAAGATTAAAAAGAAACAGAATAATATAACAAAGGGGAAAAAAATCCAACAAGGTCAAATTAAACAATAACTCCTCTGATTATACAGTTCAACATAAGTTATCCGAAATGGGTGATGGCTGAAGCCGCAGCTTATATTGCCCACCCATATTCCATCCAAGAATTCAAAAGAAAAACAAAACAAGAGCGATTACAATTCAGAACAAAGCTAAGACAAAATGTGACAAAAAAAACTAAGCAACAACACAACACAGACTGGATATGACAATCCTTATGTGATTTTATATGTCATCTTGTATATATGTTTGGAGTATTTCTTCCTTTAGTTTTTGTTTAAATTGTCCAAGCGTTGTACATGATTTTAATTCAGGTCCAAAATCGTTCCATAATCTGACTCCTTGCACTGAAACACAGTGTTGCTTGGTGGTAGTTCTCACTGAAGGTTTTTGAAATATACATGTTCCTCTGAAATGATATTGTTTCTCCCTTATTTGGAACAGCTTTTGGATATTTGTGGGCAGTGATAGATTCTTCACTTTAAACATTATTACTGCAGCTTTAAAGTCAACCAGATCTTTCAACTTGAGAGCTTTTAATTTAAGAAAAAGTGGGTTTGTTGGTTCCCTGTAAGCTGCTTTGTTTATTATTCTAATAGCTCTCTGCTGAAGCATAAAGACTGGATATATGTTTGTATTATATGTATTTCCCCATACTTCAGTACAATATGTCATGTATGGGAGTATTAATGAATGATACAAAGTATATAATGTGGGTAGATTCAGCAAATATTTCACTCTGCGTAGTATTGCAATTGATTTAGATATTTTACCTTTAATATAATTAATATGTGACTTCCAACACAGTTTATTATCAATTATTACTCCAAGAAATTTAGTTTCAGACACCCTTTCAATCTCTACACCATTTACACTAAGTTTAGATACTAAATTGTTGTGATGGTTGTTAAAAACTATAAATTTTGTCTTACTTAAATTGAGCGTTAATTTGTTTGAATCAAACCACAGTTTAAGCTTTCCTAATTCCTTTCCGACTGTATGCAAACGTTGTTCCAAATTGCTTCCACTACATAATAGATTAGTGTCATCGGCAAACAATATTAAATCCATTTTTTCCGAGACTTTACATATATCATTTATATACATATTGAATAACAATGGCCCCAAAACTGAACCCTGTGGGACTCCACAAGTAACCTTCAATAACTGTGAGTTTTTGTTACCAACACATACATACTGATATCTATTCTTTAAGTAACTACTTAACCAGGACAGTGCTACCCCCCTAATACCACAATTTTGTAGTTTGTTTAATAATAAATTGTGATCCACTGTATCAAATGCTTTTTTAAGATCCAGGAATACCCCAACTGAATACTCTTTATTTTCAACGGCAGTTGATATTTTTTCTATAAAAACCAATATAAACTTGACCCAAATTAAGATGGGTTTTACCATTAAACTGCTTTTAAGGACCGGTTATCCCAGGCCACTGTGCATACAACTGGGCATGTCCTTCAACCGGTAAATCTATTTATCACAGGATTTATTCTATTTAATGTAGCGCTAGTCAGCATTAGCCTTGGGGGATGTAGGTGGGCCCTATGGCTGGGCGATAGACTGAATATATTCGTTGTATAGGCAAGCCCCGCCCCTTGCATCCTCCGAGAGCAATCTAAACTGAAGTGACCAGAGATGAAAAGAAAGATAACCTTAAGCACATAAAATGCGGGGCAGGAGCAGATAAGCATTTTGAGTCTGAACTCTGCACATATAAAATCATGCTAACTTAGTGAACGGAATTTTAAAATAGCTCCTATCCGGTCTTGCAGCCCTTAAAGGACATTCAGTACACGAAATACATATCACGATCTGTATCGTGTATCGTGACATAGAGAAATTATATCGCAACACGTTTTTTAAGCTATATCACCCAGCCCTAGTGGGCCCATTCACATATCCTGGTGTTTGAATGAGGAGGAAAAGTGAAAAGATTCTGGCACAAAACTGTAAGACAATTAAAGGTTTTTTTTGTAGAAAAAAGGGCATAAGCTACCATTTTAGACAGTGGAGATGTATTTTTATAGGGGATTTATATCCACTGGAGTATGTCTTTAAGGGTTTAAAATAACTATGACTATTTTCTGAGCAAATACAGTAGAAATTCCAAGCAGGAGGGTGATAACTACTTATGTTCCCATATCACGGTTTTACAAAGCTTCGGAAGTCACAGCGTGGCAGCATAGAGCAGTGACAAAACAACAACAACCAAAACATATATTTTGTATGCAAAGGAAACAATTGTGAATAAAAGCACTGGAATTTTAACCCTGGTGAAGCAGTCTGCACTACTGACATATTGGTGAAAACAGAATGGGTAATGCTGCCAATAATTCAACATAAATATGCAAAAAAGCACCAGTATGAATCAAAAAAAAAATCCAATAACAAAGAAGCACGACGCACTACTTTACCGACTACAGCATTTAAAATTAGACAAGAGAAGACAACTGAGCATCTTTAAAAGTCTTATTAGACCCCCACACTCAATTTATTTTTGCACTTGCAAGACTCTGTTTTTTTGTTTTTTTTTTTTGTCCGTGTTTAATAATAGACTTTCATTAATATGGCCCATGGCAATATTAATCACATCAAACCTCCAGCAGGGTGGAGGAGCGGAATGAAGCGAGCTTGTCGCTTTCGGGAAAACATATTCTATCATCGCAGCTCTTTGATAAAGCCACTCTCTCTCTCTCTCTCTGGCAAACAAATGACTGCAATAACTCCGACGAAAGCCGCTCCACTCAGTGAGAAGCCACACTTGAATGACGCAAACTGACTGGACGAGATATGTTACTGCATAGAGGCTTCTGCGCCAATATTCGAGGATGCTCATCTGGAGAGTGGATAAAGGCTGCTGGAGCCTGTGGCTCTGGAGCCATATGCGACTCTTGCATCGATAACCAGCAGTTCCCACTGGGTTGGTTTTTTGTTTGTTTGTTTTAAGAAAAATAAGTTGCAAATGCACGAGAAAAGGTAGCTAATCTAAGAAAAAAAAATGTCAGGAAGCTATGCAAAAAAAAAAAAATCTAACATTTTCAGTAGGTCTGGGATAATTGATCTTTGCACCGATGATAAAACTTCAATGCATTGTGGGGTGTGTAGTTCATTGTCACAGTACTCTAATGTGGCACAGAATCATACTTTTAAGAAAATTGTATTCTTTTAAAGCTCCTGCGGGCCACATAAAATGACATGGTGGGACAGTCATCGGCCCTGACTTTGACACGTGGCTTAGACAAAAAAAAAATAAAAAAATCAAAGAATGTACAAAAATCTGTTGGATTCAGCCTAGTTAAAATTCTTCCTGATTCACACAGCCTTTCCAGATAAAATATTTAACCTTTTACTCATACACCAGGGAAAAGTTTAATCTGAGCCGGCCGTCGGGCGGAGAATGGATCCAATTAAAAAATGTAAGCCAAAGCAGCACAAAAGAAGCAGAATCAATAATACAAATGTCATGATAGACCTGAGCGGATAAAAGAAAAAAAAATCAACTCCATCTTCCATGCAAAGGATGAGGATTTATCATTGTCTCTGTGGCACCTTACTTATCGTCCCCTGAACTTCAGCAGGACTGATAGCGGCGGTGTGATTTATCACTGGTCACCACGGAGGCTAGTGATCCCTGAAACAGGCTCCTGTTTATGCATTATTCACTAGTCTCTGTTTTAATCCACCAGCTTGGAGTTAAAGGGGAAGAGGAGTGTTTGCTTATTTCAGGTCTTCCCACTGTGATTTCCACTTCCTGTTTAGTTTCACTGGGCAGTTTCTAGAATGAAATAAATGAAAATAAAAATAAGATAAGATGAGATAAAGCTTTTATTAGTCCCACAATGGGGAAATTACAGGATTGCAGCAGCAAAGGGATAGCAGCACTCAGAGTAATAGTAAATAAGATAATAACATAAGAATTGGTTAGCCAAAGCAGTAAACAAATATACATATATACACAGTTATATGCGGGAGCATTGCAGTTAGATGGTATTGACAACATTACAGTTAGTAACATTACCACCAATATATAAATATAGACCCAGACCGTACAGTGGATGTAAAAAGTCTACACACCCCTGTTCAAATACCAGGTTTTTGTGATGTAAAAACATGAAGCCATTCTTTTGTTGATTTGGATGTGTGCTTTGGGTCAGTGTTGTGCTGAAAGATGAAGTTCCTCTTCATCTTCAGCTTTCTAGCAGGAGCCTGAAGGTTAAGTGCCAACACTGACTGGTATTTGGAACTGTTCATAATTCCCTCCACCTTGACTAAGTCCCCAGTTCCAGCTGAAGAAAAACAGCTCCAAAGTATGATGCTGCCACCACTATGCTTCACTGAGTATAGTGGTAGTTCTTTTGGTGATGAGCAGTGTTGTGTTTACATCAAATATACCTTTTGAAATTCTGGACAAAAAGTTCAACCTTGGTTTCACTGGATCATAACATATTTTCCCACATGCGTTTGGGAGATTTCAAATGTGTTTTTGCAAAATGTAGCTGGGCTTGGATGTTTTTCTTCGTAAGATAAGGCTTCATTCTTGCCACCCTACCCCATAGCCCAGACATATGAAGAAGACAGGAGATTGTTGTCACATGTACTAAACAGCCAGTACTTGCCAGAAATTCCTGCAGCTCCTTCAATGTTGCAGTTGGCCTCTTGGCAGCCTCCCTGACCAGTTTTCTTCTCATCTTTTTATCACTTTTGGAGGGACATCCAGTTCCTGGTAATGTCACTGTTGTGCCATATTTTTCTCCACTTGATGATGACTGTCTTCACTGTGTTCCATGGTATATTTAATGCCTTGGAAAATATTTTGTACCCTTCTCCTGACTGATACCTTTGAACAATGAGATCTCTCTGATACTTTGGAAGCTTTCTGCGGACGATGGCTTGTGCTGTAAGATGTGACTCCAAAAATGTCAGGAAAAGCCTACTAGAACAGCTGAACTTTATTTGGGGTTAATCAGAGGCACTTTAACCCCTTGAACTCTGTGAATTCCGCAGGCGGTCACGTCTCTGCATCTTAGTGCGTCTCAGTGCGCACTGAAAAAAAAAAAGCTGTATTTCCCGTCTTCCAGTACAGAGACAACCCTGTTACAACCTGAGAAAAAAGCTGTGTAATATATTCATTTTTTGTGGTATTTTTACAAAATTTTGACCTGAGCTTGAAAACACTTGGTTCTACATTTCTGTTGTGTTTTCAAGCCAGTATCTGACAGCTGTATGTTATTTGCAAGCATTTGTATCTAAAAAAACACCCAGGCGAACTTTCTTGTTACTCAGTGGCAGGAGCACTTAGAGAGATTATGACTGTTTTGCCAAAAAATTCAGAGTGTTTTCTTTTAAATGAGACTAACCCCATGAAGATGCTGCAAAGGGTTGAAGAACAGCTTTTGATTTACTTTGGGCATGTTATTTTTAGGCGTTTTTAGGGAAGCTGAACAGAGTTCAACAGGTTAAATGGTGGCAGCTGTGTGTTAACTCCCATTTAACATGAGTTTGAATGTGGTTTGTTAATTCTGAACACAGGCACATCCCCAGCTATAACAGGGTATGCATGTTTATGCAACCGGGTTATTGTAAGTTTTTTATTTTTTATTTTTCCCCTTAAAAGATTTCAGTTTGTTTTCAATTGGGTTGTACAGGTTATAGGTCACATTAATGGTGGAAAAAGTTTTGAAATGATTTATCTTGGTTTCATTTTTTACATCACAAAAACCTGGCATTTGAACAGGGGTGTGTAGATTTTTTATATCCTTTGTATATTTCACATTTGAACAGTGTTGTTACCACCCTCAATAATAACTGTAATTGTATAAGTTGTGTATTGGAGGGGACGATCTCCATTGTGCAAAGTTGTGATATTTGATACGGCCTCTATGAGGAGCATCGGTTAGATTGTGAAATGAAACAAGTAATTAACGAGAAAGCTGAAAATGTACAAGAAAAAAAAAGTCACAAATTTATGAAAAAAAGTTGAAAATGTATGAATCAGATGTTACAATATTTAGGATGAAAAAGTAGTAACTTTAATGAGATGAGATGATGAGATCAATGAGATGAAAGTTGGAAATTCACAAGAAAAAGTTGTAAATTAATAAGAAAAAAGTTGCAAATTTACAGAAAAAAGTTGCAGATTAATGAGAAAAAAGTGCAAACTTAAGAAAAACTTACACATTTATGAGAAAGAAAGCTGAAAATTTAAATGAAAAAAGTTCCAATTTGATGAGAGAAAAGTTCAAATTTTGTGAAAAAGAAAACAAAGATGCTAATTTATAAGAAAAAAAACAAATTTTGAATAAAAATGTCACATATTTACAAGAAAAAAGTTGAAAATTTACATGAAAAAAGTTGCTGAATGTGCTGAATGTGTAATATTGTAGCCGTGTCGAAGAAGAATTTCTGTCATTGACTGGGACAGACAATAAAGTTATCTATCTCTCTATCTAATTTATAAGAAAAGTGCACATAATGAAATAAAGGTATAAAAAAATTGCAAATACAAAAAAATTGTAAATTTATCAGAAAAATTCTAATTTACACGCAAATTTTGCAAATGTACCAAAAAATTATTAAATTTATGAATGCAATTCACAGTGTTGAAAGCAGTGAATTTTTGGGAAGAAACTGTAAATTTACAAGAAAATAATTGCAAATGTATGAGGAAAAAGTTGCTCATTCATTCGAAGAAAAGTCACTAATTCATGAGAAAAAAGCAAAAAAAAAATTACATCAAAAATGTTGCATTTTTATTTATTTTTTTATATTTACAATGAAAAAAGTTGTGAATTTATAAGAGAAGAGTTGCAACTTTATTAGAAAAAAGTTGCAAAAGTTGTGTGTGGGGTGATCCTATTCTTTATTCTATTATGCTCATTTATGGCTTAATCACCACAGTGATATATTAATTGATGCCGCACTCTCATGGCTTAATTAAGAGAAAAATTTAGCAAATTCACAAGAAAAAAATTCACAAATTTATGAAGAAAACAATTAGAAAAAGTTGCAAATCTAAGCAGCAAATGTATGAGTAAATAAGTTCAAAATTTAAGAGAAAAAAGACACATTTATGGGGAAAAGCTGTAAGTTTACAGTAAAAAAAAAACTGAAATTTTTTGAGAAAGTTCCAAATTTAGAAGAAAAATGCCACAAATTTATGGGAAAAACTCACAAATTTACAAGAAAATAGTAAATTTACAAGTAAAAAGTAACAAATTTCAGAAAGTTCCAAAATTACAAGAAAGTTACAAGAAGAAAGAAATTCACAATGTTACAAGAAAAACTAACATATTTATGAAAAAAGTTACAAATTTCTAAAAACAAAATCACAAATTTATGAGGAAAAAGTTGCAAGTCTTCATTTATTTTGCGCTCCTTTGATATCTTGGCTGTGTGCTTAGGGTCATTGTCCTGCTGAAAGATGAACTCTCACCCCAGTCTGAGGCCAAGAGTGCTCTGGAGCAGGTTTTCATCCAGGATGTCTCTGTGCATTGCTACATTCATCTTTCTCTCGATCCTGACTAGTCTCCCAGTTCCTGCTGCTGAAAAACATCCCCACAGCATGATGCTGCCACCACCATTGGCGTGGTTATGAACAGTGCCTGTTTTCCTCCAAACATGATGCCTGGCATTCATGCCAAAGAGTTCAATCTTTGTCTCATCAGACCAGAGAATTTTGTTTCTCATGGTCAGATTCCTTCAGGTGCCTTTTGGCAAACTCCAGGGGGGCTGCTATGTGCCTTTTACTAAGGAATGGCTTCCATCTAGCCACTCTACTATACAGGCCTGATTGGTGGATTGTTGTAGAGATGGTTGTCCTTCTGGAAGGTTCTCCTCTCTTCATAGAGGAACGCTGAAGCTCTGACAGAGTGACCATCGGGTTCTTGGTCACCTCCTTGACCAAGGCCCTTCTCCCCCCATCGCTCAGTTTAGACTGCCGGCCAGCTCTAGGAAGAGTCCTGGAGGTTCCAAACGTCTTCCATTTACAGATGATGGAGGCCACTGCGCTCACTGGGACGTTCAAAGCAGCAGAATTTTTCTGTACCCTTCTCCAGATTTGTGCCTCAAGACATCCTGTCTCGGAGGTCTACAGACAATTCCTTTGACTTCATGCTTGGTTTGTGCTCTGACATGCACTGTCAACTGTGGGACCTTATATAGACAGGTGTGTTCCTTTCCAAATCATGTCTAATCAACTGAATTTACCACAGGTGGACTCCAGTTAAGTTGTAGAAACATCTCAAGGATGACCAGTGGAAACAGGATGAACCTGGGCTCAATTTTGAGTTTCATGGCAAAGGCTGTGAATACTTATGTGCATGTGATTTCTTAGTTTTATATTTTTAATAAATTTACAAAAATCTCAAAAAAAAATTCATGTTGCCATTATGAGGTGTTGTGTGTAGAATTTTGAGGGGAAAAAAAAAAAGAATTTATTCCATTTTGGAATAAGGCTGTAACATAACAAAATGTGGAAAAAGTGAAGCGCTGTGAATACTTTCTGTATGCTCTGTATTTTTTTTTAAGTTATAGTTTACCAAGAAAAATGTTAAAGTTTACAAGAAAAACCTCACTAATTAGTGAAGAAATTGGACATTGATTAGAGAATAAAGTAAAAAAACAACACCACATATATAAATGTTGTAGAAAAGTGTCAATTTTTTTCTTGTGAATGTGTAACTTTGTTGCTGTGAATTTATGACTTTTTATTTAGAAATGTGTTTTTTTCTGCATTTATAAGTTGTCTTTTCTTGCAAATATGAGACTTGCTTATAGTAAATTTGTGACCATTTAAATTGTGAACTAGCATCTGTTATCATATTTTCACACCTTAATTCTTGCAGGTTTGTACCGAAATGCCATTTACATCATATGCTAAATTTATGAATATCCTCCTACAACCACAACCCCACTTGTTAAAATGAAAGCACCAAGGTGCTGTGCCTCGGTGTCTGTGGCATGGTAGCATGGGGGGCTGTAAAAAAAAGTGGCACTCCAACCTCTACTGGCCTGGCCCAGTTATTACAATACCTTTTTTTCACGGCTCCATTGACAGTATAATGGTGAGTTAAATTTGTGTTTATTTTGAAAATAAAGCCATATCTCGAAATTCTGGCAAATAAAGAGTCGAGAAAATATGGCGATATAATGATACAAGCCTTTAGTTCCACTTAATCTTGACTGGCTGAGCTGAAAAGCTGGTAACAAACAGACAGGCAGACAAATACACAAACACAAATACACACACACACATTGAGTGATTACCATACGCGGCCGTTGCACCAAGGCATAAAAATAAATCACCAGCTGTGTGGACTTTCACAATGGCAACAAAAAATGTAGAGACTATAGGGCAAATAAAACACTAACCTAACTCAGTTAGAAGGAGAGGAGATGCAAACAGGCTGCAGCTGCCACACAGAATTATTTGGACATCAAAAATATATTTACTGGGCATTAAGACACATTTGATCAGCAAATTGGTGTCTCGGGGAGGGGTTTAAAATTTCTAATACCTTAAAATAATAAAAAAGCTTTCCAAAAAAGGGCAAAGGACGGTCCTCGAGCTTCACCTGACATTAATGTTGTCACATGCCCGACTGCTGGACTTGCTTAATGAAGAAACTACGTCGTGTATTGCGTGAAAGCAAAAGGAAAGTTCAGAATAATTTAGTAAATCATGTTTCTTTTTTCTCATAATTTTTTCAATATTTTAAAAGTTTTCCTCATTACAAAAATATTAGCCATCAAAACACAACTTTTACATTGAATTTGTTTGGTTTTATGATATGATTTGCCACCCTATAAAGCAATAATTGTGCCAATCTGTTCAGGTCAGTGAGTGATGTAGAGAGCATGGAGAATGTGCTCGGGCTCCCCGTGTAGTCAGGCTCATCTAATGAGCGGCGGTAGCATAATTTGGCCTCACGGTCCGTCTCACTCAGTTCCTCCTGCTCGCCAAGGGCCACGGGGGGTCAGCAGGCTCAATATCCCCTCCCCCCTTTAATTACTCACCTCATTAACACGTGGCTCCTCTGACTCCGCGGCTGCCTGACGGAGGCTCGCCGGCAGCCGGAGCGAACCACTCACAACACCTGCTGATCAATCGGGTTCGCTGCTCTTACAGTTGTTTACATCCAAAAAAGGAGTTGCTGCATGTTGTTTTCATTCATTTCTCGTTTGTAAATTGATATATAATAAGTATAACTTGTGTTTCGTTTGTTCTGTAGCCTCTATGACTCATTTGCACAGATCATGTTTGATACAACAAATGCTGCTCACTTCTACAAACAGGCCAGTCCCACCGTGAAGCGTGGTGGTAGCAGCATCATGCTATGGGGGCAGCTTCTCTGCAGCAGGAAGGCTTGCAAAGGTAGAGGGTGAAATGAAAGCAGCAAAATATGGGGAAATCCTGAAGGACACACTTGATCGCCAGGGAATGGCACAATTTGAGCAATTTTACAAAGAAGAGTGGACAAAAGCTGCAGTGTCCTGTAGCTGTTGCTATTATTATAATGTAACAGATATAAGCTAATAGCAGCTTATTACTAACTGCATATTTCGCCCATGTCTGCTTGGCATCTTCAGATGACATAAAGACTCCAACTCCAGGTTGTCTATTTTGTTAGAAACAGAGGTGAAATTTGGAAATGCAGAGCCGACATGCCAGCACCTTTTCATGAAGATGTTTACGAGGTGCCTGCAGCACGCCCGGGTCGAGGGGGTCAAACAGCGCCTCACATTGTACATTAATTTACATAACAGAGCATTACAATTCTCACATGTTGTAGAAAACCACCAACTAGAAGTGGGCAAAAAAAATGAAACAGAGTAGTGTCGCAATACGTTGTTGTCAACGAGGGCGAGGCAATTTGACCTTAAATCAGCATCACTGTTTTTTCAAGCTTTAGGCTGCATTCAGACCAAGATAATCCGGGGGTCTTGGTTCGACTGGGCGGGGTATGCTGAGAATTTTCACACCTTCGTTTGGTTTGGTTTGCATTCACACTGCAGTGGACATGTAACGTCATGCAGTTACAACGACTGCTTGTTTGGGGTGCTGTAGGCAAAACCACCACTGACCGGGAAGAAAATATCTCAGCAAAGAAGAAGAATCAGGCTCATCGATTGGCCAGGACTGAAAACGGAAATCCGTTCCCTTCAGCCGGGTTGTTTGTCTGCCACAAATGAGACATTTTTTATCTTTTCTCCTTGGCTTTCACTGGTAAAAGGCTTTCTCTTATTTGCGCGGTTGTCTTTATTGTCATTTTCTACCCAAAATGTACTGCAGTAAATGTCACTTCCTCTTCTCAGACTATGTGTTGCTATGGCTACACAAACGCCGAGGGGCACTTCCACCCTTTGGTCCGCTGGATACTCTGTTTGGATTCACACTGCAAGGGGAGCACACCAGACTTTGTCTGCAAGAGAACTGAGACCCCCGTTTTCGGGGGGTCCAGACTTCGCTTGTTTGGTGCTCACCAGAGTTCCAACGCGCGTTCAGACTCCACCAAATGAACCAAACTATCCACGGAAGCCACTGTTTGGTCTTTTGCTCTGGACAAAACAGTGGCCGTCTGAATGCGCCCTTAAAGTCATTTTTGTTCTCTCAGTCCTTTCTTCTCCCTTATAGTTCATTGACAAGGCTCTTAAGTTTGTTAACTCTTTTCAAGTAATTTTACATTTTTTTGTTCTCGTAAATTTGAAACTTTTTCCCTAAATGTTCACTTTTTTGCATAACTTTGCAACTTTTTTAGGTAAATTTCTGACTGTCCCAGTAAATTGTGACTTTTCGCTCACAAATTTCCTGTTTTTTGTAAATTTGTCACTTTTTTCCATATAAATTTTCATTTTTTTTCTCATAAATTTGTGAGTTTACTGTAAACTTGCAACTTTTTCAAAATAAATTTGTAATTTTTTTTGTTGTAAATTTGCAATGTTTTTCTCATAAATTTGTTACTTTTTCTTATAAGTTTGTAACTGTTTTCAAGTCATTTTACATTTTTTTTTCTTGTAAATTTGCAACTTTTTTCTCCTAAAGTTTCAGGGTTTTTTTTCATAATTTTGTGATATTTTTGTTGCACATTTGCAACTTTTTTCTCATAAATTTGCTACTTTTTTCCTGTAGATTAGTTATATTTCTTCCCTTCTAAATGTTCACATTTTTTTCTCATAAATGTGTGACTTTTTGCATAATGTTGCCGATGGCACAAGTGTCACTGAAACCTGCTCATCCATTTAAACCCATGGGGGCCCCAGATGGAACATCACTGTCCTCCCTGTTACAGCGCACATAAGAAGTGAGACCTTCCTAATCGCCTGTTCAAATTTGGTCACGATAATTATTTCTGATGTGGTGATCACCACAAGTCACTCCAAACACGACGGCGGCTGCGATGAAAATGAGCTGCAGCTTAAATCTTTTCTTTTTTGAACCCTTCTCTAATTTATGGCTGCCCAGGAAAAGCTCCGGGCTTTAATGGCATTTCCTCTTCAAATATTGGAGAATACAAATTAGGGGATCTATAATGGCATGTGGAAGCAGCTTATTACCTGCAGCATCATTTCTTTGAAAGTGCAGAGGCATGAAATCAGGATATTCATAAAACGCGTGTGTTCCTGAGTTTCAATCTCATTCCGGGTGCAGCAGCAATATTTTGTTCAAAACAGAAAAAAAATGATCACAAAGCTAATCTATGAATAACAAGAGGGGATGATGAGTAATGTACTCATCCCCCACTTAAATTTACAATTTTGTCAGACTTTTTTGGGAAAAAAAATGAATAAACACACGTGTGCTGACAGAACAAGGGGAAGAAAGTGCAGTTTTCTGGGAAAGGGATCGATGCAGCATAGGGGTAAATCGGTGTGGGGGGGGGATGTCCTCCCTTTCATTTGAGGAATAAAAAGTTGCACATTTTTGAGAAAAAGCCACAAATTTATGAGAAAAAACTTGAAAATGTATGCAAAAAGGTGGAAATTTAGAGGAATAAAGTTGTCAGTCTGAGAAAAAAATTGAAAATTTACATAAAAAAATATAAAATTAATTAAAAAAGTCACAAATTGTTGAGAAAAAAGTTGCAGATTTATTAGGAAAAAGTCACAAATTTATGAGAAAGAAATAAAAAATTTTTGAGTCAAAGCTTCAAATCTTCAAGAACTCATTTGCACATTTTTGTAAAAAAAAGTTATGGCAATTTTTGAGAAAACTTTTCCAAATTTATGATAACAAAGTTGCAAATTTACAGAAAAAGTTGTCCAATTTACAGGAAAAAATAGCAAACATACAAGAAAAAAAATTGTAAATTTATGTGGCAAAAAGTTGCAAATTTATGCAAAAAGGGTGAAAATTTAAAACTAAACAATTATCAAATTTATTTAAAAAAATCATATTTTTGAGAAAAAGTTGTAAATTTATGAAAAAAAGTTACAAAATTATACAAGAAAGTTGAAAATTTACATGGGAAAAGCTGCAAGTTTCTGAGAAAAAAGATCAAAACTTATGAGCGAAAAAGTCACAAACTTATGAGGAAAAAACTACAAATTTTGTAGAAAAAAGTGACACGTTTGTGAGAAAAAAGTGGCAAATTTATGCAAAAACTGACAATTTACAGGAATAAAGTAACCCATTTTTGAGAAAAAACATGAAAATTTACAGGAAAAAATTCTCAAATGTATTAGAAAAGAGTCAAAAAAATGTAAAAAAAGTGCAAATTTACAAGAAAAAGGTTGAAAATTTACAAGTAAAAAATTTATAAATTTACAAGAAAAAGAAAGTTGCACATTTTTGAGAAAAAAGTCACACATTTATGAGAAAAAAAATGCAAATTTATGCAAAAAATTTTGAAAATTTACAGGAATAAACTTCCTAATTTATGAGAAAAAAGATGAAAATTTACATGGAAAAAAATATCAAACTTGTTACAAAAAAGTCACAACATTTTGAGAAAAAAGCTGCAAATTTAATAGAAAAAAAGTCCAAAAATTATGAGGAAAAAAATTACAAATTTTTGAGGAAAAGTTGCAAATCTAAAAGAAAAAAGTAAAAAAAAAATTTGCAGGAAAAAGTTCCAAATTTACCTGAAAAGTTGTAAAATTTACAGGAAAAAAATGTCAATTTATGAGAAAAAAATTGCAAATTTTTGAGAAAAAGTTACAAATTTATGAGAAAAAAGTGGCAAATATATGCAAAAAAGTTGAAAGTTACAGGAAAAAGGTTGCCAGTTGTTGAGGAAAAAGTCTCGACAACACTGCTGATCAATGCTGCAAAAAACTTTATAAACGTAAACATCTTGATTCCATTCTACGTGTGGATTTCTTGAGTTAAACCCATTCAGTACTTATTTCCCCATCTGTCTCCGTTTTAGTTCCCTGTCAGCATGTTAAAAAGCCCGGCGCCCCCCTCCCGTGGCGTGCCACTGTTGAGACGACAGCGGCGGAAACGGGGCGTCCAGATGGAACAGCTGTTGGGCTCCTTTTCTGTTAAACAGCGTTAATTACAGAAATAAATCTGACCTTAACGCTCTGTTCGGGCGCCGCGTTCCATCACTCCGTCAAACAACACACTGCGCCCCCCCCCCCCCCACTCCCCATCTTCCTTTTTCAAAGATCAGACGGACAGCTCTCCATCCAGGAGACGCTGCTCGGTGGGTCTCCTCCCTCATGTGTCCCACGCTCAGAACCGACGCCGACGTCGGGGGCCTCATTAATCTTTATAGCAGCTTTGGTCGGCGCTTCTGTCTTCTCCGCGCCTGTCTGCTAGGTGGCACATTCTCCTGAGAGCCCCGTTCAACATCTCGGAGGTGCAGCATGTGATCGTGGCAAAAAAAGAAAAGAAAAAAAAAGATCCCTCTCATGGCGTGGAGCGGATGAAAGGCGGCCGTGGGACGCATTTCAATTCAACGCGTGTGAGGACATTTACAGAATTAACAGCTTAAGCGGCTCTGAGATCTCCTCTTTATATTTCCTACACCTGTGCCCGTGACCCCGCGTACCGCAGTGCAGCTGAAGCTGTTAACAAGGGGGGGTTTGTGTCCTCGGCTCGCCGCCGGCAGGAAGACAAATATGCGCTGGACACACGCGAGTGGTGCATTTACAGTTTTTATTGCGGTGAAATCTGTCGCATTCCAAAGATATTAAACACACACAAAAGGGCACTGAGAAGGTATAATGGAGGCGATGCCCCAATTCTGTCAAAATGTTGTCTCTCTGAGTCCTCCCCTGCTTTTCTTCCTTTTTTTTCCCATGGTGCTTTGTTGCTGAGCTCGCCTGTGAGAATCATCAGCTCTTTACACCTGGGCTGTGATGGCCCAGCTATCATCGCCGCGGTAATGTGGCACCGTGAGTGAAAGTTATCTTTTTCAAGCAGCTGAATCCTATTATTTTGTGTTCTGCAAGTTTATTTGCTCAAAAATACATAAGGCAGGCCATAGGTCGGGGGGGGGGGGGGGCTCGCCCCAACCTAGAAAAAATAGAAAATTGCTTCCTCCCCTTCCCCCAATATCATTATGAACCTTTAAGGTTACATAAGATTTTGAAACATCAATGCTAAATGCAAAAAAGAAAGAAAAAAGTTTGCAAATCTGGAACATTACTTGAAAATTTGCAACTTTTTTTTCTTTTTTAAATCTGCAACTTTTCTCTTATAAAATTGCATTTTTTCCTCTAAATTTGCAACTTTTTATATAAATTTGTAACTGTTTTCTCATAATTTTTTTTTCTTTTAAATTTGCTACTTTTTCTTTTTCCTTTTTCACATAAATTTGCTACTTTATTTTTGTAAAACTGCAACTTTTTTTTATCAAATTGTAACTTTTTTTCTTGTAAATTTTATTTGCTATTTTTTCTTTTAAATTTTCAACTTTTTTCTTTTAAATTAGCAACTTTTTTCTCATAAATTTACTACATTTTTGTTGTAAAATTGCAACTTTTTTAATCAAATTGTTACTTTTTTCTAGTAAATTTGGTACTTTTTTCCTCAAATTTGCAACTTTTTTCTTATCAATGTGCTATTTTTTTCTTTTAAATTTGCAACTTTTTTTGCTAATTTTGTCCCATAAATTTGCTACTTTGATGATATGATTTGATGTGACTGATTTTGGTCGACTTCAATTCTTCCCTGCGTGAAAGGGAACGGAACCAAGGGCAAAATGATACATCTATCCATCCATCAATCTTCTTCCGCTTAATCCTTTTCGGGTGGCGGGGGGGCTGGAGCTTATCCCAGCATCTTTGGGTGAGAGGCAGGGTACACCCTGGACAGATTGCCAGTCCATCACAGGGCCAACACAGAGAGACAGACAACCATTCGCTCTCAGTCATACCTAATGACAGTTTAGAATCCCCAGTTTGATGCCAATTAACCTAACTTGCATGTTTTTGGCATGTGGGAGGAAACCGGAGAAATCCCAGAGTAAACCCACACAGACACGGGGAGAACATGCAAACTCCACACAGATCACTGTTGGTCGGGGGCTGGGATTGAACCCAGGATCCCCCGGCCAAGGGTGAGTTGCTGTGCTGCCGCAGTGCTAACCACTGCTCCACCGCGCCACCCAAAATGATACAAAACAACAAAATTATCAACTGATTCGGACCAAAGCAAACAAACTTGGCTATTTTTAAAAATGTAGCTTTTTAATAATTATGTGGCTTTCACTTTTTGTTCACATACAAACACCGTTTTTAGGCCTGAATCGCCCTCTGGTGTCAAGGTTTTCACAGACTTCTGCCACATTTGCATGTGGAGTTTTTCTTTGTTGTTCCCATGGCAATGTCCGATGCAGCTAAGATTATTGCACTGGGTTCAAGTCCTGGTTGGGTCATACCAATGACTATATAAAAATGGTACTTCCTGCCTTCTAGCTTGGTGCTCAGCACAGCAGAACCCTAGAAGGAAACAGTTGTTTTTAATGCCCCAAAATGGTGTTTTCCTGTGGATGAAAGGCAAAAGCCACACCTAAGTTTGTTTGCTTCGGTCTGAATCAGTTGATAATTTTGTTATTTTATATCATTTTCCTCTTGGTTCGGTTCCCTTTCACGCAGGGAAGAACTGAAGATGACCAAAATGATTCATGTCAAATTAAATCATCAAAGTAGCAAATACATATGTGACCCGCCACGAGTAAACCAAGAACAAGTCAGCCTGACGTGATTCCTAAACAACAAAGAAATACTTTTTTTTAAATTTGTGATTTTCATTTTTTTTTTTTGCAAAATATGCTAGTTGAAATCATGAAGAAGCTACTCCATGCTTCAAATAACAGTGTGGGAGATTTTGGAACCGTAAATTTTGTATTTGAAATAGAGTAGTTTAAGAGGGATATATCAGCCAGACCGCCTCCTAGTTTCGGGGGCGTGGATACCACAGCTGATTTACATATCCGGTTTGTTTGGCTATTGACACGACTGTTATTCATTTCGGCCAATCAGCAGCACGTTGAGATAGAAGCACATGGCTACTTAAGCAGCTTGTCTTCCTGCATTTATCAACACCGCTACTTCAGGAAGCTGGGAGTGTTTTTATCACTGAATAAAAATGGACCAGGAAAAGTGCATCACATAACAACTAAATTACGGCCGTTACAACGCATTTTGGCGGTACCTCTACAAGACTGTTATGAATGAATGCTCACTGTTTTCTCATGAAATACTATCAATGTTTTTAATACCAGAACTCCTTAAGATAAGTACTGTAAGGGGTTTGGGTTCATGCTAAGTCATACAAATGACCAGCTTTGAACCGCCCCACCAACCTGGCTCCCCTGGAAGGTAACAATCCTTGGAAACTTTGAACCTGATTTTCTCAGAGAAGAGAAGAGGCTGTTGGTGTGGACTGGCAGCCACATTTCCGTCAGTCTGCTCCAGGGCAGCTGTGGCTACAGAAGTAGCTTACCACTATCAATGTCTGTCTGGAATGAATGAATAATGGACTCACTGTCAGTACTTTGAGATGTCACTTGACATGTAAAGTGCCATATAAATCTAATCCATCACTATTATTATTAGTTTGAGGTGCTAACATTCAAATGGTCACATCTTCTTCAGATCTTGTCGGATTTCCATGTGTTAGACATCATTGGAAAGCTTAGATTCCACACTTTCAGAATCTGTAAATAACTCAAAATACCCTTTGGGAGACTTGTTCCTGCTTTTTCCATGGCTGGTCACATTTATCAGAAAAAAATTGCAATTTTAAAAGAAAAAAGTTGAGAAGTTAAAAGAAAAAAGTACAAAATTTACAAGATAAAAGTACAACATTTACAAGATAAAAGTGACAATGATAAAAAGTTGCAATTTTACCACAAAAATGTAGCAAATTTATGAGAAAAAAGTTGCCAATTTAAAATAAGAGTAGCAAATTTAAAAGAAAACATAAAAAATGTATAAGAAAAAAATAGCAAATTTATGATAAAAGTGGCAAATTCATGTGGAAAAGTAGCACATTTACAACAAAAAAGTCACAACTTGAATCAAAGTTGCAATTTTACGACAAAAATGTAGCAAGTTGCAAAATTAAAAGAAAAAAATTGAAAATTTATGAGAAAAAAACCTGAAATTTACGAAAAAAGTAGCAAATTCATGTAAAAAAGTAGCAAATTTACAAGAAAACAGTAATAAATTTAAAAGAAAAAAGTTGAAAATTTAAAGTGACACTCCACCAAAAATCAAGTTTTTTTTCTTAACATGTCTTAAATGACTTCCAAGACATATCAAGAGTGAAATCACTCAAATGTCTCATATCTCTGTTTTTTTGTTGTAAAGTCTCACTTAAGCCCCACCGCCTGAAAGGCAGGTTGAGACTGAGCGTTTTCGGTGACGTAACTATTCGTGGTGCTGGCACATGGGTAGTGTTGAGCCAATCACGACGCTCTGGCCAAACTGAAGTTATCCTCCAGGCTAGTTAGCATTTGTTTTTAACAAACTACTTTGAAAACAACCAAAATTAAGATGGGTTCTACCATTAAACTGCTTTTAAGGACTGATGCGATTTCATTATCCTGGGTCACCGTGCATACAACTGGGAATGTCCTTCAGTCTTTTTATCACAGGACTTATTCTGATAATGTAGTGCTAGCTACCATTAGCATTGTGGTATGTGGTGGGGCCTAGTATTCCCTGATTCTGGTGGGTTTTTGGTTTTTTTTGGGGGGGGGTTATAGATTTTGACATGAATCTGGCAAGACAATGAAAGGTTTTGGGTTTTTTTTGTAGAAAAAGAGCATAAGATACCATTTTAGACAATGCAGATTTGTTTTTATATGGCTTTATATCCACCAGAGGAAAAAAGGAAAAAAAACTGCAACTTTTTCCTTTTATGAAAAAAGTGGCAAATTCATGTGGAAAAGTAGCAAATTTACAAGAAAAAAGTCACAACTTGAATAAAAAAGGTACAAATTTAAAAGAAAAAAGTTGCAAATTTAAAAGAAAATAGCCCCCCCCCCCCCGAAAAGGATTAAGCAGAAGAAGATGGATGGATGGATGGATAGCTGCAAATTTATGAGGAAAAAAGTATCAAATTTACAAGAAAAAAGTCGCATAAAAAAGATGCAGTTTTACAACAAAAACGTAGCAAATTTATGAGAAAAAGTTTCTAATTTAAAAGCATTAAAAGCTAAATGTTTGTGAAGATACTCGTGTGTTGGACCCCCTCGAAAACGAGATGTTACATCTCAAGGGGTTTATCCAAATAAATAAAGTTCTTCATGTGGACAAGGCCTCAAAGAAACAGACGACAGAGAACCGAATGACAAACCAGGGATCATGACAGTTATTGCCGTCTCTCAAACTTTTATTTCCTCCTAATTATGGAAACTTTTCAGTAAGGGCAGACATTAATGCGTGAACCAACCCAGCCCGGAGGCGGGGGTGAACTGGGTGAGAGCGGAGCAGCTTTGTTCCGTTAACGTGAGGAGAATTATTCTTCTTAGTTAAGGGGTCGAGAGCTGTGACCTGGCTCCAATCTCAACTGCAGATCCAAATGTCTTCAAGGAACAAAATGACAAAGATTAACTGTCCCTTGGAGCTTGAAGGCTCGTAATTAATGCTGCCTCACTTCCCTGCACGCCTCTGCTGGGAGGAGGATTGACACTGAATTGATAGAGTTGCCATTTAAGGGTCAGTCACATCGTGATGGGACAGACGGAGCTCAGAACGTCTTTGTTAGGCTGCAGCCGATATTGATCTGGGGTAAAGGTTTGAAATGTGACATATGATTCAGAAGAAAATCTGAATGGCTTGTGTGTTTAAGTGTTAAAGAAATTGTCAGCAGTCACAAGAGAAAAATGGGAACTGCATTACATTTCCCTCAGAAAAATGCAATGCAAAGGATGGAACCTGAAAATACTTCACTGAAATGCTAAAACGGTTGAAAGCTGTAGCTTAAAAGCAGGATAATTAGCTTAAATCTTAAAATACCTACAGCTGATCTTGTGGATTTTATCATAGGACTCGCTATGACATCATCAAAGATCAAAGTCAGGCATCACTGAACAAGTGGTGATGTCAAAGATCAAAGGCAGGTTTCACCATGGTTACTGTTGCCATGGTAACAGTAAATTTCTACGGGCATGCAGAAATGATTGCTTACACTTGCTTTCTATGGGCATGCACAGGTATGCACTAGTCTATCTAAAATTCAAGAAATCTCTCTTTGTGTGTCACGATCATAGGACTCGCTATGACATCATCAAAAATCAAAGGCAGGCATCACTGAACGAGTGGTGACGTCAAAGATCAAAGGCAGGTTTCACCATGGTTACTGTTGCCATGGTAACCACGTTAAAGATCAAAGGCAGGCATCACCATGGTTACTGTTCCTATGGTAACCATGTCAAAGATCAAAGGCAGGCATCACTGAATGAGTGATGGTGTCAAAGATCAGAGGCAGGCATCACCATGGTTACTGTTGCCATGGTAACAGTAACTTTCGACGGGCATGCAGAAATGGGCAGCATGAAATGCAGAAATGGGCAGAAATGGTGTGCAGAAATGGGCAGTACGGTGGTGCAGTGGTTAGCACTGTTGCCTTACAGAAGGTTCCAGGTTTGAATCCCCAGGATGGCAGGGGTAGGAACCTTTCTGTGTGGAGTTTGCATGTTCTTCCTGTGCTGCATTGGTTTACTCCGGGGGCTCCGGTTTCCTCCCACAATCCAAAGACATGCATGTTTAGTTAACTGGTTGTTCTAAATTGTCCCTAGATATCTGTCTCCTATAGGCTCTTAGAATAGAGGGTTAGTACTAGTGAAGCGCTTTGAGTGGTCTTTGAGACTAGAAAAAGCGCTATATAAGTAAAAGGTCCTTATCCCTAAATGCTTGCTTACACCTGCTTTCTACGGTCATGCAGAAATACTTGGTTTCTACGAGTATGCACTAGTTTATAAAAATAAAAGTCCCTTGTAAATCTGGTGAATGAAAAAATGCGGAGTCAAAGATGTCGTTTCTGGGTATTTATTCTTGATCAAGAGGAAGAATCCACGCAGCAGTTCAGCAGAAACATTCACAGTCAAAATGGTGCGGGCAGATTTTATACCTTGGAACAGACAAAGATAATATGTTAGGAAAATGTCCTGTGGGTGTACGGAGCCTAACTGTCTCCCAGGACTGACCATGATAGGCCGGAGCCACAGTATCACAGGAAGAAACATGATATCCTGTGTCTAAAACCATAACAGGTGCACAGTGTAACATTAAATGATAAAATAAGAAAATCTTTCACAATCTCAGTTAGCTTAAAAGAGGAAATAGTTGAAAAAGTAATTCCAGCAATGATTTCACATCTAGAAATTAACATTACAGCCAAGCACAAATCATAACAAGCATCTTTGCAACCTGTTTTCACAGGAGAATTCGGAATCTAGGAACATGGCAAAGACTGGGGTGGCAAAGGCAAAGAAAAAGGCATATGGTGAGTTGTATGAGAGGCTGGACACTAAGGAAGGGGAATACGTGTAAGTGTCCCTCCTGACATGCACCACAAGATAATTATATTTAGTCTGTCCTCCCTATTGTCTTGATAAATAGTCACATTTTACAGTTCATATTTTTATATTCTTTCACTGCATGGTTTAATATTGTCTGCTTATGTGCTCATTGCCTTGTTCCTGATTTTTTTGTTTTGCGCTTTTATGCTTGCTGTTGTACACAACTATGTTTTCCCTGTATGGTTTACTAGGAGTGCCTGCTGTTATTTGTGTGTTTTGTATGCATGTGTTTTTAAGTTTTTCCCTTTACCCCGTCCTTTAGGAGATTTTTGCCTCCTACCAGGCGTTTGCCTTTGAAAAGAATATGTTCTTTGCTAACTTGCCTGCTTAAACAAAGGTTGATGATGATGATGATATGATGATGATGAAAAGTACTTGTATCGATTGGCTAGACAGAGAGATCAAGCTGGAAAGGATGTGCAGCAAGTTAAGACGATTAAGGACAGAAATGGTAATGTACTAACAATTGACAAGAGTGTGTTGAGAAGGTGGAAGGAGTACTTTGAAGAGCTGGTGAATAAAGAAAATGAGAGCGAGAGGAGGATGGATGAAGGAAAGATGCTGAACAAGTAAGTCCCAAGAATTAGCAAAGTGGAAGTGAGGGCAGCTTTGAAGAGGATGAAGAATGGAAAGGCAGTTGGACAAGATGACATACCTGTGGAGGTATGGAGATGTTTAGGAGAGATGGCAGTGGACATTTTAACCAGATTGTTTAACACAATGTTGGAGAGTTTAGAGGATGCCTCAGGAGAAGTGTTGTGGTACCAGTTTTCAAGAACAAAATTGATGCTCAGAGCTGTAGTAACTACAGAGGCATAAAGTTGATCAGCCACACTATGAAGATATGGGAAAGAGTTGTTGAAGCCAGGTTAGAAGAGACGTGACAATCAGTGAGCAGTAGTACGGTTTCATGCCAAGAAAGAGTAGTACAGATGCAATGTTTGCTCTAAGAGTGTTGATGGAGAAGTATATAGAGAAGGTCAGAAGGAGTTGCACTGTGTCTTTGCAGATCTAGAGAAAGCATATGATAGGGTGCCAAGAGAGGAAGTGTGGTACTGTATGGGAAAGTCAGGAGCGGCAGAGAAGTATGTGAGGGTGGTGCAGGACATGTTTGAGGACAGTGAGATGGTGGTGAGGTGTGCTGTAGGAGTGATAGATAGATTCAAGGTGGGGGTGGGATTACATCAGGGATTGGCTCTGAACCCCTTCTTGTTTGCCATGGTGATGGACAGGCTGACAGATGAGGTCAGGAAGGAGTCTCCATGGACTATGATGTTTGCAGACGACAATGTGATCTGCAGTGAGAGTAGGAGCAAGAGTAGGAGCAGGTGGATGAGAACCTGGGGAGGTGGAGGTATGCTCTGGAGAGAAGAGGAATGAAATTCAGCAGAAGCAAGACAGAATACATGACTGTGAATGAGAGGGAGGCAGGTGTAATGGTGACGATGGAAGGAGTAGAGATAGTGAAAGTAGGTGAATTTAAATACCTGGGGTCAACCATGCAAACCAATGGAAAATGCACAAGAGAGGTGAAGAAGAGAGTGCAGTCAGGCTGGAGTGGATTGAGACGAGTGTCAGGGGGGATTTGTGACAGAAGGATTGCAGCAAGAGTGAAAGGGAAGATTTGCAAGATGGTAGTGAGACCTTGTGTTAGATCTAGGTAACAGTTTTTACAGTGTAGATATATTGGACAAAGGATGTTGAAGATGGAGCTGCCAGGCAGGAGGAAAAGAGGAAGACCACAGAGAAGATTCATGGATGTAGTGAACATGGAGAGTGTTGGTGTTACAGAGGAAGTTGCAAGGGAGAGAGTGAGATGGAGGCAGACGATCCACTGTGACGACCCCTAAAGGGAGCAGCTGAAGGAAGAAGATATCGAAAGCAGTGTGTGGTCAGATCGTTTTTTTCTTTATAAAGTTCATGTTTCCCATTTTGATTGTTTTTGTAACCATACTGGGTCGTTCAATAGTTTGCCCAGTTAGCTTAGCATAGCACAGCTATCGTGTTCGTTTATGTCTGTGATATCCCAAACACCACTGCATGGGCTGTAATAGACCTGTGAACTCACTGAAACACATGTTAAACTCCCTGTTGTCACCTGACTTTTAATGTTACTTTGTGTATGCAGAATCCCTCGGTTATTGATGTTACCATTACTGTTACTGATATTAGCTTAGTCAGCTTCCAGTTGCTCGTGTGTTATTTATTCTCCAAATAAACTTTGATTCACTCCTAATAACATCACATGGACTTAAATGGACGTGAATGAGCTCATGTAAAGACTTTGTACAATACATGTGCATTACACAGGTCTATTACAGCCCATTCAGTGGTATTTGGAATGGAAGAGACATAAACGACACGATAGCTGTGCAATGCTAAGCTAACTGGGCCAACTATTAAACGGCTCAGTATGGTTACAAAAAGGATCAAAATGTGAAACACAAACTTTATACAAGAAAAACGATCTGTCCGCACACCATTTCCAGTATGTACAATGATAAATGAAAGTGATAAAATTGATTTATTGATGAGAAAGCACCAGGGAATGGGAAACTATAATGGAGGTGGAACCGGAGCTGCGGGAGGACTGGAGCGCGGAAGTACGTCACTCTACATTATGCAAGAGGTAAAATTGCGTATGCTACATTGTGTATGCTAAATTTAGCATACACAAAGAAACTCAGATTCCTTCTTTGCTTTCTTCAGTGGGGCAGCGTGGTGGCGCAGTGGTTAGCACTGTGGCAGCACAGCAACTCATCCTTGGCCATGGGATCTCGGGTTTGATCCCACCCCCTGACCAACGGTGATTTTTCTGTGTGGAGTTTGCATGTTCTCCCTGTGTCTGCGTGGGTTTACTCCAGGATTTCTCTGGTTTCCTCCCACAGGGGCCAGAAACATGCAGGTTAGGTTAATTGTTCTGCCTGGTTAAATAAAGGTTAAATGAAAAAAAAAAAATGAGTGGCAGTAGAAAATTTGAAACGTCCCGCCGGTGGAACAGCGGAATTTTAAGAGGTTATTAACTAATAAAGAAAATTACTTTTTTCAGTCTACATGACTAGAGTAACCAGATAACTCCAGAAATCGTAATTGTTTTATGAGTATGCATGTACGCATAGCCAGTGAGTGTGGCCATATATACTTGAGTAAAAGTATGGGTTTTCTTCAGTTATTTACTCAAGAGTATAAAGTATTCTACAATAAAACTACTGTTTTCATGAAAAAGTTACTTGAGTAAACCTATCTTAATACCTTCTACTTCTGATGAAGACACAACTATTTTGGTCGATTATTAAATTCTTTGAATGCGATGCTGGTTGTGCGGGCTAAAGGCAAAGGGAAACACGGGTGAGCGGAGTCTCAGCGTGGAGTCCAGTAAACAGCCTCAGAAAAAGGGTGGCTTTGAAAGGCTCCCTCCCACCTCTTGAGTGGGCTCTGCAAATCCCTCTATTGAAGTGGGCTTATTTCTTAACAGCGCTCCTACAATTTTGTATGGATCCTCCGGAATCCTCTTTGCACATAAACACCCACAATGAAGTTGGTAAAAAAAAAAAACCAAAAACCAAAAAAACAAAAAACACACACAGAAAACTAAGAAACAACCCGCCATGAAATACAGTCTGATTCATGATCAATGGAAGGGGGTGTAAGGGGGCAGGGTCCTGCTTTCTCTGCCAATATGCCAAGAGGCTGGTGAGTACATACAGTACACTGAAGCAGGATGAGTGTATTAATTCCAGTGGAGGTGGACCAAAAATCCCCCGCAATGAGGGAATAGCAGGCGGCCCTACTGTATGCATAAAGGTTAAGTCCTTTAGCCTCTGCCGAAGCTGAGTCACTTCTCAGAAAACTAGCGGCACCGTTTTTTATGGCACAGTAAGACAAAACACCTCAAAGACTTTACAGAGACATCAGGAAATAAATATACAGGGAATCTATGTCTAATTCCCTTTTGTGCCAACCTCGGAGAAAATTGGAAATGGGCTGTGCTCAATTTGTCTTCATGTAATTTAATGGGCTGTACCTGTTATGGGGCTCGGTCTGATGCAGTAAAACACAACGAGCAAAAAATGGTTGTGACTCACAGAGCAGGGCTGCAAACTGCCTGGCAGCTGCCTAAAAGCCTTTCAATTTTAGGTGAAGGCGACACTAAAATTCTCTACGGCATTCAAGGTGGGGGGGGGGGGGTAAGGAAAACAGAAGGAAGAGAGCAAATAGACAGACACAAAATGTATTGATTCAGCTTCACATGAAGATATATTGTAGTTAAATGGTGCACATCTGTATAAGACTGTCATATTGGTTGAATGCTGTAAAATCTAATTAGTTAACATTGCTTTTAAAAAATCCATGCAAATTGTCTTGAAAAAGCTAATTAGAGTGGATGCAAAACTGTATGTCGCAAATAGGTGTTTGTGCAACATTTGTATTCTACTCATTTTTTTCATAGCAATCAGTTTCCGCACTCTTCAAGTTACTAACTGAATTGTGCAGTGCGCAGTGAATACTATGCCTAGCATTAGCTTAACTTTTGGATCTCAACCCATTTCACTATTTTCTTAAATTTTATTTATCTCCACTAAATATTATTATCTACCTACACTTGAACAAATATATCTTTCCTAGACATTTTATCTCATTTTATTAGTTTATTACACACTGACTGGGACCAAAGGCTGTTAGCCGCTGTTAGCAGCATTGCCTTCAGTCATTCACGAATGTTTCTTTGCTAATTGTACTCTGGGAACTAGTCATGTCCTATCCCCAACAGTGCACATACGTTGGGCCAATGTCAGCAAGTCTGCATCCGGAATACATCTTATAGAGCTCATTTGCACATTGGCAAGACATTGGCTAGACGTTGCCGACGTCTAGCCAACGTCTAGACTGCACTGAAATGAGCCGTTCTGGGGAAGGCTGCTGAAAACAAGTCAAAATGGTTCCGCTATAATTAAACCCTGAGGTATTTTGACCAAGGCATGTGGGTACTGTGTCACCATGTGGAAGAAATGCAATAAAGGTCTCTTTTAAATGAAATGAGTTTTAAAGTTAATTTAGGAATTCATGATAAGACAGAGTATCCTTTGTTTTGTTATTTCTGAATAAGCATGCAATGCCCTCACATCTCAATTTTGAGGCTGACAGAACCTACCTAGTTTACACAGTTTGCCAGTTCCTATAGCGATGTGCCACCAGATGCATCAGCGGAACTGTCAGATCCATCATTGAACGTCTCTTTTTGAAAAAACAAGCTCTAAATGACAATAACAACAGAGGGTCCAAAGTATCCAAAATAGCACCATTTCTTTCTCGTCCAGCTATACTGAAAAGAACAAAGAGTATCTATTTCGTATCATATGACTGGTGTTTCAAGATCAATAGCCCCCAAATCCACATGGGAACCCCCCCCCCACACACTACCAGCTTGAAATCACATTGTAAACAGCCTGAAAATAGCTCCTGTGTGACTAATTCTCTTTTCTCCGCCACGTCCACTGAGATTGTAAGTGGCTTTTCGTACAGACCAGAAAATTAGATTCTTTACCCCATTAGAGAAACAACCCCTACACTGATCTGACATTAAAAAAATCTGGTGTGTCAATATTAATAACTAATATGATCAAAGATGGCTGCGCATGTTTTATTAGCCATCTGGCTCCTCCGCTGGGTAATTTAAAAGCAATTTTGGAGTTGTTGCATTTGGGAGAAGTGAGGCGAGCACAGGGGGGGTTGATGAGAGGCAGGGGCATACACTAGGTGCGGGCAATTAGCTATATGGCATCCCTCCTCATTAAAAAGCCGAATAACCAGTTGTTTGTGATTAGTTGCTGCAGCCATGGTGACAGGTCCCTTATCACAGCCTGTCTGTCCACTCAAGTGTGCATTAGAGCTTGGTGGTGGCAGCATCATGGCTTTAACAATCAGGAGTCTGGACAAGTGGAATCAGATGTTTCTGCCTATAAAGGGTACACATATGCAGTCAACCATCTCAGCCACTAGGGGGCCCCCAATTTACAAGATCACAATCAACAATTTTTTTCTCATAAATTTGCAGCTATTTCCTGGCAAATTTTCAACCGCTTTTGTAAATTTGCTATAAGTATTTCTTATTAATTTGTGACTTTTTTAATTTCAAATTGTCATCTTAAATTTGCAATTTTTTTTGGTAAATTTTCAGCTTTTTCCCGTTGCATATTTTTTCCCTTTAAATTTATGACTGCTTTTTCTTTTTGCAAATGTGAAATTTCTGTCATACACTTTTCAACTTTTTGCTCCTAAATTTGAAACTTTTTCTCATATTCATTTTTTTCCCCTCATAAAGTCTTTTTCTATAAATTTTCAGAACTCTTAACTCTTGCTCCTGTACATCAAGACAAGGTAACCCCAGATTAGATAGCCCGCTTCTGCTCTATTGTTGGACAGCCAGCTGTTTGCATGCAAAGCCAACTCAAGGCATTAACTTCAGAGCTAACAGTGCTACTAGAGAGTTTTGCATGGCTTATGTTGTAATTTTCTTTAGATTTCAGTCACCCTAATAGACATCCTGTTTCCACTTGGTTCACTAATCCACAGTTGATAATATATCTCACATCAGTTCTGGCTTATTTTGCTATACATTTTTGCCATTATGCTACATTGAACCATTAGAGTTAGCTTGGTTCAGTTTTTGGAGTTGGTCGGTATAACCGTATACCGCTTCTCACCTCAATGGAGAGAAGCTGAAAGACAGTCTGCCTGGCATTAGCTTAACTGTCAGTCTGGCCGGTTTTGATCGCTACTTTCTATAAATTCTATTCACCCCCACAGGAATCCATGTTCATCTACTAACACATGACCATATATATTGCTCTTAAACATTATTTTTAGTAGGTAGCTGATGCTAGTGGCTAGCTAGCATCAATTTGCCTTGGGCAACCATTCACTCATTCTTGAATGTTTCTGTGCTTATTGTACTCCAGGGACCGGTCATATCCTGTTGACCACTGAAACCACACGCCCCTGTGCACCAGTGATGCTTTATTTCATTAAATTCAAGTTAGTTGTCTCAGGCCTGCTATCTGAGCTAAGCGCTAGCCAGGTAACATTACCAGTAGTGATGTAAGAGGGAGGGTGGTGTTCACTGTGATTCTCAGGCTAAAAATCAAGGTTTTTTCTTGTTAACATGTTTGTGACATGATTTTTATGACTTACAAGACATATCAAGAGTGAAATAACTCAAATGTTTCATGTCTCTGTTTTTGCACTTTAAAGCTACACCTATGCCCCACCCCCGGAAAAAAAGGTGAGTTGAAATGGAGAGTTTTTGGTGACGTAGCTATGTACAGCCACTGGCATGTGAGTAGTGTTGAGCCAATGAGGACTCTCTGGCCTAACTGAAGTTAGTCTCCAGACCAGTTAGCATTTTTGGGCTAGCTGCTTTGAAAACTTGACCCAGTGGGGTTTTAACATTAAACTGGTTTAAAGGACCAATGCCGTTTCAGTCATTATTCTGGGCTACCGTGCATACGAGTGGGCACATCCTTCAACCGGTAAGGCTTTTTTTTTATCACAGGATTTATGCTGTTTAATGTAGCGCTAGCCACTATTTGCCTTGTGGTATGTGGGTTGGGCCTAGTCACCGAAGTGTGTGCTGACTGTGTCTTTAAAGAGACAGGCACTGAAATGAGTCATTCTGAGTAAATCTGCATAAGATGATTCACATTTATGCTGCAGTAATTGAATAATTTAAGCAATTTGACCAAAACTGGGAGCTGTCAACATGTGGGAAAAGTACATTAAATGGGACCTTTAAATTTGCAGCTTTTTTCTTATAAATTTGCAACGTTCATACGGGTGCTGGAAAAATGTTTATTCCAATTAATGCTTTAAGGTCTTTTTGTTTTTTTATTGAGGCAGAGGTCCATGTTTGTTTGTTTTTAATGCATCTGTTGGAAGGGAAGAGATATTTTTCCATTTTAAAGAGTTTGGGACCCCCCATCCCACCAAAAAAAAAAAAAAAAAAGGCAGGAATGAGTTTGTTTTCATAAGTACAGTAATTGCGTTTCAGAATTTTGAAGCAAAGTCACGAGCCACAAAAATAAAATCTAAGTCCAACCCTAATGATGGTGGAAAGCTATTCAATTGTCAGATGATATTCTCCTTTATTCACAGCCAGACTTTGGCTTCTGAAACTTGACAGTTTAGTTTAAACCTCTCCTCCCCTACAGTCAACTCCTCTTTTCTCCGTAGCATAATAAAGATCTTGCAGAAACTTCAGCAAAAAAGAAAAAAAGCCCAACAATCCCACTATCCGTATGAGCTCTAATATTGTCGAAGAGCTTCGCCATTTTCCTCTCCTATTATGGTGACGGATATTATTCTGAGAGGGATTCCACTTGATTGTTCCCAGAGGATGAGCCCCCCCCCCCTTCCCTCGCGCTTTATGAGCAGCGATCCGTCCTCGCAGACCAAAAGCCAGCGCGCCCATTATCAAATCAGACTTGAACCTATCGCCCGTCTGCCGGGGGAAGGGGGGAGGACGCGTTGAATGGATATCATTGTGCACCGCTGAGGCTTCCATCACTGTAATCCCTCCACAAAGTGCAGACACTCTTAGAGGAAGATGAAAAGAGGGTGAGCGGAGCAGAGAGTGGCCTATCCGCCATGTGTGTCACTCGTTGAGGGAAAAGTCGGTGGATTCTGTACCCCCCGAGCCCCGTGACTCCTCGGCCCTCCTTCCACCTCCGGCCAGCAAAAGGAACAAAAGATTAAGCCTCCTGCTATCCAGAGTGATAACAAGCTGTCAACTTCTAAAATGTAATCTGCTGACTTCAGGAGGGAAGTGGCGGGTGTCGGTGGAGTGGGCCGCCAGCTGATGCTTATCTGCCGAACGAAGAGGGAGCCATGGCCCAGCTGCCAAACACATAAAAAGGTCTGAACCAAAGGAATTTTCACAATATTTATAAACACATAGACCCCCCCAAAATGCCTCCCCTTCTGTCTGATTGGGGCCATAGTGAAAAGGTGATGGGGATGATAAATGCCATGAATGGATGCCAACAGACCTGGGATAATAACTGACAAGTGATGGGAGGCTCCACTCTGTCGGCTCCAGATCCACTCATCTCAGCTTTTCAGTTGGCCCTGTGCAAGATTGTCTTTTTTGTTTTTTTGTTTTTTCTGGCCTACCTGCTGTTTTTTTTTCTAAAGTGGAAGACTTGGAACCCTTTCAAAGGAAAAACAAATTCTCTCCCCATCCAAAACAAAAGTATTTAACACTATTGGGCATTCAGAGAGCACATAAATCTTCCAAGACCCATTCTTGCAACATTAAGGAAAGTGAAAAAGTGATCCAGATGTCTACATCCTGACCTAGATCGCCTCCAAAATGTAATGGGTTCATCAAACTCTGTCCAGTATTTGCTGCATGTATAGTATTCCAGGTCAGTGCACACTTCCTCTCCTCTGCTGTCTCCACTGATTGCATGATTAACTCCAGGTGCAATTAGTAACTACCTGTGCCTCATTAGTGACTCCCTGTATAAGCAGTCAGTTATTCTTCCTCTGCACTGGACTCTACTAGCCAGTCGTGGCAATTTTTCTCCTCTTCCTATTCATGTGTGCCTGCCGTCTCCAGATGCCATCCCTATGGAAACTATTCCCCGGGTGACTTATGGCAGCCTCACTGTGGATTACTCACCATCCAATTCTCAGCAGTACCTCTAATGCAAAAAAAACAAACAAAAAAAACTAATATATTATACTCACCATAGTGTTTCACTATATTTTCCATTTCCTATTTCTCCTTCTCCACAGGGCTGCCATTTCCTCTCGGTTACATCGTTACAACATCTTCTCTTTTGGCTGCTCCCTTTAGGGGTCTCCACAGTGGATCATCTGCCTCCATCTCACCCTATTCCTTCAGCTTCCTCTGTAACACCAACCCTCTCCATGTCCCTCTTCACTACATTTTCTGTGCTCTTTCTCTTTTCCTTCTGCCTGGCAGCTCCATCTTCAGCATCCTTTGTCCAATATACCTACTGTCCCTCCTCTGCACATGTCCAAACCATCTTAGCCCTCTCTTACTTTGTCTCCAAACTACTCAACCTGTGCTGTCCCTCTGATATACTCATTTCTAATTCTGTCCCTCCTAGTCACTGCCATTGAGAATCTTACATCTTCAACTCTGCCACGTCCAGCTCCGCCTCCTGTCTTTTTGTCAGCACTACCGTCTCCAAACCATACATCATAGCTGGTCTCACTACCATCTTGTAAATCTTCCCTTTTACTCTAGCTGCTGTCCTTACTGTATGTCACAAATCATGCTTGACACTCATCTTGACCCACTCCACCCTGCTTGCACTCTCTTCACCTCTCTTGTGCATTTTCCATTGCTTTGGATGGTTGACCCCAGGTATTTAAACTCATCTACCTTCAATACCTCTACTCCTTGCATCTTTACATCACTACAACATATTGGGGGGGTGGGGGTGAAAAGTTCATAGTGGTCAAATTTGACCAAATGTGGTTTATTTTTAAACCGCAGGGATCCAAGCGCTGCAACACTGATGGAAGAAATGTGTGGACCGAAGGGGAGACTATGTTGAAAAATAAACCACATTTGGTCAAATTTGACCACTATGAACTTTTCAGCTCCCCCCTCCCCCTCGTAGTGTTCAATAAAACCTTATTCTTTAAACTGATACTCTGCCTATTGTCAGTGTCTGCATTTGGGTCCATTAGAATGGGATATAGGACAACAAAGGTCAAAAGTACAAGTAAGGGAAGGGACAGGTGGATCCCCACTCCTTAAGATCTGCCTATAAAAGGGGCTGGACAGACGACATTGGAAGGAGCTTGTATTTCTCTGGCACAATGCACGTTTGTAAGGAATTCTACTTCCTCTTGATTTATTCTTCAAGACGTTTTTGGGAGCCTTTTCTGAAGAATTATAGGTGGTATGTTGTTATAGTTCATCTGGCCCAATCTCTTCTACCATGATGTAAGGAAAACGTGGCAAATTTGTGATGGAAAAAGTTGCAAGTTTAAGACAAAAACTAGTTAAACTAAAAAGTTAAAGGCAGGGTAAATTCTCACCCCAAAAATGATTGAGGGTGAACTTGTAGCTTTGGTACCCACTAGTGGCTGAGGGTTCAGATCGGGCAGGCACCCTCCAGCACCCCAGTCAGAGACTCCAAAAAGGGTGGGTACTCTGAAGCATCATTTGGTGCATAGGCACAAATGATGGTCAAGACCCATTTCCCAACCCGAAGGTGCAGGGAAACAACCCTTTCGTCCACCAGGGAAAACTCCAATATAGAGGCAGCAAGGTGGGGGGATACAAGAATACCCACCCCTGCTCATCGCCTCTCGCCCGCGGCAACTCCAGTGTAGGCCAAGCTCCAGCCACTCTCCAGGAGACTGGTTCCGGAACCGGAGCTGTGTGTTGAGGTGAGGCCAACTATATCTAGTCGGTATCTCTCAACCTCATGCACCAGCGCAGGCTCCTTCCCCACCAGAGAGGTGACATTCCACATACCAAAAGCCAGTTTAGGAAGCTTGGGATCAGTCCGCCAAGGTCTCCCCCTTTGACCGCCACCTGATCCACATAGCACCGGACACCCATGATCCCTCCTGCAGGTGGTGAGCCCACTGGAGGGCGGACCCATGTAACTCCTTTGGGCTGAGCCCGGCCGAGTGGTGTTCAGTTATTGGATTCTATGCTAACAACAGTTTGTCCATAACGAACACCATATTCAAGCATTAGGGTGTCCATATGTGCACCTGGCACCAGGACACCCTAGGTCGCAGATCGATGATTGATTTTGTTATTGTGTTATGATCGTGTTATTGTGTCATCAGACCTGCGACCATATATCTTGGACACTCGGGTAAAGAGAGGTGCAGAGCTGTCAACTGATCACCACCTGGTCGTGAGTTGGATCTGATGGCAGGGGAGGATGCCATTCAGACCGGGTAGACCCAAATGTATAGTGAAGGTGTGCTGGGAGCGTCTGGCCGAGGCCCCTGTCCGGGAGGTCTTCAACTCCCACCTCCGGAAGAACTTCAACCACATTCCGAGGGAGTCTGGAGACATGGAGTCTGAATGGGCCATGTTCTCCACCTCCATTGTTGAAGCGGTGGCCCAGAGCTGCGGCCGCAAGGTTGTCAGGGCATCTCATGGTGGCAACCCCCGAACCAAGTGGTGAACACCAGTGAAGCTGAAGAAGGAGTCCTATCAAGGTTGGTTGGCTTGTGGGACTCCCGATGCAGCTGAGGTGTACCGGCAGGCCAAGCAGAGTGCAGCTCGGGTGGTTGCTGAAGCAAAAACTCGGGTATGGGAGGAGTTCAGTGAGACCATGGAACAAGACTTTCGGTTGGCTTCAAAGAGATTCTGGCAAACTGTCCGGCGGCTCAGGAGGGGGAAGCAGCTCCCTGTCCACACTGTGTATGGTGCAGATGGGGCGCTGTTGACTTCGACTGGGGATATCGTCGGGAGGTGGAAGGAATACTTTGAGGATCTCCTCAATCCCACTGATACACCTTCCACAGAGGAAGCAGGGCTTGTGGACGAGGGGGACGACTCGCCTATCACAGGGGCTGAGTTCGCCAAGGTGGTTGAAAATCTCATTGGTGGCCAGGCCAGTACCTCAAGGCCCTTGATGTTGTAGGGCTGTCATGGTTGACACGCTTCTGCAACATTGTGTGGAAGTCGGGAGCAGTGCCTTTGGCATGGCAAACTGGGGTGGTTTATTTATTTAGCGAATGCAAAGTCCTTAAGCCAAGCAGTTGCCTCCTGGTTTGCTGTATGGAGGGTGTGTAATCCTCCTTCCAGTCTTTGGAGCGGGCAAGCCTCTATGATGTGTTCCATAGTTTGCTCCTCTCCACATGCGCACAGTGGGCTAGGGCTACTGCCCCATCTGTGAAGGCTGGCCAAGCAGGGGCCATGTCCAGTCCTGAAGCGATTGAGTGTAGACCACTGTCTCCTTGGGAGGTTGGTGCCCGGGACCTGTTGGTTGAGGTTTATCACCAGCTGTTTGTTTGGGACCTCCTTGGTTTCCCATTCCTCTTGCCAAGCTGTCTGGATGGTAAAGTCAGCTGGGGGAGGGTTTTTCCAAATCGGCCGTCTGGATGAAAGTCGGGCAGTGGGTGGGGTGTAGATATCTGCATGGATTGGTAAGTGAGGAAAATCTTTAACTTTTTGGAGCATCCTTTGAGTTAATGCTGCTCGCCGGATGTGTGGAGGGGCTATGTTTGACAGTACAGAGAGCCAGGGGAGTGGTGTTGAGCGGATTGTTCCAGTTATAGTTCTCATGGTTGAGTTGAGCTGGGTGTCTACATGGTGTGTGTAAGATGACCTGGACCAGACAGGGGCACAATATTCTGCTACAGAGTATGAAAGGGCCAGTGCTGAGGTGCGCAGGGTGGAGACTGCCGCCCCCCATTTTGCACCAGCGAGCTTGCAGAGCAGGTTGTTTCGTACTTTCACCTTAGCAGCCGTCCCCTTTAGATGTTCCTTGAAGGATAAGGTCCTATCAAGGGTCACTCCAAGATAAGTTGGATTTGGGGCATGCTTAAGCTTGAGTCCGCTCAGGTGGATGTTTAGTTCTCTGGCAGCTTTTGCATTGTGGAGATGAAATACACTGGAGACGGTTTTTGCTGGGCTTGGTTTTAGGCGCCAGATTTTGCAGAACTGGTCCAGTTTAGCAAGATCTTCCGTGAGCACCCGTTCCAGTGGTTCAAAGTCTGGTGCTTGGAATGCCAAACAGATGTCGTCTGCATAGATGAATTTGCGGGATTTTGTAGTAGGCAGGTCGTTTATGTAGAGGTTGAACAGAGTTGGAGCTAGAACTGAGCCTTGTGGGAGTCCGTTTTTCTGCATTCTCCATGCACTTGTGTTCTGACTGAGGTGGACTCTGAACCTTCGGTTGGTCAGCAGGGTTTTTATAATTGCTGTTGCCCAAGCAGGGATCGCCTTTATAAGTTTCAGGAGGAGGCCTTTGTGCCAGACCGTATCATAGGCGGCTGTAAGATCGAGAAACACAGCCCCTGTCTTCAGTCTGCTCTCGAAGCCATTTTCAATGAAGGTGGTTAGGGTCAGTACTTGTTCTCCTGTACTGCGGTCCTTGCGGAAACCTGCTTGATCCACACTTAGAATATCCTCTATTTCTGGGGAAATGCGTTGCAATATTAGGCGCTCCATGATTTTGTAAGGAACGCTGAGTAGGGAGATTGGGCGGTAGCTTGCTGGTAGTTTGTGGTCTTTGCCAGGTTTTGGGATGGCAATGACCTTTGCTGTCCGCCATTTCTTTGGGATCGAGTTCGTTTGTGTGATCCTTGTGTAGAATTGTGTCAACCAGGTTAGGGCTCGGGGGCCAAGATTCTTCATGAATTCTGGGAAGATGTTATCGTATCCTGCTGCCTTTCCACATTTCAGGCCCTGTAGGACTTTCTCCAGTTCAGCAGCCTCGAAGGGTTCAGGGTTCGTTTCCTCTACAGGCATTTTTTGGTGTTTTTTTAGCTCAGTTGTAACTGCTCTTCTGGTGTCTTTGTCTTGGGGTGCTTTGGCGATAGTCAGTAGGTGGGATGCAACTTGGTTGGGTGTGACGGATGCTCGGCTTTGGCTAGGGGGCTTCTGTGCAGCTCCTAGGCGACGGATGAGGCTCCAACATTTCCTGCTAGAGTGGGTAAAGCTCCGGTCAGCAACTGTCTCCTCCCATTTCTTTCGCCGGGCTGTATTTAGCGATTCAATGAGATGGTCTGCTATCTCTGGGTCCCCTGATGTTTGATAGGATTGTAGGAGGGCAGCACTTTCTCCGTCCAAACATGGGACATAGAGGGGTCGGTAGCCTCGTGGGATTGCAGTATGGGCAGCCTTGAAGATTGCGCTGCAGAAGCGGTTGTATGCTTCATCTACAGTGATGGTGTGGAGTGGGATGGTAACAATGCTCCGGTCCAGAGTTTCACTGAATTTCTTCCAGTTGGCTTTGCGGAAGTTCCAGCGCATCTTCCTTGGGCTGTATATGACTGGAAGTTGTAGGCCAATGTGTACAAGCAGGGGCCGGTGTTGGCTGTGTGGAAAATCATCAAGAATGAGGATCTGTGTAGGATATGGCTCCCCATTCAAAGAGCTGACCCAACACAGGTCAGGAGAATAGTCCTTCTTCCACCTAGCAGAGTGGAAGGTTCCTCTTTGTTTGGGGTCGTATATCAAAGCGAGGTCATTTCTGGATGCCCAGTCTGAAAGTGCCTCCCCATCACTGTCCACTGCTGGGTACCCCCAGTCAGGGTGATGGCTGTTAAAGTCCCCCACATAGATGGCAGGGTGGGGTAGGGTGGGTAAGACCTGCAGATCCCAGTTGGCATTAGGGGGCTTGTACACATTGACAATATGGAAGCCACCAATGATTATGGTGTCTGAGAAATGTGTTGTTATCAGGTGATTTGCTTCAACTATGTCAGAACGCACATAGGTGGCACGTCCATGTTTAGCATGTAGAACATAGCACAGGAGGTCAAAGCCTTTGATGGTTCCTCTCTTCAAAAAAGGGGACCGGAGGGTGTGCTCCAACTTTAGAGGGATCACACCTCAGCCTCCCTGGGAAGGTCTATACCAAGGTACTGGAGAGGAGAGTCCGGCCGTTGGTCAAACCTTGCATTCAGGAGGAGCAATGTGGTTTTCGTCTTGGCCGTGGCACATCGGTCCAGCTCTTTACCCTCTCGAGAATCCTTGAGGGTTCGTGGGAGTTTGCCCAACCAGTTTACATGTGTTTTGTGGACTTGGAGAAGGCATTTGACCACGTCCCTCGTGGTTTTTTGTGGGGGGGTGCTTCGGGAGTATGGGGTATCGGGCTTGTTGTTATGAGCTATTCGGTCTCTGTATGACCGTTGTGAGAGTTTGGTTCGTATTGCCAACACTTGATCGGACTCATTCCCAGCGGGAGTTGGACTCCGCCAGGGCTGCCCTTTGTCACCGATCCTGTTCATAATTTTTATGGACAGGATTTCTAGGTGCAGCCAGGGAACGGAGGGTATCATGCTTGGTGACCACAGGATCTCATCTCTGTTGTTTGCAGATGATGTTGTCCTGCTGGCTTCATCCAGCAGTGACCTACAGTTCTTGATGGGACAGTTTGCCGCTGAGTGTGAAGCGGCTGGGATGAGAATCAGCACCTCCAAGTCCGAGTCCATGGTCCTCAGCCGGAAAAAGGTGGATTGTCCTCTTCGGGTTGGGGACAGGCTCCTGCCCCAAGTGGAGGAGTTTAAGTATCTCGGGGTCTTATTCACGAGCGAGGGGAGAATGGAGCGAGAGATTGACAGACGGATCGGAGCAGCAGCTGCAGTGATGCGGATGTTGTACCGGTCTGTTGTGGTGAAGAGGGAGCTTAGTTCTAAGGCAAAGCTGTCGATTTACCAGTCAATCTACATTCCTACTCTCACCTATGGTCACGAGCTTTGGGTAACCGAAAGAACGAGATCACGGATACAAGCGGCTGAAATGAGCTTTTCTCTGTAGGATCGCTGGACTCACCCTCAGCGATAAGGTGAGGAGCTCAGTCATCCGGGAGAGGCTCAGAGTAGAATCGCTGCTCCTCCACATTGAAAGGAGCCAGTTGAAGTGGTATGGGCATCTGATCAGGATGCCTCCTGGACGCCTCCCACTTGAGGTGTTTTGGGCACGTCCCACTGGGAGGAGACCCTGGGTCAGACTCAGGACTTGCTGGAGAGACTATGTCTCCCAGCTGGCCTGGGAACGCCTTGGTATCTTCTCTGAAGAGCTGGAGCAGGTGGCTGGGGAGAGGGAAGTCTGGGCTTCTCTGCTTGAACTGCTGCCTCTGTGACCCGGACCTCCGGAAAAGCAGTAGAAGATGGATGGATAGATAGTGGCTTGGGGGGCCCATAGCGTATGCTGAAGATCCAAGAAGCCATGTATTGTATATATAACTTAGTCTGTTTTATTAACAACAGACTTGAGCTGCTTTTTTTTGAGAGAGAGAGAGAGAGAGAGAGAGAGAGAGAGAGAGAGAGAGAGAGAGAAATATTCATATATTATTTGACCTCTCAAAATGAAAAAAGGACTTTGGTGCTAACAATAAGCCGTCTTGCATAAGCCTCCCTTATTGAAGGGGATGATGACTTGAGCAACCTTGAACATTGGCATTTATCGTCACTGCTTTTGCTTTTGAAGCCATGAGATGTCTCCTTGGTTGAGGCTGTGGTTATATAATGCCCCCCCCCCCCCCCCCCAATCTTCGCATGTCTCTTCCTGTCTATAACATTCACACCCGGCTGGAAGATGAATGTAAAGCTCAGACTTACAAGCTCTTTTTAGTCAGGAATACTTAAAAACAAGGTGCTCTGCTTTGCTGATGCGTTTGTGGCAGTGAAGATGAGCCTTCTTCTGACAGGAACATTATATTTGGGAGTGAAAAGACTCACACAGAAGCGAAGGCATTAGAAAAATCAAACTGCTTATGCAACACATCAATGTTGTCTGATGAAATTAATTCTGCAGACAAAGTTTTGTTCCATCAAACAGCAGACAGGCAGAGGACTAGAGGGCAGAATGGAGATTTTCTTGCAACACTTTGTAAAAAAAAAGTTTAACAGCCAAATCAAACACTTCTGCGGGCGTAAGGGTGAAAAATACATTTGGAAAGTAAAACCAGGACGAGTGGTGGTGCCCAGGACCAATGTTTTCTTTCACTACTTCATCCACTTGACTCTCTTCATTTCTCTTGTGCACCCTCCATTGCTTTAGATGGTTGATCCCAGGTATTTAAACTCATTTACCTTCAGGACCTCTACTCCTTGCATCTTCACTGTTACACCTGCCTCCCTCTCATTCACTCTCATGTATTCTGTCTTGCTTCTACTGACTTTCATTCTTTTTCTCTCCAGTGCATAACTTCACCTCTCCCAGTTCTCTTCCACCTGCTCCCTACTCTCACTACAGATCAGTGTCATCTGCAAACATCATGGTCCACAGACAATCCTGCCTGACGTCGGCTGTCAGCCTGTCCGTCACCATGGCAAAGCCGGTCCCTGATGTAATCCCACCCCCACCTTAACCCCTTAGTATTCCAGCCAATTTCCATAAATTTAGCATGTGCAAAGAAAATCAAATTCTTTTTTCACTGAATGGCAGTAGAAAATTTAATGTCCCCCCAGCAGAACACCGGAATTTTAAGAGGGTAAATTTGCAACTTTTTTCTTGTAATTTTTTTAAACTTTTTTCTCCAATGTTTGCAACTTTTTCCTATAAATTTACTACTTGTGTCTCCTCAATTTGCATTTTTTTTTGTAAATTTGACACTCTTTTCTCTCAGATTTGCAACTTTTCTAAGAAATTTGCAACTTCTTTTTCAAAACTTTGCAGTTTTTCTCTTGTATTTTTTTTCCTTTTTCTCCAGTATTTGCAACTATTTCTTATAAATTTGCAACCCTTTTCTCAAAAATTAGCAGATATTTTCTTCAAAATTTGCATTTTTTTTCTTGTAATTTTTTAAAAACTTTATTCTCAAATATTTGCAACTTTTTCCTATGGATGTGCAACCATCCATCCATCCATCCATCTTCTACTGCTTAATTCTTTTTGGGTCGTGGGAGGACTGGAGCCTATCCCAGCATCTTTGGGCGAGAGGCAGGGTACACCCTGGACAGATCGCCAGTCCATCGCAGGGCCAACACAGAGAGACAGACAACCATTCACTCTCACAGTCATACCTAAGGACAATTTAGAATCCCCAGTATTTTTAATGCCAATTAACCTAACTTGCAACCTTTTTCTCAAAAATTAGCAACTTTTTTCTGTAAATTTGCAAGTTTTTTCTTGTAAATTTAAAACTTTTCTTTTATCCCCTTAGCATTCCAGCCAATTTCCATAAATTTAGCACGTCCAAAGAAAATCAAATTCTTTCTTCACTGAGTGGCAGTAGAAAATTTGGAATGTTCCCTCTGGCGGAACACTGGAATTTTAAGAGGTTAAATCAATCCATCACTCCTACGGCACGTCTCACCACCATCACATGTCCTGCACCACTCTCACACACTTCTCTGCCAGTCCTCATACAATTACACAGTTCCTCTCTTAGCCACCTGTCATATGCTTTCTGTCGTGTATATGTCATGACAATCTCTGTGTTGTTAGCGCAGACCAGTTGTTATCAAACGTGCTACTCACCCTGCAAGGTGTTTTCTGCAGCTCTGGATACATCAGTAACTTGTAGTGTCTCAGGTTTGTGCACACATTTTTCCACTGCTGATTATCTGATTGTGTCCTGCTGCTCTGATGAAACACCTGTCTGTCATCAGCCACAGCCTTTAGAAGTGGGTGTTTCCTCTTCCTCATTACAGGAATGTTGGACTCTGCATGTCAACAGCTTGGCGTCTCTCCTCAGCTCTCGTGTACCAATCTGTAGTGCCCTTGCTAGAATATTATCCAGGTCTTCATTTAAAAAAGGACGTTTGTCCTTCTCATTAGCCGTGATGATTTTCAGGTGGTATTGCTCTTCGATTTTGTTCAAACTCTGTTGCTTCCCGTCCAGAAATATTTGGAATGTTTCTTCCTTTTTATGAATTTTTTCAAGTGATTTTTATGCTGCTAACAGCCATATTTCCTCTCTCTGAGTGCTACCACTCATTTTCACATGTTCTGACTTAGCAGCTTTTAT
This sequence comes from Pholidichthys leucotaenia, assembly GCA_020510985.1. Lineage (NCBI taxonomy): Eukaryota > Metazoa > Chordata > Actinopteri > Cichliformes > Pholidichthyidae > Pholidichthys > Pholidichthys leucotaenia. The sequence continues at coordinate 414,998,794 of CM035837.1, read as the reverse complement.
TTGAGAGTTTTCTTCTAAATTTACTTGTTTCAAGTAAATTTGTGGGATTGTTTTTCCAAATTGAGGTAGTTTTTTTCTTTTTTTGGCTTCTCAAATTTATAAATACTTTAGCTTAATCAATCCATTTGCAATTATCTGCATATCTATCTATACATGCAAGGAATCGCTCTGTGTGTGTGTGTGTGTGTGTCTGTTCCTCCCATATCTCTCAAACTGCTGATCAGACTGGCCTCAGATTTTATAAGTGCTTTGCTGAGGTTACGAGAGTGTGCATCCCCGAGTTGCTCAGGCAAAATATATAATTTTTATCAATAAAAGTTTAGCCACCACTGTGTTTCCTCATGTTCTGGCTTCTAGAAATGTGGGCGGGATTTTGGATTGACGCTGTACTGATTGGATAATATGCGGCATCATGATCAGTCACTCACCACAGTGCTCCGTAAACAATAAAAAGGTGACAGATTTGACCAGAAAAAGAGAATATTGAAGATGTAATGCTGAAAAAAATTATACTATAATGTTGTGTTGATTGCGCGGGTCTAAAGGATAATTTGGGGAATGCCAGCGGGGACCCGGGCTCTGACAAAGAACACCAGTGTTGGAGAAGCAGCAGGCAGAACGCGGTCCTTCACAAGGAAGCAAGCCCAGCCCACCTGGTCAGCGGTAGATGGGAGTCCCTTTGCAGGATCGCGAGTCCCTGACGGCGCTCCTCTTGGTGTGCTTGCATGGCTATCTAAAAATTAAAAGCTAATAATAATACCGCCATGACTGTGGAGCAGAATGCCCAGATCAATTGCATATCATATGCGGCCACATATGCACGTTTTGACTAAATGACGACTGTGACCAAACAGGACACAAAAATGCCCAAATAATGAAATAAATCATTTTTATTTAAAATTTACTGACAAATGGGCAACACTGTTGCAACAACAGTTGCAGCCAAACGGGTCATTCTGCTGTGTATAATAATGTTGGGTGTTTTGTACTTTTAATATTGCTAAAATATAAAAGGATGCATTAGAATGGGCCTCAAATATTTGTAAACGTGTCCTGTTATAGTACTGCATGAGTTTATTGACGATACACTATAAACTACACATATAAACAATTAGAATGGTGACTGAACAACTCCCATTCCCCAAAGCGCCAGATACACTGTTATGAATATAAGTCATAAAAGATCACACAAATAAGTCATGTGACAAAAAATAAAGGACCAGAAACAGTCAATAATATTGGATGTCCCAATCAATTTCAATAATTAGGTATTCTGTAATTAATATTCACACAATCAAATAAATGGCGTTCAGTCCCTTTTATATTTGTCAGAGTCTAACATGTGAGTGCCTACATATAGGCTACACCTCTTTGCATTCCACTTTCAAATACAGCCTACATTTGGGGCTGTAAAGCCTGATTGGGATACTTGTATCAGACAAGAATACTTGCTTTCTATACAGCCACGCACTAGTATGATTAAATTAATCTCAAAATAAGGTCAGATCATCTTATTTACGGTCTTGAACAAATACGGTAAACTTGGTAATATATTTAGAGATAATTTGTTATTTTAGGTTTAGGCTTTATCCATCAGGTTTAACAGCTTTTATCAGATAAAAACCCTTTTGTGTACAGAGCCGCAGCAAAAGCTTCAGTTGTTGGGGTGACATTGCGTAGAAAAGACTGACAGCTCCAAGAGGAAACGTGTGCGAGTACCGTCTTCAAAGAAAAATTCAAAAATCAACCTCACTGCTGGATCCACCCGACTCTCCAGCCTTATTCTGTTTTATTTCCTTTGGAGTTCATAATGCTACCCAGCATGTTATTATGGAAAAGGGGAACCTGAAAGCCCCAGCCCCAGCAGCAGGACGGCCGAGCCATGCTCCGCTGCTCGGTGGGGAGCCTCACCCCGTCTGCCTGTCAGACGCTCACAGATGCATCTTGAACTCCGCCGAGTTGAAACAAAGATCACAGGATGTGTTTTCCCTCTTTTCTGATTTCAATCAGAGTCTACCCGCTTGGTTGTATTTCTTCTCTTATACACTTTGTTTTATTTTGGATTTTTTTCCTTGTTTTAGTTCTTTTTTTGACTTATCAGAGAGGGGTTCAGTGGAGAGTTCAGCAAAACACGATTTGTAGTTGCAGGACCATTTCAGTGAGACTACCCGGCATGTTATCATCTCAGGGCATCATAGGCTTCATATAATTTTTGCTTTCTCAGACACTGCCTGCATGTCACCCTTATGAAAACCAGTGCCTTTTGGTGGCCACACTTTTATGGGACCAAAGGCCATAGAAAGGAAACAATACGTTTAATAATAACCTGCAAAAGGAAAGTTACAACAGCAGTGATGGGACGCCTCATCGATTTGAGGATTACCAGCCAAGAAACTGAGATTCAAAATCCTTTTCTCTCTTTATTACTTTTGTGTTCACATGCTAAGGTACAAGCACATAAATGTAAATTGGGTTCAAATTTACAAGGATAAAAGGTGCAAACATATGTTAAAATATTCCAATTTAAAAATTAAAGAGTCACAAATTACTATTTAATTACCAAGAATAAAAAAAAAATAACAAGCATCCAGATTAATGTTGCAAAAAAAGTTAAAAAATTTATAGAAAAAAAATAGCAAAATTTTTGGGAACAAAAAAGATGAAAATGTATTTTAAAAAGTTTAAAATTTCCAGGAAAAAGTTGCAAATTTTTGAGAAAAAATGTTACAGATTTATGAGAAAAAAGTCACAAGTTTTTGAGAAAAGCTGTAGATCTATAAGAAAAAAGTCTACAGGAAAAAAATGTCATTTCCATGAAAAAAAAATGCAAATTTATAAGACAAAAATTGCAGGGTTTTTTTTTTAGAATAAAGTCACAAATTTATGAGAAAAAAGTTGAAATCTACAGGAAAAAATTGCCAGTTTACAAGAACAAATGCAGATTTATAAGGAAAAAAGCAAAATTTTTAGAAAAAAGTCACAAATTTATGAGAAAAAAGTCACTCCCAATGAGAATCTTCGCATCTTCAACTCTGCCACTTCCAGCTGCCACTGTCTCCAAATCATACATCATAGCAGGTCTCACTACCATCTTGAAAATCTTCCTTTTCACTCTAGCTGCCATCTTTCTGTCACAAATCAACCCTGCCTGCACTCTCTTCTTTAGTTCTCATGCATTTTCTATTGCTTTGGATAAATGTGTTCACTTATATAGGTCACACATTCACGGCAGCGGAGCTGCCATGAAAGGCACTGGCCTGACCCACCAGCAGCAACTGGGGGTTCAGTGTCTTGCTAAAGGACACTTCGACATGCAGACTGCAGACAGAGTGGGAATCGAACCACTGATCCTCCAATCAGTGATCGAACACACTACACCTGCGCCACAGCCGCCCCCCAGTTGATGGTTGACCCCAGGTATTGAAACTCATTGACCTTCACTGCCTCTACTCTTTCCATCTTCACCGTTGCACTTGCCTCCCTCTCATTCACACTCCTGTATTCTGTCTTGTTTCTACTGACTTTCATTCATCTTCTCACCTCCACCTCTCTAGGTTCTCTTCCACCTTCTCCCTACTCTCACTACAGATCACAATGTTGTCTGCAAACATCATGGTCCACGGAGACTCCTGTCTGACCTCATCTGTCAGCCTGTCCATCACCATGGCAAACAAGAAGGGGCTCAGAGCTGATCCCTGATGTAATCCCACCCCCACCTTGAATGCATCTGTCACTCCTACAGCACACCTTGCCACCTTCTCGTCATCCTCATACATATCCTGCACCACTCTCACATACTTCTCTGCCACTTCTGACTTCCTCATCCAATACGACACTTCCTCTCTTGGCACCCTATCATATGCTTTCTCTAGATCCACAAAGACACAGTGCAACTCCTTCTGACCTTCTCTATACAGTACTTCTCCATCAGCCCTCTTAGAGCAAACATTGCATCTGTACTACTCTTTCTTGGCATGAAACCATACTGCTGCTCACTGATTATCACCTCTCTTCTAACCTGGCTTCAACAACTCTTTCCCATATATCTTCATAGTGTGGCTGATCAACTTTATACCTCTGTAGTTATTACAGCTCTGAGCATGAACTTTGTTCTTGAAAACTGGTACCACAACACTTCTTCTCCACTCCTCAGGCATCCTCTCACTCTCCAAGATTGTGTTAAACAATCTGGTTAAAACGTCCACTGCCATCTATCCTAAACATCTCCATACCTCCACAGGTATGTCATATGGACCTTTCCATTCTTCATCCTCTTCAAAGCTGCCCTCACTTCTGCCTTGCTAATTCTGGGGACTTCCTTGTTCACCATCTTTCCTTCATCCGTCCTCCTCTTGCTCTCATTTTAGTTTATTTTATTATAGATTATTAAACTTTGGAATGAATACCTCTTTGATTAGCAGTTGTTGGCTGTTGTTACCAGAATTAGCCATTCTCTCATTCAAAGTCAGTTACTGGCTACTCTTGTCTCTGAGAACATTCTATTTTGGCTTTAAAACTCTAACGTTTAGCCAGTATTTTTTACTATTTACTTAGTCTGACAAATTAAGCTAAAAGCTAGCATTAGCTTCAAACATGGCATGGCCATCACAACAGAGATCGCAGGAAATTATATAAAAAAAGAGAGGCTTGGGTGACTTGGGGTTCATCAGGATTTAAGGCAGTATGCCATAAAAGAGCCCTATTTGAAAAGAGCCCCTTCCTCTTGTATAAAATGGAACTGCAATAATTAAACCCGAGTTATTTTGATCAAAGCATATCACAGACATTTCATTAATAGCTTTTCATATGGATTCTACAAATCAACATGAGGGATCTGTGAACCGAAAAAGAAAATCCTTGGTTAAATATCCACTGGCTAAGGTTGAAGCCCTCCAAAATCGGCTCTTCCCCCCCCCCCCCCCCCCCAAGGAGTTAAGTGGTCTCACTGGCTGATGTGTTTGCTCCAAGCTTCTATGTTTAAAATAAAGGCTGCTTTATTGCAATTGTGCAAATCAAAGAATGATGCATTTGTACAGAGTGACATATTGAAGCCATTGGTGAGCAGGATCAGATGGCAGGGTAAACAGATTAGGCTCCGAGGCCTCCGCTGTATAACCCTGGGCATTAATGTTAATGGAAAAACCACATGACCTTGCAGCTGCTTGTGAGCAGCTCAGTTTCCAATCCAATAGACGTGACCTAGGTCTGGAGGAGTTTGGAGAAATGGCGACGCAGACACCTGATACCCACACATAGAAATAGCCCATGCATTTTTTTTTATTTGGTTTTCTGAGGACATTCCAGACCCCCCTCCCCCCACCCAAATTAAGATCTGCTCTCCCAAAAATCAAAAAATTGACCCTAAAGGCTCAAAAAAGGCTTTTCATTTTTGTCAAACTATAGAGATACTTGAAAGACCCTTGAGAGATCGCTGAGATGCCAGGAGAGATTGCTGACGGAGTTTCTTAGGTGACCAAACAGGTTTATATGTATTTGAGAGGTCTGTAGTGCTCATCTAGGACCTTCTTTCCACCCTGAAGGTAAAGACGGCTGAAAGATCAGAGAGGGATTGCTGAACATCCGATGAAAGACCAGCAGAATGTGATGTAATGGAACACAGTGGCTTTGCTGTATTGGAGGTGGTCCACTCAGTCATTTTAGGACAGCAGGAGCAACAAAACTGTGTTAAAGTGTTGGTCTGAAGACTAACGGAAGAAAACCGTGGACAAATAAAAGGGCCATAGTCAGTAATTCAACATTTAGGCATGATGCCATACGTAGAGGAAGCTGGCAGCTACAGAGAAGCGGCATTTAATAAAACCGTGAAGTAATCCTTAGCTGAGAATATTAGGAAGTCTGCTAACAGAACACTGCAAAAGCCTGAGGTTAACAGTTTGGTTATGCTGCAAGAAGGAAGATTAAAGAACATAATACATTTTTTTGCTATGTATTCTCAAACCTTTTTTTTTAATGTCAGCCAATTTCAGTACAGCAAATTAAAACAAGAAGGGAAAAAAATATTTGGCTCTGACTCTGCATCCCAGTATGTTCCATCCACGCAGAACCCTGCCAGGAACCAGGCGTATTGTTTCACGCTTGAAGGAAAAACTTGATCTCTCTGTCAGAGGCCCAGTAATCCCCTAAGCCTTTTCTGTTTGCATACTCCAATTTAGCTGTCTCTTAATGTAATTAAATTGTGCTGATGACCCTCGGTGCTGCAGAACTGCACTGTACATGTAACTAGATCCACCTCTGAAGGGTTGTGGATGCATGAAAAAAAATCTCAGTGTTATCTTAGTCCATTTTCCCTCTTCTTTTCTTCTGGTTGTGCAAAGCTCTTTTAGCTAAGTCTGGTTGTGTTGTGCTGGCCCTATCCTTTATGTTCCTAACAAAGCAGAAAGACTGAAAAGAATCAGAGACCAGTAAGTAGAACGTTCAGAAACCACTTAAGTAGAACATTTCTGTGGAACCAGGGCTAGTTTGTCTCTTGGGTTTAAAGCAGCACTGTGTAACTTTCTTATTCCTGGCTGGAACACTGAAAAGACTACAACTATGGTGACTATGACCTCAGTCCCAACAGCCAATTACAGGGTGCTTAGTTGTTGGTAACTATGGCAATGCCCTGTGATTGGCTATTGTAGTCCTTTCAGTGTTCCTACCAGGAACAGAACTGTTGGAGGCAATGTGGGCCCACTCAGGCTATTGGAAGTGACATTCAACCGGTCAAAGGTTGTTATACAACAGCTAGTTCTGACCAAGCAATCTGATTGGACAATAAGTGTTCCAGGAGTTACTATATTCCCCAATAATCACACTCTGACATTTCACTGAATATCTATCACTCCGCTTCAACTGCATTTTGATAATCTTTAAATTAGTTAAAGTTAATATCATTGACTTCTTACATGTAATATTGTGTTGGATGCCTTCATTTCCACAGTGAGGCGCTGTATGAAAAGCGACTAGACAGTCCTAATCCAGCCCTCTCCGTCTTGGAAGCCCCGCCCTTTTAAATATCTGGCAACATATTTTACATCTATTTAAACAAAACAGACAAGCTAGTGTTGGATTTATTATCCTGATTAACAAACCACAATACCTTTGTGGTGATGGACTCTATTACCTCCGCCAAGGAGGTAATGTTTTTGTCGGCATTAGTTTACCTGTTAGTCTGTCTGTTAACAAAATAACTAGAAAAGTTATGAACAGATTTGGATGAAATTTTCAGGAAAGGTGTGTAATGGCATGGGGAACAGATGATTAGATTTTGGTGATGATCTGAGAGTGCATACCTCCACCATGTTTTAACTAAACCTATTATTACTTGTGGGTGGGGTGGGTCAGGGTGAGAGTTGGTGGGGTCTGGGGTGAGTTGAAGGGTCGACTGGATGGACGAGAGTAGGGGCAGGGTGGGAGGATTTGAGGAGGGCTCTCTTTGCCTTTTTTGTTTTGTTTTTGTTTTATCTGGAAGTCTGTTTTTCCTCTGTTTTTAATTCTCTGTTTTTAACTGGAAAACACTTTGAGTTGCACTTTGTTGCATGAACGGTGTTATATAAATGAATAAAGTCTGAAGTTGGAAGTTTGTTTGTATTTGTGCAGCAGGATTTCGCAAAAACTACTGAATGGATTTGGATGAAATTTTCACCAGAGGTGGTTCTTGGGCTAGAAACGAACCCGTTTACATTTTGGTGATGATCTGAGAATGCATACCTCCACCAAGGCTCTTATCTTCTCACAGAGTGTTAGCAACAATACCTACTCCAAAACTAATAGACTTTGATGCAGTTATCACCAGAAGTGACTTGTGGCCTATACATACAGTTAGGCCCAAAAATATTTGGACAGTGACACAAGTTTTGTTATTTTAGCTGTTTACGAAAACATATTCAGGATACAATTATATAATCAATATGGGCTTAAAGTGCAGACTCTCAGCTGTAATTTGAGAGTATTCACATCCAAATTGGAGCAAGGGTTTAGGAATTACAGCTCTTTAATATGTAGCCACCTCTTTTTCAAGGGACCAAAAGTAATTGGACAACTGACTCAGAAGGCTGCAAAAAAAATAAAAAATAATAATAATAACAAGGCTGCATGGGTTCTTCCCTCATTAACCTGTCATCAGTTAAGCAGTTAAAAGGTCTGGAGTTGATTCCAGGTGTGGCGTTTGCATTTGGAAGCTGTTGCTGTGAACACACAACATGCGGTCAAAGGAGCTCTCAGTGGAGGTGAAACAGACCATCCTGAGGCTGAAAAAAAGAAGAAATCCATCAGAGAGATAGCAGAAATGTTAGGAGTGGCCAGATCAACAGTTTGGTACATTCTGAGAAAAAAAGAGTGCACTGGTGAGTTTGGGAACTCAAAAAGGCCTGGACGTCCACGGAAGACAACAGTGGTGGATGATCACAGAATCCTTTCCATGGTGAAGAACAACCCCATTCACAACATCCACTCAAGTGAAGAACACTCTCCAGGAAGTAGGTGTATCAGTATCTAAGTCTACCATAAAGAGAAGACTTCATCAGAGTAAATACAAAGGATTCACCACAAGGTGCAAACCATGAATCAGCCTCAAAAATAGAAAGGCCAGAATTGACTTTGCCAAAAAACACCTGAAGAAGCCAGCCCAGTTCTGGAACAGCATTCTTTGGACAGATGAGACTAAGATCAACCTGTACCAGAATGATGGGAAGAAGAAAGTTTGAAGAAGAATTGGAACAGCTCATGATCCAAAGCACCACATCTTCTGTAAAACATGGTGGAGGCAGTGTGGTGGCATGGGCATGCATGGCTTCCAATGGCACTGGGTCACTTGTGTTTATTGATGATGTGACAAAAGACAGAAGCAGCCGGATGAATTCTGAAGTGTATAGGGATATACTTTCTGCTCAGATTCAGCCAAATGCAGCAAAGTTGATTGGACGGCGCTTCACCAGTGACCCAAAACATACTGCAAAAGCAACCCAGGAGTTTTTTAAAGCAACGAAGTGGAATATTCTGCAATGGCCAAGTCAATCACCAGATCTCAACCCAACCGAGCATGCATTTCACTTGCTCAAGACAAAACTTAAGGCAGAAAGACCCATAAACAAGCAACAACTGAAGACAGCTGCAGTAAAGGTCTGGCAAAGCATCACAAAGGAGGAAACCCAGCGTTTGGTGATGTCCATGGGTTCCAGACTTCAGGCAGTCATTGCCTGCAAAGGATTCTCCACAAAATGTTGAAAAGTAACATTTTACTTAGGGTTATGTTTATTTGTCCAATTACTTTTGAGCCCCTGAAATGAGGAGTGTTTGTATATAAATAGCTACAATTCCTACATGTTTAATCATATATTTTTGTTCAACCCCTTGAATTAAACCTTAAAGTCTGCACTTCAATTCCGTTGTAGTTGTTTCATTTCAAATCCAATGTGGTGGCATGCAGAGCCCAAATCATGAAGATTGTGTCACTGTCCAAATATTTCTGGGCCTAACTGTAAACCCAGTACATTTTGGAGGTGATCCATGAGGGACAGAAGGAGCCTTGGCGGAGGTATGCAGTCTCTGAGTGCTTTTCTAGTTTCATCTGAAAATACAAAAAAACAAAAAACAAGCAAGCAAAATGTGGCAAAGCCAAATCGCTAGCATGCTAACTAGCTACCGGGTTTGCCACTTTTCGATCTTGGCCCTTCTGTGGTACCGACTCAACAGGTGACTGCTAAGTGTTATAAACACTGACTTTTGGAGTTGACAATATTAAATCTGTTTACATGTGTGTGAAATGACGTCTTCATGCTGATTGAGATGTTTAGCAACCGTTACTGGCTACATTTAGAAGGGACTATTTTTTTTTCTCTGCTGCGCAAAATAACTAGTTAAACAAACAAATCATAATATTTTATCCAGTATTGCTGTCATTTAATAAATTGTGCTTGTGGAACTGTTGTATAAAAGCAATATTACATGACAGGTTGTTACGGTATCATGAATATTTTAACTGCAGTGATGTCTTTGGTCCTCGACTGCACTTTGGGCCTATGACAAACCACCACCAGTTAAAATATCCATTGATACTGCACAACCTCTCATGTAATATTGCTTAAATGTACCATCAAATTGAATTTAGAAATATTATTTTTAGTTGAAAATGTTACACAGTGTTGCTTTAAGTACAACGGGATGCCTTGATCAGAACGTAAAACACAAAAAAACACAAGTGCAGCCTTAGCTTAGCTAGCTTCTGCACAGCAGGGCCATTTTTACCTTTTTGGGGACCCTATGCAAGATTGTGTTTTTTATGGTGGGCACCCTGTGTTTTTCAGGGGCCTTTTATACAGCAGAGAGATGATTGGGCAACCACTGAAAGGTCAAAAATTGGCCGTTGCTCAACAATGTCCCAAAGCCTTGAAAGCCTTTAGCGGAATGCTGACCGGAAGTTAGCAAGAACACATGGTGTGGAACACAGTACCCCCCCCCCCCCCCACGCCGCTCCTCATGCTATTAAATTCTGGGTGTTCAAATCTGTTCACTGGAGTATTTGGTGTCATACTATGTGGACATTTGGAGAGCAGTTTACGTTTAATCATAGACTGTGGTTAACACGGTTACACTGCAACCGTGTAACATGATGTTGATGCAGCGTGTCCTAAGATGAGATGTATGGGATTTTTATGAGCAGTAGCATGAGTTATCTGGTATCAGGGACTTCAGATCCTGAGAGGTTAATGTTTGGGGTTGTGTGTGTGCCCTTCTCTGTTTTTCCTTTAACCATTTTTTTCTTATTGGTGAAAAAAAATGGATTATCCAGATGCAGCCAGACCGTAATATGGACAAAGTTTTTTTTTTTTTTTTTAAATTCATTCAGAGAAAACCAGCAGCTGCAAAAAGACATTTTTAAACCCTGTTATTTACCAACATCCCACTTAACGGATACATCAGCTCTTCAGTGAACATTGCCAAAGTTATGGATGAAAACTTTTCTACTAAAAAACGTTTTTTTAACATCCACCTCAGACACATAGTGAATCCACTGAACTCAGAAATGGTAACAAATAACAGATTTTACTTTTCTTTTCTTCCTTCTCTTTTGATAACCTCTTCACCATCTCCAGAAAAAAAAAAATATCCAGCTAACAGTGTCTGACTGCTACTCACTGCTGTGGAGGAAATGTAGAGTGGGTGGTAAAAAAGTGTTTGATGCAATGGAAAGCAACAACATACAAGAAAAAGGGTGAGAAAAGTCAGGAAAGCTGCAGGATGGGGACAAAAAAATACACTGAGCTGGCATCAGTGTGAACAGTCAAAATTATAGGAATCTACATAGTCTGCGGGTACATCAGGTCTCACTTCATATTACAAAATATAAATTCTGTCTAGGGCAGCACGGTGGCGCAGTGGTTAGCACAGTGGCAGCACAGCAAGAAGGCCATGGGATCGATTCCACCCTTGACCATCGTGGGTTCGATCCCACCCCCAGACCATCAGTGACCCTTCTGTGTGGAGTTTGCATGTTCTCCCCGTGTCTGCGTGGGTTTACTCCGGGCACTCCGGTTTCCTCCCACATGCCAAAAACATGTAAGTTAGGTTAATTGGCATCGAAACTGGGGATTCTAAATTGTCCTTAGGTATGGATGTGAGAGTGAATGGTTGTCTGTCTCTCTGTGTTGGCCCTGTGATGGACTGGCGATCTGTCCAGGGTGTACCCTGCCTCTCGCCCAAAGATGCTGGGATAGGCTCCAGCCCCCCCACAACCCGAAAGGATTAAGCGGTAGAAGATGGATGGATGGAAATTCTGTCTATTTAAGAGTTTTTTATTTCAAAGTATTATACTTTTGTTTAATAGGTACAAAACTAAACAATGTACATAAATGACACAATCTGCAGCTACAGCGGGGAAAATAACTATTGAACACATTAACATTTTTCTCATTAAATATATTTCTGATGGAGCCATTGACCTGAGATTTTCACCAGATGTCAGTAACAACCCAAGCATTCCATACATACAATAAAATCAAGGCAACTGTGTTCACAAAACAAGTTATATTTAATAAAGTAAAATGACACAAGGAACAAGTATTGAACACATGAAGAAAAAAAGGTACAAAAAGGCATAGAAAGCCAACAAACGAGCTGAAATCCATCAGAATTTAGGAAACTATCCCATCCCTAATCAGTGCAAATTCATTTTAGCTGGTTAAGTCCTGACTGATAGTCTTTAAAAAGGTCTGTAAATATCAGATTGTCACACCACAGAGAACTCATGATGGGTAGAAGCAAAAGAGTTCTCTCTAGACCTTCACAACCTTATTGTTGCAAAGCATAATGATGGCATTGGTTACAGGTGCATTTCTAAACTGCTGAATGTTCCAGTGAGCACTGTTGGAGCCATCATTTGGAAGTGGAAAGAACATCATTTTACCATTAACTAGCCATGACCAGGAGCTCCTCACAAGACTTCTGACAGAGGAGTCAAAAGAATTATCAGAAGAGTTGTCCAAGAGCCAAAGACCACTTGTGGAGAGCTCCAGAAAGACCTGGAGTTAGCAGGTACTGCTGTTTCAAAGAAAATAATAAGTAATGCACTCAAATGACATAGGTTCTATGCCTGCTCACCTTGCAAGACTCCATTGCTGACAAAAAAGCATGCTGAAGCTTGTTTAAAGTTTGCTGCACAATATTTGGGCAAGCTAGTAAAACATTGGGTGTGGGGGTGTTTTTCAGCACATCATACAGGCAGACTTCATATAACTGAAGGAAAGATCAATGGACAAATGTACAGAGACATCCTTGATAAGAACCTGTTGCCATCTGCCAACATGCTGAAGATGAAACAAAGGTGGACATTTCAGCAAGACAATGATCCCAAACACACAGCCAAGGAAACTCTCAACTGGCTCTGGAGAAGGAAAATAAAGCTGCTAGAATGGGCGCCAGTCACCTGACCTGAATCCAATTGAAAATCTATGGAATGAACTGATGATCAGAGTTCATAGAAGACACCCACAGAACCTTCAAGATTTGAAGACAGTTTGTGTGGAAGAATGGGCTAAAATCACTCCTGAGCAATGCCTGCACCTAGTTTCTCCATACAGGAGACATCTGGAAGCTGTTATTACCCAACAAAGGCTTTCCTACGAAATAGTAAATGAATTTCACGAAATGTGTTCAATACTTATTCCCTGTGTCATTCCACTTAATTAAATATAACTTGTTTTTTGAACACAGTTGCCTTGATTTCTTTGTATGTATGGGTTACTTGGGTTGTTACTGATATCTGGTGAAAATCTCAGGTCAGTGGCTCCATCAGAAATATGTTTAATGAGAAAAAACGTTGATGTGTTCAATACTTATTTTCTCTGCTACAGTCAAAGCTTTGGAAAAACAGACGTGTCCCTAAAGGCTAAAGGTCAAGTTTACTGTGCCATTGTATTATCATCACTTTTACATGGCACTGAAACTTGGACAATCTACAAAATGCAAATGAACAAATTACATTCTTACATGATGCATCACCTATGGCAGATCATGGGCATCACCCTCATGGATCAGACAAAGAATGAGGATATCCTCAGACAGTTTGGCCAACCATCTATGATGGACACTCTAGTAGAGTGTAATCTACACTGGCTGGGTCATGGCTATAGGATGGATAGGAGTCGTTTGCCCAGGCAACTCTTATACTCACAACTATGCAATGGCAAAAGAAACTGAGGAAGACTTTGACTGAGATTCAAGGACAGTGCTAAAAGAAACAAAATGGAAGGCTATAGATCACAAGAGATGGCAAGTCGATGCAGACAACCATCTACTATGGAGGAATTTGTCCAAAGCGAAATCAACTGAACAGTCATAGTCGAAACTGACTGCCCGCATGATGATGATACAAAAATGATAAACTAATCGTGTAAATAGATAATAATATTTCTTTGATGCACAATTAACATGCACGTGGATGTTTTAGAACCTGACGGCTTTCCGCACTTAAGGTCCTCCACCCACACTGCAGATTGAGAAATCAGAACGCAATGCTGCACATCGGACAGCAACCAGTGAAAAAAAGCCTCCGTGAGCCAAAATGAACAAAGAAAGTGACGAGTTCAGCGTTGCCTTTACTTTACCATTATTACAATAATCAAGAGTTAACAATGTACATCATGTGATTAATCATGATTAGATCTGACAGCATTAAAATATTCATTCATTCATTCATTCATCTTCTTCCGCTTCATCCTTTTCGGGTCACAGGGGGGCTGGAGCCTATCCCAGCATCTTTGGGCGAGAGGCAGGGTACACCCTGGACAGATTGCCAGTCCATTGCAGGGCCAACACAGAGAGACAGACAACCATTCACTCTCACAGTCATACCTAAGGACAATTTAGAATCCCCAGTTTTGATGCCAATTAACCTAACTTGCATGTTTTTGGCATGTGGGAGGAAACCGGAGAAATCCCAGAGTAAACCCACGCAGACACGGGGAGAACATGCAAACTCCACACAGATCACTGTTGGTCGGGGGCTGGGATCGAATCCAGGATCCCCCGGCCAAGGGTGAGTTGCTGTGCTGCCGCAGTGCTAACCACTGCTCCACCGCGCCGCCCTGCATTAAAATATAGTAATTCAAATAAAATCAAATTGATGCAAATACTTATGTCCCTTACAAAATGATCAGCTGATCATGGAATGAAAATCTAAGCAAAACTTATCTCTTTAGTTACAAATGTCACAATTTTTTTGTCCTGAAAAGCAGCAGTACAAAAACCACAAGCAGTCTGTGCTATTTAAATACACATTTATGCTAAATAAATGAGTAAAATGTGCACATAAAGGAAGCACTATACGAGAGCTCTATGCATTTGGAGCAATCTGGAGAACTTATATTAACACCACTTTTTAAAAGTGTCAAATTGTTTTTCATAATGTTTTGACACAGGCACCTGTTTGCCAAAAAAAGCAGACACTTCCACTGGCTCACATGCAACAGTGCGGCAGCACGTCTTTGTGCTCTGCTCTGGGCTTCAGGAGGGGAGACAACCACAGAGCAGTGAATCCTCACCGGCATACTCATCGGAAAAGCGCCTAGAGCTGTAAATTTGTGCAGACAGTTTATCTGACTGCTCACTCTTCAAGTGTCTCCTCTCCCTGTGAAACCCTCTGCTGTTACCCCCACAACTGTCCTTAAACAATTACTTTGCCACAGATCGGGTGGGGGTGGGGGGTTGACGATTGCCTTTTGAGGTGCAGTTTTCCCAGCTGCCATTGTGCATGGCTGTCTAAACTGTGGGATGCGAAGCTCTCAGATGCACTGCGAGCCAAATAAAGAGATGGAGAAGGAGGGTGAGGGAGATAAAAGCTGACACCCAATGTATTATAACGCTGCTCTATTAGATATGAGCTTCTGCTGGGGTGAAGCACCGTAGCTTAAGGCAAAGATACTGCTTGCTCATTGTGCTTCAGCAAGGGGGCTGGGAACGCTGCGTTGCTACTGTGTTCTGTAGACACCACACAGTCTCTCATGCATGATTTAGTACAGTGAAATTCTTACTTCAGTATCCAAGTGGCGATACAGTAGGAGAGATAAGAGGATGTGCATAGGCTGCAAAACGACTTTTAGGACATACACGGCGTGTTTGCAACAATGGCAACAGGAATCCATCAAAGTGCTGCTGCAATCTTAACGTTCACTCACTTTACGATAATGTCAATCTGGACAGTCTGTTTTAAGACTGTTGCATTCTGGGGAAGCTACTGCATCACTGTTGTTTTACTCTGTACAAGCAGTTGTACCAGAAGTCACCAAACTGTGAAATCTTATGTTTTTCAAAGGCATCTGCACTGACGAAAATAAATGTAATCATCGGGTTCCAAGCAGATGTAGACTTCAAGGTCATGTTTTGTTTAGCAACGGCATTTCAAACGTAAAGTCTGCTATGCGTCAGTTTTTAAAGCAGCATTATGTAACTTTCCTGTTCCTTGTAGGAACACTGAAAAAGGCCACAACCACGGGGACCATGACCGCAGCCCCAACAGCCAACCACAGAGCGTTTTCTTGTTGGTGGCTAGGGTCGTGCCGTGTGATTCGTTGCTGGGACCGAGGCCACAGCCGCCACAACAGCTGTGCCCTCAGTGATCCTACCAAAAAAAGACCTGTTGCAGGCAATGTGGGCCCGCTCAGGCTATGGAGGAACTGACATTCACATGGTCAAATGATAAATGTTCAATTGAAATGAGTCCCAACAGCATTTAAAACTTAAGGTGGATTGCACAATGTTTTCCAATGGACAGAAGATGTACTGTATGTTGCACTTCCAAAGAGCAACAGGCTACCAGAAGGATTTGAATCCAGGTTTCTTATATGGCACATCACACAGCTGCTTTGGATGACACACTGACTTTCTCACACACTAACAAAATGTTCCGTTGACAAGACAAAATGATTGATGGACATTTCATAAACATGAGTTTTGGAACATTAACAGAATTGCATGAAATAAGGTGTTTTGCTGAAGAATACTGTTCGGATTGTGAGTGTGAAGTGTCATCAAATTTGAATCAGGATATCAGAAATTAATCCCAAAAATACATGCCAGAGAGAAACTGTACAACTTGATCACCCGCAGAGCCATGGACATTGCAGGCAACACCTTCCACCCCTCACACTCCCTCTTCAGCGCCCTGCCCTTGGGGAAAAGGTACTAGAGCCTTCCGGGCCCGCTCACACAATACTGCTAAACAGCTTTGTTCACCAGGCCATCAGGACTCTGAGCTCTGTCCACTCCCCCACCCCTGGACTGTAACGCACTCACCCACACAATAACTACCTCAGCTGTTGGCACAGAAAGACTGGCACACCAACAGTAATACATCTGCTGCTGTATATCTCTGCACCTTACTGCAACCATTTGCACAAATGCCATACCTGCTGCTGTCTGTTATTGCAATACTGTTCATGTGCAGTCCAATCTGTCACTGTCTGCACCTACACTGCTGTATCAAACTTGCAACTATGAGTATTACTGCTCTACCTTTTTCTGTTCATAGGATTGCTGAGTTTTATCTTTTGTCTTTATTTGCACTATAGGTGGCATTGCTGTACATAGACTGCTGTTGTTGGTTTTCCAGCCTTATTCATTTTTTTTATATTGTGCACACCACTGAAAAGAGAGAAACACCATTTCAATTCTCCTGTATGTCCTGTATGCATGGTAGTATTGACAAATAAAATCTTTGAATCTGAATCTTGTTTTTTGATCTCAGCAGTCTCAAATTACTTCTGCTGAAATCACAACAAAAAATAAGAAAGAAAATAGTTTTACCAGCACAAAATTAACCTTTTGAGTCAATAATCAATATTTAAACAAAGCATAATACAAATACACACAAGTCAAATGGGCCACTCTGTAACAAGGCCTCAGATGTCAAGTGAAGGAAAATTATCTATTTCAAACTACTTCAAAAGTTAAAAGAAAACATCTCTTCTAATCGACTGCTTCCCCCCTTGCAATGACCTCTGCTTTTACTGAAAATGTTGCTTGTTTTTAACTGGCAGTCCACTCACGTGACAGGTTTTTTTCTCTCATCCGTCTCCTGTGGTCTTTAAGAGCCCTTATGAGTCTTGGTTTGATATTAGTCATGAATATTAAACACCAGCCATTGTGTTTTGTGTGTTTGTACATAAAGGCAGAAGTTTATGTTGCTCGTGCGTTCCTCTGTGTGTGTGTGTGCCCCATGGTCGTCACTGCAAACGGCCCTTCTTCCACCCGACTCTGCAGCCTGAAAGCATCCAACGATCAGGGGGAATATTAGAGGGGTGGAGAGATTCCACTCTGGCTAAGTGGCTCTTACTGCCATGGAGTGTGACACCGCTCTTATCCATAATGACTCACAGGGCCGTTGACACACAACGGAGCCGACGCTGGATTACGGCTTCTCTGACTCCTCTCTCAGAGTTCATGTCAGCGACGGTCGTATCTCAGCTTGGCCAGTTCATCGGTGGTTCTTTCAGCTCTTCACAATGTATTGATGTTTTTTCTCTGTACTCCATCAGCACTCTTAAAGCAAACGTTGCATCTGTAGTACTCTTTCTTTGCATGAAACCGTACTGCTGCTCACTGATTGTCACTTAAATATTAATTAATAACAAAATTAATTTTGATGGAATGAAAAAAGTAGAACCCAGAAACATGAAACTATAGCACCAAACAGTTTATCATGTAACACAGAACATTTCTGGGCCAGCGCTGAGGTGTGACTGCTTTTTTTATTTTTTTTATTTAACCTTTATTTACACAGGATAGTTCCACTGAGAGGCAGCCTCTCTTTTTCAAGGACGCCCTGTTCACATTCACACTAGGAAGCTGCCCAGTGCAACCACAGACTGACTTGTGGCCACTGAGCAGCTCCACTGGAGCAGTTGGGGTTAAGGGTCTTGCTCAAGGGCACCACAGTGGGGTTAAGGAGGGTGTGGAAAACACTGCTAAGTTATCTGTCCCACCCAGATCTAATCCTGCCAGTCCAGGGATTGAACCCGGGACCCTTCGCTCACCAGTCCACATCCCTAATCATTAGGCCACCACTGCCCACTGCATGCACGTTGATCCAAAACTCCAAACACGCAAAACCACACCAGACTCCTCCCTAGCCTTTGGTGTACTCCAGACCGGTGCAGCCAGCTGCTGCATGTGGCGCCCTGGCTTTGGCGGGCGATCCAGTGGTTCGTCTGGCTGTGAGAAGGACTAGCTTTGCTATGACTTAACAGTTCATTTTGTTGGACATCAGTTTTAATGCACTTTAACTGAACATCCTTTTATGTTAAAAATCTGTTTTTTTGTTATGGAGTAAAGCTATGGAATAATTGTGCTGATGACACCTGATGGATGTTACACATCAATTTAGAGTTGAACTTGCAAGGTACAGCTTGCATGAAATAACCATCCAAAACAAGTACAAGATAGAGACTTCTGATTCTCACTACAAACATTTGTTGTATTTATACGTAAAACTGTAAACGTATTATTATGATTTACTTTTATAGAGCTGAATTTTTGTAATATCATATCCAAATAGAGAAGTACATATAGAAAGCTGAAAAAAAACCCTACTGGTGCTACACTCATTTGGTTAAAAGTGCGGAGGAAGCCAAAGATATACATTAGCATGCAGCTGATCTCTTGTTTCTGAGACACTATTTGGTGACAGGGCTTTACAGGATCAGGACCTCTTCCATGATGGCTGCTTAAACCCCAATCTCCTTAATGTTGAGTGCTGAGCGGAATCAAACAGGGTCGATTTATGAGCACAAAGGTTTAACTTATTTGGAAATTGCATGTACGCAGACTTTGTCTGGAGGAGGACGGGAGACCACGGTAGAATCTGAGAGACAGATACTAATCTGTCCGTGTTATTTCTTTCCCTCCGGAATATTAATTCTGCACAAACTGTGGACATTTTTGTACTGGATCACATGTTGACAGCAAAAAATCTTTCCTAAAACTAACAGCAGCACAATCCCTGTTTACTGCTACATTTGGTAAATGGGCAAAAAGAGAAGTGCCATTATTTTCACTGAGAATATCAACTTCTGATTTATCTTTGCCACTGTGACAAGTGGAAAAACTCAAACTATTTCAGTATTTGATGTCATATTCCGTCCAACAATGTGGTCTACAGCTTGTACCAGCACTCAGAAATGCATCACTCTGCTTCAGCAGTCTTCAAATAACTCTTTAATTTATTGCAACTGTTAATGGCTTCTTACAATATGTTTGAATTGCAATGCTGTCTTTTGCATCTTAAGTTCCACAGTGAGGTGATGGTTGGTAAGAGACGGTTCTCAAAATCCCGACCTCTGGGACCTAGATATGAAAAAAAGCCAGCATGCCGGCTCCATATTTCCAGCTCTCACATCTGTTTTCATCAAAGTAAATGAGTTAAAGTTGGATTTACTATCTCGGTAATAACTATGTGATGATACACTTTAATTCATCTGAAGTTGCCAAGAAAAAAGCAGGTAAGTGGTGCAGAAATAGTGTAGAAATGCCCAGAAATGGGCTGAAGCTAAATCGTGGTTTGCCTCTAACCGCTATCTGTGTCACTTTGTTTGCTAACCATGAAGAAGCAGAAAACACAATGGAAGGGATGAAGTTGGATCTACTATCCTGATCAGAGACTCGTAATACCCATGTTGTCATAGCATATCCATGGGTTTTATCCAGGACTGGCGATGGGATCCACAGTTCACTAAAACGTACTAATTCAGTTCAGTTCATTCAAAATATTTGTACACTGAATTACTCAGTACTGTACTGGAGCTCCAACTGCCTACCACTCACTAAACTGAAAAATGAGACTGAATGGGGTGTGCGGGGTTTGATCCTAATGTACTAGTATGTTCACTGAATTGAGAGTCTGCTGAACAGAGTAGTGCTGTAATGTTTGCAAATGATTCTTTCCAATGTACTTGTTCTTATATTTGAACTTACTGTACTGAATCACTTATCGGAATGGTACCGGAAGCCAGGGATCACCAGCAGAATCACCCGCCTAGGCAGTGAATGAGCCCCGTCCACTCTGTTCAGCTGACTCTCAGTTCAGTGAGCAGACAATTGGAGCTCTAGTACAGCACTGAGTAATTAAGTGTATGGATATTTTGAACAGATCTTTTAAGCAAACAAAAAGGAAGTGACTCAGTAGATTTTAGTGAACTGTGGACCCCATCACTAGAACAGAATGGGTAAGGGTTCGTTTTTAGTGTACTAGTACGTTCACTGAACTGAGAGTCGGCTGAACGGAGTGGGCAGAGTTCCTTCGCTGCACAGTATGTTCACTGTGTACTAGTACGTAGTAAATACGTATCTATGCCTATGTGAAATGCTTCACAGTGCATTATGGGTGTGTCTTGGTGCATTTTCTTGGCTGCAGTGGGATTGAATGAACTAAAAACTTTTAAACGAGCAGATGTGTGTGTCAAACCAAAACAGATTCACCAGCTAAATGGCATATTTCTCACTATAAATGCTTTCAGACTCAGTTTCCGCTGTTTCATTTTTGATATTGGAACAAGTTTACTGTTGAGGCAGCACCATATTGGATCTGTTTAACATCCTGTAGATCTGGGTTTGTGCCAAGAGTAAGACATCGATAAAGGTAGTAAGAGAAATGCTCTTTGTCGACGACAGTGCTCTAGTTGCACACAATGTGGAAGATATGCAATCTTTAGTGGAGAAATTTGCAAGAGCAGCTAGCCAATTCAGCCTGAAAATTAACATCAAGAAGACAGAGTGTCTTTATCAACCACCAAAGTTCCAATTATCAACATCACTTCCAGAAGAGATCAGCACTGGTACAGAGCCACTAGTCAAGTGCAAGACTTTCAATTATCTAGGGAGTACCGTTTCAGAGAATGCTAGGCTGGAGGATGAACTATCTCTCAGAATGGGAAGAGCGATCGCTGTGTTTGGAAACTTGAGGGAGAGACTGTGGAACAATCGACACGTGTCTATCCATGTGAAATGCAAAGTGTACAGAGCGACAGTACTGGCTACTCTATTGTACGGTGCTGAAACTTGGACTGTCTACAGAGTGCAGGTGAAGAAACTCCACATGTACATGATGAGACACCTTCGAGCCATAATGAACATCTCATGGAAAGACAAGATAACCAACATAGAAGTGTTGAAACGAGCTGGTCTACCATCAATGGAGGACATGCTAATACAGATGAACCTGAGATGGCTCGGACATGTTGAGAGGATGGACCACCAGCGTCTCCCTCGGCAGTTACTCTGCTCACAGTTATGCGAGGGCAAACACAATGAGGGTAGACCAAGGCTCAGATTTAAAGACACTGTAAAAAGAAACTTGAAGAAGATGGATATAGACAGGAGTTCCTGGCAGCTGAAGACTAAGGACAGAACTGTGTGGAGGAATCTGATCAGACCTAAATGAAACAGTTATTGTCGCCCACGACAGACTGCTATGATGATGATGAGATCTGGGTTTGTGCACCTGTTGAAGTCTGTAGATAGGCTAGGAAGCTGTGTATCCAACATGTCACTGGATTTGCATCTTCCTAAGTGACTCAGTGCAGTCATGGTCAGTGAGTCAGTATAGTAAGTTCACCCATAAGTACTAGTGCATTCGACCGAATCATTGGCGAATGTTATATCACTATCCAGGTCTCCCTCAAGAAAGCTAACAAGCAGCCAGCAAGTCAAGAGGAGGATATGGTACATACTAAATAAACAATGACTCCTTCACTGAACAATATATAATTCCATTGTACATGTGTGTGAATTGACAATAAACCTATTCTATTGTTTATTATGTAATATATTACACTAATACACATGTCAGTAAGAACTAGTATTACATGCCACACCATTTGTAGTTATTATTGTATCTTTTTTAGTTAAATTATGGTAAGTCTGATAAAGGAAAAAGCACCGCTTTAACAACACATCTGTGCAATCCAAGATAAAAGCACCAGAATGCACCTCTTAAAAGCCACTGGGATTAAAGCATATATATTCAGGACATGCTGAGGCTAACCTGGACCTTGGTGCTGGACCATTTCTGACAGATCCTGCTGGTGGATGAAGAGAACCAGACCTCCAGCAGCGAACAGCAGGACGAACCAAAGGGAGCAGGGCAGCCGCCTTCTCCGTCCACGCAGGGAGTCCACCACCATCTTCCACTTCATCCACAGCATGGTGCAGCACAGTCGGACGCTAATGTAATAAGTTCTGAAAAAAAAATCAAAGAAAGTAGGAAATGAGAAAGATGAGGGTTTTTTTTTTCATTCCATTGCCTCAATATTGCAATTCAAATTTATGCAATGCATATAAAGGGTACTGGTGGAAAAATAAAGATGACTTTATTACTGCACTTTACTGCAGCAACAGTTTCACCCCAACATATATCAGTACAATGCAGTGAACATTTTAATGCAGTTAAGAAAATAACATTGTAATAGATCACACACACCACATACAGAAAGGAAAATAAGTATTGAACATGTCACCATTTTTCTCATTAAACATATTTCTGATGGAGCCATTGACCTGAGATTTTCACAAGATCTCAGTAACAACCCAAGTAATCCATACATAGAGTGGTGTGAAAAACTGTTTGCCCCCTTCCTGATTTCTCATTTTTTTTGTATGTTTGTCACACTTACACTACCATTCAAAAGTTTGGGGTCACCCAGACAATTATTTTGTGTTTTCCACGAAAAGTCACACTTATTTACCACCATGAGTTGTAAAATGAATAGAAAATATAGTCAAGATATTGACAAGGTTAAAAATAATGATTTGTATTTGAAATAATAATTCTTTCCTTCAAACTTTGCTTTCGTCAAAGAATCCTCCATTTGCAGCAATTACAGCATTGCAGACCTAACATGATTGCACAAGGGTTTTCTAATCATCCATTAGCCTTCTGATGCAATGAGCAAACACATTGTACCATAAGAACACTGGAGTGATAGTTGCTGGAAATAGGCCTCTATACACCTATGTAGATATTGCACCAAAAACCAGACATTTGCAGCTAGAATAGTCATTTACCACATTAGCAATGTATAGAGTGTATTTCTGATTAGTTTAAAGTTATCTTCATTGAAAAAAAGTGCCTTTCTTTCAAAAATAAGGAAATTTCTAAGTGACCCCAAACTTTTGAACGGTAGTGTATATGTTTAAGATCATCAAACAAATTTAAATATTAGACAAAGATAACACAAGTAAACACAAAATGCAGTTTTTAAATGAAGGTGTTTATGATTAAGAGAAAAAAAATCCAAACCTACATGGCCATGTGTGAAAAAGTGGTTGCCTCCTAAACCTACTAACTGGTTGGGCCACCCTTAGCAGCAACAACTGCAGTCAAGCATTTGCAATAACTGGCAATGAGGCTTTTATAGCGCTATGGATGAATTTTGGCCCACTCATCTTTGCAGAATTGTTGTAATTCAGCCACATTGGAGGGCTTTTGAGCATGAACCGCCTTTTTAAGGTCATGCCACAGCATCTCAATCGGATTCAGGTCAGAACTTGACCACTCCAAAGTCTTAATTTTGTTTTTCTTAAGCCATTCAGAGGTGGACTTGCTGGTGTGTTTTGGATCATTGTCCTGCTGCAGAACCCAAGTGCACTTCAGCTTGAGGTCACAAACAGATGGCCAGATATTCTCCTTCAGGATTTTTTTGTAGACAGCAGAATTCATGGTTCCATTTACCACAGCAAGTCTTCCAGGTCCTGAAGCAGCAAAGCAGCCCCAGACCATCGCACTACCACCACCGTATTTTTGATGTTCCTTTTCTGAAATGCTGTGTTACTTTTACACCGGATGTAATGGGACACACACCTTCCAAAAAGTTCAACTTTTGTCTCGTATGGCCACAGAGTATTTTCCCAAAAGTCTTGGGGATCATCAACATGTTTTATGGCAAAACTGAGATGAGCCTTGATGTTCTTTTTGCTCAGCAGTGGTTTTCATCTTGGAACTCTGCCATGCAGACCACTTTTGCCCAGTCTCTTTCTTATGGTGGAGTCATGAACACTGACCATAACTGAGGCAAGTGAGGCCTGCAGTTCTTTGGATGTTGTTGTGGGGTCTTTTGCAACCTCTTATATGAGTCGTGGCTGCGGTCTTGGGGTAATTTTGGTCGGCTGGCCACTCCTGGGAAGGTTCACCACTGTTCCATGTTTTTGTCATTTGTGGATAATGGCTGTAACTGTGGTTCGCTGGAGTCCCAAAGTTTTAGAAATGGCTTTATAACATTTTCCAGACTGCTAGACCTCAGTTACTTTGTTTCTCATTTGTTCCTGAATTTCTTTGGATCGAAGCATGATGTCTAGCTTTTGAGGATCTTTTGGTCTACTTGACTTTGTCAGGCAAGTCCTATTTAATTGATTTCTTGATTGAGAACATGTGTGGCAGTAATCAGGCCTTGGTGTGGCTAGAGAAATTGAACTCAGCTTTCCAAAGATGTGATAAACCACAGTTAATTTTTGTTTTAACGGGGAGGGGGGGGACACTTTTTAACACAGAGCCATGTAGGTTTGGATTTTTTCCCCCTAATAATAAAAATTTTCATTTAAAAACTGCATTTTGTGTTTACTTGTGTTATCTTTGTCTAATACTTAAATTTGTTTGATGATCTGAAACATTTAAGTGTGACAAACAAAAAAAAAAGAGAAATCAGGAAGGGGGCAAACACTTTTTCACACCACTGTAAAAAGAATTCAAGGAAGCTGTGTTCACAAAACAAGTTATATTTAACAAAGTGGAATGGCACAGGGAATAAGTGCTGAGCACATGAAGAAAAGAGGTGCAAAAAGGCATAGAGATCCAAGAAACCAGCTGAAATCCACCAGAATTTAGGAAGCCATCCCGTCCCCCATCAGTGCAAAGTAATTTCAGTTGGTTAAGTCCTGACTGATAGCCTTTAAAAAAGGTCTGCAAATGTCAGCTTGTCACACCACAAAGAACTCGTGATGGGTAGAAGCACAGAGCTCTCTCTAGACCTTGCAACCTTATTGCTGTAAAGCATAATGATGGCACTGGTTACAGGCGCATTTCAAAACTGCCGAATGTTCCAGTGAGCACTTTTGGAGCCATCATTCAGAAATGGAAAGAACACCATTTTAGCATAAACTGTCCACAACCAGGAGCTCCTCGCAAGATTTCTGACAGAGGAGTCAAAAGAATTATCAGAATAGTTATCCAAGAGTCAAAGCCCACTCGTGGACAGCTCCAGAAAGATCTGGAGTTAGCAGGCACTGCTTTTTCAAAGAAAACAATAAGTAATGCATTCACCCAACATGGGCTCTATGCCCGCTCACCTCGCAAGACTCCATTGCTGAAGAAAAAGCATGCTGAAGCTTGTTTAAAGTTTGCTGCACAACATTCGGGTAAGCCAGTAAAATACTGGGAGAATATAGTCTGTTCAGATGAGACCAAGATTGAACTTTTTGGATGCCACAACACACAGCAGGTTTGGAGGAGAAATGATACTGCACATTCCATCATGGTGTGGGGGTGTTTTTCAGCACATGGTACAGGCAGACATACAGATGTGGACAAAATTGTTGGTACCCCTCTGTTAATGAAAGAAAAACCCACAATGGTCACAGAAATAACTTGAATCTGACAAAAGTGGTAATAAATAAAAATTCCATGAAAATTAACCAGTGAAAATCAGACAATGCTTTTGAATTGTGGTTCAACAGAATTATTTTAAAAAACAAACTCATGAAACAAGCCTGGACAAAAATGATGGTACCCCTTGAAAAGACTGAAAATAATGTGACCATAGGGACATGTTTAACCAAGATGTGTCCTCTAATTAACATCACAGGTGTCTACAAACTTGTAATCAGTCAGTCGACCTATTTAAAGGGTGACAAGTAGTCACTGTGCTGTTTGTTGACATGGTGTGTACCACACTAAACATGGGCCAGAGGAAGCAAAGGAGAGAGTTGTCTAAGGAGATTAGAAAGAAAATTATAGACAAGCATGTTAAAGGAAAAGGCTATAAGACCATCTCCAAGCAGCTTGATGTTCCTGTGACTACAGTTGCACATATTATTCAGAAATTTAAGATCCACGGGACTGTAGCCAACCTCCCTGGACGTGGCCGCAGGAGGAGATGGATAATACGAATGGTAACAAAAGAGCCCAAAACAACCTCTCATGGTGAACTCCAAGGTCAAGGTACATCAGTGTCAGATCGCACCATCCGTCGTTGTTTGAGCCAGAATGGACTTCATGGGAGACGAGCAAGGAGGACACCACTGTTGAAAACAAATCATAAAAAATCCAGACTGGAATTTGCCAAACTGCATGTTGACAAGCCACAAAGCTTCTGGGAGAATGTCCTATGGACAGACGAGACAAAACTGGAACTTTTTGGCAAGGTACATCAGCTCTATGTTCACAGACGCAAAAATGAAGCATAACAAGAAAAGAACACTGTCCCTACTGTGAAACATGGAGGAGGTTCTGTTGTGTTCTGGGGCTGCATTGATGCATCTGGCACAGGGTGTCTTGAATCTGTGCAGGGTACAATGAAATCTCAAGACTATCAAGGTATTCTAGAGAGAAATGTGCTGCCCAGTGTCAGATAGCTTGGTCTCAGTCACAGGTCATGGGTCTTGCAACAGGATAATGACCCAAAACACACAGCTAAAAACACCCAAGAATGGCTAAGAGCAAAACACTGGACTATTCTAAAGTGGCCTTCTATGAGCCCTGATCTAAATCCTATTGAACATCCTGTGGAAGGAGCTGAAACATGCCGTCTGGAGAAGGCACCCTTCAAACCTGAGACAACTGGAGCAGTTTGCTCATAAGGAGTGGGCCAAAATACCTGCTGAGAGGTGCAGAAGTCTCATTGACAGTTACAGAAATCTTTTGATTGCAGTGATTGCCTCAAAAGGTTGTGCAAGAAAATATTAAGTTAAGGGTACCATCATTTTTGTCCAGGCTTGTTTCATGAGTTTGTTTTTCAAAATAATTCTGTTGAACCACAATTCAAAAGCATTGTCTGATTTTCATTGGTTAATTTTCATAGAATTTTTATTTATTACCACTTTTGTCAGATTCAAGTTATTTCTGTGACCATTGTGGGTTTTTCTTTCATTAACAGAGGGGTACCAACAATTTTGTCCACGTCTGTAATTGAAGGAAAGATGAATGGACAAATGTGCAGAGACATCCTTGATAAGAGCCTATTGCCATCTGCCAGCATGCTGAAGATGAAACAAGGGTGGACATTTCAGCAAGACAATGATTCCAAACACACAGCCAAGGAAACAACTGGCTGCAGACAAGGAAAATAAAGCTGCTAGAATGGCCCACTCAGTCACCTGACCTGAATCAAAGCAAAACTATATGGAATGAACTGATGATCGGAGTTCATAGAAGACACCCACGAAACCTTCAAGATTTTGTGAAGACAGTTTGTGTGGAAGAATGGGCTAAAATCACTCCTGAGCAATGCCTGCACCTAGTTTCTCCATACAGGAGGCATCTGGAAGCTGTTATTACCAACACAGGCTTTTCTGCTCAATATTAAATGAATTTCTCCAAGCGTGTTCAATACTTATTCCCTGTGTCATTCCACTTTATTAAATGTAGCTTGTTTTGTAAACACAGCTGCCTTGATTTCTGTATTTCTTGATTTGTATGTATGGATTACATAAGTTGTTACTGATATCTGGTGAAAATCTCTTTGGGCTTGAGCCGGCGCCCATAACGGCTGTAAAGGGGGGTCACCGATCCAGTCGAAACACCCTGCTGGCGAAATGTAAAGGAGGGCACGTCCATCTGTGGAGGGAAAAGGGGAGGGGGGGGACACATCAACTTCAAAGGCCAAGGTCCCTACAGAGGGAACACCAACTTGCGGGGCTGCCAACCTGCGGGCATCCACGCTGGGGAGCCTGGGCCAACACCACCTGCTCGTCTGCCAACACAAAAGTGGGCTTTAGCCTGTCGATGCAGACAGTCTCCCTATGCCCCCCCCCCAAGTCTAACACAAAATGCTTCGCCCCAGGTTCCAACACCCTGAACGGTCCGTCGTACAGTGGGCGCAGCGGGGTCCGGTGCGCATTGTGCCTGACAAAACAAAGCTGGCATTCTGTAAACTCTTGGGGACGAAAGTGTGGGGAAAACAATGGTGGGCCGGGCCCGGTACGTTAAAAGCCTCCGTACTGTGCAAAAATTGCAGGGGCAGATCGGCCTTGGGTGCGGGGTTTTCTGGTAAAAACTCTCCGAGGATCCGCACGTCTGAGACAAAAACAAGTTTTGCCGGGGAGGCTGCCAGATCCTCCATAGGTGCGAAGCGCTGCCTTAAAAGAAACCGGGGCAGGCAGTCGACCCAATTTGGATCCGTGAGCAAAGCTCTGAGCGCTGCCTTAAGCGACCTATGAAAACACTTGCATACTGTAACCCGTTGTACACTGTAGCATAGTGAATTTTGACCCTCAGGCTCTGGGCCATCACGGAACAGAGTTCTGAAATGAATTGTGGACCCCTGTCAGAAGTGATGTCCGATAGCGATCTGAAATGTGCATCCCAAGCTGACAAAAAGGCGCGACCCACTTCCGCGGACATGATAGAAGCCAGCAGGACCACTTCAGGCAAGCGCGTGGTGCGATCCATGAATGTCCATGACTGCTGTCACAAGGTGCGTGAAACCTTGCGATGGCAGGAGGGGTCCCACCAAATCCACATGGACGTAGTTGAACCTCCTAGCCGGGATTCGGAACGGTTCGAGGGGGGCTCTGGTGTGCTTGTGCACTTTGGCCTGCTGGCACGCAATGCAAGCTGCAGCCCACTCTTTCATGTCCTTGCCCAAGTGAGGCCAGTCAAATTTCGCCCCCACTAGCTCCACTGAAGTACACATGCCTGGATGCAAAAGGGAGTGGACTGACTCAAAAATGCGGCAGCGCCAAGAGCTCGGAACCACCGGGTGCGGGTGACCGGTGGAGATGTCGCAGAGCAAGGGGGGGCACCGTTCTTGCACCACCCTGCTCTCCAGCCTTAACCCAGCAGGCGCTGACTGGAACACGCAAATGTCCACGTCCCCGGCTTGCTCCGCAGCCATGGCAGGGAAATCGATTCCCATGTAGACTGGGGAGACTAACGCACATGACAGGCAATCGGCCACGAAGTTGAGCTTACCGGCATCGTGTTGAATGTCAGTAGTAAACTCCGAAATTGCGGCCAAATGCCGTTGCCGCCGGGCCAACCACAGTTCCAAGACCTTGGACATTGCATACGTCAGTGGCTTATGGTCCACAAATGTGGTGAACTCACGCCCCTCTAGCCAAAACTGGAAATGGCATGTCACCAGGTGGAGAGCCAGCAATTCTCTGTCAAACGTGCTGTATTTGCGTTCGTTGTCACACAAAGTTCGACTGAAAAATGCTAGTGGCTGCCACAAACCTGAGACGTACTGCTCCACCACTAACCCTATGGTAACATTAGACGTGTCCGTAGTGAGTGCTATCTATGCAGATGGATCCGGGTGGGCTAGCAACACGGCATCCACCAGCGCTGTTTTGGCGTTAGTGAAAGCCTGGACTCACTCGGGAGTCCAGTCAATTGTTTCCGCGGGCTTCTTTTTTTTTAAGTGCAGCATACAACGGCTGCATCAGCTGGGTTGCTCAGGGAAATAAACGGTTATAAAAATTAACCACTCCCAAAAACTCTTGTAGTGCCCTCACGGTCTGTGGACACGGAAAGTTCGACACTGCGAGCACCTTTTCGGGTAACGGAACCATGCCCTCCGGCAAAATGCAGTGGCCCAAAAAGTTAATCACTGGCACACCGCACTGGCACTTCGCCGGGTTAACTATCAGCCCGCACGCTTCCAACCTCTGGAAAACAATCTTGAGATGGGCGATGTGCTACTCCTCAGACACGCTAGCTACCAGAATGTCTTCTAAGTAGACAAAAACAAAGGACAAGTCACGAAGCACTGCATCCATCATTCTCTGGAAAGTCTGTGCAATGTCTTTTAATCCGAACAGCATGCGTAAAAACTCAAAAAGGCCAAAAGGAGTTATTACCACTGTTTTCAGAACTTCTTCCGCACGCACCAGGACCTGGTGGTAACCGCGGACCAGATCCACCTTGGAAAAAACATGCACCCCAACCAGGTGCACAGAAAAATCCTGGATGTGTGGAATAGGATACTGATCATGTTCCGTGGCATTGTACAAGCACCCAAAATCACCGCACGGTCGTCACAGCCCGTCGGCCTTAGGCACCATATGAAGTGGGGATGCCCACGGGCTGTTGGAGCGCCTGATGATGCCCAACTGCTCTAAGTTGGCAAACTCCTCACGCACGCTGGCCAGTTTAGCCACATCCAGGCACCGAGGTCGCACGAACACCAGCGGGCTTTTTGTAGCTATAAAACGTTTGACCCTGTGTTTCGTTACTGTAGCCAAAAAAGTCGGGACCGTGAGTGCTAGAAACTGTGCAAGTAAATGTTGGTACTTAACCCCTGGAGATTTAACATTAGCCAGTGTTGTTGACCCAGCTCCCCGAGCGGTGCAGGGCAGTGAAGTAAAAGCAACAACATCCACTAATAACCTATTAGCAACATCGACTAACAACCCATAAGCACATAAAAAATCTGCACCTAAAATGGGGGCATTTTGGGGCTGAAAGGCTGAAACCGTCAGACAAGCAGGCACACTAACGGCACATTTACTGGACGCTGCAAATTCCTTTTTTCCCTGTAAACAGCACAGTCCTGTCCGCTATAATATGTAAAGTTAAAACCAACATGACTGTGGAGTGGAATGGCCAGACAGGGGGACACATAGGAGAGGGGAGTCTCTGGCAGCTTCTCCTTCTTGTGCGGGACTGGTGTTACGCTGCTGGTACGATCCATGCAGTTTATTAGGGCAAGAGCCTCTGACAGCGTCAGTGGGCGAGAGCCGTATTGTAATCGCTAGGATTATTTATTATTAACCTTATTTATACAGGTAATCCCATTGAGACACAGGGTCTCATTTTCAATAGAGCTGTTTAATCAATCAGTTCTGTTAAAGCAGAGCTGATCACAACGGTCATCCGGCGTGTAGCGGAATGAAGCTGGTCTCTTATTTATGATTTTAACATTTTATTTTGCTGTGCTGCATCAGGGTGAAGGAGTTCTGTCCCTCTCAATCGTTCGGGGCTCATATTTACTTCTGTAAACACAACGCTGTGTCTGACATTACATTTTCTTCTGTGCATGTGGGTCACTTCATAGCTGTAGACCATTCACACTGGAGTCTGATAGGGGTTGCATTTACATTATGATGTGAACACCCACACAAAAAAATCAGATCTTGGCAAAAAAATCGGAATTGAGCATTAAGACCTGCAGTGTGACCGTAGCCATAGCTACAGTGCAGCTAGCTTCGCTCGTGAGCTAGCTAGCAGCCAGAGCCCCTCTTTATAAATTCTAATCACCTCACTAGATTTCCATGGTCCCAGCTTCTTCATTAATCAATATTCAATAATCTATCTCAGGTCATTCTGGTATATTTTGTTGCTGTTTTTTCCTCCTGGCATTACACGGGCAATGGAACCATTAGCATGACTAGCTTAGTGACACAAATCAGTGTATCTGATTGGCTTAATGGCTGTTTTTTCTAAATTGTAGACATTCATTCATTAATCTACAGTCGATTATATTTTTTCATATCCTGCCTTATCTTATTATATTTTGGCTGTAATAGTCAAGTAGATTTGACTGCTAATGTTAGTTGGTCTGAGCAACAATAGCCAGGATTTTTGACAAACGTGGAGGTGGACCAACCAGGTATAAACTGGAAGAAGAGTCAGCTAGTCCTCCACTAGCTTGGCTGCAACTCAATGCCCATTTTTGCCTGTTTTCTATATATTCTATCCACCTGTTTGCCTCGCTAGATCATTTACCAACCCTTGACCTCACATTTAATTCATAGACATTATTTTAGCTTATTTTAGCTATTTTAGCTTGTTTGTGTCAGGTCACTCTTCTCATGAGTGCGACTGGTACTATGTACTCCAGTGCAACCTGCTGCATGGTCAGATTGTCGATAACTAAACCTGCTCCCCCACCAGGACTTCTCTTGGTGAGGAGGGTGGCCAGACACCCAGCAGGATGAAAAACAAGACCTGTCAAAGGGTGGAGAGACCAATTAGGGTCAATGGCCATCTAGCAACACCGCTTTACCTTTGGGAGAAGGGAGAGCTAAGGGGTAAACCTGACAAAATCCGGACTGGAGCCCCTAAGGCGGTTGGACAGTGTATCATGTCACCATCCAGAAGCTTCTGCAGCCAAGTTGATGTCAAATGCATTGCTTTGCCTTCCTTTAGATCACATCTGCAAGGCTGAATGGGGGGTCGTGACATATAGGCAGCCCAGGATCTCCATATTTATTGTCCAGATTTGTGCCCCAGAGAGGTCACTTTGGAGCTGCTGCAAAGCAGCAGAAACAACACAGGAGGCAGCAGTTAAGAGTTATAAGTCTGACCTGATTGGCATAAGGTATGGGTGCTACGGGTTGCCTCCGACTGTGGAAGAGAACATTGTGTCCCACTGATCAGCTACCGCCCACCCAAGCCAGGCAGACCCCAGTCAGTAAGATGCTGATCCGCCACTGTCTGCCTGTTCCAATGGGTGCTTGGAACTTTGATTCATATCGACAGCCATCACTGCACCAGGCAAACCACAGAAAAGAAAGAAGAAACTGCCAGCCATGAGACTGGCTACCTGGAACGTCAGAACTATGTGTCCTGGCTTTTCTGACAACCTACAGCAGATCAGTGATTGCAGGAAAATAGCGGTCAACAACTCTGAGCTGAGGAGGCTGAACATCGACATAGCAGTACTGGAAGAGACCAGGCTTGCTGCAGACGGCATGCTGCGAGAGAAAGACTACACCTTTTTTTGGCAGGGCAGACCAGCTGAGGAACCTCGGCTGCATGGTGTTGGCTTTGCAGTAAAGAACAGCCTGCTACCTATGACAGTCCCTCTTACCAGTGGCTCAGAGCGTATCATCTTCCTCTGTCTTTTTACCTAGTGGGGCACAGTAAACAGCTTCAGCGTCTACGCCCCTAATGTAACATCACCTCATGAAATGAAAAATCAGTTTTACGAGGAACTTGATGCTGCCATCAGCAAGATACCAGAGACTGAGCACATCATCCTGCTTGAAGATTTCAATACCAGAACTGGATCAGACTACAGCACATGGCCATACTACCTGGGGCATTTTGGTGTTGGCAAGATGAACAACAATGGCAAAAGGCTGCTGGAGCTCTGCTCCTACCACAAGCTCTGCATCACCAGCACATTCTTCAAGACAAAGCCACAACACCAAGTCTCCTGGTGTCACCCATGATCAGGCCACTGGCACCAGCTGGACATGATCATCACCAGACGAGCTGCCCTTAACAACGTTCTTGTTACACGCAGCTTCCACAGTGCTGACTGCGACACTGACCACTCCATGGTGTACAATAAAGTCAGACTACTACCAAAGAAGATTCAACGGACAGGATGCCCACACATCAACACTGCCAGGGCAACAAACCCAGAGCTATACACCCATCTACCAGCTGGAAGAGGCTTTCAAAGAAAACCCTGATGAAACTATGGAAGAAAGATGACAATTCATCAGGGACAACATCTACAACACTGCCATATTAGCTCTAGGGAAGAAGGAATGGTCCGACCCAAATTGGTATCAGTCTCATCTGTTTGAGATGGAGCCTGCCATAAATGCCAAGAGAGAAGCCCTAGTCCACTACATGAAAGATCCATCGGCAAGAACCTTTCATTACTGAGAGCAACAAGGAGCCAAGCCCAAAGAACAGCAAGATGCTGCACCAACGATTACTGGCAGAACCTGTGTCACAACATCCAGGCTTGTACTGACAATGAAAACATACAAGGAATGCATGATGGAATGAAGAAAGCCTTTGGCCCCACCATCAGTAAGACCGCTTCACTGAAGGCCAAGGATGGTGGTGTCATCAGTGACCATGCCAAGCAGATGGAGAGGTCGGCCGAACATTACCAAGATCTCTTCTCCACTGGGAACTTGGTCACTGACCTAGCTCTTGAGACCATCCCTGCCTTGCCCATGATGGAGGTGCTAGATCAACCCCCAACAGTGGAAGAGGTCGGTAAGGCCATAGACTCACTAACTCATGGCAAGGCACCAGGGCAAGATGGGTTCACAGCAGAAGTTATCCAGTGTGGGAAACCAGTGTTGCTCAATCACCTCCATGAGCTACTTTGCCAGTGCTGGGAAGAAGGATCAGTTCCCCAGGACTTGCGGGATGCCATTATCATCACACTGTACAAGAACAAGGGAGACCGCAGTGACTGTAATAATTACAGAGGCATATCCCTTCTCAGTATCATCGGCAAGGAATTCACCTGGGTGACTTTGAAGAAATTGCAAGTACTCGCTGAGCATGTCTACCTGGAGTCTCAGTGTGGCTTCAGGGCAGAGTGGTATACCATCAACATGATTTTCTAACTTAGGCAACTGCAAGAAAAGAGTCGAGAACAGAGACAGCCCCTCTATGTGGCCTTCATTGACCTGACAAAGGCTTTTGAACTGGTGAGAAGAAAGGGTCTATTCACGCTTCTGAAGAAGATAAGATACTGGAGAAGATAGGAACTGACATGCTGTAAGTACAGGCATCACCACGGCAGGGCAGAAGAGAGTCCACCTGTGGTCAGACAGGAGAGAGAGGAGAAAAGCAGCAGCAGCGGCCCCCCAGTCGTCATCATCAGTGTTTGTGTGCAGCAACTCTGCCAAGGACTGATATTCCAGGATTGGCCTGCTCAGTCACAGTCAATGCTGCTCCACAACCAACTGAGACGTCAGCCAGATGCATCCATTGTTTATCTAGACAGAGGGAGCCAATAAGATAAGATAAGATAAGCCTTTATTAGTCCCACAATGGGGAAATTCCGGGATTGCAACAGCACAGGGATAGCAACACTCAGAGCAATGATTTAGAAGATAAGAAAATAAGAGCAGTGAATATACATATGTACGCATAAATATATAAATATATATATACACAGTGCGGAGCATTGTAGCTAGATGGACTAAACAGCATAACCGTCTATTTAGTTACCCTACATGGTATGAATATGTACCCATACATATTGTCACCCTCCATAGCGACTGATACTGTCCTAGTTGTATACTGGAGGGGACCATTTGTGTAAGTCTGTTGCGCCTTTTGCATTCAATACTATTAGGTCGTCACGTTTTTTCGCTATCACTGCGAGCAGCCCTGCTTAGGTTATACAGTCTGACAGCCGTTGGTAGGAAGGACCTGCGAAACCTCTCGGTTGCGCATCTAGGATGATGTAATCTACTGCTAAATGAGCTCCTCAGTGCGTTTAGTATGTCCTGCATAGGGTGGGACTCGGACTCCAGCAGAGATGACAGTTTAGCCACCATCCTTTTCTCTCCTATCTCCTCCACTGGGTCAAGGCACTGCCCCAGGACAGAGCTAGCTTTCTTGATTAGTTTGTTCAGTCTCTTCCTATCGGCTGCTGTAATGCCGTTGCCCCAGCAGACCACTCCAAAAGTGATGGCTGATGCCACCACCGTGTCATAGAATGTCTTCAAGAGCACCCCTTGTACACCAAAAGACCTGTGCCTCCTCAGTAGGAACAGCCTGCGCTGTCCGTTCTTGTAGAGTGCGTCAGTATTGTGTGACCAGTCTAGTTTATTGTTCAGATGAACACCCAGGTACTTGTAGGATGTCATCATCTCAATGTCTGTTCCCTGGATGTTCACTGGTGCTGTGAGGGGTTGTCCTTGCCTGCGGCAGTCCACCACCAGCTCCTTAGTTTTCCCTCACGTTGATCTGGAGGCAGTTCCGATGGCACCAGTCCACGAAGTCCTGGATAAGTCCTCTGTACTCTCTCCGTTGGAGATGAGGCCGACGATCACAGAATCGTCAGAGAACTTCTGTAGATGGCAGTGTGTTGTTTTGTGTGAGAAGTCCGCAGTATAAAGGGTGAACAGGAAGGGAGCCAAAACCGTTCCCTGGGGGGCCCCCGTGCTGCCGATGATCGTGTCGGACACAAAATCCTGGGTTCTCACAAACTGTGGCCGGTTAGTGAGGTAGTCTAGGATCCATGATGACAGGTGCTGGTCCACCCCTGCGCACAGTAGCTTGTCCTTCAGGATCATCGGTTGGATGGTGTTGAAAGCACTGGAGAAGTCAAAGAACATGATCCTCACTGCATTCCTGGGCTTCTCCAGATGGGACAGGGAACGGTGAAGGAGGAAGACGACCGCATCCTCCACCCCAATGCCATGCTGGTAGGCGAACTGGAGTGGATCCATCGCTGGCCCCACCAGGGGGCGGAGGTGAGCAAGGAGCAGTCTCTCCAGGGTCTTCATCATGTGAGACGTCAGGGCCACTGGTCTGTAGCTGTTCAGGTCTTTGGGGTGGGAAGTCTTTGGTACAGGTACCACACAAGATGTTTTCCACAACTGCACGGTGGCGCAGTGGTTAGCACTGCGGCAGCACAGTTTACTCTCGGCCGGGGGATCGCGGGGATCGTGGGTTCGATCCCTGCCCCCGGCCAACAGTGATCTGTGTGGAGTTTGCATGTTCTCCCTGTGTTGCGTGGGTTTACTCCGGGATTTCTCCGGTTTCCTCCCACATGCCAAAAACATGCAGGTTAGGGATAAGGGGCGCTTGTGCACGCAGCGACCGGCAGCTGGTGGCTTGTCACCGGACTGCAGAACAAATCTACCTAAGGGTACAAAATAAGTCCAAAAAAAACCAAAACAAAACTGTGGTACCCTCCCCAGCTTCAGGCTCAGGTTGAAGATGTGCTCCACAATCCCACACAGCTGGTCTGCGCAGGACTTCAGGAGCTTCGCGCTGATGCCGTCCGGTCCCGAGGCCTTCCTCGCCTTGCTCTTCCTCAGCTCCGTCCTCACCTGGGTCTTAGTGAGGGTCAGGTTGGGGGGCTGTGTGCTGGGAGTGTGGGGGTGTTGGTGGAGTGGGGTGTGGACAGCAGGTCTCAATGACTTTAGAGGCAGCAGTGGTTGGTGTGCAGTGGGGGGGGGAGGGTGGTTGGTCAAACTTATTAAAAAACAGGTTCAAATTGTTCGCCCACTCCCTGCCCCCCGTGGCCTGGGAGGAGGTATTCTGGAGCCCAGAGATGGTTTTAAGGTTTCTCCAGACCCCGCTGATGTCGCTCTGTTGCAGCTTGTCCTCCATCTTCTTCCTAAAGCTGTCCTTGCCTTCTCTGATCTTCCTCCTCACCTCAATGATGATGATTTTAGCTTATCTGCTTCATGGATTGCCACCTTATCGTGGTGGAAGGTTTTTTTATGCTTTCATGATCCCAGGAGCTATGTTGTCAGGGGCAGCTTGCAGTTAGCGGTGTACACAACGAGCCACATGGGTCCACCCTCCAGTGGGCTCACCACCTGGAGGAGGGATCTTGGGGATCATGGTGCTATGTGAACTGGGCAGTAGTCTGTCTTCTCTGCTTGGACCGCTGCCCTCGTAAGCTGGACCATAAGACCATAAGAGGTAGAATATGGATGTATGTATGTATGTATGTTTTAGCTTGTCTTTTCAGAGTTTATTATACTCTTGATTGGACACCTCCCTGATTAGCAGCACTTAACTGCCATTAGCAGAGTTAGCCATTCTCTGATTCAGGATTGTTTCTGTGTTTATGGTGCCCCAGGGACCAGTCATATGCTACTGACCACTCAAAATACACACCTGTCTCTGATAATGCTTAATTTGAGCTTTTAAACTCTCATATTCAGCCAGTGTTTGTTGATATGTTAATTAGTCTGACAACCAAAAGAAAAGCTAACATTAGCCTCAAACACTGCACAATTATCAAAACATAAATATCAGGGAAATAAAAGAGTTTGGTTGTGATGAACTGTGTGGTTTGTGAGCATTTAAAGGAACATGTTATTAAGCAGCCCATTCTGAGGAGCATTCCTTCCTTGTGTGTAAAATGGTACTGCAATAATTAAACCTCGAGTTGTTTTGATGAAAACATGTCACAGACATTTCATTAACATATCCCACAGCTGTGTCAACATGTGGTGAAAGAGCACAATGGAGGCTATTTAATGTCCATTTTGCTGTAAGTCACAGTGGTAACTCAAATTTCTCAGTTTTTGAAGTCACAGAGGGAGGTTTTGTTTTATTAAAATCAAGTTGGACCATCAGTTTAACAATTAAAATTTAAGTGAAAATGAAAATCACAAATATTTAAAGTTGTTTAGAAATTCAACATAGAGAAATAACACCTAATTCCTGCAAATAAAGAAATCTGTGGTGTGTTTGTAAGGATACAGTTTGGTAAACACAGTCCCAGTTGGACTGGCATGAGTGCAGATCGGCTCTGAGGTCTGTTCATACAGCGGAAAGACCGTGGAGCATCTGTCTCCGAATTAATATGCAAATGAGCTTCGCCATCACTCAAGCATGTGCTGCTGCAGCACCAAATAAAATTGGTTCCATTTCAGTGATGGCAAGAATTTTCACACTGTACCCTGTAGTGGAACCAGAGCTGCATGTAAACACAGGAAACCTAATGTGACACGTGTCTTGATGCAATGCATGAACACATCGCAGATTCTGACAAGATCTGGGTTTTGTTTATACAGATAAAATACACAGATTAGAGCTACAGCATGAAGCATAAAACAGGAACTGTGCGTGACTTATCTCAGAATCTCACTATGTAATCAAAGTAAAAACGAGAGAAAAGACAAAGTTTCAAAGCATCACAAGAAAGAATTGTGTAAAAATGTGAAAATATATAAATAATGAGACAGCAGACAGATAGAATCTATGTTTATAGCTGAAAAAGAGAAATGAATGATAGTGTCAGAAAAAAACAGCTTTTCAAAAATAATATAGTGGTCACTGTGGTTAAGCATTTAACTGACTGACACATTGGCATATGGCCATCAGTCAGAACAGATGGATCTACGGCAGGAGCTCAATGAGGTTTTATGATCCATGGCAGTTAAGGCAGACTGAAACCACCCTCAGAGTAAGAAGATTCTACTTACTGTTAGAGGCACTGCATGCCAGCAGGCAAGGCAGGAAAATGCTTAGGACCTGGCCTGAAAGTGGCCCCCAAGGGCCGAACAACTGTGAATCACTACAGCAGTGACAACACTCAAAAAATGAACTAGGGTTATTGTTCACTTTACATTCATGATTCTATTTAATTTGACCAAAAATATACATGTTTTCTGACTTAAAATGTATTTTTTTTCTAATAAAGCTAATGCAAACATGTCTCGTGCTAACTGTACATAATAGTAATGTATTAGTCAATCACAACCCTTTTAAAGTGACACTTCAGCAAAAATCAAGTTTTTTTCTGCTGTTACCATGTCTGTAACATGTTTTTTGTGACTTACCAGACATATCAAGTGCAAAATCTGACCGCAGTCCCAAATCTGTGTTTTTCTGCTGTGAATTTCCACTTAGGGAACAACCCTGACAAATGGGTGAGTTTGGACAGAACGTTTCTAGCTATGCAAGCATTCCTGCTTAGCCTGATTGGTTATAAGCACTCAGCATTGGCTCCCCCCAGGGCTGCATGCTGAGCCCTCTACTGTACTCCATGTACACTTTTGACTGTATTCCAACCCACCCAACCACCGTCATCATTAAATACGCGGACGATACCACCTTGGTTGGGCTCATCACTAACGAAGATGAGAAGGCATACAGGGTAGAGAATCTGCTGCTGTGGTGCCAAACAAACAACCTGAAACTGAATGTCCAAAAAACCCCCAAAGAACTCATACTGGACTTCAGAAAAAAAACAGGCAGATCCCCCCCTCCCCCAAATAGTGACTCTCCTCTGACCTCTCCTGGACTGTCAACACCAAGGCCCTGGTGAAGAAAGCCCAGCAGCGGTTGCACTTCCTCCATGTCCTGAGGAAGAAGAACCTGGACCAGAAACTGCTGCTGGCCTTCTACCACTGCTCAGTGGAGAGCGTGCTCACCTACTGTCTGGGTGTGTGGTACGCCGGCTCCACGGCCAAAAACAGGAAGGCTGTGCAGAGTCATCAACACCGCCCAAAAAATTATCGGCAGCCCTCTGCCCTACCTGAAGGGCATCTCCAGATCCTCCTGTCTCAGAAAGACCAAGGGCATCACAGGAGGCCTCTCACATTCTGCCCACAACCTGTTTGACCTGCTCCCCTCTGGATGACGGTTCAGATCAATCAGGTCCCACAGCTCCAGACTGACAAACACTTTCTTTCCCTGGGCCATCCGGACTGCAAACAGTCAGAGGCTCCACCCCCTTCCCTCTGAATGCTCACATGCACAGAACTGAGGACCTTTTAATTATCACATTAACACACCTGTCTTTGCACTCCGCACTTTCATGTATATTGACCCATCTGTGAAACCACTACTATGTATAGTTTCCATAATCCTTAGGCCATTTTCCTCAATTGTGTGCTCTGCACTCCACACTCTTATGTACATAGCTCCATCCGTGAAGCCGCTACCGTACCTGTGCATATTTTCAGAATCCTGGGCTATTTTTTTTCAGTCGTGTGTTTAATCGTGTATTCTGTAACAGTGTTTTATCTAAGCCTTCTCTCTTACTTTATTGTGCAGTAGCCTGGTGGAGCACCCACAGTTTTGTTGTACTGTACAACTGTACAATGACAAAAAAGCCTATTCTATTCTATTCTATTCTATTCTATTCTATTCTATTCTATGACATTAACCAACCAGGCTAAGCACTGAGACCCCTACTTGATTCTCTCGGGGGGAAAGGGAGGAGCCGTGGAGCAGGCAGAGAGAGCGGATGAGAGGCAGAGAGGAGGAAGTGGGGGGTGGGGGGGAGCTTGAATGGGGCCGGCGAGATAATGCTCCAGCTACGCTGACAGTCAGCATCCCTTCACGGGGTCGGCGCGAATCAACCATGGCCGCCGTTTTCCACTGCTGTGGCTACCATATTCCGCAGCCCCTTAGTGCATGCGGGGCAGGTTCAGCTTGGAGACCAGAGTCCACTGGCTGCCGGAGGTGCTCACAGAGAAATGGGAGACACACGGTTGGAAGGCCGAACCAGAGAGAGATGTCTGCTCTCAGGGGGTGAAGGTGCTAAGACCACCGCCCGTCTATTTTGCACTCGTTAGACTCAGTTTGGTGAAGTGGCTTTCGGGGGGGGGGGCACAAGACCTCCTGGCTGCTTCATTCAGCCCCCGGAGGCCCACTCCCACTCCCTCCTCTCTGTTCTCAGGTCAGATGGGGAACCCTCCCCTCCCCTCTGAGAGGGGAGAAGATGGCTGGTCTTGCAGCATCTGTACAATACTAGTAGGAGGGGGCATGGGTGGAGCTAATTAGAATATTCATAGATCCACAGATACTTAAGTAGGTGCAAAATGTAAAAGCTCTTTCCATGAAATTCTAATGCAGTGAAAGTTTTTTTGTTGGTAAAAAGTCACAATGTACTATTTTGGGCAATACATATTTGTTTTTGAGGTGGTTTTAGAGCTGCCAGAGTGCATCTTTAAGTTAAGTCAACAAGACTAAAGATACCACTAACATCCCGATGGTGGCAGTAATAAAACTCAAGCAGCCATGAAACAACAATGAAGAAAAAGAAAGTAGCTGCAGACTGAGCATGTGCAGAGCCAATGGTCTAACAGCCTGCCTTTACTTCTTTGATTGTTTGGCTTGGCTTATTTTTATATTTATAATACAATATTTATATAATATTTGCCCTGCATATTTATATTATGCCAACTTTGTAGATTTCAATTTGGTTTTTGAAATTCCTTTGTTATCTAAAGTTATTTGGTTATTTATGTCTTTGTTGTTCTGATTTTGATTGATCTGCTTTTTATTGCTCATCAGAATTCTGTTTATATTCTTATTTTGAAAAGACACTAATGTACACTTCTGAAATTTAAAAAACAAGTTGGAATTTCACATTTTTTGACATTCTCAGGGTCAGTGTTCAAAGGTCAGGAAATCTGGGCATTTATCATTTCACAAAAATTGCTACTCCTCCCAGGCAACTGCTCCAATGTTCAGCAAACTCATGCACAATGATCCTCAGGTGGGTCTCCACCCAGGCTGTGCTCAAGGTCAAGGTCACCGGTCGAGAGATGTGAGCACTCTTGGGGTGATTTCATCAGGCTGGAATGGGCTACTCCCTCACTGACAGTATACTTTCTCTGTTTTCATGAACCTCGTTAATTGTCTTGTAAACTTGCAACTTTATTTACGTACCAGTCTTATAAATATGTGATTTCATTTGCTATTCTCGTAGATTTGCCACTTTCTCGCTAGTTTTTTTCACCAGTCTTGTGAGTATTAGGACTTTCCAAAACTTTTTCCATCAGTTTTGTCTGGTAAATTTGTGACTTTATTCATCTATTGTGTAAATTTGCAACTTCATTTGCAATTCTTGCAAATTTTTTGCATGTTTTTTCACCAGTCTTGTAAATTTAGGACTTTGTTTAGTCTCATAAATTGTGGACATTTTGTGACTGTTTTCACCTGTCTCATAAATCTGGAGCTTTATTTACCAGTCTTGTAAATTTGTAGCTTTTTTGTTACTTTTTTCACCATTCTGATAAATTGACAACTATTTTCATCAGTCCCAAAGTTGCTAATTTCCCCCCCAAGCAATCCTCAGCCAATATGGACAATATTGCTACTCCACTGCTGCCAATACTTGCAGAGGTGTGTTTCTGCTTATATCACTTGAAAGACAAAAAGAAGATGGAGGAGTGTTATGGATTTTTTTTTATTATTGTCCGTTCATTCTGTCTCCTGTAATCATAAATGAAATTACACTCAGCACTTTTCCCATGAACCAGCGAGGATCCAACCCAGCCTTGAACACTGTAGCAGAAGATTTAGACGCCAATTGCTGACTCAGTGTTCTCAAAACAATGCTTATCTGTTTGGTCTACTGTATTAAAACTTTCTGCTCTGTTCTGAGACTATGAATCTTCTTGTGGCACTTGCCTGCATGCGGAACATGACATTTTCCCGTCTTGGCCAAGACGTAAATAAATGCCAAGAAAAGCCATCTTTGACTCTACACTTTTATTTTTTTAACTAGATCAATGCCTGACCTTTTGTCAGGTCAGGCATTGGCTTGCTTGATACCGGATAACCATGAAAACCGGTACTACCTGTCTCATGGGTCGGGCCGTCGGCAACTCAACTGGCATCCTCGCCCTTCCGAGGGCGTGGAGGGTGAAACAGGGCATCCTAGCAGAACTAAAAACAATATCTGCCACAGGTCTGTGGTGGACCACTCCCAGTTACACGGGGTGAGACTGGACGTCCTGGCAGATAAACACATCTGTCACAAGGTCTGTGGTGGACTGTGCCAGTCGATGCATCGTGACGTGCACTACACAAAGAGCAGAGATAAACAAACCTATCATCTGGTCAGTCACTGCAACAGATACTGGAGTCAGTTTGTCTTGGCTTGTCCTTGCCACTGATAATACCTTCATCTGCCAAGAATGTGCTGTTAGTCCAGCAAATGCTAGTGGTACTCATATACTTTGCAAGCAGTTTCATGAAATGGTCAATCAGAATGCAACTCATACCGGCTCGGACGTCGCCCGAACTTACAAGGTCCACGCTAATCTGTTCACACTCCGACAGGCAGCGAAAAGTAAGCCAGGAGCAGGAAGACAAAAGAAGAGGAAACCAGCAGCCTTGTGTGTAGCAGAATGGAATGTACACACTCTGTTGGACAGAA
This sequence comes from Pholidichthys leucotaenia, assembly GCA_020510985.1. NCBI lineage: Eukaryota > Metazoa > Chordata > Actinopteri > Cichliformes > Pholidichthyidae > Pholidichthys > Pholidichthys leucotaenia. The sequence goes on along the minus strand of CM035837.1, from coordinate 414,954,518 downwards.
CAACATCACAGCACCCAGAAAGACAGACTGTGCTTGTGGCCCTGGAAATAAACAGGTACAATGTAGACATAGCTGCACTTAGTGAAACAAGATTGCCTGGATATGACAGCTTGGAAGACCATGGGTACATCTTCTTTTGGAGTGGGAGATCAACTGAAGAAAGGAGAGAACCAGGAGTGGGCTTTGCAATTAGAAGGGAGATAGCAGCAATGCTTGATGAGGAACCGGTGCCAATCAACGACAGGATAATGACTATGACACTCCCACTACAGCAGAAGATGTATGCCACACTCATCAGTGTATATGCCCCAGCAATGACCAACACAGAGGAGGTGAAAGAAGAGTTCAACAGTGATTTACGTGACACTATCAGGCATGTACCGACTGATGACAGGCTGATACTCGTTGGAGATTTTAATGCCAGAGTTGGTTCGGACACTGAAAATTTGAAAGGAGTGCCAGGCAGTCATGGAGTAGGCAAGTGGAATGCTAATGGAGAACTTCTACTTGCACTATGTTCAGAGTACAACCTTGTGATAACCAACACTCTATTTAAGCACAAGGACACACACAAGAAGACATGGATGCACCCAAGATCCAAGCACTGGCACTTGTTAGACTACATCATAGTCAGGCAGAGAGATATAAGGGATGTATTGGACACCAGAGCAATGAGAGGCATGGATTGTGGTACTGATCATGTTATGCTGAGATCTAGATTAAGGATTTGGAGACGAAAACAGCACTGCAGGATGGGTGTGAAGCCACCACGGAAGCTAAACACTAGTGCAATGAAAGGCCAAAAGAAGCAGGAATAACTTACACAGGAAATGGATGAAAACTTGAAAGACTGGGACAGCAACAACTCAGAGAATGACATAGAAGATAAATGGGCAACACTGAAGGATACGGTGTATCAGACTGAGAGTGATGTATTAGGCCACCCTGAGAGGAAACATCAAGATTGGTTTGATGAGCATGATGAACACCTGAAGAAACTACTAGAAGCGAGGAATACAGCTAGGCAGGAAAACCTACAGTGTAACACAAGGTCGAAGAAGAAGAAATACTCAAAGGCTCAAAGTGAGCTACAGAAGTACGCCAGAGAGATGAAGTCCAACTGATGGCATGAAAAAGCGGAGGAACTTCAAACTGCAGCAGACAGGAAGGACATGAAAACATTCTTCACAGGTTTGAGAGAAATCTACGGCCCTAAACCAAGAGGATTGATCCAACTAAAGGCTATGGATGGTGAAACGGTTTTGCAGGAGAAAGACAAGATCCTGGACAGATATGCAGACCACTTTGACCAGCTACTAAACAACCCTGGAGATCTCACTGACGAGGCTAAAGAAGCTCTAGTGCAGCGACCAGCTGTATCAAGTCTGGATGAACCACTAAATTTTGATGAACTAATGGCAGCTATCAGGACAACACAGGATGGTAAAGCTCCAGTAAGGGATGGAATTCCAGCAGAAGTGTGGAAATTTGGTGGTGTTCAACTGACCAACTGCCTGCGCAAGCTCATCCAAGAGATATGGGATGCCCAGAAAGTACATCAAGACTGGAAGGATGCAAGTATTGTGCCTTTGTTCAAGAAAGGTGACAGGAAAGACTGTGGAAATTACCGAGGTATATCACTGCTAGCCACTGTTGGCAAGATTCTCTCACGTGTACTACTGAACAGACTCAATGAAGACATCTCGCAGAATGTACTACCGGAAACCCAGTGCGGCTTTACAAGTGGAAGAAGCACAATGGACATGATTTTCTGCTTGAAACAGGTTCAAGAAAAGTATATCGAACAGAATATGCCGCTTTATGTAGTCTTCATAGACTTCAGTAAAGTCTTCGATACTGTTTCGCGACAAGGACTTTGGCAGGTACTCAAGAAATATGGCTGTACAGAGAAGTTTGTCAGCCTGATCGAGGCACTTCATACAGGTATGCAAGCAAACGTGGCAATGAGTGGTTCAGTAGCTAAAGATTTTTCAGTAAGCAACGGGGTGAAACAAGGGTGTGTGCTGGCACCTACACTCTTCTCGCTATATCTGGCAGCCATGCTTGTGGTGGCCTTCAAAGACACTTCAGAAGGAGTATACATTCAAACAAGGAAAGAAGCAGACTTTTTCAATGTAGCACAGTTTAAAGCCAAGAGTAAGACATTGATAAAGGTAGTAAGAGAAATGCTCTTTGCCGACAACAGTGCTCTAGTTGCACACAGTGTGGAAGATATGCAATCTTTAGTGGAGAAATTTGCGAGAGCAGCTAACCAATTCAGCCTCAAAATCAACATCAAGAAGACAGAGTGCCTTTATCAACCACCAAAGTTCCACTTATCAACATTACTACCAGAAGAGATCAGCACTGGTACAGAGCCACTAGTCAGATGCAAAGCTTTCAAGTATCTAGGGAGTTACTGTTTCAGAGAATGCTAGGCTGGAGGATGAACTATCTCAGAATGGGAAGAGCGAGCACTGTGTTTGGAAACTTGAGGGGGAGACTGTGGAACAATCGACATGTGTATATCCGTGTGAAATGCAAAGTGTACAGAGCGACAATACTGGCTACTCTATTGTATGGTGCTGAAACTTGGACTGTCTACAGAGTGCAGGTAAAGAAACTCCACGCGTACATGACGAGACACCTTGGAGCCATAATGAACATCTCATGGAAAGACAAGATAACCAACATAGAAATGTTGAAACGAGCTGGTCTACCATCACTGGAGGACATACTAATATAGATGAACCTGAGATGGCTTGGACATGTTGAGAGGATGGACCACCAGCGTCTCCCTCGGCAGTTACTCTACTCACAGTTATGCGAGGGCAAACGCAGTCAGGGTAGACCAAGGCTCAGATTTAAAGACACTTGAAGAAAGAACGAAACTTGAAGAAGTTGGAAATAGACAGGAGTTCCTGGCAGTGGAAGGCTAAGGACAGAGCTGTGTGGAGGAATCTGATCAGACCTAAATGAAACAGTCATTGTTGCCCACGACAGACCGCTATGATGAGATCAACAAGAGATATTTATTAATATAAAGAAAATCCACAACAGGAGCCACTCAGAGCTGCTGGTAGAGAATGCAGTGGAGTGGGTCTGCATCTCTGTTGAGTGCAATTCTAGCTAAGCCAGCAGCAGGAGGCAGAGATGTAAATAAGCAGGTTGCTGATCTCTCGTAAAGCAGCTTTGTTTGACCAGGATGCTCACACCGGCTGAAGCCACAATCTCCTCAGTGTTGAGTGATGTTTCAGATTGGCTACAGTAGGTCTCAAATCACAGACGAAGGTGAAGCATTACTTTTATTGTCTAGATTTTTAGCTAGATGTCCTCCTCTATATACAGCAACACAGTGTGAGAGAAACCATACTCATGCAAAGCTTATGGGAGCTTTTTGGGCAAGAAGTGATAAGAAACTCAAATTATTCAGAAATGTATCATTATTTATTTTTCTTTTCCACTTTCTAAGGCACATTTATCCTTTCATGATAGATTTCATGATAGAACAGCTATCTAGCAGACTCCAACAGGGTCCCACATTTTCACAGTTGTGGAAGCATTTAATGGAGATTGGAAAGTTTAAAGGGGTTATATTTGTGTCCTGCTTTGTAGACACAATTTGACCTTTTAAACCTCCATGTTATTATTACAGATTGTGTAAACCCACAGAATGTAATCTTATCACACCGAAGCATCTGATGTTTTCACTTCCATTTCTGCCTTTTCTTCAGGTCTCTCCTCAGAGTTTCATCATTTTACCTCTGCACAAAATATTGGGGTCAGGTAAACACCTGACTACTATTTCTGTCCAGACACTTTTGAAGAGCGCAAACCACAGGTCAGTTTTATACCTCCGGGCACAGAACACAGAATAGCAAAGGAGAGTGAAGTCAGAAAAATATGAATAGCGTTCATGTTAGCGCTGATTTTAGTGATTTGAAGGACGTCGTTTTTTTAAATGGACAGATTATGTCAAACATTTTATACACTCTTGTACATGTTTTAGTCAATTGTGTCTCATTACATCAGTTAACAAGCAGCATAAAACATTAAAAACTAGAGGGCACTCAAGAGAATGCATACCTCTGCCAAGGTTCCCTCCATCCCTTTCTCCTCCCCTCCGTCTCTTTGTCTGTCCATTGCAAGATAGGGCCTTGGTGGAGGTATGCACTCACGGATCACCTCCAACATGTAATGAGTTCATCTTTGGGCCAAGGGCCACCTCTGGAGAAAATGTCATCCAAATCCATCTATGAGTTTTTTTGTGATCCTGCTAACAGAGAGAAATGGCAGCAAAAACAACTAGAAAAGCACTCGGAGACCACAGACCTCCGGCAAGCAGCTCATTTCCATTCCTACAAGTGTTCCTACAAAACATTGTAGGAATGTTTTCATTCCTACAAGTGAAAACATACCTGGTGATGTTGTGTCTGTACCACCGATCACACCAACAGTCCTTTTTAGTTTTCAGTGCATGATGTGCTCATGCACTGCAGCACATGCAGCACAAATTTAACTGAAGTTTAGGAGCCTCACACCACAAACAGCATTAAATACCAGAACTACGCAAAAACATTCAAAAATACAAAAACTACAAGTGCTGAAATTATCTGCCACTTGGCTGCAAAACAGGTATGTGGACCATACATTAAAACGAATTAGAAACACTTTTAGAAATGCTATTTTAAATGCCCCACTCTTGCGGACTGATTTAACACTACTTCAGCTGAAACTGGACGTTGCGCCCATAATCGTTTCTACATCAGCACCCTCAGGAATAAGGTGGATAAGATTTATTGAAATAACAAATAAATAGTATTAGGTAACTTAGCTACAGAAATTCTGGTGTACCAGCAAAAGTAAAATTTAACCAAGCTGATACTGATTTTTCCTAAAAATTCCTGGATCCAGGTGGTGATCCAGTACACCACAAAAATGTGATCATCTGTTCCCCATGCCATTACACAACTTTCCTTAAAATTTCATCAAAATCCATTCATAAATTTTGGAGTAATGTTGCTAAGAGACACACAATGGCAGTGTCGTGGCAAAAAGTGATCAGCTGCCAGAAGTTGATCACCAGGTGCCATATTGTCGTTATGGGGTTACATTAGCCGTAGAATAAATATTTCAACAGGTAAACAGTACTGAGTTAGGTATAATAAAAAATATTTAACACTTATGATGCATTTTGTACCAGAAACAAACTTGATGTAGGATTAAAAGCAATTAAATAATGCAGTCACAAGGTTACATGGAAAAATACATAGACTATATTGGATATACCACAACCATCATCCCCCTCCCCAAAAGGAGCCTGCTGACCTGTCTGAATGATTACAGGCTGGTAGCACTCACTCCAATCATCATGAAGTGCTTCGAGAGAGTGGTGCTGCCTTCATTCAGGACAGCGTACCGGATACCCTAGACCCCCTGCAGTATGCCTACCGGCCCAACAGGTCCACCTCAGATGCCATCGCTGCAGCACTCTATTACTCTCTCTCCCACCTGGAAGATAAAGATTCTTACATTAGGATACTCTTTGTTGACTACAGCTCCACCTTAAACACGGTCATCCCCCACAAACTCACCGACAAACTGTCTTCACTTGGCCTGCACCCCACCCTCTGCGCCTGGCTACTGGACTTTCTAACTGGCAGACCCCAGACTGTCAGGATGGATAACAGGACCTCAGCCAGCATCATAATGAACACAGGTGTCCCGCAGGGTTGTGTTCTCAGCTCCATCCTCTACAGCCTCTTCACCCATGACTGTGTTGCCTCCCACAAGGACAATATTATCTTAAAGTTTGCGGATGACACAGCAGTGATAGGACGCATCACTGGTGATGACGAAACATACATACAACTATAGGAGGAAGGTGGCCAGCCTGGTGTCATGGTGTGAGGACAACAACCTCACCCTCAACACAGACAAGACAAAGGAGATGATAGTGGACATGAGGAAATGGAGGAGGAGACCCCATCAGCCACTGTTCATCCGGGAGCTTGAGGTGGAGAGGGTGAACAGCTTTACATACCTGGGCATCCACATCAGCGAGGACCTTACGTGGACACACAACACCATAGAGCTGTTTAAGAGAGCTCAACAGTGACTGTACTTTCTGAAGAGGCTTAAGAAGTTTGGCATGTCCCCCAGGATCTTCAACAACTTCTACAGCTGCATCATCGAGAGCATCCTGACCAACTGCATCACTGCGTGATACGGCAGCACTACTGCTCTGGACCGCAAACGCCTGCAGAGAGTGGTGAAGATGGTGGAGAAGATCATCAGGCCTCCTCTCCCCTCTCTGCAGAGCATCTACCACTGCCGGAGGTACAGAAGTGTGAAATGCAGGACAACCAGACTGAAAAACTCCTTCTTTCCCACTGCCATCAGACTTCTGAATAAATAGCTAACTCACAAAACTCTGCAACACAGCTTTGCAAATAGGAACTCACACACCAGTTGCTAAACTTGCACATTGCTCAAGTGTACAGTGTACATAGTCTCACCCCGTCTGATGTCCATATCAACTCTGCTGCTGATTATCATGTACAGTCTACTGGTATTATCGTTATAGAGAAATTTGCACACTGGGTGCTAATTTGTAATTTCCATACTGCCCATTTGCACACTGCTCATTTGCACACTGTACATAGGCTTATGCCAGCGCAGGTTCATATCATCTCTGATATCAATATACCACTGTCCGCTATAGTCACCCAGGGAATTTCAAATTTCATTCTTCTTGTTTCTTCTAGTTATCCCATGGTTTGGTTCTGTGTTATTACCTCATTATTATTGTTGCGTACCTATTACCTTGACATTCGTTTGAAGAGCAGAGTAAGAATTTCATTGCTCAGAAAATGTTGCATTTCTTAACTGTGCACATGAAAATAAAGCCTTTGACTCTTGAATCTATATACATGTAGATACTATCTAAATACATATTCTATGTGTCAGCAATGGACAATTACTGTGTACTTTTTGGAATGCACCAGGCAAAAACATTACTTCCTCCTCTTGGTGGAGGAAATAAAAATGAAACATTGTTCAGTGCTGTGTTCACATACCATGTGGGTAACGTGCCTTGCAAGACATCCTTAGCTTGTCTGCCAGTACTCTGTTCCTCATGCCATTACACACCTTTCTTGAAAATGTCATCAAAATCTGTTCATAAACTGCAGTTTACTTGCTTTTTGTTGGCCTCTTCAGATGAAATATTGTCAACCATCACATACTGTGTATGGGTGCAGAGATGAACGTAAATCAATGGACACATCTTAAAGGGGAAGCTCCATATTACAGTATTATTATTTTAAAAAAATCCTGCATGTACATCATGATCCAGATCACCAAAAAATGTAATCATCTGTTCCCCGTGCCATGCCACAACTTTCCTGAAAATTTCATCAAAATCCATTCAGATCTTTTTGAGTTATGTTGCTAACAGACAGACAAACCAGTAAACCAACCAACACAACTAAAAACATTAACTCCTCCTCTTGGCGGAAGTAATGAAAGTCTGAGACTGGGAAAACTAAAGGAATGTGCAAAATTTAAAATATACGCATATCATGTATATCCTACTAGAATTCGGGGATTAAAGCAGCAACCAATTTGATAACTCACTATTTGTAACATTTTCAAGTAAAAATTCTTAAAAGATTATTGTTTTATTTTCTTAAACATGCAAATTTGTCACCTTTGTTGTATTTACATGACTTTCTAAATTTGTTTGACAAACTACGACATTTGATGAGGTCACCTCGAGCTCTGGGATATTGTGATTGACATTTTTGACTAACACATTTTCTGACGCAAATGACTTATAGACTAACTGAAAAAGTTAACATTAGTTAGCCCTATTGCTCACCAAAGCCTCACATCCTGCCACAGAGAGTGTGAAGGCAAAACATTTCATCTTTACATTCTGGATGTTAAATGCAACTTTCATGACTGTACATATACTTTGAAAACAGGGTAAAAAGAAGCTAAGCCAACCACTGTGTTTGCAGTAAAAGATAAATAAATGTGCACAACGTTTTCATAGCAGTGAGTGCATTTTTACTTTGAACTATTTCTGCTCCCTCTAATCTAAATTGGCAAGTTTTGCTACAAAATTCGGAGTATCACAAAAAATCTTCAGGCCCTCTTTCAGTGATCTAAAACGTGCTTTTGTGCCATGCTATGCACCTTGCATAAGTGCCTTCATTAGTGTCTGTAAGTTTACAATTCATTCATTCATCTTATTAACGGTCTAATGACGTTTTTGGGATAAAAGGTCAAGATCACAGGGTCATAAAAGGTCAAAATTAGGTTTGGCCTAGAGTGACGTTATTATGACAGATAGAACCACTAAATTTTAACACACGCTAGAATGGGGTCCGGTACACCGCTTGACTGTCCAATGACAATGAAAAACAGAACATTTTGTCCAGAGTAAAGCTTGAGGGGAACACTATAGGTAGTCAGGGCCTGATGCAAGATTGTGTTTAGGGGACCCTCGTCAGGACGTGGGTTGGAGCCACGTTCTCTTCTTGTATTTATATTTTTGTTATCAGGACGGGTCTCCAACCCACATCCTCGCTTTAAGTTTTTCTGGGTCTTTGTATTTATTATTGTTATTATCTTGGTCCTGTCTGTCATTTTGATTTCTATATTCATTTTTCTATCTTGTTTGTATTCATGTGTGTTTATTTTCACTGTAGTCTTGCCTGGTTTGATTTCTTGATTATTCACAGCTGTTTTGTATTCTGTAACCAGTCCATCCTGATTTAAGGGGCGCAGCTCGTTTCACCAGTGCTTCGTCCTCGTCAGTCCTGGCGTTCATTCATGCACCTGTATGATCTGATCTGTCTGGTGAGTTTTGCCCGATCTAACCTGTTTTGTTAGTTAAGCCTGATCTAACCTATTGTTAGTTTTTCTTCCAGTTTATATTTAGCTTTTTGTTTTTGGCTTCTGAGCCGTTAATAAATAAACACTATGCATCTGAGTCCTGTTCTATGCCCCGCCGGGGCACAAACCATGACACCCCTACTTTTGTTATAAGGAAGAGTTCAAACCCTTTAAAACAAAAACTTTATAAAAACAAACTTGAGTCACTGTCGAGAGGAAGAGAGAAAATTTAAGGCATTACACAAAATAAAACTTGACCAGCATTCATATGACTTCAAAAAGTAAAAAAATCAATTGGAGATTTGTGATTAAAAAAGTAGCGCATTTATGAGGAAGGTGACATGAATGCCCCTTTCAGAGCATCAATGAGGCGCCAGACGTCAACAGTAAGTTTGTTTGTTTATTTAACAAAAGGAAAAAGTGACAAAGTAAAGAGCCACGTGGGGCAACATACATACGCTGAACTAGGACACGGAAGGAACACTAACATCAGAGCTAACCAGACACGAACAAAGAAACACTTATGCCTGATGAAGCGAGGATGAATCGAAAATAGTAGGAAGACTGGAGCCGGGGTTGGGGACTCCAGTCCTGGTACACAAATGTAGGTCGCAGCGAGGAGTGAGCCTCAGCTGCTTCCTTAAATACTGAACACCAAAGTAAAAGAACCAAACAGGAAGGGGGAAACGTAATTAACAAAATCAAGAACAGCTGTCACAGCACCGGCTCGGCTTTGACAGCCGGAAGTTCAGCAGCGACGCTGTCACAATAAAGGTCCTGGAAGAGCAATAATAACAAAACCAAAATATGGGAGAAAAAGGGAAAATACTGAGTAACCCGAGAGCAGATGGGTTCAGTGCTCAGATCACCACAGAAGTCACAATTTGAGTTAAAAAGTTTCAACTTCATGACAAAAAGTAATAAATTTAGGAGAAAAAAGCTGCAAATTTACAAGAAAACAGTTGTGATTTGATTTTAAAAAGCTGCAGCTTCATAATAAAAAGTAGCAAATTTATGAGAAAACAGTTGCAAATTCAAAAAAAAAAAGTTGAAAATTTACAAGAAAAAAGTTGCAGATTTATCAGAAAAAAGTAGCAAATTTATGAGAAAACAGTGGCAAATTTAAAAGAAAAGTTGAAAATTTACAAGAAAAAGTTGTACATTTATGAGAAAAAAATTGCAAATTTATGATTAAAAAAGTCGCAAAATTTACTAGAAAAAAGTAGCAATTTGATTTCAAAAAGTTGCAGCTTTATAACAAAAAAGTAGCAAATTTATGAGAATACCATTGCAAATTTAAAAGAAAAGTTGAAAATTTACAAGAAAAAAAGTTGCAAATTTATGATAAAAAGTTGCAAATTTATGATGAAAAGTTGCAGGTTTAAAAGAAAAAAAAATGTAAGTATACAGCGAGGAAAATAAGTATTGAACACATCAACATTTTTCTCATTAAACGTATTTCTGATGGAGCCACTGACCTGAGATTTTCACCCGATATCAGTAACAACCCAAATAATCCATACATATATCACGGGGTGGAAGTATTTTATTGTGTTTTGGGGGTTTTATATGGTTTTAAGTTAAGTTTGCATGTTTTATAACTTTGCATGTTTTATGGTTTTTGTGCTTTGATCAATGTGTTTTTAAATTGGAAATGTTTGTCTGCTTCCACCTTGTACTTTCCCTAATTACTAATGAACAGCACCTGTGTTGATTGGCAATGTGCAGTTCCTGTGGCTGCACATGACACAAGAGGTGCTCTGGCAGTCCAGAGGAGCGAGCCCTGCCTGAAGCCTTGTTCATGCTCCATTTCCCCTCTAGTCCGCTTTGGTCTGCGTGCGCCTTGGATGAGCCCGGCACGCATGCAATACTGCTCATGCTCACTTTTTTCATCTACCCAGGCCAAGCGGTTGACACATGCACACAACCATCATTTGTAGTTTCACTCCCACCCTATAGGTAGCGCCCATGTGATGAAGCACCAGGATTTTCACCAACGAAGAAACGCTGCTTGCTTTCTGCTGCTTGACTTCCTGGTTTTCACTCCTTTTCCATGAAGATGCTGCTGCTGAAGTATTTATGTATGATTCATGTATGTTTATTCTCGTGTTCCGCTTCCTCGTTGTCTTCTTTGTTTACTTTGTCTTGATATTCTGTGCCGATATCGCCACCTCATGAATGGGACGTTCAGTCTTGTGCATGCGCTTTTCAACGCATTCAGGTCATTAGCAGACGGTGCGGTCACAAAATTTTGGGCTGCACGCGGTCGTCCACGGTCGAGCACTGCAGACATTAGCGGAGTGGAGACGATGACATAAATTTCATCACACGAAGTTTCCGGTTACACGTACGCAGACTGCAGAGGTGCAACATGAATCCAGCTTGAGGAGGAGAGCCCTGCCTGAGGGAAGACCCGACCAGATGAGGGCCTGCTTGGAGGAGAGCCCTGCTTGAGGAGAGACCCCGGCCGGAGGAGAGCCCTCCTACAACAGCCAGCCAGATGAGCACTCTGCTGGACAAGAGGAGGCTGCTGGTCCCAGGAAAATGGCTGAAGGAGAGCATGACTGAGGAGGAGGAGGAGCAGTAACAGCCCAGGACAACCATGATGCTGGCATTTGGGGGAAGACACATCTTTTCAACGCGTTCAGGTCATTAGCAGATGGCGCGGTCACAAAATTTGGGCTGCACGCGGTCATCCACGGTCGAGCACTGCAGACATTAGCGGAGTGGAGACGATGACATAAATTTCATCACACGAAGTTTCCGGTTACACGTACGCAGACTGCAGAGGTGCAACATGAATCCAGCTTGAGGAGGAGAGCCCTGCCTGAGGGAAGACCCGACCAGATGAGGGCCTGCTTGGAGGAGAGCCCTGCCTGAGGAGAGACCCCGGCCGGAGGAGAGCCCTCCTACAACAGCCAGCCAGATGGGCACTCTGCTGGACAAGAGGAGGCTGCTGGTCCCAGGAAAATGGCTGAAGGAGAGCATGACTGAGGAGGAGGAGCAGTAACAGCCCAGGACAACCATGATGCTGGCATTTGGGGGAAGACACATCTGTGTGGAGCAGTTGGGGAGCTGCAGGTGAAGGACAGCAAGAGGCAGAGTGAGGAGCTCTGCCTTGGCTGTAAGTATTTGGTTCCCAGATAGCAGCACCCCATGATGATGATGTTGATAATGATGACGAGAAATATGGATATACTGCTGACAAGTGTCTTCCCCTGTATAGGTTTCCTGAGGACATCAGCGTCGTGGTGGCAGATGGAGCATGGCTGGGAAGAGTGGATCCTCCTCCTCAGCTTTTAGGGACTTTTCTTGTTTGTTTTTATAGCCCACTTTAAGTTTTTTAGCTTAGTTTTTAGGTAGTATTTTATTTTATTTTAGTCTCTTAGATGGTTTTAATTCTTAGGTTTTAGTTTAGGCTTTTTACTTTAGTGGGCATTTGTATATATAATGGTTGTCTGTCTCTCTGTGTTGGCCCTGCGATGGACTGGCGATCTGTCCAGGGTGTACCCTGCCTCTCGCCCAAGGATGCTGGGATAGGCTCCAGGCCCCCCATGACCCTATAAAGGATTAAGCGGAAGAAGATGGATGGATGGATGGAAATTTCTTTGAACATCCTCATTTTAAAGTTTCCCCTTTGATTGCTACCTGTAACTCTTCACCTGGTTTTAAAAGAACCTCAAAGTTATGTTCATTAACTACCCCTCGGCCTATATGTCACACATATAAAGAAATCAAAGCAACTGTGTTCACAAAACAAGCTATATATACTGTAATAAAGTGAAATGACACAGGGAATAAGTATTGAGCACGCTTAGTGAAAGTAATTTAATATTAAGTAAAAAAGCCTTTGTTGGTAATAACAGCTTCAAGATGCCTCCTGTATGGAGAAACTAGGCCCAAGCATTGCTCAGGAGTGATTTTAGCCCATTCTTCCACACAAACTGTCTTCAAACCTTGAAGGTTCCGTGTGTGTCTTTTATGAACTCTGATCTTGAGTTCGTTCCAGAGATTTTCAGTTGGATTCAGGTCAGGTTACTGACTGGGCCATTCTAGCAGCTTTATTTTCCTTCTCTGGAGCCAGTTCAGAGTTTCCGTGGATGTGTGTTTGGGGCCATTGTCTTGCTGAAATATCCAACCTCGTTTCATCTTCAGCATCTTGGCAGATGGCAACAGGTTCTTATCAAGGATGTCTCTGTACATTTGTCCATTCATCTGTCCTTCAATTACAGGTGCATCTCACTAAATTAAAATATCATCAAGACGTTGTTTTTTTTCAGTAATTCAATTCATAAAATGAAACTCATATTTTATATAGATTCATTACAGACAGAGTGATATATTTCAATTGGTATTATTTCTTTTAATTTTGATGGTTATGGCTTGCAGCTCATGAAAACCCAAAAATCAGTTTCTCAAAAAAAAAAAAAAAATTACATAACATCAATTTTAAAAAAGTTGATTTTTTAAATAGAAATGTTGGCCGACTAAAAGTATTTCATGTGCACACTCAATACTTGGTCAGGGCTCTTTATGCATCAATTATTATTGCATCACTGTGGCATGGCATGAAGGTGATCAGCCTATGTTACTACTGAGGTGTTATGAAGGCCCAGGTTGCTTTGATAGCATCCTTCAGCTCATCTGCATTTTTGGGTCTGGTGTCTCTCATCTCCCTGTTGACGATACTTCATAGATTCTGTATGGGGTTTAGGTCAGGAGAGTTTGCTGGCCAGTAAAATATGGTGATGTCATGGTCATTAAACCAGGCTTTGGTACTTTTGGCAGCAGTATGGGCAGGTGCCAAGTCCTGCTGGAAAATTAAATCAGCATCTCCATAAACCTTGTCAGCAGAGGGAAGCATGAAGTGCTCTAAAATGTCCTGGTAGACAGCTGCATTGACTTTGGACTTGATAAAACACAGTGGGAGGCGTCCACTTGAGGTGTTTCAGGCACGTCCCACTGGGAGGAGACCCTGGGGCAGACCCAGGACTCGGTGGAGAGACTATGTCTCCCAGCTGGTCTGGGAACGCCTTGGTATTCTCTCTGAAGAGCTGGAGCAGGTGGCTGGGGAGAGGGAAGTCTGGGCTTCTCTGCTTGAACTGCTGCCTCCGCGACCCGGACCTCTGGAAAAGCTTTAGAAGATGGATGGATGGATGGAGAAAACAGTGGACTAACACCAGCAGATGACACGGCTCCCCAAATCAGGTGCCAAGTCCTGTCACTTGAAAATCAAGGTCCCAGGGTCTGGAGGAAGAGTGAACAGGCACGGAATCCAAGTTGCTTGAGGTCCAGTGTGAAGTTTCCACAGTCAATGACGATATGTGGAGCCATGCCATCTGCTGGTGTTTTTCCACTGTGTTTAATTAAGTCCAATGTCAGTGCAGCCATCTAACAGGAAATTTTAGAGCACTTCATGCTTCCTTCTGCTGACAAGCTTTATGGAGATGCTGGTTTCATTTTCCAGGAGGACATGGCACCTGCTCAAAAGTACAAATACCTGGTTTAATGACCATGGTATCACTGTGCTTGATTAGCCAGCAAACTCTCCTGGCCTAAATCCCATAGAGAATCTATGGTGTATTGTCAAGAGGAAGATGACATACACCAGACCCAATAATGCAGACGAGCTGAAGGCCACTATCAAAGCAACCTGGGCTTCCATAACACCTCAGCAGTAACATAGGCTGATCGCCTCCATGCCATGCTGCATTAATGCAGTAATTATACAAAAGGAACCCCGACCAAGTATTGAGTGTGTACATGGACAAACTTTTCAGTCGGCAAACATTTCTATTAAAAATCAATTTTTTAAATTAATTTTATGTAAGTCTATTTTTTGAGAAACTGAATTTGGGATTTTCATGAGCTATAAGCCATAACCATCAAAATTAAAAGAAATAAACACTTGAAATATATCACTCTGTCTGTAATGAATCTATATATATATAATATGAGTTTCACTGTTTGAATTGAATTATTGAAATAAATCAACTTTTCAATGACATTCTAATTTACTGAGATGCACCTGTATATGATGTCTGCCTGTACCATGTGCTGAAAAACACCCCCACACCATGATGCTCCCACATCCAAACTTCACTATTGGTATGGTGTTTTGGGGCTGATGTGCAGTGCCATTTCTCCTCCAAACATGTTGTGTGCTGTAGCATCCAAAAAATTCACTTTTGGTCTCATCAAACCAGACTATAGTTTCCCAGTATTTTACTGTCTTGCCCAAATGTTGTGCAGAAAACTTTAAATGAGCTTCAACATGCTTTTTCTTCAGCAATGGAGTCTTGCGAGGTGATCGGGGATAGAGCCCATGTCGGTTGATTGCATTACTTATTGCTTTCTTTGAAACAGCAGTACCTACTATTTCCAGGTCTTTCTGGAGATCTCCACGAGTGAGCTTTGGCTCTTGGATAACTCTTCTGATAATTCTTTTGACTCTTCTGTCAGAAATCTTGCGAGGAGCTCCTGGTCATAGCTGGTTTATGGTAAAATGATTTTTTTTCCACTTCCAAATGATGGCTCCAACAGTGCTCACTGGAACATTCAGCAGTTTAGAAATGTGCCTCTAACCAATGCCATCATCATGTTTTGCAACAACAAGGTTGCAAAGGTCTAGAGAGAGTTCTTTGCTTCTACCCATTACGGGTTCTTTGTGGTTTGATAATCTGATATTCACAGACCTTTTTAAAGGCTATCAGTCAGGACTTAACCAGTGGAAATTACTTAGCACTGATGAGGATGGGATGGGTTCCGAAATGCTGATAGATTTTAGCTGGATTCTTGGCTTTCTATGTCTTTTTGCACCTCTTTTTCTTCACGTGTTCAATACTTATTCCCTGTGTCATTCCACTTTTTCAATATAACTTGTTTTGCGGAACACAGTTGCCTTGATTTCTTTGTATGTATGGATTACTTGGGTTGTCCCTGATATCTGGTGAAGATCTCAGGTTAATGGCTCTATCACAAATATGTTCAATGAGAAAAAATGTTAACGTGTTCAATACTTATTTTCCCCGCTGTATGAGACAAAAAGTTGCAAATTTATAATAAAAAAGTTCCAAATTTATGATGAAAAGCTGCAGATTTAAAAGAAAAACATTGCAAATTTATGAGGAAAACGTTGCAAATTTATGCTATAAAAGTTACAGAATTAAAAGAAGATGCAGTTTTACAAGAAATCTTCCAAATTTGCAAGTTTTTTTGTGTTCTGCATTGGCGCTTCAAAATCTTATGTAACATGCTGTTAAAGGTTTATGATGATATTGGGAAGGGGGGGGGGGGTCCAGGATGGGGGGAGGGGATATGTCCCCCATGTCCCAGCCTTGATTTACACCTATGGATTTGACCCTGTCATATCAACACCTAAGGTTAATTCAGAATCAACAGATACACACAGAGGAAACTCATCCAGAGAAAAGCCTCGGCCGACTTTTAATTTTCTCCAGCAGAGACAGAATGGTGGTTTCTGAGCAGGCAACTCACACAGTGTAAACAGCAGTAAACTGCATTTAAATGGTTTGTTTTGGTGTGTTCTTTCTCTTCAGGTTATACTTTACTTAACTGATTACATCATAGAGCCAAATAAGGAGCACAAAACCTCACCAGAACTCGCTCTCCCACCTATGTCTTTGTGTGACTTCAATACTCCACTTGATAAACAGCATTCTGAACCCATTTCATCATGAATAACAATGAAGATTAAAAACAAAATCAATGCAGCTGTCAAAACCCGACACAAACATCTCATTATGATCAAACAGTGCTTTGTGTTAAAGACGCAGCCTTTATACTGTTCTCCTGAGCAGACGTATACACCAAGAACTGACATAACGTTTCCCATTTCAGGCCAGACAAGAGTCTTCTTATGTGTCACTAATGGGGATGATTTCATTTTTGATGTTCCGAGTAGAAAGCATGTCAAAGAGTTGTGCTTCTGAGTTTCAGACAGCGCCAGATGATGCCAGTCAACCATGTTTGGTTTTACGATGGATTTGTATATCACCATCATTTTTAGAGTTTCTGGTAAGAAGGGGAATTTTGCTTCATTTAGATAAGGTCATATGTTGATCCAAAAGTGAATGGATTATGTTATATTTTCAGTGTTGTGAAATCCTGAAACTGCATTTCCGGTTCCGGCTCTGCCGGACCGGCGGCGCCACACGAGTCGGCTGCCTGTTGCAACAGCCTTTTTTTTTTTATCTTCCTTCTTCTTTCTACACCTTTCACTCTGTATATATATCACGGACGCACGGATCGCCCCGGGGGTCTCCCGGGTCGGCGGACGGAGCCACGGTTTGCAGCGGGAGACGTTACAGCGGGGAGGAGCTAGTGCTAGCTAGCACTTGGCCGCCGCCCGGTGCTAATGGGAAACTCGACATACCGGGAGCTGTAGCGAAAACGAAGCGGGTGCCGGGCTGGAGTTTAGGCGGCGTGAAAGAAATATAAGACAGAATAATAAAGAGCGATGGCAAGAACCAAGCAGACCGCCCGTAAAATCTACTGGAAGAAGAAGCCCCCCAGGAGACAGCTAGCCACCAGGGCTGCTCGGAGAGGCGCTCTGGCCACCGGCAGAGTGAAGAGGCCTCGCCGTCACAGGTCCGTGGCTCTGAGAGAGATCCGTCGCTACCAGAAATCCACGGAGCTGCTCATCCGTAAGCTGCCCGTCCAGCGCCTGGTGAGGGAGATCGCTCAGGACTTCAAGACCGTCCTGCGTTTCCTGAGTTTCGCCGTCATGGCTCTGCAGGAGACCAGCGAGTCCCACCTGGTGGTCTCTTCTTCGCTAAGGGGGTCACCATCATGCCCAAAGACTTCCAGCTGGCCCGCTGCATCCGCGGAGAGAGAGCTTAGACTTTCTGCTGCACATCCACCAGCCATAATGCTCTGCACTGTGTGTCTATATATATACATTTATAGTAATATGGACATATGTTTGCTAGATGTTGTTTTTTCTTGCCTTCTGATTGTTGCTCTGAGTGTTGCTATCCCTGTGCTGTTGCAATCCTGGAATTTCCCCATTGTGGGACTAATAAAGGCTTATCTTATCTTATCTTATCTTGATCAAGGAGGAAGAAAGGACTTAAATGCTGGTTTCAGAATGGTGACTAGGCGTTTATTTATTTAAAAGCAACACAGATCACCATAATTTGAGAGTCAGCCTTGAGATAAAGCTGTCACATATTTAACAGAAAAGTTTTCATAATATTAATGATCATAAGCCAACAATAATCCTAAATTAAACAACTCACCATAACAGCCGTGTGGTTTTCCACCGGTTTTCCTCATGCCTCACATTAATTTCTGGCTGGTGGCCTTTACTTCTCCTAATTCTCCTCTGCTCCTGGGGCCTCATGTACAAAGACTTGCTTGGATTTCCTACTGAAAGATGACGTACGTTTAAATCAAGAAAACGCTGTAAGCAAAAAAAAAAAAAAAAATCCAGATGTATGAAACCGTCCATACGCAGGAATCCAAGCACATTTCCTTTGTACATTCCGATCTGCCTGAAATTGAACGTACGGGAGGAAATACTGGACTCCTCCCTTAATACGCCTCCATATGAATATGCAATTAGATGTAAATAGGTATGCAAGTAGATATATACAAGGGCTGAACATTTGATTCTCCTGTATCCACGATTAAAAATAATGAATTTCATGGATCCTGTTCATAATTTTTATGGACAGGATTTCTAGGCGCAGCCAGGGAATGGAGGGTGTCATGCTTGGTGACCACAGGATCTCATCTCTGTTGTTTGCAGATGATGTTGTCCTGTTGGCTTCATCCAGCAATGACCTACAGCTCTTGCTGGGACGGTTTGCCGCTGAGTGTGAAGCGGCTGGGATGAGAATCAGCACCTCCAAGTCCGAGTCCATGGTCCTCAGCCGGAAAAAGGTGGATTGTCCTCTCCGGGTTGGGGACAGGCTCCTGCCCCAAGTGGAGGAGTTTAAGTATCTTGGGGTCTTGTTCACGAGTGAGGGGAAAATGGAGCGAGAGATCGACAGACGGATTGGAGCAGCATCTGCAGTGATGCGGACGTTGTACCGGTCTGTTGTGGTGAAGAGGGAGCTTAGTTCTAAGGCAAAGCTGTCGATTTACCAGTCAGTCTACGTTCCTACTCTCACCTATGGTCACGAGCTTTGGGTAATGACCGAAAGAACGAGATCGCGGATACAAGCGGCTGAAATGAGCTTTCTCCATAGGATTGCTGGACTCACCCTCAGAGATAGGGTGAGGAGCTCAGTCATCCGGGAGAGGCTCAGAGTAGAACCGCTGCTCCTCCACATTGAAAGGAGTCAGTTGAGGTGGTATGGGCATCTGATTAGGATGCCTCCTGGACGCCTCCCACTTGAGGTGTTTCAGGTACGTCCCACTGGGAGGAGACCCCGGGGCAGACCCAGGACTCGGTGGAGAGACTATGTCTCCCAGCTGGTCTGGGAACGCCTTGGTATCCCCTCTGAAGAGCTGGAGCAGGTGGCTGGGGAGAGGGAAGTCTGGGCTTCTCTGCTCGAACTGCTGCCTCCGCGACCCGGACCTTCGGAAAAGCGGTAGAAGATGGATGGATGGATGGATGGATGGATGAATTTCATGGAATTTCATGGACTGTGAGTTAGAGGTGCTGCTGAATGAAGTAGAGGCACGTAAAAATATTTTGTTTGGCACAGTCTCCTCCGGCATTACTGCCAGATACATATATTTAAATAGCCTGCTCACAGCCGTAGAAGATTAGTTTATTGTTTCCTTTATTCAGACAGGAATAAGAAGGAGATGTTTTTAACTTTGACATGTTTAGCCCGACATCTGCAGTCGTCCTAAGAAGCATCAGCTGATCGCTGTGATTTCTGTCATATATATATATATATATATATATATATATATATATATATATATATATATTTGATTTTGTATACTTTATTGATCCCCAGAGGGGAAATTGAGGGCATCCACCTGGATGGATGAAGCAGCCTCGGTACGGCGCTATCCCTTTACCATTCACACACACATTCACACCTAGGGCCACTTTTAGAGTCTCCAATTAACCTGACCTGCGGGAGGAAAACGAAGAAATCCTGGAGTAAACCCACGTAGACACGGGGAGAACATGCAAACTCCACACAGATCACTGTTGGTCAGGGTCTAGGATCGAACCAGGGATCCCTTGGCCAAGGGTGAGTTGCTGTGCTGGCGCAGTGCTAACCACTGCGCCACCGCACCGCCCGTAGCTCAGTAGTTAAACTGCCAGATTTCCCAGCAGAAGGATCCAGGTACAAGATCAGCTGCGATCTCTTTTAGAGACCGCAATGGAAATAAGTGTGTGCACTTTCTTGTGTCATTGCATTGTTTTTAAATGTGTGTTGTATCTTTTATACAATATTATTTTAAACGATGAATAAATCAATTCATCAATTTGTGACCAGCCAGGAGGATCAAAGGAAAACAATCAAAAACTAGAAAAGCACTCGGAGAGCGCAGACCTCCGCCAAGCGCCACAGTTCCCCCCATACAGTGTTTGTGTGTACGTTTTCAGATTCCTTGAGCATGAAAACATATGACTAGCAATTAGATTCACAATGATTATTTGTTTATTTGACAGGGACAGTGCAATAAACAGACAATTAATCAATGACAATCAATCTGATAGTGATAGGATTAGTGGTTCAGTAGTAAAAGCATTGCCTCCTTGGCGGAGGTAATAAACTGAAGTGTTGCTATTGTGTCCATCTCCTCCACTGACAGATGCTGATTGGGTAGACAGGTTGGCGTGGGTTTTATATTATATTATTGGGGTTGTGCTCCACTGCAAAAGAGAATTTAGAAGCTTCGCCGGCAGAGAGCTCGTTTTTGCGCAGCGCCTATGGCTGGGCGGGGAATTTCTGCCAAATAATCCGGCGGCGGACAGCTGTCCGTGTCAGGTTTTGCAGCTGCGCGCAAACACAGGCACGCTGGCGGGCCCAGGCCACCAGTGGTTTCCGCGTGCTTTTGTGCCTAAAACGTTGAAGAACGCGGAGTTTGTGTTGGTCAGACACGGCGACCAGCACCCTCCATTGCGTCTGCGCACATGTTGAAAATGGCTGTATGTCACAGTGTTAAGAAATGCTTTAAAAAATTCCTGTATCCAGACGGTGATGCGGATCATCCCCAAAATTTAATCAGTTCCTCCTTGTACCATTTCCAACAACGTCTGAAAGTTTCATGGAAATCCGTCCAAAAGTTTTTGAGTTATCTTGCTAACCAACAGACAGACAGACAAACAGACAGACAGACAAACCCCGGCAAAAACATAACCTCCTCCTGGCCTTTTCGGCCTGGCGGAGGTAAAAAGAAGACAATCTGAACTTATTTAGTGGGTAACCAGAGGCACCTGTCAGTTGAAAGCAGATCATATTAGACTCGACAAGTATATATCTTATGTCCAAAATGCAAATCTCATCCTTTATAGTTATATACAACTTACATGGATTATGAATGAATGAATGAATGAAGTGCACCGGGGAACAGGTGAGACTGTTGCATTTCAAACTTTACGCATGTGTTTATTGACATAACCACTGTACACACAGAGGTAATTGGGGGCTTGGTAGAATGCTGTGAAACTATAGTTTAATCAGCAAAAAAGTAAGTCACTTATTCAAACCACGGAGTTGTAATGAAGCCTTGAAGACAGGGTGATATTTGTGGGGCGCACAGGCACGTTGCGCATGAGGTGGGTTATTATTAGGACAATTACATGAATTTACTCACCAAGAAGCCACCCATCCGCACAGTGCCAGCTTGTAGTTTGGTCCCAACAATGCTGTTCATTAGAATCATTAGGACAACCGTCTCTCACTGCGAATTGCGCTTTGATGTTGGCCTGTTCAACTGCATTGGATGGGAATATGATGTACCTGGGTGACAGCCGGATAATGCCATCCTACACAGCTGGCATAGCTCGGCTCAGGGTTGACTGGGAAATTCCTGATTGTTCTGCCAGCTCCCTCTAGAATGCCCGTTTCCAGAAACCCCACACTGTCAGCACCTGCACTGGGACGGGCAGCGCATGACTTCTCGCCGTGTCGTACTCCAAGAGCAGCTGTAACTCTGAGCACAGTTCCACAAGGGCTGCCCATGGAAAACTAAACCGGCTGACAAGCCAGTCATCATCCTGAACCAGAAAATCTTGTGTCTCTAAATACTCTTTCACGTCGTGGTTTGCAATATCCTCTAATCCTCTGTTGTTAGAGGCATTTTCTGCACTTCTTTGCCCTTGCTTTTATATCCACTCATTCAATTGCGCACACTTGGATGTTTGTTCATCATGTGTCTCTGGTGTGTACAATAATTTTCACGTCATTATCAGTCTCCCAACATCACCTCTAAGTATCGCCAACAGACCAATAACAGTAGAAACGTACGTACGGCAGCCATGAAGTTGGCGTGGGGCTGCGCACATTTCCATGGTCATCTCATTCTTGATACATCTGAAAGTTTCTGTGGAAAAGGACGTACGCCATGTTTTTGTGCATACGTACCCTTTGTACATAAGACCCCTGGTCTCCGTAATGTCTAACAGGTTCATAATTATACAGCCGTGGTCCCTCATAAGAATACAGACTAACCTACTGCAGATTTTCATTACTGACAATGACCTGGTTGTTACAATCTGCGGCAGGCACAGAGAAACAGCCCGGGATGCAGGCACTGAACAGTTCAAAGGAATTTATTCATAAAAATCTTAAGCTTCCGCACACGCCTGACAACAAATAAACTTAAACACTGATTAAACTAGAAAATAAACGACAGCATGGGAGCTGCAAAACAAAAGGCTAAACTAAATATGAAGCGGTAAACAACTGAAGACAGAATAAAATAGATAACTAATAACAAGCCTAAATATAGCCACAAGCGGTGATCATCGGGTTCCAAGCAGTTTTGGACTTTAAGGTCTTGTATTGCTTAGCAACAGCATTTAAAACCTAAGGTCTGCTACACATTAGTTTTTAAAGCAGCACTATGTAATTTTCTAGTTCCTTGTAGGAACACTGAAAAGGCCACAACCACGGCAACCACAACCCTAGTCCCAACAGCCAACCACAGGACTTTTTGTTGTTGGTGGCTAAAGTCATGCCCTGTGATTCACTGCTGGGGCTGAGGCCACAGACGCCGCAGCTGTTGTCCCCCCAGTGATCACACCAAAAAAGAGCTGTTGCAGGTAATGAGGAAGTAACTTTCACACAGTCAAATGTTGGTGTACCATCAAAATAATTTTGCAAACATTATTTTGAGGTGAAAATTTTACATGTTGCATTAAAATGCATGCTGTGCTTCAGAAGAAAAAGACCTCCCTGGCAAGAGTCAAACCTGAGACCTTCTGCATATCAAGCACTCACCTTAACCACAACACTGTATAACTGCTTTAGCTGGCACACTCACTTTCTCAAATGATAAATGTTTGACTGAAAGGATTTCTAGCAGCAGCAGTACAGCATTTAAAACTAAATGTGCACTACACATTGTTTTCAAATTCAGAGAAGAAATATGTTGCACTTTCAAAGAATGACACATTACTAATAGGAACTGAACTCATGTGTCCTGGGTGGTAAAGAAGCATCGCAACCTCTTCACCACACAATTGCTTTGGGTCACACACTGACTTCCTCACACACTAACAAAATGTTCTGCTGACAAGCCAAAATGGTATTAACAGAACAGACATTAACAGAATTGCAACTTTAATTTTAGTGTTTTGCTGAACAATACTGTTATGAGTGTGAAGCTTCATCAAATTTGGATCACTATATCACAAATTAAACCCAAAACTACTTGCCAAAGAGAAACTGTACAACTTGACTGGCCTAGAAAATCAAGATGGATTGACATTTTTGGGTAATTTTACTAACTTTTGATTATCAACACCTGTAGATGATCTCTGCTTAATTTCAGCCAGTTTGGATGAATGGGCTAGGAGGAGTTCATTTTGAGCTCACTTGCACATTTTGGAAAATATGATGCAGAAAACTTCATTTTTTTCCTCATGAATGTGCAACTTTTTTCCTTTAATTCCACAACTTTTTTTCCTTGTAAATCTGTAACTTCCATCCATTTTCTACCGCTTAATCCTTTTTTGGTCATGGGAGCCTATCCCAGTGTCTTTGGGTGAAAGGCAGGGTACACCCTGGACAGATCGCCAGTCCATCACAGACAATCATTCACACCTAAGGACAATTTAGAATCCCCAGTTGATGCCAATTAACCTAACTTGCATGTTTTTGGCCTGTGGAAAGAAACCCACGCAGACAACATGCAAACTCCACACAGAAGGGTCACTGATGGTCTGGGAGTGGGATCAAACCCACAATGGTCAGGGGTGGAATCGATCTTGTGACCTTCTTACTGTGCAGACAAAGTGCTTACCACTGCTCCACCGTGCTGCCCTAAATCTGGAACTTTTTTCTTGTAAATCTGCAACTTTTCTCAACAATTTTCCAATATTTTTCTTGTAAATTCACAACTTTTTCCTCATGAACTTGCTGTTTTTTCTTCATAAATTCACTGCTTTTTTCTTGTAAATTTGTGACATTTGTATAGATGCTGGTTAATTCAATTCAATTCAGTTTAATTATGAAACAAAACTAAACCAAAGCAGGAAGTACTTTCAACATAAAGGAAATAACAAATAAGACAATATCATTTTTCAAGTTTGTCTATATATATTTTTTTTTAATTCCTCTCCCCGTGTCTGTATATGTGGCTGATCCTGTTTATCTCATATAACAATTTGTAGCTGCTGTTTTATTTTGGGCATCTATTGCTTTTCTTTTTTCGTTTCCTGCTTGTACCACCAAAACTGACTTCAGATGTGTCTCACCGGATCCTTGTCAGTGGGTCGTCTTGTTTGTGCGGTCCCATTATGCACTGTCAGGGTAGAACAGAGCTGAAACTCCAATGAAAACCAAATATGTGAAATTAACATGAAAGCAGTCTGTACCCAAAACCATATTTTTTGTCTTAAAATAACAGCTAAAACCGAGCTGCAACCCGTAGGGCTGAAAACTCGAGTCCTTTTTTAAGCACCAGCAGCAGCTCCAAAAAGCTCCATAAATAAAACAACCACATTTACAGACAAAATAAACAAGGATACAGCCTTTGTACGAAACACGCTTCTGTCTCTCTTGTTAGATTTCCCCTTAAATAACTACATGGGGTAATTCATCTTTACAGCCTACTGCACATGACTACTAAGTCTTGAATCAGCTGCGTCTCTGTAGCAGTTTTCTAATCTTTCTTACCGCTCAAAACACTACAACACTTGTTTACTGTTTTATTCTTTGCACTTAAACACTTTGGAGAGATAGGTCAACATTTTGGTTAACTCAGCAAATATGACTTTGGACTGTGGGAGGAAACCAAAATACCTGCAGAAAATGCAAATGCCACATTACCCTGGAACTCAACAGAGTGGAGAGCTGTTTCTGGCTATGAAGCAGAATATGCAAATGCTACAGTCCCCCCGCAGCCACTGCCCCCCCAAAAAAAACAAAAAAACAAAAAAAAAACAACTACGAATTCACCCTCAACATTTTTTGGGAAAGATAGTTAACATCATGGTCATTTTTTTTTTTTAATTTCCTTGTGTATTTGCTACATATTTCTCTTAAACTTGCAATTTTGCAACTTTTGTTTTGATGCTGGTTTATTTTATTTATTTAACCTTTATTTATACAGGGAAGGTCCATTAAGAGATAGCCTGTCTTTTTCAAGGACGCCCTGTTCACACACACAGATGCACACCAGGAAACTGCCCAGAACAACCACAGACTGACCTGGGGCCCCTGAGCAGCTCCACCAGAGCAGTTGGGGTTGAGGGCCTTGCTCAAGGGCACCACAATGGGGTGAAGCAGGGTGGGGTAAACACTGCTATGTCATCTGTCTCACCCAGTTCTGATCCTGCCGGTCCAGGGATTGAACCGCTGACCCTCCAGTCACCAGTCTAAATCCCTAACCATTAGGTTGAGACAGGGCAGAATGTTTTACTTATTGGAATTTTCCTCATTTTAAAGGGTTTGAATTCTTCCCCATTAAAAAAATAGGACCCCCCCCCCCCCCAACATAAACTTGCACTGGGCCCCCCAAGCAATAAACATCCCTGAATAAGTTGCACAATTTGGAGAATTGTCAAATAACTGTTTAAATGCAATGAATTAATAAATATCTTTGCTTGCTTTGTGGTGATACTGCATACTGTATGTGGCCAGCCAACATGCACGACAGCCTTAACCTGGGCTCTCTTATGGCTCCCATGTGGGTTTGTCTGCGGGTTCCATGTTGACCCCATCTGTGTTTGCCCACATGGACTTTACCTGTGGGACAGGTAAGCAGATCATCTGTTTACCCACTTTAAACCCATCTGGGCCCCGCCTGGGTTTAATGTGGTGAGCAGGTTTCAGTAACACTTGTGCCACAGGCAAAATTATGTAAAAAAGTCACAAATTCATGCGAAAAAAAAATGTGAAAGTTTATAAGAAATAAAGTGGCAAATTTACAAAAAAAAAAAAAGCAAATTTACAAGAAAAAGTCACAAATTTATGAGGAAAAAATGTGGAAAAATTGCAAATTAACAAAAAAGTAGCAAAAATATGAGTAAATAAACTGAAAATTTATGGGAAAAAAGTCCCAAATTTATGAGGAAAACCTGTAAATTTACAGTAAAAGAGTTGAAAATTTTTGAGGAAGTTCCAAGTTTGTAAGAAGAATGTCACAAATTTACAAGAAAATAGCAAATGTACAAGGAAAAAAAATTTATGAGAAATTTCCAAAATTACAAGAAAAAGTTAGCAAATATGCAAAAAAAAATCAAAATTTTACAAGAAAAACTAACAAATTTATGAGAAAAAAGTTGCAAATTTACAAGAAAAAAGTCATTAATTTATGAGAAAGTTTCAAATTTTCAAGAAAAATTTTTCACATTAGTGAGGAAAAGTCAAACATTTACAAGAAAATAGCAAATTTATGAGAAAATAAGTTGAAGACAGGTAAAGGCCATGTGGGCAAACCCACATGGACCCGTAGGACAGCCGAGGTTTAAGCTTTGGTGGGGCCCACATGGACATGCTGGCTGGGTGTGCTTTAATATTAATGAGTTGTTTTTTTTTTACAACAATAATCAGCAATTGTTAGCAAGCCTCTTTGTCTGAGCAAAACCTATAAAGTGCACTTGGCAGATATAAATGTCCTAAGAAGTCCATTTACATTTATTTTGATTATAGCAGCTAATTGCAAATGAGCATTCACTAAAAACTGCTTATGGTCCAATTGCCTGCTGCTCCTACAGGTTAGAGCACTGAAGATGTCCTAGAAAATGCTTTAAAAGAAAGAAAGAAAGGAAATCCTGCATAGTGCCTCTGGTGTTCCACTTTGAGTGAAATATTGGCTAGTAAACAAAAAGCAGACAGAGCCGTTGCCAAGTGTTTCATAAATTAATGATTATGTGCAAGGGGAGTTGACAAGCGTATAATGGGAGCTGGTATAGGATCGTGTTCAAAGCACCGCTAATTGTCTTTATGTATGACAGCCGGTGATCTCTGCAATGAATGAATGCATTTGCTACACTGTTGTGATGAGCCTTTTGCCACCAGGATTCCAGCCTTCTAGACATCTCTCACAGCTGTTTACTGATAGAAAAGGGTCCATGGAAATGTCCTCCCATCCAGCAGCATGACAGCAAGAACATGTAACCTGGATGGCATTTGTTTTGTAAATGGGATGGCACCTAGGTGCAAAGGTGGTGGAATGCCAAAATGAGTCAGAAACCTGAATAAATGCATACCTAGGTGTGTTTAGGCTGTGACAAACAGACTCCACGCAGCCTGTGCAAAGATTTAATTCAACATACTGGGATCAAAGTACTGCCATTGTCAAGCTCAAAGAGACAACTGTGGACCCGCTCCTATATTCCCTGGATTAAGCACCTGACAGGAAAGCCACACTTTATGAGTCTGGGGAACCGTCGCGGCTCCATTCTAGTTCCTGTTGTATGCAGCAGACTTTAAAGGCGCTTTTCCACTAAGGTCAGTATGGTATGGTTTGTGACGGGACGGGACGGTACAGTTCGGCCCGCTTTGTGTTTCCACTACACTAGGTCCCACTTGAAATGGGTGGGAATAGTTACGGGGGAGGCGGCACAATCCTCTCCCTCCCGTTACGTAAAACAAGCGTAACTGGCGTAAAACAAGCGTAACATTACGCAAAACACAAGCTGGCAGGATACGAGGCGTCTGCGTTCTCTGGCTTTTTTTGCCAGAATAAAGGCAGAAAAGGAGAACAGAAGGCAAAGGTGGTGATACGACACACTCTGGAAAAGTACTGGAGCGTTTAGGAAACCATAGAGTAGTATAAAGGGGAAGACATAAGGATACGAACTCCATCACGTATGACAGTAAGATAATGATTACTAATGCTACTTTGCTTTTAAGTCCGTCGTACAACATTGTAATGTCGGCAAGTTATCGATATTAGGTACTAAAATATGTATTCTCTGTGTGTGTGTTTCAGATGGCTCTCTTGTGTATCTCTTCAAACCATCGGTCTGAACGTTCAACACAGTGATGTCACCACAGCTTCACGAACGCAAAGTGGTTACAGAACTGCAGAATGTCTGTAGAAATGTTTAGCTTTCTGTGCAACAAATTGCTCTGATCTGTGTCAAAATAATGGAGAGACCGTTGAGACGTCATGGGATTTATCTGCTCCAGCCAGTGGTGTCGTGGCAAAACATGGATCAGCTAGATGCCATATTGTAGTATATGAGCCGTTAAATATATATTTCAACAGGTAAACAGTGCTGAGTTAGGCATAAGATATATTTAACAATTATGATGCATTTTAAGCCAAAACAAATGGATCTAGGATTAAAAGTAATTAAAATAATGCAGTCACAAGGTTACATGGAGAAATACATGGATTAACTGGAAATGTATCATATTGAGTATTGCTGACTACATGTAGATACTGTATAAATATATATTCTCTGCATCAACAGAGAACTATACATGTATTCATATAGTATTGCCCTGGGAATTTGGACAATAAACCTTGGTACTTTTGCAGATGTGTCTCTACTTTTGTTTTATGTGTGAAGGTTACCACCAAGTGACATAAATACTAAAAGATTGGAAAAAGCTGTTTAAGAACAATCCAGCAGTTTGAGAAATCACTTTTGGTTTGGTATAAGTCTGCCAACAGAATTATGAACCATAAAGCAGTTTGTGTTAAAATGTTAAATCCCATTAAACCTGAACTCAGGGGTGTCTAATCATGTGTCATGGAGGGCCAAGACCCTGCAGGTTCTCTCTTCTATCCCATTATTAGGAAATCCAGATGCTAATATGGCCCAGAATTCCTCCATATACTGGGACTATCACTAAAGTGTGCTGTGTCTTCTGCACTGGCACATTCAACAATACAGTCTTCAGCAAATAATTGTTTTGGTTACTTTTCTTAAAAATGAGCCATTATTTTCAAAGTCACTGATAAATGGTTCGTACTGTTGACTCTTTTCCCACCGGTGTCTTAACAGACAAAACAGAAAATCATGATGCAAACACATAAATCACTAAATTGTTTATTACAATCAGCAACAAATTCCAGATTATTTAGAATGTGCAAAATTCAAACTGTAAAAAAAAAAAAAAAAAGAAATTGGAATGAGTCACACACGCCAGCCACGCTGCCTCACTGAGAAGCAACTGGTCGGCCCCTCATACTGGTCCTGGTTCAGTAGATCTTCAGCCTGCATCTCTGTAAATAGTGAGGCAAGGTCCGGTAGATCGTTTTCCCCTTGCCTAGATGAAAGACAAATGGGTGGTGGATAATTAAAGCAAGTTTAAAACATATTTGAGAAATGAATGAATGAATGAATGAATCTTTATTTCGGATAGATTAGATTAAAAGATTAAAAGAAAGGAACAGAATAATATAACAAAGGGAAAAAAATCCAACAAGGTCAAATTAAACAGCAACTCCTCGGATTATACAGTTCAACATAAGTTATCTGAAATGGGTGATGGCTGAAGCCACAGCTTATATTGCCCACCCATGTTCAATCTAAGAATTCAAAAGGAAAATAAAATAAAAGTGATTACAAATCAGAACAAAGCTAAGACAAAATGTGACAATAAACTAAGCAACAGCACAGCACAGACTGGATATGACAATCCTTATGTGAGTTTACATGTCGTTTTGTATAGATGTTTGGAGTATTTCTTCCTTTAGTTTTTTGTCTAAATTGTCCAAGCATTGTACATGATTTTAATTCAGGTCCAAAAGCGTTCCACAGTCTGACTCCCTGCACTGAGACACAGTGTTGCTTGGTGGTAGTTCTCACTGAAGGTTTTTGAAATATACATGTTCCTTGAAATGATATTGTTTCTCCCTTATTTGAAACAACTTTGGGATATTTGCAGGCAGTGATAGATTCTTAGCTTTAAACATTATTACTGTAGTTTTAAAATCAACCAGATCTTTCAATTTGAGAGCTTTTAATTTAAGAAAAAGTGGGTTTGTTGGTTCCCTGTAAGCAGCATTGTTTATTATTCTAATAGCTCTCTTCTGAAGCATAAAGACTGGATATATGTTTGTTTTATACTGTATGTATTTCCCCATACTTCAGTACAATACATCATGTATGGGAGTATTAATGAATGATACAAAGTATATAGTGTGGGTTGATTCAGCAAATATTTCACTCTGTGTAGTATTGCAATTGATTTGCATATTTTACCTTTAATATAATTAATATGTGACCTCCAACACAGTTTACTATCAATTATTACTCCAAAGAATTTAATTTCGGTTACTCTTTCAATCTCTACACCATTTACACTGAGTTTAGATACTGAGTTGTTGTGATGGTGTGAAATAACGTTATCAGTAAAAGTTTAGCCACCGCTGTGTCACCCTGGTTTCAAGTGTGGGTGGTGTTTTGTGCTTGTATTTCTAAAATATAAAAGGAAGCATTACAATGGGTCTCAAATATTTGTAATGTGTTCTTTTACTGGATGAGTTTAAAGATGAAATACTATAGACTACACATATAAACTAAATTCTAATGGTGACTGAACAACTCCCATTCCCCAAAGTGCACGATACACTATTATGACTATAACTCATAAAGGATTACAGAAATGATCTGATAAAAAATAAATAACCAAGCGGCTTATTTTATGATGGCTATTATTGGATGTGCCATTCATTTTCAATTACTATGTAATTAATATTCACACAATCAAATAAATCTCAGTTCAGTCCCTTTCATATTAAGTGGAAAATGTGCTACTTTAAATCTGGCACTATACCTATACCTTAACTTAAAAAGCAAAAGATTTGGCTATAAATAACAAGATGTGTAGCTTACCTGTCAGAATACATTGCTGTCAAAACGTCACCATTCAGAGCAGATCCTGTTTTGACTCTACAACGAAAATACACACAACTTAAGTACATGCACAGCACTAAAGTGCAACATGTAAAAAAACCCCATCTTTTTAACCAGGGTTACAACTAGCTTATTTCATCAGATATCGTCAACACAAGCTCAAAATACAAGGACGGACATAGCATTGACGGCTAACAAGCTAGGTCATCGTTTAAACACAAGCAAGTTTTCGTCTGTCCAAAGTGAACTTTCCACTGCTGGGATAAATAACGTAAAATATGCATATCACATCACTCACCGTCCTCTACTGGACTATATCCCAGTATCACGGCTTCAACTGCTGATGTTGGGTGCTTCCGCGGCTGTACATTCAATTTAGTTCGGGTGGCTCCGTCTACTTCCCAGTGAGGCTCCGTCTGCTTCCCTCTGGATTCTCTCATCAGCCGAAATGCACTGAAAACTCTGCTGGACCACAGTGTTGATTTCTGCTGATTTCTGTGAAGCCATTCTATCGTTGTTGTTTATAATATCACTTGTTGGCTGGCTCATGGATGAATCATTGCAAATGGTGGCTCGCCAGCGATTCTGGAAAGTCGGCGTTACACCCACTCTCATGACGTTACGCCCAGACCAATCAGTGGCCTGCAGTGTTTCTACGTAACCAGGACGGTACCCTTGGAACCCCAATTGAGGGGTTCTGAAAAAATAGGAACAGTTCCAAAAAAACAGAACGGAAAGCAGTTACGGTCCCTAATGGAAAAGCGGACAAACCGTGCCGTACCGTACCGAACCGTACCGTACTGACCCTAGTGGAAAAGCGCCTCTTGTGCAACTCTGAGTCCTGTCACATCGAGAAATATTCAGATGATGTCATTTCAGTGGTCCGCCTCTAGAATAGACGAGAAATGTACAGGAATCTGACAGAAAACTTCTGTGACTGGAGTCACAAAAACTGCCCCCGACTTATCGTCTCCAAGGCAATTGGGGAGGTGATGGATTCTTAGAAGCCTGTTAAAGGTATGAATACGCTGATATGCATTTGGACAACAAAATGGATACACTCGAGGTAGACAAGCCTTCTGTCAGGGTGCTTTTCAGACCAAAGAGCTGAAATTTGGTCCAGCCAAAAGAGGTGGTCTCAGTCCGGATCAGCCTGAACTTTGGTACGGGTTGTTTTGTATGTGAAAGTAATTTTCATAAAGGTTGGGATTTTTGGACAACACACAGGAAGTTAACACAGCCGAAAGAAAGGAAAATAAGCCCAGATAGCACAAGAGGAAGAGAGCCAGTAAATCCCTATAAAAACAAATCTACATTGTCTAAACTGGTATCTAATGCTCTTTTTTTCTACCAAAAAA
This sequence comes from Pholidichthys leucotaenia, assembly GCA_020510985.1. Lineage (NCBI taxonomy): Eukaryota > Metazoa > Chordata > Actinopteri > Cichliformes > Pholidichthyidae > Pholidichthys > Pholidichthys leucotaenia. Next base: position 414,921,833 of record CM035837.1, on the reverse strand, counting down.
AAAACTTTCATTGTCTTACAGTTTCATGTCAAAATCTTTTCACACCTCACTTCCCCCCCCCCAATGGCAGAATGGTGATTACTACGCCCCACCACATACCACAAAGTGTAATTCACCAGTTTGAGATCAATAAAGTACATCTATCTAAAGCTAATAACTCCGCCATGGCCGGTCCCATGCCCGGATGAGAAAGGAAGAGGGTTGGGCGTGGGGCTAGCAACCCCAGCCCGTAAAAACCCTGTATGCTACAGAAACGCCAACAACAGACCAAGAGACTACTGCCCTGGGAGAGGAAGGGTCCTCATCAAGAGGACATATGATGCCGTGTGGTGAAAGCCATGAGTCTATGGAAGCTACAAGGCCGACCCCCCTTCTATCGACTAGGACCATCAACGTCGGAACATGGAATGTGAGGACCATGTATGAGACGGGAAAAACAGCACAAGTAGCCGCAGAGATGAAGAGCTACAACCTCACACTGCTTGGAATCAGCGAGACCCGTTGGACACAGTCAGGACAAAGAAGACTGCCCACCGGAGAGATGTTGCTGTATTCCGGCCACAAAGAAAACAACGCTCCACACACAGAAGGCGTCGCACTCATGTTGTCAGGACCTGCACAGTGAGCTCTGATAGGATGGGAAGCACATGGATCAAGAATAATCGTAGCATCCTTCAGAATGAAGAAGAAGAAGATCAAGATGAACGTTATCCAGTGCTACGCCCCAACCAATGACAGTTATGAAGAAGTCAAGGACCGATTTTACGACAGACTGCAAAACGTCATGGCCAAGTACCCAGAGAAAGACGTCAACATCCTCATGGGTGACCTCAATGCCAAGATCGGACAAGACAACACCGGATATGAGGAAGTGATAGGAAGACACGGACTGGGAGTGATAAACGAGAACGGCGAGAGATTTGCAGACTTCTGTGCAATGAACAACCTGGTCATCAGTGGCAGCACTTTCCTCCACAGAAGAGTACATAAGGCCACCTGGGTACTACCAGACTTAGTGACTGAGAACTAGATCGACCACATCTGTATGGCCAAGAAATTCAGGAAGTCCCTACAGGATGTAAGGGTGAGAAGAGGAGCATACGTCGCATCTGACCACCACCTGCTGGTAGCCAGGCTGAAGCTGAAGCTGAAGAAGAACTGGATGGGGACAACAAAGAAGAGGCTGAAGTACAATGTCAGCATGCTGAAAGATACCAAGACCAGAGAATAATTCAGACTGTCTCTCACCAACAAGTACCAAGTGCTACAAGAACTGCTTGAAGAAGAGGTCACCACCGAGAACCAGTGGTAGAAAGTGAAGGAGATACTTGTGTCAACCTGTCAGGAAGTAGTAGGACCCAAGAGACACCAACAAAAGGAGTGGATATTGGCAGACACTCTACGCATGATCCAGGAGAGAAAGCAGAAGAAGGCAGCAGTAAACAACAGCTGAACAAGAGCAGCAAAGGCCAAGGCACAAGAAGACTTCACAGAAGCCAACAGAGAAGTGAAGAGGAGCGCAAGAGCAGACAAGCGCAAGCACATCGACAGCCTGGCAGAGGAGGCTGAGGAAGCAGCAGCCAGTAACAACATGAAACAGCTGTACGACGCCACCAAGAAACTGTCAGGGAAGTACAGCAGGCCCGAGCGACCAGTCAAGGACAAGGAAGGAAACATCGTCTTGGGAACAGAGCAACAACTGTATAGATGGGCAGAGCACTTTGAAGAGCTCCTGAACAGACCTGTCCCTCCAAATCCCCCGGACATCGACCCTGCTGACATTGACCTGGACATCAACTGTGAGAAGCAGACCAGGGAGGAGATTAGGAAAGCCATCAAGCTACTGAGGAATGGCAAGGCAGCAAGACCAGACAACATCCCTGCAAAAGCACTCAAGGCAGACCTGGAGACCACCGTAGAGATGCTGTACCCTCTCTTCGAGAAGATATGGGAAGAAAAAGAAGTACCAGCAGACTGGAAGGAGGGCTACCTCATCAAGCTACCCAAGAAAGGAGACCTCAGCAACTGTGCCAACTACAGAGGAATAACTCTTCTGTCAGTGCCAGGGAAGGTCTTCAACAGGATCCTACTTGAGAGAATGAAAGACCCCCTCCTCTGAGACCAGCAGGCTGGCTTCCGCCAGAACAGATCATGCATTGACCAGATCGCTACCTTGCGCATCATCATCGAGCAGTCTTTAGAGTGGAACTCCTCGCTGTACATCAACTTTGCTGACTACGAGAAGGCTTTTGACAACGTGGACCGCAAAACCCTCTGGAAGCTGCTTCGCCACTACGGAGTGCCAACCAAACTGGTCAATTTGATCAAGAACTCCTATGAAGAAATGACCTGTTGAGTAGTCCATGAAGGACAGCTAACAGACAGATTCAGGGTGAAGACTGGAGTCAGACAAGGCTGCCTCCTGTCACCTTTCCTCTTCCTCCTGGCGATCGACTGGACCATGAAGACGTCAACAGCAGACAGAAGAAACGGAATCCAGTGGACACAGTTTGACCAGCTAGATGATCTGGACTTTGCAGACTACCTGTCCCTGCTCTCCCACAGCCACCAGCAGATGCAGGACAAGACAACAGAGTTGACAGCACAAGTTGGCCTCAAGATCCACGAGGGCAAGACCAAGATCCACAAGATCAACACAGCAAATGAGGACCCAGTTACACTGCACGGGAGTGAGCTGGAAGAGGTAGAGGCCTTCACATACCTGGGCAGCGTCATTGACAAGCAGGGCGGCACAGATGCAGACGTCAGAGCAAGAATCGGCAAGGCGAGGGCAGCATACTTGCAGCTGAGGAACATCTGGAGCTCCAAGGTGGTGTCAACACGCACAAAGATCCAGCTGTTCAACTCTAACGTCAAGTCAGTCCTACTGTATGGAGCAGAGACATGGAGGACGATGAAGACCACCATCAGGAAAGTGCAGACGTTCATCAACAGCTGCCTGAGAAGGATCCTCCAGATACGCTGGCCCGACACCATCAGCAACTTAGACCTGTGGCAGCGTACCAACCAGCTGCCAGCCAAGGACAAGATCCGGAGTAGAAGATGGGGATGGATTGGGCACACCCTGAGGAAGCCAGCCAGTAACACCACAAGGCAAGCACTCAAGTGGAACCCCCAAGGGAAGCGGAAGAGAGGAAGGCCAAGAAACACCTGGCGACGAGACCTCAATGCTGACATCAAGAATATGGGAAAGACCTTTAGACAGCTGGAGAGAGCAGCCCAGGACAGAGCACTCTGGCGGACTGTTGTCAGCAGCCTATGCTCCAGGAGGAGCGATGGGCCTAACTACTACTAACTACTATCTAAAGCTAATAATAGCTAGCACTACATTATCAGAATAAATCCTGTGATAAAAAATACTTACCAATTGAAGGACATGCCCAGTTGTATGCACAGTGACCCAGGATAATGACTGAAACTGCATCAGTCCTTAAAAGCAGTTTAATGGTAAAACCCATCTTAATTTTGGTTGTTTTCAAAGTGGTTAAAAAAATGCTAACTAGCCTGGAGGAAAACTTCACTTTGGCCAGAGTGTCCTGAATGGATCAACACTACCAATGTGCCAGCACCACAAATAGTTACATCACCAAAAACGTTCCGTCTCAAGTCACCTTCTCGCATGGGGTGGGGCTTCAGTGAAACTTTACAGCAAAAACACAGCGATATGAGATGTGAATGATTTCACTCTTTATACATCTTGTAAGTCATAAAAAACATGTTAACAAGAAAAACACTCAATTTTTGGCAGAGTATCGCTTTAAAAAACAGAATTTAGAAAAAACTGGACAATCAAAGCCACCAGCTGATGAAAAGAACTAATTCACTAACTAATATGGAGTCTGAACCACTTCTAGCTTAAAGTGCAGCTGGATCTGAAGTGTGAAGTCCAACCGCTTCATATCCCTTTAACTCCCTTCAACTCCCTCACCCATTCCCCCTGTCAGGTCCAGCATAAGTAAGACAATTTAAATAAAGTATTAAAGTTATTATGCAACAAAAGGAGCCCATTGTCATGAAACGAGCTGGGTTGTCCTTCGGGCTCGGTTCTGACCTTCTGTGGCTCAGGTTTATCTGTGTATTTATGTATTGTGTTATTCTTTGAGTTTCTTGTAGTTTCTATGTTCACTAGTTTATTTCTCCCATACCTGTAGCCACTGTTTCTGGCGGTAGCTGTGAGGCAGCCTTCTTTGGCCTACATTCATGTGGGCATTGTCTGGCAGCTTGCCGGTCTGATCACGCCCCCTCTCTCATGACTGTCAGGTGGTTTCACTCCCAGTGATTCCTTTCCCGCTCCGCGTCCAGGTGTACCCAATCTCCCCTTGCCAGCATGGTAGTACTTATGCTGCTCATTGCCAGTCTACCATTGCTGGATTACTGTATGGTCAAATGTATCTGTGTTGGCCACGTTCAGCCGTGGTTTGCCATGCCACTGTGGTCTGCCCACTACACGTCCCACTGTGTAATTCCAGTAAGTGTACCTTGTTTACTGTTTTTTGTATGTCCGCACTATTGGGAACTGTGTATTCTTTCTTTAATAAATGTGTTTGTGGTGTAACCCTGCACGTAAATCTGTCCTCCTTCTACTTCTCCGTGCGCTGCATAAAAGCGCACGGGGAGATCGTGACAGAATAATCCAGCCCTAAAAGGATTTAGCGGGTTACACCTACAAATTATCTTTTTTTCTTTTTGAACTACTTTTTACTCACCTGGTTTGGAGATGGCAGGGTTGGGACGAAGCTATCCTCTGTGTCTGGGTTGGGAATGCTGCCAGGCCCTCATGAACACTGACGGGCTTATCTCCTTGGCTCGCATACATTCTATCCCTGAGGATATCTTTTGCTATGTGAGTCTGGTGGAGGAGGAGGTTTGGCTGTGTCCTCAGCTCTCACAGCATCCCGAGGGAGTCGAGAGGATTTCCCTGGTGGAAGCGCTGTGGCGTGAGTATGGTGAGAGGGTGAAGAAGTCCCCTAGGAAGACCGGGCTCGCATCGAAGGGGGAGGGTTCCCGGGGCTCCGTTTTTCCTGCTTCACGCCAGAGTGCTACACCCGCTCCTCCTCCGACTAAACCAGCTCCAGCTTCCCGCAAAACGAGTCATCCTGCGTCTAAACACCAGAGGAGGCCCCTCTCTTCTACAGCCACCTCTCCCTCGTCAGCTCAGACTACTCCCACTGCAGGGGCATCCTCATGCTCAGTGCTTTCCGCTGCTGCAGTGCTCCTGGTCACAGTGATGAGTCATCCCGCTTTCGAGAGACCCTCTAGGCTCTCTCCGGCTACGCCCACCTCCATTGCCATAGAGACGGCTCCTCTGCAATCCTTTGAAGGGGCCTAAATCACCATTGACACGGAGAGAGATGACTGTCTGCCTGCTGCAGCTGTCAACATAGAACACCGGGATGACAGGCAAGTGTTTTTTAATTCTATTCAATTAAATCACGATAAACCTTGTCTGTCTCCCAAGGGAGAGGCCCAGTCTCAGCAGTCCGCTGGGTCCTCTCCTCCAGCTGCAAATGTTGACCCTATTTCTATTCTCTCCGTGTCTCCTTCATTTTTTTCCTGAACGTCCGTTGGACCCGGAACAGAGCCGTCGGACGGTGGAGTAGCCGGTGGTCTTGGAGGATTCCGCTCCGGAGCCAGCACGAAGCTGTCCCCCTGCAGCCACACCAGGGGAATCCCCAGTGTTGGAGCCATTACTGGAGGACTGGAGGACAGCAGCCACCATCTTGACAGCTGCAGAGGCTACTGCAGCAGAATGGGAGCCAGAGTTGGACCTCCTAGAGGCCAGGCCTGAGACTTCATCACCAGGATCGACGGAGTCCTGGACGGTGGTGGAGCTTGAGCTCAGGCAAGTTATCTCTCATGTTTGAGCAATGAGGTCGCAGCTCGGGACCACCACTGGTGCAGCAGAGCTCCAGCTGGATCCCACCGCAGGTGCTGCTGAGCTCCAGCCGGAGCCCTCTGTGGGTGCTGCTGTGCCCCAAGCTGAGACCACCGAGGGTACAGCTATGCCCCAATCCGGGACCACTGAGGGTGCAGCTGTGCCCCAAGCCGGGACCACCGTGGGTGCTGCCAGTCAGCCTGAGGACGTCAGGGCCTTTACTCCTCGGTCTGATGCCGTCGTGGTCCCCTTCTTCTCTCCACCAGGCACCGTGGGGGTTCTCCTCCTACGGCCTGGTCACCCACCAGTGAGCCTCCCGGTGGGCAGGCCGCCTCCTGCCTTACGCCTCTGGTCCTGGTGGCTCAACAGCATTGACCGGCCACCTGAAGGACTAAGTGTCTGGGTCAGGTGGCCCATGTTTTCCGGCAGGCCGCCGGACTCTTCCCACCAGACCTTCTGCTCAACCTGGGACTCTGGGCGGCCTCCTGAGCCCCCATCCTTCTGGACTTGAGGGGGTTAATTGTTTTTTCTGTTGTGGGCCCTGGGCGGGGTGTATTTTGTTCCCTCCTTGTCTGTTCCCCTACCTCCCACACAGGTTTGTTGGTTGTTGTTCCTGCCGGGGGGGAAGGGGGGCAGGGTTTTTCCTTTCTTTTCTGATGTTACCGTGGGTGTCTGGAATCCACCCCTTGAGAGGGGAGCTCTGTCATGAACCGAGCCAGGTTGTCCTTCAGGCTCGGTTCTGAACTTCTGTGGCTCAGGTTTATCTGTGTATTTGTGTATTGTGTTGTCCTTTGAGTTTCTTGTAGTTTCTATGTTCACTAATTTATTTCTCCCATACCTGTAGCCACTGTTTTTGGCCGGCAGCTGTGAGGCAGCCTCCTGTGGCCTACATTCATCTGGGCGTTGTCTGACAGCTTGCCAGTCCGACCACACCCCCTCTCTCATGACTGTCAGGTGGTTCTACTCTCGGTGATTCCTTTCCCGCTCCTCGTCCAGGTGTACCCAATCTCCCCCTGCCAGCATGGTAGTACTTAAGCTGCTCATTGCCAGTCTACCATTGCTGGATTATTGTATTGTCAAATGTATCTGTGTTGGCCACGTTCAGCCATGGTTTGCCGTGCCACTGAGCATTTGAGCGAGCGAGCATTTGAGAGAATGCAGAAGATTTGAGGACGGTATTTACTTGTCAACGAGTTTGGAGGAATTAATTTGAGCACCAGCTTCAGATCAAGAACCACCTAAGGCCTACTGACAATCTGAGAACTGTCTAGAAGTCAGATGACACCCGTTTTTCTGTGTCATATGTTATCATGCTAAGTGAAACTTTGTGATGGCTGTATCTACAGCCACACAACTAAAAGGACTTGGTAATATTCATCCTGTTATTACATAATTCAGACACAAAGATTTAAGGCTTCACTGTCTCACATCATTTCACATTAACCTACAGTATTTAGGTTGCATAATTTTGTTTTAGTTTATTAACACATCTTACAGTGCTACACTGTATTCTAAATGATGGTACACATTTGATCTACATTGTTTTGTCATCAACTTATGTAAGTTGCATTAATATTTTTCTCTATTTCTGAGTTACCTGCTGGTCCTTCCTGCCTCGTGTCACAGAGGAGGTTGAAGGTGGAGCTGGTCTAAACACAGAAGCCAAGAAAATGGACTAAACCATCTGCTGTGGCAGTATGAGGGGAAGGGGGTTTCTTTGCAGTATATTCCATTGTCATTTCTACATTTTCCCCTTTTAATTTAAGATGGTTTATTCTGTATCTCTTTCCACCTGTATGCTGATGACTGTCAGATTTATGTCCATCTAAAACAAAAAGCTGCCTCATCAGTAAACTCACTCCTGGCGTGCATTGAAGACATAAAGTCTTGGATGGCCCTAAACTTCCTAAATTTTAATGATAAGAAGACCGAAGTGATGGTGTTTGGACCTAGTCGCCCCTGTGAGTCCCATCCTGTATACCTGGGCCCCCTTACTCCTTATGTTAAATCCACAGCTAGGAACCTTGGTTTTATCATGGACAATGATTTTAAATTAGACACGCAGTCGTTCTGTGGTAAAATCCAGCTTCTTTCATCTAAGGCGTTAAGCAAAAGTAAAACCCATTCTCTCTAGACCACACTTGGAAACAGTAATCCATGCTTTTATTTCATCTCGGCTGGATTACTATAATGCACTTTACGCCGGTGTCAGCCAGTCATCTCTTTCCCATCTGCAGCTGGTTCAAAATGCCGCTGCTCATCTTTTAACAGGTACACGTGGAAGAGATCACATTACATCCATCTTAGCTTCACTCCACTGGCTGCCCGTGTATTTTAGAGTTCATTCTAAAATTCCTTTATTTGTTTTTAAATCATTGAATTGTCTTGCTCCACCTTACCTCTCTGAGCTTCTGCATCCCTACGCTCCCACCTGGTCCCTTAGGTCAGCTGAACAGCTGCTTTTGGAGGTACCAAAGGCGAGGCGCAAGCTCAGAGGGGACAGAGCTTTTTCGATCATGGCCCCCAGGTTATGGAATGATTTTGTCATGGCGGCCGCTGGGCCGTCATCAGCCTCGGCTGCGCACACACCTGCCACCAATCATCAGCGGGTCTTAAAAGCCAGCATCTCTGAGGGCTCAGCACAGAGTCGTCTGCCAACTTCGCCACGCAACGCGTCACGGACTCAGCCTCTCGCCGGAGTATCCACAACGCAGTCTCGCCAAGCTACGCCACGTAAGGATCATAGTAACATACCTTGTCAAAGTATTATCCCCTGTGCACAGGTGGACCCCCCTGGCGACGGACTAGTCTCCCCGGATAACGGAGCCACTCCTCCTCCCCCTCGGGACTCCACCACCTCGCCACGGCACCTAGCGTCACCCACCCGGAGCCACTGCAAGCCGCAGAGCCAGCGCGAGCCCTCCTGCACCACCCGCAAGTAAGCAGTACTCATTGTCACATCTCTGTACTGCGGGCAGGCCTAACCTATCTGTGCTTGTGTGTTCCAGGGTTGCCAGGTCGCGGCAGGACTCGCTCAGCCCTAGTGGTCCCACTGCATCACACTCACTCACACCCACACACACACTACACACTGCACTCAATAAATAATTGTCTAAAAACAGTCTACTTGTGTCTCCTGGGTCAACCAGCCATGTCAGATTTACCCCTGGACATTAGACAAGCACCTTCACTGTCCATTTTTAAAACACGTCTTAAAACACATTTTTACTCCCTGGCCTTCGACCCAGTATGAGACATTGATTTTATTGAATGAAATGGATTTTTATTTATTTTACTTTTTATTTTATTTATGAATTTATTTATTTATTTATATATATATATATATATATATATATATATATATATATATATATATATATTTTTTTTTTTACTGTGGTTCTTGTGTTAGCGCCCTTTGTGTTAGTGCCCTGCTTTTATGTTCTCTTGCTGTACAGCACTTTGTGTAGCGAGTGTTGCTTTTAAAGTGCTTTATAAATAAAGTTGTTTGATTGATTGATAGATTGCTACTGTATAGGTGGAGTTCTTTCTCATTTAGTGAGGTCAGTTTTGTTGAGTTCAGGTCTTGGTTTGTTAAACCTCATTTTTGAGGAGAGACCTGTTTAGGTGACCTCTTTTAACCAAATGGTCCATTTTCATTCTTATGTATCTTTGACCTTGTTGTCCTTTTTGGCTGCTGGTGTCCCTTACAAACCTGAACAGGCTGGGGTATGCTGGAATGCAGTGCCACATTTTCCTTGGTCAGCATGGCGATCGTTGCTTTTGGGGGTGCCCTTCCAAAGGCTGCAGAGTGTGTGTGTGTGTGTGTGTGTGTGTGTGTGTGTGTGTGTGTGTGTGTGTGTGTGTGTGTGTGTGTGTGTGTGTGTGTGAGAGAGCGAGAGAGAGACGGCAAAGTCAGGAGCTGCTACTGATGAGCATGCTGGCCATAACTCACCATATCACACATACTGTACATGTAAGCGTTTGTGTTGGGGGTGCATCAGATTCATAACAGGTGCGTCATTTTATAGTTTGATCAAGCTGGAATTCAGGCGCTGACAGCAAAGAAAACAGTAATAAAATAATTAGAGTGGTGGGTTTTCTGTGGAGTAAAGGCAAGAGAGAGTAGGTGACTACAAACCTGACTAGCATGATTAAGGATCATCGTGTAACAGAAAATGGCTCTTACTCTCCAAATTTAGCTCACCGAGGCACAGACGTTCCTCTGGCTCCACACCAAACCACCCCCTACTTTTTGGGGATTAATCCCATATAATGAACAGTCACAGATCAAGCACACTGTAACGTGCGTCTATAATGTGTCTACACCTACTGTGGTGGCTATACGACCACCTCAGGAAAGGAGAGGCTGTGTGATGGTGACCCAATGCTTTGGCCGCAGGATAGCGACCGGCTCGGGAAGAGCAGGTGATGGCAGGTCTGATGAAAATCGAACGTGCTCGAGTACGACGCACCTTTGCCAAATCAGATCAGAACAGTAACAGCCGGGGGGCACTGCTGTGTTCCACTGGCCACTTCCAGATGAGGTTACAGATTAGTTTTTATTTATATGTATGACCGTACAGGAGGTCAGTGACCACAGAGGAGATATATGCAAGGCAAAATAACTAAATCCAGACTTTTAAAGTAAGGTCTTTAAATCATATCCCTTTTTATATGAGTGAGTGTTATTCAGTTGAGTGCTAGGTTATTAAACCCTTAGCATTTCAGCCAATTTCCCAAAATTTAGCATACACAAAGAAAATCAAAATCTTTTGACCGAGAGGCAGTAGAAAATTTAACGTCCCCACCGGCAGAACACAGAATTTTAACAGGGTAAATTTGTATCTTTTTTTCTTCTCAATTTGCAATTTTTTTCTTGTAAATTTGCAACTTTTTTCTATTATTTTTCAACTTTTTTCTCTAAAATTAGCAACTTTAAATTTGTAACTTTTTCTCCTCAATTTGCAGGTTTTTTCCTTGTAAATTTGCATAGTTTTTCTCAAAAATTAGCAACTTTTTTCTTGAATTTGCAAATCAAATTCTTTCTTCACACACAGGAGAAAATCTGAAACGTCAAATACTGCAATTTTAAGTTAAGCCATTAACTTTTGCCTTGGAGTCCAAACTCTTTCTCATTATCTAAAACAAGTTTTTGTGGTGTTTAACTTCCTAAAATGCTTTCTTGAGTCACATAATTACAGAAAAACCATTAAAAAATTGGCAAAATGAGCAGAAACTGGTATAGCCAGAGGCTCTGCATGTGGGCAGGCAGGGTAGGCAAATGCTTGGGGCCCCAAGTGCTGACCAACTTTAAATCACTACAGCAGTGACAATGTGGGAAGCTTGCAATGACAATGGGAGACTGGTGCAGAACTCCCACACCCACCTCTCACTCTTGCAAGTACGGTGCGTGTCTTGCGTAAACAAACAAGTGAGAGCAGCTGTATCAAAAATCCTGACTCTGAAACACCAGACAAACCTCTCATTTGGCCAACAGTTCAGCTCTATGAGCAAATGCTTTCATTACCATCTAAAACTCAACAAGCTCATTTAATAAGTACATGAAACACACCAGCAACTCACAGCCATGGAACATTTTCTCCACACTAAATATTGGCGGGGGGGGTGTACGAATGTGTGATTGTAGTCAGGGCCATTTCTAGGGTTTTAGGGGCCCTAGGCAAGATTGTGTGATTGGCGGATGCTGAACGAAGGGTGAAGGGGGCAGCAAGAAGAATTTTAAGAGCTGACATACTGAAAGACAGATGGCGCAACCTTGGTACAACGCAGCATTGAGGAGGTATTCCTAATATTTTCAGCCTCTGGGCCTGTTGGGGAAGCAGATGATAATCAAGGAGAATTTTGCACCAAATCAAATATGGACAAACTCTGAGATTAATAGATTGTAACGTTTAGTGAAGTAAACACGTATTTGGTGTACATCAGCTACAGCTCCCAGTTGGTAAGCATCAAAAATGTTGCATCATTTTGCACCAGATAAGCCTATCGTGCATACTGTATGTCAGACTCAATAATGGGAACTCATCTGAACTTGTGCTTATGTTGGTAGTACAACAGTTTAGAAAGTTGAGGTATACAAGCAGGGCCGTTTGTAACTTTTTGGGGATTCTATATAACACTGAGTTGCGGGGTGGGGGATTTTATTTTCAAAAGTTCGCAACTTTTTTCTTGTAAACCTACAACTTTTTTCTCATAGATTTGCAGCATTTTTCTCATAAATTTGAAACTTTTTTCATGTGAATTTGCAACTTTCTTTTCATGAATTTGAAACTTTTTTCTGTAAATTTAATATATTTTACTCATGAATTTGCAGCTTTTCCATCCATCCATCCATCCATCCATCCATCCATCCATCCATCCTTCTACCGCTCTTCCCGAGGTCTGGGTCGTGGAGGCAGCAGTTCAAGCAGAGAAGCCCAGACTTCCCTCTCCCTGGCCACCTGCTCCAGCTTTTCAGAGAGGATACCAAGACGTTTCCAGGCCAGCTGGAAGATGCAGTCTCTCCAGCGTGTCCTGGGTCTGCCCCGAGGTCTCCTCCCCATTGGGCGTGCCCAAAACACCTCAAGTGGGAGACGTCCAGGAGGCATCCTGATGAGATGCCCAAACCACCTCAACTGGCTTCTTTCAATGTGGAGGAGCAGCAGTTCTACTCTGAGCCTCTCCTGGATGACTGAGCTCCTCACCCCATCTCTAAGGGTGAGTCCAGCAATCCTATGGAGAAAGCTCATTTCAACCACTTGTATCCGTGATCTCATTCTTTTGGTCATTACCCAAAGCTCATGACTGTAGGTGAGGGTAGGAAAGTAGATTGACCGGTAAATCGACAGCTTTGCTTTAGAGCTCAGCTCCCTCTTCGCCACATCAGACCGGTACAACATCCGTGTCACTGCAGATGTTGCTCTGATCCGTCTGTCAATCTCCCGCTCCATTCTCCCCTCACTCATGAATGAGACCCCGAAATACTTAAACTCTCCACGGGGTAGGAGCTTGTCCCCAACCTGGACAGGACAATCCTCCCTTTTCTGGCTGAGCACCATGGACTCATCCCAGCCGCTTCACACTCAGTAGCAAACCATCCCAGTAAGACCTGTAGGTCATCGGTCGATGAAACCAACAGGACAACATCATCTGCAGACAACAGAGATGATGTGATCATCAAACACGACACTCTCCATTCCTGGGCTCTGCCTAGAAATCCTGGCCATAAAAATTATGAACAGGATCGGTGACAAAGGGCAGCCCTGACGGAGCCCAACTCTCATTGGAAACGAGTTTGACTGGGTGTTGGCAATACGGACCAAACTCTCGCAATGGTTGAATAGAGATCGGATAACTTGTAGCAACAAGCCTGATACCCCATGCTTCCAAAGCACCCCCAACAAGAGACCACGAGGGACGCAGTCGAATGCTTTCTCCAAGTCCACAAAACACATGTAGACTGGCTGGGCAAACTCCCACGAACGCTCAACGATTCCCGAGAGGGTAGAGTTGGGCTGCTGCAACTTTTTTCTCATGAATTTGCTACTTTTTCCTCATAAACTTGCAATTTTTTTGTCATAAAATTGCAACATTTGTCTTATAAATGTGCAAGTTTTTTTGCATAAATTTGTAACTTTCAAATAACTTTGTGACTTGTGTATTTTTTTCTCAGAAATTTGCAACTTTTTCTGTAAGTTTTCAACTTTTTTCTTGAAAATTTGCATCTTCATATGGATGCTGGTTAAATTTTAATTCTATGTAATTGTAAACTAGTTTGCAAATGTTTTAAATTTTAAACTGGCATCTTTTATCATAACTTTGCACTTTTAATCTTCCAAATTTGTATCTAATTTACATTTATATTTTTATACCTTATGCTAAACTTAAAAAAAAATAACTAATCGTTTACTAGGAAGAGGTAAAATTATTTAAAATTGAAGAAAAAAAATCTCCCCTCCCAACAAAAGCATTAAATGCATAAACATGGGTAACTGTCAAGATAAACAGAAAAAATATGATTACAGAGAATGAAAACCTAACCAACATCCATATGAAAATTTACAATAAAAATATGCACACTTTAAGAAATTAAATAGCAAATTTATAGAGAAAAATATTAAATTCATGAGAACAAAATAGTAATTTTAAGAGAAGATTAGAAAATTATTGAGTAAAGAATTTCCAGTTTATGGGGGGAAAATGTTTCCTAAGAGGCTCCATAATCTAGAAAGACCAGTTCTCCATCCTGCAGTTTTAACCCCCCCAACATTTAATGTGATGTGTTTTCTTTTCTTTGCTCCACTGAGTTGATTGGTAGTTGGTCCAAATTCCTGACAAACAGCAAAGATTACACATCTCATATCTACGTCGTCTCTCAAAATCAAACTCCGGCCAACTTCCCCTTTGTAACCACACTAACTGTACATTTCACTGTTGAGAAAAGCTGTGATGTGTTTGCTGTTCTTGCGTCTTTGTCTTCTTTTCTTTGTCGTGTGTCTTTCAGATCTGTCATAAGCTCCCCAGGCGCTTTTCCACAGCACACGGAGGAGGAGAAGGAAGGATGGATTTAAGCGCAGGGTTACACCAAGCACACATTTATTAATACACAAATAGACAGTCCCAAACGGTGAAAACATACAAAAAGACAACCCACTTACACTGGGCGTTCCTGGGCCGGTATCACCCAGCGAACGCATGAGGGGAAGTAATTAACCACCGGAGCGTCCTGGAGCCGACATCGCTCAAAGGACGCTGGGAACCACGGCAGCAGTGGAGGTGGCTAATACGTTCCAGCACACAGTTAAAACACAACTGTGTGCTTCCCCACAATGACATAGACAGCTCGGGTGAAACTTAAAGTCCTCCAGGATGCTCGACTGGCATGGGAGAAGAAGCTGGGCAACAGTGCCTAAGCGTTAGCAGTTGTGCCGCAAAGGGGAAACGCTACAGACCAGCGTAGCAGCACAACTGCAAACAGGAAATGCAGACAGCTCTTACTCACCATGCAGGAACAGTCCGAGTCGTCCAAGTCTGCCAACGAGCACACAAACAAAACAATCCTTCAGAGACGTGACGGTCACACGGCGGAGAACAACCGTGTGAACACGTACAATGGTCCAGCGGTGTTTGACTGGCAAAGAGCTGCCTAAGTACAAACACTGCTGGCATGACAAACTGGCAACACCTGGGCGAGGCGTGGGAAAGATGATTACTGGGGCGAACAGCTGATTGTCAGAGAGAGAGGGGGGCATGGTTGGACTGGCGAATGTTAGACAGCACCCACCAGGAAGTGGGTCAAACAGCTGCTGAACGATCGCCGGCCAGAGCAGCGGCTACAGGCATGGAAAGAAACAATAAACAGACATGAAAACAACACATGATAAACTCAATGCCTGAGCCACCAAGAACCATCAGAACCGAGCCAACCGAAAACACGGGCTCGGTTCGTGACAAGATCTCTCTTCACACCGTGTCCTTCACAGTCTTTGGGTCTGACTCCCTTTGCTGCATCTGCTTTGCTTTATTTATAACTTTGTATTGAAACCGTGATTTATCTGAGGCTGCTAAACAAAGTCTAGGGTCCAGGCCTAAGATCTTTCAGCACAGAATGCATGCAAACGCCCCCAAACCACAAGCTCACCCTCATTTTTTGGTAGGGAGAATTAAAATTACCTTGATTTTTTTTTCTTTTTTTTTTTGTTTGGTAAATGTGCAAGCAGTAGAAGATGGATGGATGGATGCAAGTTTTTTCTGTTAAATTTGCTGTTTTGGTCTCACAGATTTGCAGTTTATCTCATAAATTTGCTTCTTTTTTCTTGTAAATTTGCAACTTCCTTCTAATAAACTTGTGACTTTTTTCAAAATTACTTTATCGTAAAATTGAAACGTTTTTCTCATAAAACTGCAACTTTTTCTTGCAAAACTGCAGCTTTTCTCTTATAAATGTGCAACTTTTCTAAATAATTTTGTAACTTTCTCTTGTCAAATGGTGACATTTTTCATTATGATGTGACCTTTTCAAAAATATTTCCAACTTTTTTCTAATAAAATTGCACCATTTGATAAATTTGTGATTCTTATTGTCAGTTTTCAGCTTTCGTCTCAAAAGTTTGCGACTTCTTTTCATTTAAATATGCAGTGTTTATGTGACTGCTAGTTGGTGTGATTTGTCCGTTTGTCCCTGTTTCTTTGTCCGTCCGTACGTCTGTTTGTTAGCAGGATTATGCAAAAATCTACTGGACAGATTTTGATGAAAACTTCACCAGAGGTAGCCCTTGGCCCAAGGATGAACCAGTTAAATTTTGGTGATGATCTGAGAGCGCATGCCTCCACCAAGGACTTTGTTTGAATTTGTGCAGCAGGATTAAACAAAATCTACTGGACTGATTTGGGTGAAATTTTCACCAAAGGTGGTTCTTAGGCTAGAGAGGAGCCCGTAACATTTTGGTGATGATCCAAGAATGCATACCTCCACCAAGGCTCTTACCTTCTCACAGTGTGTCTACTGGATAGATTTTGCAGCAATTTTCACCAGAACTGGCTCTAGGCCTACAAACAAACTCATTACATTTTGGAGGTGATCCATGATGGACGGAAGGAGCCTTGGTGGAGGTATGCACTCTCTGAGTGTTTTTCTAGTTTTTAAATGCTTTTGTTTAGTTTAGTTTAGTTTTGTTTTTTGTTATTTTTTAAGAATTTTTTCTCCTCCTCATGTTAAAACTAGAACCCTCCCAAACACAATTTTGAACAGGGCACCCAAAATGCTAGGAACACCCCTGTACAGTGCTGTGAAAAAGGATTTTAATTGTTTTCTATCCAAACCTACCTGGTTCTTTGTAGAAAAAGTAATTGCCCCCGTGTTACATTATGAATTAACTGTGATAAAACAGATTTTTTTTAAAAGCTGAGTTTAACTTCACTAGCCACACCCAAGCCTGATTACTGACACACTTGTTGAATCAAGAAATCACATTTGGAACTGTCAAAGTGAAGTAGGCTAAAAGAGCTCAAAAAAGCAACATGTCATGCTACAATCTAAAGAAAGTCAAGAAGAGATAAGAAGCAAAAACCCAGAAAAACATCTAAGAATTGCAGACTTCATTTGCCTCAGACACTGGTCCAGGATTCAACAGGAAGAAAGAGACTGGGCTAAAATGGCATCCATGGGAGAGTTCCAAAGCAAAAACCATTGCTGACCAAAAGGATCACAAAGGCTCATCTCACATTTCCCAAAGAAAAAAAACATCTTGATGATCCCCAAGACTTTTGGGAAAATATTCTGCGGACCGATGAGACAAAAGCTGAACTTTTAGGAAGGTGTTTCATCAAAAAACCATCATACCAACAGGGAAACATGGCGGTGGTAGTGCCATGGTCTTGGGCTGCTTTGCTGCTTCAGGACATGAATAACTTGCCATAATCAATGGAACCATGAATTCTGCTCTCTACTAGAAAATCCTGTTTGGCCATCAGTCCATGACCTAAAGCTTAAGTCCCCCAGTGTGGTGAATTAAACTGACACTCCTCCAAAAATCAAGTTTTTTCTGTTTTTAACATGTCTGTAACATGTTTTTTGTGGCTTACAATATATATCAAGAGCAAAATCAGTCCCAAGTCCCAAGTCTGTGTTTTTCTGCTGTGACTGTCCAAGTAAGCCCCCCCCCCCCGCCCAAAAAAAAAAAAAAAAAATGTGTCTTTGGACAGAGCGTTTCTAGCTATGTAAGCATTCCTGCTTAGCCTGATTAGTTATAATATTAACCAATCAAGCTCATCACTGGGCATGGCTACACACCTGAGTTCACTCCCCCAGGGGAAGAGGGAGGAGCCAAAGTGGCTCCACAGATGGAGGCTCATGGTATGAAGTCAGCGTGCCTTCCCGGGGATGGTGTGAACCAACTGAGCCTCACATAGTTTTCCACTGCTGGGGCTACTGTATTCTGTAACCCCCATAGAGCTCACGGGGTGCAGTGAGATCGGAGACCAGAGTCCACCTGCTGCTGCACCTGCACGTGCAGAGTACCAGAGGCACCCCACTCTATCAGCCTGGGGCCAAGGGAGAAGGAGGAATGGGAGGCACATGGTCGGAAGGCTGAACCAGAGAGAGACGTCTGCTCTTAGGAGACGAAGGTGCCAAGACTGCCATCCGTCCATTTTGCATTTGTTTGACTTGGTTTAGTGAAGGGTTTTCTGGGGGGGACGCAAAACCATCCGGGTGCTCCATTGCAACCCCACCATGGAGGATGGAGGTGGAGACATGAAACCCCCTGCTCCCTCCCGAGGAGGGAGGCAAGTTGGGGTACTCGGGGGATGTGTGGCATAATGGCGGGGTTGAAGCCATGTGCTCTACGCTGAGGTTGTGGTTCCACGGCGGTGGGCAGATGCACTGGACCACCAGTCCTCAGTGAGCTGCCGCTGGGAACCCATCAACCCCCAGGTGGGACCATCAAAAAATAACTCACTTTGGCGGGTGTGCCCACCAGCTCACCTCCTTCACTCGGACAGCGAGCCGGGGAAACCCTCGGCGAGTGGGCAACCAGAGACCAGCGAGGAGCCCTCCAGCCTCCACGTGGGGCTGGGCAGTGACTCTTCATCTTGTACAATGTCCTCTTCTTCCTGTTCTTCTTCTGAGTCAGCCTTGGGTTCAAACATGTACGGCTGAATCACTTTGATGTTTTGACTAGCCATGCAAGCAAGGCAGTCTTCAGTGTTCTCAGGTCAGAGAACAGTGGAGTCTAGCCTTGTAGCATCCGGTACTGGTGGGTGGGGGTATGGGTCCCGTCTTTTGCACAATCTGGCAACTTTGTCCAATCACCACAACTTTCCCGCACTTTTGGCCAATCCTTGTCAACTTCCGCCAGTTTCGCCAATCAAATTTGTCCCTGAGTAATGCTTAAACACTCAGTCTAATCAATCAAAAGTGTCGCTTCACCGTGTTCACTTCCATGTTTATAGTGAGTATTAACAGAACACATCAGCAAAAATCGGTGTGTGTGATTTAAAAAAAGCACTCACCCGTGAGGTTTGCCACACCGTCCCTTCCTCCGTCTCCCCCAGCCTTTCGGTGGACGTCTCACCATGTCTCCGTCCTGACCGCGTGTATGAAGTGCTGGGTTTGTGTTGAAAAATGCCTGCCTGCCTGAAAACCACCCCGTCAGGTAGCACGCGTAAGGAGAGAAGCCGTAAAACCATAAACAAACAAGCAAGTCTAACACTACAGCCAGTGTTTGAACATTTTATCCATTTTTAGAGGTAAAATCATTACTACATTTTGTCAATGAGCTTTAAAGCTGTGAATCTCCGGTCTGGACACAGACAAATGTGTGTCCCCTTCCTTCCCGTAGGACTCCTGGTAAATGAAAGATCAGTATCTGATGAGACAGGTGCCTGTCAAGATGCGCAGCAGACAGACAGGTGGGAGTGAGGCATGGAAAGAGAGAGAATATTGTCTGTAATTTTTTTTTTTTTTCAGAAAAACACAAACTCTGAGGGACAATACAGATCAACAGAAAAAAAATCATTTCTTTTTTCTTCTGCACTTGGTACTGAGTGGTTGGGGACCGCTGCAGTTTTCAAATGAAGGTACTAACAGTAATTTCCAAAACTCTACTCTTTAACATGCATTCAAGGCAATTTAGCTGTTGTAATGGCTATTGTGTTAAAGTCTGTATTTGCTATTGCACAAAAGAGTTTTTTCTGTATAGCAGAAGCTTCTGCTTAATGTACATATCACTGTAATAGGAAATTTTTGATAATCCTGTGCTTTTCTTGTGGTGTTATATAGAATATCACTGCAGTAAACTGGAAAAAACCATCTGCTTTAAAATTTGTTCTTTCCACATCTTTCAGTGCAACAAAACCTCTCAAAGCATTGCAAACTTTTATTGTAATTTTTTAAAAAAGCATCCCATGAATTCAGGCTTTTTGGGCCACAACAATCATAAAACCCTCCCGTGAAATCCTGGAGGGACTGACTTTTGTATTGTATTAAAAGAAACATGAATCATATCAGGGTGTTAGAAAAGTAAAGGCCCTGCAATATTCAGGAGAAAAGTCCAAAAGTTCTCTTTGATAAAATCTGAAAACTGTGTTTCTGAGGCATTTCTTCAAGCTCTAGAATAACACGTGTTATACTGCCAGGGAATGAATCAAGAAAAAAGTTAATGTAGTCACTGTGAAAAAAGGCAAGGTGAATATGAAAGTTGTTTTTTTTTAAGATCGGTGTTTGTCTGCCTGCTGTTACAACTTTGAATTCCCATGGCACATCAATACACCACCAAGAGTAACAACAATTCAGAAAAAGCAGCTCCCAAACACAGTTTTTTTTTTCTATCAAATGGGAAAAAGTATGCCAAAACTCCAGTGTGTTCTCTGAACATGTTATAAAAGATATATGAGAGAAGGAACGTTGGGCCCAGAAACAGCCAAGATCAATGATGGACCGTTGGTGTGATTTAATATGAAGCTGGAACCTTAAACTCTATAAATGACCCAAATGTGGGCATAGGTGGAAATCGGTGGGGGGGGCAGAGAATTTGCAACTTTTTTATTTTAAATCTACAATTTTCTTGTAAATCTGCACTTTTTTTCTCAGAAATTTGCAACTTTTTTCCTTTAATTCTGCTTTTTTCTTGAAAATTTGCAACTTATTTTCTCATACAATTATTTTTTTTCTGATAAATTTGTGTCTTTTTAATTGTAAATTTGCAACTTTTTTCTCAAAAATGTAGAACTTTTTTATGATATACTTGAAATTTTTTTCTCAGAAATTTTCCATTTTTTTCCTTGCAAATTTGCAGTTTTTTTTCTTTTAAATCTCCAACTTTTTTTTATATAAATTTGTAACTTTTTTCCTCATAAATTCACTACTTTTTTGTCATAAATCTGCTTTTTCTTGCAAACAAGACTTTTTCTTCTAAATCTGCAACATTCATAATGATGCTGGTTTAATTTTTATTCTGTGTAAGTAATTAAATTTTCCTTGATCATTGAGATAATGGCTCAAGTTTTTATCATGTTTTAGTTTTTAATGGTTTGAACTCTTCCCTATTACAAAAACAGTCTTAACTTTTTGATACCAAGCAACCTAAATGATGGGAGGACAATGAAGATCACAGCTCATTGATACCACAGGAAAATCCTTCATTTCTTTATGGTTCTGTTGACACTTATGTGTATGTACAACATAAACATCAGGCTGCATTAAATAACACGTAAAACTGCCAACTGAGACCATAAACTCATCTGCAGCATGCTTACTGTGACCATGGATGGCAGGAGCTGAACGACTAAACCACACAGACTTTTAAAAATAAATTATAGATACGACCCCGTTTGAAAGAAATGCATGTGTGATATACTTTGGCATTTGTCACATCTGTTTCTACTGTAGAAAAGGTTTGTGTTTGCTAGATGAACAAGTGTAAGCTTTATAAACATTTAATGTTCTTTTTCCACATGTTGACACAGTTCCCATAGGTCATAATGAAATGTCTGTGACACGCTTTGGTCAAAATGTCTCAGGGTTTAATTATGGCAGCACGACTGTGACCCATCTTCAGCAGCCTTCCTCACAATTGTTCATTTGACTGCATGGTTCTTTAAATGCTCATGAGCCCACAGTTCACCCCATAGTTGCCCCCGTGACCCGGACCCGCAATGAGCGATGGAAGATAGATCGATGCATGGGTTGATATTTCACGTCACTGCTGTGGGGGGTGGGGGGGCAAGAAACAGAACATTTTCTCTGGAGTACAGATTGAGGGGGACACTATAGGTAGTCATGTTTAGAGGCCCCTATGTTTTTGTAACAAGGAAGAGTTCAAACCCTTAAAAACCAAAATTTTATAAAAACAAATATGAGTCTTTGTCTAGATGAAGAGGAAAAAAATTAAGCCATTACACAGAATAAAAACTTAACCACCATATGAATCTTGCAAATATAACAGAAAATAGTCAAATTTACAAAAAAAAGTTACAGATTTATGATGAAAAAATTTGTGGATTTCTCAGGAAAAAAATGGAAATTAATGTGAAAAAAGTAGCAAATTTCCAAGAAAAAAAAGTAACAATTTGACTAAAGAAGTTGCAGAGTTTCAACAAAAAATTAGCAAATTTATGAGAAAAAAATTGCAAATTTGTAAGAAAAAAAATCACAATTTGACTAAAAAAAGTTACAAATTTACAAGAAAAAAGTCACAATTTGATTAAAAAAGTTGCAAATTTACAACATAAAAGTTGCAAATTTATGAGAAAAAAGTAGCAAATTTAAAAGAAAAAGTCACAATTTGATTAAAAAAAGTTGACTGGACTTCCGGTTATGGCGGCCACGTAGGAAGACGTGTTTCACTCTGCTCTGCTCCTAAAAATAAAAAGTAGGCTAAAACTCTCTCAATTGGAACAAAAACCTATCCTAGCGTTTAGGCGCGGATATGGTAAAGCCTAAGGCTGGGAAATCAGGCGGAGGAAAAAGTGATTCGTCGAAACAATCCAAGCTAACAGACTTCCACGCTCGTGACGAAGCAGAAAAATCTCCAGGGACAATGGCGGAGGAGGGAGCTAGTGGCGGAGCGGTGACTGCCGAGGAGGGCACGAATGCGGTACTTGCTGCCATCAGCTCCATGAGAGCAGACTTTTCGTCTAAATTTGATGGGATTATAGCAGCGATAGAAGGAATGAGAAAAAAAATAAGCGACTGTATGGAACGAGTATCGCAGGTGGAGCTCCGAATCTCTAGCGCTGAAGATGACGTCACCAGCCTACAATTAAAGGTGCAAACATTGGAATTAAAAAATAAACGTCTGGAAGATAACGTCCTGGACTTAGAATCCTGGTCGCGACGGAATAATTTAAGGCTGGTGGGCCTCCCGGAGGGAAGGGATACATGTTCCTTTTTGGAAAAGTGGATTCCAGAAGCGCTGAACAACGCGGATCTGCAGTCATCGGTCGTCTTAGAGAGCGCTCACCGAATCGGCCCATCGAGAGATAATAAGACACCACAGAGGATGCTGATTATGAAGTTCCTCAACTACAGAGACAAGATGACGGTCACCAACGCGGCGCGAGCTAAAGGAGAAATTAAATACCAGGATCAACAGGTGCGGTTCTACCCAGATTTGGCCACAGGAATTCAACAATTAAGGAAACAGTTTGACCCCGCCTGTAAAGAGCTGCGCAACCTCGGGATTCGTCACGGAGTGATTCATCCGGCAAGACTGCTGGTCACATATAAAGGGGGAACCCATATCTTCAAGACCCCTCAGGAGGCGCAGGAGCTTATCAAGCAGATCCAAGGAGAGACTGGTGGGAGCTAAGCATGAAGCATGAACAAGATATAAAGGTAGAATATTTAAGCATTTGCACAGGCATCTGACTGATCTGAAACATATAGCATGTCTACAAAATATAGATTGTATTATATTAAAAAAAAAAAAAAGCTATGATGTACAAAGTTGCTATAAAATTTTGGAGTTAAGTTGGAAAAACTACAGAAGAGAGTTAATGTCATGTCATTAAAAGTAGTAGAGTTAGGGTGATTGAGAGGAGAAAAGAGTGAGTGGTTTGACTGATCCTCGCGGGTGTGGAGCAGTCACTGGCTATAGCGGGAGGCGGGATTTTTTTTTTTTTTGATTTTGGGGGGATTACCACAAATGTGGGGAGGGGGAATTTGTTTTTGTGTAGTTTGTGGGATGAATGTTCAACCATCCATGTTTTTGCTTCTCTGTATGAGCATGTTTATTTTGCAAGGTAATCTCAAACTCTTTATTGATCATAGACCAAAGCGTTAATCTTAATTTAACTTCATGGAATTGCAGAGGTCTGCAAAATCTAAAAAAAACTTAAACAAGTTATGAATAAAATAAAAGACATAGGTTCAAAAATTGTGTTTTTACAAGAAACTCATCTAATAGAGGAGGATGGAAAAAGAATTAGGAGAAGATGGCAGGGAAATGTGTTCGCCTCATCATTTTCATCCCGAGCCAGGGGAATTATGACTCTCATACATAAAACAGTCCCATTTCAAGTGAAAAATGTAATTGGAGATAAATTAGGAAGATATCTAATCATCCAAGGATCTTTGTTATTAGAAAATATAAATCTGCTGAACTTATACGGTCCCAATATAGATGATCAAAACTTCTTCGTTAATTTATTTCTTACTTTAGCATCACTCACAGGGCAACATATAATAGCAGGGGATTTTAATTGTACATTGAATCCCAGTATAGATAGATCAACAGGACTGGACTGTACACACAATGGATGCAGGATGACCATTAATCATTTTATGAAAGAACTGAGATTGCTAGATATATGGAGAGAAATGAAACCACAAGTCAAAGTCTATTCTTGTTATTCTAATACCTACAAGACATTCTCACGTATTGACTATTTTTTGATCTCCACAGAATTAAGGTCCAAGATTCAAAACTTGTCATGTGGTGATCCTCGCGGATCACCAAGAGACGCCACAGAGTTCACCAGAGAGTTTGGCAAGATGTTATTTATTTCCAGACGTGACAAAACACAACTATGAACCCCTTAGGGCAAACACAGACATAACTAAGACTTGGGCTCGTAGGGCTAACCCAGCCGCTACGAGCTAACTGTAACAAGACTATGATACACGAACCTGACATGAAGGTCTCACGGCACTCTCAAACATGGCGAGGCGTAGACCCAGACTTGACAAGGACAAAACGAGACGAGACGTTGACAGAATGTAGACCTATACCCCTGCGTCTTACCGTCGTCAGTGCCGGCCTTAAAAGGGCGAAGCACTAACGACGGTAATGACAATCAGCTGACCGGCCGTTGACAGGCGGAAGCCCCACCAAGCACTTTCACAATAAGAGCCCGGTGAGGCCAGAATACAGCCCACAGCTGTCAAGACCGGCAGCGAGAATAACTTAGCCTGAGCGCAAGCAGAACTGGCGCTCGGGTCATAACAAAACTGTTTCTATGATAACATCGTGATATCTGATCATGCACCCTGCTGTCTAATATCTGTAGATAAGACATTGACAAAGGTTCCAGGTAGGTGGCAATTTCAGCATAAATGGCTTCAGGATGAGGAATTTGTTAAGTACATAGAAAAACAGATGGATGAATTCTTTGATATCAATACTACACAAACATCAGCATGTATAAAGTGGGAGGCTTTCAAAGCTTTTATTAGGGGGCATATTATTAGTTATACAGGTTCAAAATCTAAGAAGACTCAAGAGGAAAGAGTCCAATTGGAACGTAAAATAAAAATTCTTCAAGAAAAAGTGTATGCAGGAAGTAATCCAAAGTTAGAGAACGAATTACTGATTCTGAGAGCTGAATATGACAAAAAATCAGTGAATAGAGCTGCCTCGAGTCTTCTAAGATTGAAGCAAACTTTTTATGAACAAGGTGAAAAATCAGGGAAATTATTGGCATGGCTGATTAAACAATTAGAATTTAAAGCACCATTTACCAGTATTATAAGTAATGGACAGGCAGTTGTAGATCCTTTAGAAATTAATTGTGCCTTTAGAGATTATTATGAAAAACTAGATGATACAAAAAATGAAACTGACTTAACTAAACTAAATGGGTTTTTGGATGGATTATCTATACCGTGTATTCCAAATGAAAATAGGGAGATACTGGAGTCAAAAATTAGTCAAGAAGAAGTTGGGCTAGCCATTGATAATATGAAATCAGGAAAAAGTGCAGGACCAGATGGTCTTCCAGTTGACCTCTATAAAAAATTTAAGAATAAATTAATAAAACCACTTTTGGAAATGGTTTTAGAAGCATTTCAAAATAGTATTTTACCACCATACATGAATAATGCCTTAATTATACTGTTGCCAAAACCAGGTAAACCCTCTAATAAATGTGAAAACATGAGACCAATAAGCCTATTAAATGCTGACCTTAAGATAATCTGTAAAATTTTAGCAAGACGACTACAAGAAATATTACCAAATATTATTAACCGAGATCAGAATGGCTTTATAATGGGGAGACAAGGCTTTCATAATGTAAGAAGACTATTTAACATTATTTATTCTAATAAAGAAGCACCATATACAGCTCTTCTATCATTGGATGCTGAAAAGGCCTTTGATAGGGTCGAATGGCCCTATCTTTTTGAAGTCCTACAAAGGTTTGGACTTGGAAATAATTTCATAAAATGGGTTCAGATAATATACAATAATGCTACAGCAGAAATCCTAACAAACAGCAATATCTCAAAATCTATAAAAATCAATAGAGGATGCCGACAAGGCTGTCCACTTTCACCTTTACTGTTTACTATGGCAATTGAACCTTTAGCGATGGCAGTATGTTTACATCCACAAATAAATGGAATTAAAGTAGGACCAACAGAACATAAAATCTCCCTGTATGCCGATGACATAATTTTGTTTATGTCGAATCTTAAAAAGTCAATTCCGACCTTGCTAAATTTAATAAAGAACTTTGGGGAAACATCAGGATATAAAATAAATAAAACTAAATCTTCAATATTAATGCTAAATGAGACCCAGAGAAATCACCCAGCTCCTGAGGTAAATCAATTCAATGTTGTAAATCAGTTTAAATATTTAGGAATTCAAATTGTGCCTAAGCTAGAATCAGTTGCCAGTGCCAACTATGAAGCCTTACTGACAGATATTAATGAGTTGCTTCAGAGATGGATGTCACTACCAGTGTCGATGATCGGGAGAATTAATATACTTAAAAGTAATATCTTACCCAAAATACTTTATTTATTTCAATACATTCCTTTACCACCACCTTCAGATCTATTCTCAAGAATTAAAAAAAAGTTAGTGGAATTTATATGGAACAATAGGAAGGCTAGATTACATCTGTCCTTACTATATTTACCATTTGATCATGGAGGTCTGAAATGTCCAAACTTTATGTTGTATTACTGGTCAGCACAACTGAGGTCTATGACATATTATTTTTCATCAAATGATCTCCCTCACTGGACTGAAATGGAATCATACAATTTACCTTTACCTCTTCCCTTATTCATATACTCAGACTTGGCTAAAAAATTACAGAAACAAGTTAAAAATCCAATTGTAAAGCATATGATCAAAATATGGTGTGAAACCAAAAAATATTTAAAAGAACCACACTTATTGTCACAATTTAGCCCAGTATGGGGTAATCAATATTTTACACCAGGGAGAGCAGATGCTGTATTTAAAGTATGGAATTTAAAAGGGATTCAAAAGATTCAAGACTTATATTTGTCACGTTCAGATAACATAATGTCTTTTGAAGAACTGAGGATCAAATTTAATCTTAATAGAACACATTTTTTTAAAATATCTTCAGCTTAGGAATTTTATTCGATCAAATCAAAATAATGCTCTCACCCGACCTACTTATTCATCCTTGGAAAAAATTTTGACGAACGATAGTAAGAGAAAGGGTATTATTTCAGAGTTTTATAACTCAATGACACTATCCTCAAGTGAAAACTCACAGAAAAGACTGAATTATTGGAAAGAAGACCTGCAAACTGAAATTTCAGAGGAACAATGGGAATTGGCTTGTACAGAAGCTCAAACCAAATCAATAAATGTACGTCTTAAATTGATACATTTTAAATGGTTAATGCGGATGTATGTTACACCGGAGGAGTTAAATAGATATAACAAAAACATACCAGATACGTGCACAAAATGTATGGAAAGTAAAGGAACCCTATTTCATTGTTTATGGGAATGTAGAAAAATTAGAATGTTTTGGGAAGAGGTGAGGGTAACAATTGAAAAAATAATTTCAAAACAATTCATATTGAACCCTAAACTGTTTTTGTTGGGTCTGTATCCAGAAAAGCGTAACTTTAATAAGAGTGAAAGAACATTCATAGACCTCAGGTTGCTTAATGCCAAAAAATGTATTGCACTACTGTGGAAAAAGACTCATAGACCAGATGTGACTCAGTGGTTAAGACAGATGTTAACAAACCTTCCACTAGAAAGAATAACATACATACTGAAATCAAAGGAAAATGTGTTTGAGAATATATGGAGACCTTTCATTGATTATGTAAAGAAATTAAACATAACTTCTGAAGAAGAAGGTGAATGATGTGTGTGGACCTTGTAAATTCCAATTTGGTGAATGTATAATATGTATACTTATGTAATGGATTACCTAGGCTAAACAGAGGAGCATTGTTGATGACTTGCTTTTGTTAGTGGTTGTTGGTGTTTTTAGTACATTTTTTTTAATTTTATTTTTAAATTACTTTAGTGTTAGTGTTTGATTGTGTCATGTTTGTTAAAAAAAGGTTCAATAAAAAATACTGTGGAAAAAAAGTTGACTACACTAAAAAGGTAGCAAATTTACAAGAAAAAAATTTACAATTTGATTCAAAAAGTTGCAAATTTACAATAAAAAGTTGCAAATTTATGAGAAAAAAGAAGCAAATTTAAAAAGAAAAAGCCAATCTATTTCATTAAAAAACATTACGACTACACTAAAAAAAAGTAGCAAATTTACAAAAAAAAGTCACAATTTGATTAAAAAAAGTTACAACTTTACATCAAATAAGTAGCAAATTTATGAGTAAAGTTGTAAATTTATGTAAAAAGTTGCAACTTTACATTAAAAAAGAAGCAAATTTATGAGTAAAAATAAGATGTAAATTTATATAAAAAGTTGCAAATTTACAAGCAAAAACCGTTGCAAATTTATGTAAAAACAGTTGCAGATTTAAAAGAAAAAAGTTGTGAATTTATGGAAAAAAGTTGCAGATTTAAAAGAACCAAGTTGCAAATTTACAAGAAATCAATCAATTTTGCACACTTTGCTTTTTTTTTTTTGCATTTGGTGCTTCAGAGTCTGATGTAACATGCTATGAAAGGTTTTTTCTAGGTTGTGGAGGCACGTCCCCCCTTGAATTATGCCTATGGATGAATGGTTGATAGGCTATGACTGGTCCCTCACATACAATAAACACAGAAGCTACCATGAATGAGTCAATGGAGAAACTGCTAATGGCAGCTAACCAACCGCCTTTAGTCCCAATCAGACTATAATAAACTGGAGTGAAATAAACTAAAATAATCTCTATAAATGACATCTATGGTCAAGCACTGGTAGATGATCAAGGATGTGTAGTGAGGGTAGACAGACTATTGAGATCCAACAGTTAAACTAAAGCTAACCCGCCTGACATGTTAGCCTCTTTCTATCGAGGGGAAACTATGTGGGTTTGATAACATTGAAAACAACCAAACACACGCATATGAAAGTGATAAAAATATAAAAATCTTACAAATTTACAGGGGGAAAAACTGCAGTTTTAGCACAAAATGGTGCACATTTATGATAAAAATAGCAATGTTTTAACAGAAACACTGCAAAGTTGCATCTAAAATGTCACAGTTTATAAGTACAATTTGAAATCTCTGTGGAGAAAAGTCTCAAATTCATGATAAAATTTACTAGAAAAGCTTCAAAATTACCCAGCCAGCATGCCCATGTGGGCCCCACTGAAGGTTATTTGGGCAGTTATGGGTCCATGTGGGTTTGTCCATGGGTTCAATGTTGGCCTCATCAGTGTTGGTCCACATGGACTTTACCTGTTTACCTGTTTTTAAACTTTTTTTTTCTCATAAATGTGCTATTTTCTTGTAAATTTGTCACTTTCCCATAAATCTAATACATTTTTCTTGGAAATTTTAAAAATTCCCATAGATTTTCTTTTCTTTTTTTTTTTTTTTTTTTACTGTAAACTTGCAACTTTTTCCTCATACATTTGTGACTTTTTTCTTGTATATTTTTTTCATACATTTGTGACTTTTCTCACATATTTGTAACTTTTTCCTCATTCGTAACTTTTTTCTTGTATAGTTGTGACTTTTTCTCATACAATTTCAGTTTATTTACTCATACATTTGCTCCTTTTTTGTTAATTTGCAACTTTTTTCTAATTTTTTGCTCATAAATTTATGACTTTCTTCTTGTAAATGTGCTAAAAAAATTAAGTTTGTAACTCTTTTCAAGTAATTGTACAATTTTTTTTCTTGTAAATATGCAACTTTTTTCTCCGGAATTTTCACTTTTCTCTCACAAATTTGCTACTTTTTTCTAGTAAATTTGTGACTTTCTCATAAATTTGGTACCTTTTTTTTAAAAAAAATTGCTAATTTTGTTCTTTTAAATTTTCACATTTTTTTCTCATAAATTTGTGACTTTTTGGGTTTTTTTTGGCCTATGGCGCCAGTGTTACTGAAATGTGTTCAGCCACATTAAACCCATGTGGGGCCCTGTGCATTTAAAGTGGGTGAACAGATTACCCACTCACCTGTACCACAGGTAAAGTCCATGTGGGCAAACACAGATGGGCCAACATGGAACCTGCAGACAAACCCACATGGGACCCATAAGACAGCTCAGATTAAACCTGTGTTGGGGCCCACATGGACATGCTGGCTGCCCATTCTGCCGAAAAGCTTTAATGGTTTTTGTTTGATTTTTTTCTTTATATTTATTACATGTCTGGTAAAACTTTATGAAGCTCCGTCAGACTGATACCATCTTACTTTATTTCCCCAACTCACAATATGTCAGTAAATGTTTGTTAATAGTTTGTGAAAATGCTGCAGGGAGCTTTAGACTAGAGATTTTTTTTGAACATCTGGTCCGACACATAGTGACTAGTACAACAGCAGATGCACTGATCACCGTAGAAAATCTCATAGAAATATACAATATATTTATGGCATATTTTATATGTATTTCTGTCTGTCATTAAGACCAGTTAACAGATGTCTACAACAAATGTGCTAGACCTCCACCAACAGCCAAAATGCGTTGAGAGAGACAGAGTAGTGTTATTAATTTGGTTGAGCATGTGCGGTTATTTGTTCATATTTGACAACAGCTACATATGGGCTGTCACTGCTTACTGTATACCATACACAGAGCCATTTCTGGCTATAAAAGTATGCAAAAGCTATGGCCCCTCAGCAAGCAGTGCTTAGCACTGTAGCGGTCATGAATTGCCCCTCGGGGCAGAGAGGAAGACCCAGACACTGGACTGCTAGTTTGTGATATTTATTGGGAATGCAAAAAGTCCAAAACAGTGCACAACACAAAGTCCA
Source organism: Pholidichthys leucotaenia (assembly GCA_020510985.1). Lineage (NCBI taxonomy): Eukaryota > Metazoa > Chordata > Actinopteri > Cichliformes > Pholidichthyidae > Pholidichthys > Pholidichthys leucotaenia. The sequence continues at coordinate 414,890,825 of CM035837.1, read as the reverse complement.
AACTGAAAACAAAGCAAAGTTAAGAAACAAAGTTCACCAGCACAGGGGAAGGGTACTGGTGGAGAAGAGTACCTTAAAACTTTACCGTACCTTAACTTTCTGCACTGCTGCATATATTTGCATATATTTGCTTAAATTGCACGTACTGTTAATTACCGTATATACTGCACTGCTGTCCTTTGCACTTCTGATTGGATGCTAAACTGTGTTTCGTTACCTTGTATTCATACATGTGTAATGACAATAAAGTTGAATCTAATCTAATCTAATCTAAAACTCCGGCAAGGAGGAAGCAAAATAACAGTCTTAAAATAGAGCTGGACACAAATGAAACAAAATGATGGCAGGTGTGGATACCATGAGCAGGCAGGAGGAAACAAGAAACTCAGATCAGCTGGGAGCAATGAGAGGGAGAGGCAGGACTGACAGCTGACAGGAGCACCGCCAACAACAGAGCAAAAAACCAGAAAGTACCACTGACAGCTGACAGCAGCCCTGAGAAGAGAGGAAATAAAGCAAAGTATAATGAGATAAAAAATAAAGACAACAAAACCCAAACATATAAACAATAACACTACAATGAATGCAACCAGGAAAATAAATCATACTAAGAAACAATACAGAATGTGTGAAAATAAACCAAAGAAAAAATAGGAAAAGAACTCAAAAATACAACACCATACAAATATAGCAAAAAAAAAAAGGAAAAGAGCCAGAGCACAGGGGGATCCTCCCGTGCTCAGATCGTGACAGAGCCCCCCCTCCCGAAGGGGTGGTTACCAGACACCCCGGGTAACATTGAAAGAAAAGGACCCCCCCACACACACAAAAAAACACCCCAACAAGAAAACAACCCCACCCCGGGTGGGAGGAGGGGGGCCCTGGCATGGAGGGACTGAAACAAACTACAGAAAATAAGAAAAACTCTCAGAACTCACAACGCAGACTAAGAGGAAACAAAAAACAAAGACCCCGCTCAGGATCCACACCCACGCAAAACCAGGCATCTAGGCCCCCTGGACCAAAGAACTACACAGTTCAGGTGGCCGGCCAAAGTCCCAGGCCTGGCAGACGGCGAGGTGGTAAGAGTTGGGTGGCCTGCCGGAGAATATAAGCCACCCAACCCAACGGCACAATCTGTCAGGTGGTCGGCCAGGGTTCTTCAGCCACCTAAACAGAAGGGGTGGCCCAGGAGGTGGCTACCCCATGGGGAAGCCCAATGACGGAGGGGGCAGAGGAGTTGGAGGAACCACGACAGCCTTGGCAGAGGAGAGGGAACCACGGCAGCCTTGGGCAGAGGAGAGGGAACCACGCTGGCTTCGGACAGCTCTGCAGCACCCTCGGTGGTCCTGGACTGGGACATAGTAACACCCGTGGTGGCTCTGTGCTGGAGCAAAGCAGCACACACTGTGGCTCTGGGCTGGAGCAAAGCAGCACCCGCAGTGGCTCTGGGCTGGAGCAAAGCAGCATCCGCGGTGGCTCTGGGCTGGAGCAACGCTGCACCTGCGGTGGACCCGGACTGGGTCAGAGCTGCACCCACAGTGGGCCCGAACTGGGCTGGAGCTGCACCCTCGGTGGACCTAGACTGGGCCAGAGCTGCACCCTTGGTGGGCCCGGACTGGGCAAGAGCTGCACCCACAGTGGCCCCTGGGCTGGAGAGTAACGCCCATGGCGGGCCCACACTGGAGCGCAGCACCCATGTTGGATTCAGGCTGGGGTGCAGCACCCACGACGGTCCCCAACTGGGACATAGCACCCACGGAGACCTGGACTGGGGAGAAGCAGCACCCATGGACGTCCCGGGTTGGAACAGAGCACCCGCGATGACCTCAGCTGACAGGGGAACAGCACCCTTGGAGGTCCCGGGCTGGGACAGAGCTGATGGGGAAGCAGCACCCTCGGAAGTTCCGGGCTGGGGCGGGCTGGGGCGGAGGGGTCCACAACAGCTAGCTGTTGTGGACCCCTCTAAGGAATGTGGAGAAGCTGCCCCTGCAGACGCGGCAACGGGCGGAGCCGGAGGGGAGACGACCTGGCCCTCAGCAGCGGAAGGAGATGCCGAGGAGAGGGGGGGTTGCAGCAGCAAAGGAGGAGAAGGAGGCTGACGTGACAGCCAGAGAAGGAGAGCCAGAGGAAGGAACTGCTGCAGGGCTTGTCTGACTCGGTACGGGGAGAACTGCTGCCTGAGAGGCAGAGGTGTTCCTCCGGTGGTCTGAAGCTGGTTGGCGGCGTTTTGGAGCCGACGGAGCAGGAGCAGGAATGGGCAAACTGGAGGTGGCGAAGGACGTCTGCCAAGGAGCACACCTCCGTGTCAGGTTCAGGCTCGCTGGAGGCGGCCGACACGTCAGCCCGGGGAAAGATTGAGAGCGTGGCCAACAACTCCGCAAACTGGGAATACTTCCACTATCCTGGGTGTGCATTGACAATAACGGTCGCTGAATTCACACTATCCCAGATCTTCACTGGGCTGCGGGAGGCGAGGGCTTCATCCACAAAGTTCTGGATGAATTCCATGGCCCATTCCTCCTCCAGGCTCGGGGCCCCAGCTGCTGATCTTCTTTTGTTTGCCGAAGGCCAGCATGCTGGAGACATGATTATGCTCCAGAGAAACAGGTGACTGCAAACAAAAAAAATCACAAGCTAGCAGCAGCTGGGTCTCAAACTGGCCGGAGTCTTCTGTCATGAATTGCCCCTTGGGGCAGAGAGGAAGACCCAGACACTGGACTGCTAGTTTGTGATATTTATTGGGAACACAAAAAGTCCAAAACAGTGCACGACACAAAGTCCAAACTGAAAACAAAGCAGACTTACAAAACCAAGTTCACCAGCACAGGGGAAGGGTACTGGTGGAGAAGAGTACCTTAAGACTCCAGCAAGGAGGAAGCAAAATAACAGTCTTTCAATAGAGTTGGACACAAATGAAACAAATGATGGCAGGTGTGGATAGCAGGAAGAAACAACAAACTAAGATCAGCTGAGGATAACAAATAATATATAAAGCAAGAAATAATTTACTCCCTTGCAATATACAGAAACTGCTTCTGGAGAGAGAGGGAGAGCATGATTTGAGAGGAAGATTTAATTTAAAAATTCCTTGTTTTCACACTACGCATAAAAGTTTGAGCATTTCAGTTTTTGGGATGATTTTGTGGAATGGTTTGGATTAAACAGAGCAACAATGCCATACAGTTTAAGAAAAAAATACAAAAAATATTATTCTTGAAAGGTATAGACTTGAGGAAATGAATTGTTTTGCTCCTTAATGGGAAAAGAATAATGATATACATTGTTCTTCGTGTGTTTTTGTTGTTTTTTTTTTTCTCATTCTGGATTGGTCTGTATAGGTGGCAGCTTGTTTTCATTTAAGTATTAAGTACTTACAGTATTGAGGGGTAGGACTTGAAAAGCTTTTGTTTCCTCCTACTCTTTTTTGGGCGCCAAAGGAAAGGGTTTTATCACTTTGCATTACTGTTTTGTATCTTTTGGTGTATTTGTTGGATGTTCTTTTTTGTTTCCTTTTGTCCAAAATAAATAAAAAAATAAATATAAATAAATATTGTCTTTAGGTGTGAATGTGAGAGTGAATGGTTGTCTGTATCTCTGTGTTTGGTGTACACAAAGATGGCTGGGATAGGCTCCGACCCCAGTAGCCAATTAATGAGGGAAAAGTAGCAAATTTAAGAGAAAACATTTCAAATTTATGAGAAAAAGTTGCAAATGTCCGAGAAAAAACTAGCAAATTTACAAGAAAAAAGTAGCAAAGTCATCAAAATAAAAAAGTAGTCAAAGTCATCAAGCAATGATCTACATGTCTTGCTGGGATGGTTTGCTACTCAGTTTGAAGCAGCCAGGTTGAGAATCAGCACCTCCAAATCTGAGTCCATGGTGCTCAGCCAGAAAAAGGTGGATTGTCCTCTCCGGGTTGGGGACAAGCTCCTGCCCCAGGTGGAAGAGTTTAAGTATCTTGGGGTTTTATTCATGAGTGAGGGGAGAATGGAGCGAGAGACTGACAGACGGATCGGAGCAGCCTCTGCAGTGATGTTGTACTGGTCTGTTGTGGTGAAGAGGGAGCTGAGCTCTAAAGTAAAGCTGTCGATTTGACGGTCTAGCTACGTTCCTACCCTCACCTATTGTCATGAGCTTTGGGTAATGACCCAAAGAATGAGATCGGATACAAGCGGCTGAAATGAGCTTTCGCCGTAGGATTGCTGGACTCACCCTTAGAAATAGGGTGAGGAACTCAGTCATCCAGGAGAGGTTCACCAGGACGGCCAGCTGGCGTCCTGGTGCAGCAATAACAACCTGCAGCTGAACGCTCTGAAGACAGTGGAGATGATTGTAGACTTCAGGAAAGTCACTACTCCTCTGCCCCCCCTCACCCTCTCAGGCTCTCCCATCACCACTGCTGATTCCTTCCGCTTCCTAGGCACTACCATCACCAGGGACCTCAAATGGGAGCTGACCATCAGCTCACTCATCAAAAAAGCCCAGCAGAGGATGTTCTTCCTGCGGCAGCTGAGGAAGCTCAAGCTACCCACCAAGATGTTAGTGCAGTTCTACACAGCCATCATCGAGTCCATCCTCACCACCTCCATAACTGTGTGGTACGCAGGAGCCACTGCCAGGGACAGACTAAGGCTGCAGCGCGTCGTGCGCACTGCTGAGAAGGTGATCGGCTGCAAGCTCCCATCTCTCCAGGATCTGTACATCTCCAGGACCCGGAGGCGTGCTGGCCGGATCATAGCCGATCCCTCACACCCTGGTCACGTACTGTTTGCCCCCCTCCCCTCTGGTAGAAGACTTCGGTCCATCCAGACTAAAACCTCCCGTCACATGAACAGCTTCTTCCCCTCTGCCATTAGACTGCTGAACACTAAGTGACTTATTGACTCTCGTGCACCATGTACAGCAGCTCAACCAGACTCATGTCAATCATCACTGTTTTCTTCCTGCATTACCGACTGCACTATATAGTTCTCCACAGTATCTGCTGCTGGCTAATATATATTTTAACTGTTGACCAGTATCACTTAATCTTATCCTACACTTTATTACATGTATAGTTTATTTCTCTTATCTTATCATGTTTAATGTTGCAGCATTGTACCGAGACAAATTCCTAGTTTGTGTACTACATGAACAATGGCAATAAACCTGATTCTGATTCTGATTCTGATTCAAAGTAGAACTGCTGCTCCTCCACATCGAAAGGAGCCAGTTGAGGTGGTTTGGGCATCTGATCAGGATGCCTCCTGGGAGCCTCCCTCTTGAGGTATTTTGGGCTCGTCCCACTGGGAGGAGACCCCGGGGCAGACCCAGGACACGCTGGAGAGACTACGTCTCCCAGCTGGCCTGGGAAGGTCTTGGTATCCTCTCTGAAGAGCTGGAGCAGGTGGCTGGGGAGAGGGAAGCAGGGGCTTCTCTTCATGGGCTGCTGCCTCCGCAACACAGACCTCTGGAAAAGTGGTAGAAAATGGATGGATGGAAAAGTAGCAAATTTATCCCCAAAAAACCCTGCAAATTTATAAGAAAAAAAAAGTTGCAAATTTATAGAAAAGTTGCAAATTTATGAGAAAAAGTTGCAAATTTCCCAGCATCTTAGGGTGAGAAGCAGGTACACCCTAGACAGATCCCATAGGCTCCAGCTACCTCATGCCCCAAAAAGGATTAAGTGGCAGAAGATGAATGAATGAATGAAGTTGCAAATTTACAAGAAAAAAGTAAATTTATGAGCAAAATGTTACAAATTTATGAGAAAAAGTTGCAAATTTACAAGAAAAAAGTTGCAAACTTAGAAAAAAGTAGCAAATTCATGAGAAAGCAGTTAAAAAGATAAGATTTTTTTTTTGCATTTCTGCTTAGAATCGGTGCACTGGGGCTATTCGGTTCTATAATATGATATAGAAAGGTTTATGATGATATTGGGACAGGCAATTCTTTTTTTTACTGGTTGGAGGAAAAATGGGGTGATTTTGGGTCATTTTGCTAACAAGGTTGATCACATCCCCCCTCATCCCCCTTAAATCACCTACTGGGTATATGGATAATGCAGCTAAATTAGCATTGAAATGACACTTCTGTTTATAAATTTTCAAGCCTTGATTTATGTTTTAATTCCTTTAAAGAAGCATAATTTCTGGCTTAAACCTAGCACAGGTTTTCAACACTTCCCTTTGGGGCCCAGGCATGTGTTCAGTGATATTGATGAACACAATCAACCTAATCCTTTCAAACTGTGTGAGGGCCACAGAATCGTTCATGCTCTTGGTCACGTTTTTACCCTGGCTTACCCCATATCCTTGTTTTTCAACCAGGGGTCCACGGGAAATTGTCTAATTTCACATCTAAATTGGTCCAAAACATTGCATATAATTTGCTGTTATTGTGCATGTGTGCCTGTAGTGGCGCATCCATGTCAGTAGGTGGCAGTATGAACACAATTATAAGAATCCCCCAAGGCAGCGTATTGCGCCCCCTGTACTTTGTCCTCTTTGTGAATGACATGCCAGGAGCTGTGCACAACTACATTGGTCTGTTTGCGGATGACGCCAAACCGAGCAATCATTGCTGTCAGTAATGACCCACAACACCAGTCCCTTCAGGAGGACCTCAAACAGCTGCAGGCCTGGACCAGATGTTGGCAAATCAAGTTCAATGCTACAAAATGCAAAGTGATGCACCATGGGAGAAACTATGCCAAATACAACTGAAGAGTTTGTTTGCAAAAACCGATAAATGCCACTTGCACGAAAATTTCACTCTTTACATCAAACAACTGTTAACATTTATTTTTAGATTTAGATTTAGTATACTTTATTGATCCCCAGAGGGGAAATTGAGGGTCATCCACCACCTGGATGGATGAAGCAGCCACGATACGGCGCTATCCCTTAACCATTCACACACACATTCAAACCTAGGGCCACTTTAGAGTCTCCAATTAACCTAACTTGCATGTTTTTGGCATGTGGGAGGAAACCGGAGAAATCCCGGGGTAAACCCACGCATACACGGGGAGAACATGCAAACTCCACACAGATCACTGTTGGTCGGGGGCTGGGATCGAACCCACGATCCCCACGATCCCCCGGCCAAGTAAACTGTGCTGCCGCAGTGCTAACCACTGCGCCACCGTGCAGCCCAGAACATTACCTACTTATAGAAGTTCAAACTGTTTTGTCTCAAAGGCCGATATGTCCTATGTTATAGACGCTACAAATTCATGTTTTTTATTCAAAATCTAATAAATGCCGGGAGCATTTTTTTTTTTTTTTTTTTACAAAGCAGATAACTCCACAGGGCAAATGAGCGCTTGGTATTTGGGTCACGTGACTCATCTTGGCTGCCTTCCGGTCTGCTTGCTCTGACTGATTTCCCTGGCTGTGTTCGGAATGTTCACTCACTCCCTCCCTACTCACTATATAGTGAATTTAGATATAGTGGAATATACAGTAAACTCAATATAACAATAAAATTAACTGCTTTCAGACACTACTGGGCTTGTTTTCATGGCACGGTTAATGACGTCATCACGTGAGAGAGTAAAATGTAACAGACTAACGGTGGTAAAAAAATGAATATCTGCATGTAATTTGTAAATATGTATTAAATCAAATCCTTTTCGCTGAATTATTAAATACAAATACCTTAAGGTAGTTTATGTTGTGATGTGAAGCTCTTCTCTCACTGCTTCGTTGGCTGCACATTCACTATATAGTACATTATATGGGGAAGGAGTTTCTTTTTTCCAGCCTTATTCCTTTTCTTTTTATACTATGCACACCAATGAAGAGCGAGAGAAACACCATTTCGATTGTCCTGTTTGTCTTGTATGTATAGTAGTGACAGTGAAATCTTTGAACCTTGAATTATAGCTTTATTATAGCTATATAATAATAATAATAATAATAATAATAATAATAATAATGCTGCATCAGATTTATATAGCGCTTTATCATAGACACTCAAAGACGCTTTACAAGCAGATACATTATTCATTCACTCCAGACAGACAATGGTAGTGGCAAGCTACTACTGTAGCCACAGCTGCCCTGGGGCAGGCTGACAGAAACGTGGCTGCCAACCCGCGCCAACAGCCTCTCCGGCCACCACCAAACATTTATACATTTATACACATTCATACCCAGTGTTATGGGCACTGGAGGCAATGCGGGTGAAGTGTCCTGCCCAGGGACACAACAGCAGGATATCTGGGGAGAGCGGGATTCGAACCGCCAACCATCGGGTTATTAGACGACCTGCTCTACCATTTTACTGAGTGTATATGCCTAAATCATTGTGTCAATCACACTACATTGATGTTTATAGACATTCAAGTATGTTCCAGACAAAATAGCATTGTTTTTGGGACTTGTTTGTTTTTGCAAAAGAATGGCTTGTAGACTTATCTGTTTTTGCAACAACAAAAAAAAAGTACTAATAAATTACCAAAATGTAACAATGAGTTGATGTTTGATTTTTTTCTTTATGATGTCTGAGATACTCATATTTCAAGTGACCATGTCTTAGAAGCTGATTTGGAAATACTACAAGCAATATGCACATCACAAAAAAGAGCTATAAGGATAATAAACAATGCAGGGTATAGAGACCATACCAATTCGTTGTTCTTGAAGTCACATGTCATAAAGTTCATTGATTTAGTTAAATTTAAGACAGCACAAGTAATGTATAGGGCAATTAACAATCAACTCCCATCTAATATACAAAAAATATTTAAAAAAAGAGACAATGATCATAATTTGAGAGGAGACTTAAACTTCACAAAACCCAAGATACGTACAACCAAGAAAAGTCTGTGCATATCTGTCTGTGGGGTGGATTTGTGGAACAGTCTGGAGCAGGAACTGAAACTATGTACAAACAGAAATCAATTTAAAAAGAGGTATAAGCACCATTTGTTGAAAGGATATATGTTAGAAGGGTAGAATTTATATGTACCATTCATTATGTTCACTCTGGGACATTATGGGACACTATGGAATGGTGGGTGGGACAGCACTGTGTGTATCTGTGTCATTTGAGACTGGTTTTGATATATGGACTTCATTGTATGTTAGAATGGACAGGTGTTAATGTTGATCTGTAAGAAATACAGTAAATTGTTTACTTGGGGACTTAAAGGTAGTAATTTGTATAAAATTCACATGGGTGTATCGATGGAAAAGAGGAGTTGGAATTAATAAGTGTTCACTTCTTCCTTCTCCCTTTCGAACAGTGTATACTGTAACTTTATTGCATTTGCTATTTGCTTGTTTTTTGTTATATTTTTTGTGTTCGAAATAAACCTGAACTCCACACTAACACCTATAAACAAACCTACAGATGAAAAAGTGTTTTTTCTCATTTTGAACACAACTGGACTTCTCTGTTTTTGCAAAAGAACTCTTCAACTACAGACTAGGCAAAGTTACTCTAGGAACCCAAGGAAGAGAAGGATCTGGGAGTATGGATGGACAACCGGCTCAAGTTTGATATCCACGTGGAGAAGCAAGTGAAGAATCAACAAATTTATGGTTAAGCTTTTTCTTTATAGAAAAAGCTTAAACATAAATTTGTCGATAAGCCCTGGTTAACCAAAGGATTACAAAAGTCGTGTAAAAAGAAAAATTTATTATATAAAGCTTTCCTAAAGAAAAGGACAAAAGAAGCAGAGCAGCGGCATAAAACAAACAAAAATAAGTTAACATACAGTATATAATAAGATGTAGTAAAAGAGACTATTACAGTAAAGAACTGGAGAAAAACAGAGACAATATTAAAAATACATGGACAATACTTAATATTCTTGGAAATAAAAAACAGAAATACAAGTTACCCAACCATTTTTTCAAAAAATAATAAAATGACTCAGAGTGTGAATGCAGTTTCACCTGCAGATGAATTTAATAACTTTTTTGTTAACATTGGTCCTAATTTGGCTCGAGAAATACCCATTACGGCGCCTACAGGTGATACAATAAGCAAAAACACTGCTATAAAAGACTCCATTTTCATAAAGAACACAGACGAGAGAGAGGTCATTGAAATTGTTAAATCGTTTAAAAGTAAAACATCTACGGACTGTGATGATATTGACATGCTCTTAGTCAAAACTATTACTGAATGCTTAGTGAAACCACTGACGTATATCTGTAACCTGTCTCTCCAAACAGGTATATTTCCCAATGCAATGAAAATAGCTAAAGTAATTCCGATATACAAGACAGGTGACAGAGGGGAATTCTCAAACTATAGACCAATTTCACTATTGCCGCAATTTTCCAAGATACTTGAAAAAATATTCTGTGAGAGAATTGACAACTACATACTGAAGAATAATTTATTGTGTGAGCAGCAATATGGGTTCAGACACAAGAGGACAACTGCATTTGCTCTATTGGAATTTATAGAAAAAATATCAACTGTCGTTGAAAATAAAGAGTATTCAGTTGGGGTATTCCTGGATCTTAAAAAAGCATTTGATACAGTGGATCATAATTTATTATTAAAGAAACTACAAAATTGTGGTATTAGGGGGGTAGCACTGTCCTGGTTATGTAGTTACTTAAAGAATAGATATCAGTATGTATGTGTTGGTAACAAAAACTCACAGTTGCTGAAGGTCACTTGTGGAGTCCCACAGGGTTCAGTTTTGGGGCCATTGTTATTCAATATGTATATAAATGATATATGTAAAGTTTCGGAAAAAATGGATTTAATATTGTTTGCCGATGACACTAATTTATTATGCAGTGGGAGCAATTTGGAACAACTTTTGGATACACTCGGAAAGGAATTAGGAAAGCTTAAACTGTGGTTTGATTCAAACAAATTAACGCTCAATTTAAGTAAGACAAAATTTATAGTTTTTAACAACCATCACAACAACTTAGTATCTAAACTCAGTGTAAATGGTGTAGGGATTGAAAGGGTATCCGAAACTAAATTTCTTGGAGTAATAATTGATAATAAACTGTGTTAGAAGTCACATATTAATTATATTAAAGGTAAAATATCTAAATCAATTGCAATACTACACAGAGTGAAATATTTGCTGAATCAACCCACACTATATACTTTGTATCATTCATTAATACTCCCATACATGACATATTGTACTGAAGTATGGGAAAATACATATAAAACAAACATATATCCAGTCTTTATGCTTCAGAAGAGAGCTATTAGAATAATAAACAAAGCTGCTTACAGGGAACCAACAAACCCACTTTTTCTTAAATTAAAACCTCTCAAGTTGAAAGATCTGGTTGACTTTAAAACTGCAGTAATAATGTTTAAAGTGAAGAATCTATCACTGCCCACAAATATTCAAAAGTTGTTCCAAATAAGGGAGAAACAATATCATTTCAAGGAACATGTATATTTCAAAAACCTTCAGTGAGAACTACCACCAAGCAACACTGTGATTCAGTGCAAGGAGTTAGATTATGGAATGCTTTTGGACCTGAATTAAAATCATGTACAACGCTTGGACAATTTAAACAAAAACTAAAGGAAGAAATACTCCAAACATATATACAAGATGACACATAAGGATTGTCATATCCAGTCTGTGTTGTGTTGTTGCTTAGTTTTTTTTTTGTCACATTTTGTCTTAGCTATGTTCTGAATTGTAATCACTCTTGTTTTGTTTTTCTTTTGAATTCTTGGATGGAATATGGGTGGGCAATATAAGCTGCAGCTTCAGCCATCACCCATTTCGGATAACTTATGTTGAACTGTATAATCAGAGGAGTTATTGTCTAATTTGACCTTGTTGGATTTTCTTTCCCCCTTTGTTATATTATTCTGTTTCTTTTTTTAATCTTTACTTTTAATCTATCCGAAATAAAGATTCATTCAAGAAAGTCAACCATCAGCTGGGATTGATAAGACAATCGTTTGACTTCGTAGACAAAGATACCTTCAACACACTGTACAAATCACTTGTCAGGATACATTTGGAGAAGTGTAATGCAGTTGTCTTCCCAATATATGACAGGCAAGCCAAACTTCTAGAAGGTGTTCAAACATGGACGACAAAGCTGGTCCCAGGACTTCAGCATCTGCTGTACATTGACAGGTTACATGAACTGAAGCTTCCAACACTGCAGTATCAATGAGCCCAGGGTGACATCATCACGGCATACAAGTACCTTCATGAAATTTACAAAGTTACTCCCTGTCCCTTGGAACTGGACAATAACCCCACACCTACCAGAAGACACAGTCTCAAGTTGAAAAAACACAGATGCAACAAGAGTGGGTGGCAGAAGTTCTTCTCCAACAGAGTGATTGACACCTGGAACAGACTGCCAGAGGAAGCTGTGACTGCTCCATCAGTGAATGCCCTGAAGAATAGACTTGATGCCCACTGGTCCGCACACCTATACTCCTTGGAACACTTTTACTAGCTTTCCATCCCCGGCCCAAAATTTTACGATAGTTAGTGAAATGTGAAGAAGTGAAAACCAGTAACAGGTGAACAACCTAAAAAGACTGAAGAGGATAAGATAATTGCTACCAGCTTCTTCATCTTGCGTCAAGCTTCTCATGTGTTTTATGGATGTTAGTTACCTGGTTAAGACTTGCTAGAGGTGGCGGTGATATTTGAAGAGGAAAGGTTCAAACTCTGATCTGGGCCCTGGACAAAATTCTGACTCAGGTGAAAGGTCAAGCGGTTGTCAAAAGAAAGCCAAATTGGTAGGCAGCATAGTGAACGTTATCTTTCCTTTGGATTTTCTTCTGCTGGGGATCACAATGGTCTGAGTCTGCTTACATATGCTGTAATAAGTTAAAATATGTCATTTTGAAATGTTTCTAGTTGGTGGGGTTCCCTAAGATTTTTTCAATGCTAAAAAGGATCAAAAAGGTTGTATTCAGAGGCGATTCTAGAATCTCTTAGGGCCCTAGGCAAAAATTGACAGGAGGCTCCTCCAGAAAAAGAAACTGTCCAAGTTAGCTGTTTTAATTTCCAGCCTGCTAGCTGAGCAAACAAGATGAGTACTGTATCCTTCCTGCAACACCCGGGTATTCAACACGGTCACATCAGGAGCAGCAGAGGCAGGACACACTAAGCTGCTCTGAGCTAAATTAACTACTGTATTATTTGCACTCCTTACCACTGTCTTGCTTTCTTTTCGCCTCTTCCTCTTTTTTCTTCTTTCTTTTGTCACTGCCAGACATAACTTTGCTTCATTTTGATACATCCACTCTCATTTGTTTGTTTACATAAAACATGCACCAGTACATGCCAGAGTGAAAGGTGGGGGTGGGGCCTATCACTGTCATTGCAAACTCTCCACATTGTCACTGCTGTAATGATTCAAAGTTGGTCAGCCCTCAGAGGTCCTTCTTCTGGCCTCTGGCCCCAAGCATTTGCCTGCCGGCATGCAGCGCCTCTGACTGCATTGACTCATTAAGCTATCATCCAAAATTATATTTTGTCTGAAATGTATTAAAGAACTGTATCTAAATAAATAGCTTAATTGAAAACAAACTGTAGAGGAGCTGCAGAAGAGATAAAAACCTATTATTCACAACTTTTTTGTCTCTATAAATGGTGCTCTTAAAAATCACTCAACATGCTTTTTCATATAATAAAACACTCCTAATGCTCTTTGTTTTGAATTCTTTTTCAAAAATCCTTAGACGGGCTTAAATTAATTGTCCAGTGAAAGACTAAAGTATTTCTGTTGTCAACTCTGCCATAAATAATCTACACTTTTTTGACCAAGAACAATTTGTGATTAAAAAAAAAAAAAGAAAGTGATATTTTGGTTACATTTATCATCTCTCAGAAGAAGAAGAAGAAGAAGAAGAAGAAGAAGAAGAAGAAGAAGAAGAATCATCTTTCTGATGACAGCCTGGTAATGTGTCAGAGGCTGCTGTCATCGTGGGTGACATAAAAATATTAAGCTGCACATGACTGAAAATAGTGTTTATTAACCAAGATGGCCAAAAAAACCACAAAAAAAACAGAGAATGCCTGTATGATTAATTACAGTATTCCAGCTTCAAACTCTTGCATCAAACATTTTTTTTCTGCAGCAAATGGTAACTCCTGCTTACAGAATGAGAAATGTGTTTTTCTGTTTTGCATGTAGAGCACAGTGAAGAACAGACTCAAGTCTGGAAAATATAAAACCATTTTGTAACTGAATATTACATCAGCATAGAGTGCCAAATGATTGCCTGGCAATAAAAAAATGAAATATATTACACTACAATAACCAACAGTACTGCAGAACAGTGTGGTCTTGATTGCTAATTATGTGTGAATTTCAACCCCCCCCCCCCCCACCACCACCACCACCACATTGTCTAATGAAGGCCACACGTTATGTAATGTTACAACAGTCTAAAGGCCCACTTGTGCTAAAAAAGATGAAAGGAAGTTTAAAAAAGCATCTGTTATTGTTGTACCACTCCACAATATATGGCGAGATCTTCAGCGGAAAAAAAATCTGTTTTTCGTTTGATTAAATACTAATTAGCATTACAATGTTTGGTGAAAGGATAATCTCACTGAGCTGAGAGAATAATTCTTTAAACGATGACCACATGCCTTGGTTTTGAACACAATAGACTGCACGTACGTATTGTTTTGTTGGTAAAAATGCTGTGATTTTTACACCTTTTTTCAGGTGCCGTTCACTGAAAAAATTGTATTTTTGTAGGTTTCGACCTTCTGAAATGCATCCATTAGTCATGTGATTATCAAAAATATATCAAAATGCTCACTTCTCTCAAAATAACATACAGACTTTATATTGATTCTGTATCAGAGAAGGAGTTTTAACTCTTCTGGGTTTGCTGCAGAATATCACGAAAAGGTAAACCCAGCCTTGATAGATGAGTGGGGAGTCCAAGGTATTAGCTTCAGAGCTAACAGTGCTACTAGGGAGTTTGCTTACTAAACATAGTTTATACTGGTATTTTCTTTACATATCAGCCACCCTAATAGACATCCCTGTTTCTACCTGGTTCACAAATCTGCAGTTGTTACATTTTTGCTGTGATGCTACATTGAACCGTTAGCATTAGCTTGGCTAGGCGGTCAGAGATGGTCAGTCTAACTGCATTAGAGCTCACCTCAGCAGGGAAAGGCTGATGGACAGTCAGAATCAGAATCAGAATGAGATTTATTGCCATTGTTCATGTAGTACACAAACTAGGAATTTGTCTTGGTGCAATGCTGCAACATTAAACATGGAGTAGCACTAAAGATAAAAATAAAAAACTATGCATGCAATAAAAGGTAGAATATGAATAAGTAATACTAATCTATGCAATTTTTAAATATATTAACAAGCAGCAGATATTGTGGAGTTCCACATAGTGCAGTCGGTAGTGCAAAAAGAAAACAGTGATAATTGTCATGAGTCCGGTTGAGCTGCTGTACGTAATGCACGAGAGTCTAATAAGTCACTTAGTGTTCAGCAGTCTGATGGCAGAGGGGAAGAAGCTGTTCATGTAGCGGGAGGTTTTAGTCTAAATGGACCGAAGTCTTCTGCCTGAGGGGAGGGGGGCAAACAGTGCGTGTCCAGGGTGTGAAGGGTCGGCTATGATCCGACCTGCAAGCCTCCGGGTCCTGGAGATGTACAGGTCCTGGAGGGATGGGAGCTTGCAGCCGATCACCTTCTCAGCAGCGCGCACAATGCGCTGCAGTCTTAGTCTGTCCCTGGCGGTGGCTCCTGCGTACCACACAGTGATGGAGGTGGTGAGGATGGACTCGATGATGGCCGTGTAGAACTGCACCAACATCTTGGTGGGTAGCTTGAGCTTCCTCAGCTGCCGCAGGAAGAATATCCTCTGCTGGGCCTTTTTGATGAGGGAGCTGATGGTCGGCTCCCACTTGAGGTCCTGGGTGATGGTGGTGCCCAGGAAGCGGAAGGAATCCGCAGTGGTGATGGGAGAGTCTGTGAGGGTAAGGGGGGGCAGAGGGGCTGTGACTTTTCTGAAGTCCACGATCATCTCCACTGTCTTCAGAGCGTTCAGCTGCAGGTTGTTGTGGCTGCACCAGGACGCCAGCTGGGCCACCTCTCTCCTGTAGACGGACTCGTCGCCGTTGGATATGAGCCCGATGAGGGTGGTGTCGTCCGCAAACTTGATCAACTTGACAGACTGGTGGCTGGAGGTGCAGGAGTTGGTGTACAGGGAGAAGTGCAGGGGGGAAAGTACACAGCCCTGGGGTGATCCGGTGCTGATGCTAACAGAGTCTGAGACAGTCTTTCCCAGCTGCACATGCTGCCTCTGGTCCGTCAGGAAGTCGGTGATCCACCTGCAAAGGGAGTCAGGCATGTTGAGCAGGGACAGCTTGTCCTGGAGCAGAGCGGGGCGGATGGTATTGAATGCAGAGCTGAAGTCCACAAACAGGATCCTGACGTAGGTTTCCGGGGAGTCCAGGTGCTGCAGGATGGAGTGGAGGGCGAGGTTGACTGCGTCGTCCACAGACCCGTTGGCTCTGTAGGCAAACTGCAGCAGGTCCAGGAGGGGAGTGGTGATGGTCTTGAGGTGGGGCAGGACCAGGCGCTCAAAGGACTTCATGACTACAGAGGTGAGCGCTACAGGTCTGTAGTTGTTAAGTCCAGTGATCCGTGGCTTCTTGGGGACAGGGACAATGGTAGAGGTTTTGAGGCAGGCCGGCACGTGGCATGACTTCAGGGAGGTGTTAAAAATGTCTGTGAAGACAGGAGTCAGCTCCTCCGCACAGTGTCTCAGGGTGGAGGGAGACACGCCATCCGGACCGGGGGCCTTGCGCAGGTTCAGTCTGGAGAACTGTCTGTGCACGTCCTGCTCACTGATGGCAAGGGCAGGGGGGGAGGAGGGGGGGGCGCCTTTGATGAAGTGGAGACCATGGAGGCAGTGGCGCTGGGGGGAGGGGAGGGGAGTTGGACACAGCTGACAAGGTGTCAAAACGGGCATAGTGTTGGGACAGTCTTTGACAAAGGGCTTTGTCATCCTGCCCTTTAGAAGCCTGAGGCCGATAGTTGGTGATTTGCCTCAGTCCTCTCCACACAGAAGCAGAGTCGTTAGCAGTGAACTGTTGCTGGAGTCTCTCAGAATACACAGATTTAGCTCTCCTCAGCTCTCTCCTAAACCGGTATTTGGCCTCCTTGTAGCAGTCCCTGTCTCCACTTTTCAGCGCTGCTTCCTTCTCCTTTCTGATCTGTCTGAGCTTAGCTGTGAACCAGGGCTTGTCGTTGGAGTAACTCACCCTGGTGCGCGATGGAAGAATGCTCTCCTCACACAAGTGGATATATGAGGTCACAGTGTCCGTGTATTCATCCAGATCATGCGTGGCTCCTTTAAACATGTCCCAGTCAGTTATTTCCAAGCACATGCTCAGCTCCTCCCAAGCTTCACTGGTCCATTTCCTCGTAGTGCTCACAACAGGTTTTGTGAGCTTCAGTCTCTGTCTGTATGCGGGAATCAGGTGGACCATCATGTGATCAGATAGTCCGAGCGCAGCGCGGGGAACAGCGCGATACACGTCCTTAACTGTAGTGTAACAGTGATCCAGCGTGTTCTCTCCTCTGGTGGGGCATTTAATAAACTGTTTGTATCGGGGGAGTTCGTGGCTCAAGTTGCTCTGGTTAAAGTTGCCAACCACAATAACCAGAGAGTCCGGGAAAGTCCGCTCCGCTTGCTGAATGTGATCCGCGAGCGCGCGCTGAGCCTCGCGGATCACATTCAGCATTCTACGGATCACATTCAGCTGTCTACGTCCCGCGTCGGGCGGGACGTAGACAGCGGCCAGGATGAATGAAGCAAACTCACATGGGGAATAAAATGGCTTGCAGTTGATGAATAAACATTCCAGAGTGGGAGAACAGTGTTGGGAGATCACAGTTACATTGGAGCACCAGCTGCTGTTGATGTAGAAGCAGACTCCTCCGCCTGTGGTCTTGCCGGAGAGCCCTGTGTCTCGATCAGCACGAAGCAGCTGAAATCCCTGGAGGAGGAGCGCGCTGTCCGGTGTCTTTTGCTTGAACCAGGTCTCAGTGAAGCAGAGGGCACACGAGGTGGAGAGGTCCTTAAATTGCATCAGCAGTTCATCTACCTTGTTATAAAGAGAATTGACGTTGGACAGAAATATTCCAGGCAAAGCCGTGCGCGTGCCTCTCCTGCGAAGCCGCCCGAGGGTGCCCGCTCATCTTCCTCTCTTTCGCTGTCTCACTTTTTGGGCTAAAAAGTGAACCAGATCGGCGGCAGGAGCCAAAAAAACTGGGAGTAGTTCCGTGGGAGTGAAAGTCCTGATGTTTAGTAGCTCTTCACGGGTGTAAGAGCAGGCAGACACACAATTGACGAACAAAAACAAACAAAAAAAAGCGCAGCGAAGCACCATGGCGACCACTGTGGGTGCCATCTTGGATCTTGGAACAGTCCGCCTGGTCATCTGGGACCAGTCCACCTGGCATTAGCTTAACTGTCGATCTTACCGGTTTTGATCACTACCTTCTATCAATTCTATTCCCACCCCAATCCTTGTTCATCCATCAACACTTGACCATATACTGTATGTCACTCTTAAGGTGCGTTTAGACTAAATGCAAAAGTGTGAAGCGAATACATGTAAAGTTAAAGTAAATGTTCTGTCTGCAGTCTGCATGTCAAAGTGTCCTTGAGCAAGACACTGAACCCCCAGTTGCTCCTGGTGGGTCAGGCCAGTGCTGGTGGCCCTGCCGTCATCAGTGTGTGTGAATGGGTGGATAGTAGGATCTATAAAGCGCTTTGGTCATCTAGAGATGAGAAAAAGCACTATTATAAGTGAACCCCATTTTAAACATGCAGAAAACATGCAAATTTGGGCATTTGTGTGTCGGAGAGATTTGGTAGCACTAGCTAGTAAACAGCCTTGAGAGTCTGCCATCACCAGAGTTAAAGTATCAAAACTGGAGAGTAAGGTAGTTTGAAAATAGGACTGTCACTCACCTGCAGACAGATGAACTGGGAGCGCTGCAGCTGAATCGGAGTATCGGAGTTAACCACCCATGGACTTCTGCCATGGGTGTGCTAACGAGGGCAAGCAGTCTAAACAACCGTCGTCCAGGTGAAATTTTGGATGCAGGGACAACTTTTCCAGGCGAGAGCCCCATTAGATAATGTAAACCTAAACATTATGGTGTTTTGGGGATTTCCACAGCAGGTAGAACACAGCTGCATAAATTATTGAGGCAACTCCGCCTGTCTGCAAGTTGCTCAGAAGGTGAATTCCTGTCTATCTGCATTTTTACATTGAGTTAATATGTAATCACACTGAACAAAAAATTTGCACTTTCGCGTTTGGTCTGAACGCATCTTTAGATGTTATTTTTAGTGGCTAGCTGATGCTAACCGATAGCTTAGTCACCTTGACCTCTATGCTCCCACCTGGTTCACTAATCCACAAGCCATTCTGGCTCCATCCATCCATCTTCTTCCGCTTAATCCTTTTCGGGTCGCGGGGGGACAGATCGCCAGTCCATCGCAGGGCCAACACAGAGAGGCAGACAACCATTCACTCTCACAGTCATACCTAAGGACAATTTAGAATCCCCAGTTTTCTGGCTTGTTTTGTTTATATTGTGAACATAACAGCAGGTTGGCTAGCCGGGCGAGGCCAGGCTTTTTACCCCCTTGGAAACTGCCTCACCAGGTATAAGCCAATAGATCAGCCCATGTAGCATTAGCTTAGCTGTTGGATTGTGGCTGGGATCCTAACTCTTTCTTGTTCCCACCTCACTAATCCACAGTCAATAATATATCTGAGGGTTTATTTTGTTGTATTTTGGGCGTGCTAGGCCAGCACACTGATCTGCGAGCACCTTTGCTACTGCCTTGGTGGAGAGAGGGTGATCAATTAGGCCACCTAGTGTTAGCAGAATTAGCTAGAACTGCCATTTTGGTTTGTTCCGATTAGGGTTTTTTTTTGTATTTTTACCCCATGTAGCTGTCATATCTTTTTGACCATTCAGTCTTGTTCCTGATAATGCTTTAATTGGGCTTTTTATAATCACATTTGGCCATTAGCTATGTTAGCGTAATCTCTTTGCCACCTGGAGCTAAAAGCTAATCAACTAACATTAACCTCAAGTGGTGCCTGCCCCACCTCAACAAAACTTCTCATGATTGAAGTGGGGCAGCCTGATGTGTTTTGCCCAAAGCATATCAGAGACAGAGATCATGAAAACACGGAACATCTGGTATGGAACGTTCCATACACATTCTGTATACTCCCATTCCAAAGTACTGTAGATAAGGAATGTTTCTTACGGAATTATAGTGGTCCTACTAGCTAGCGGTCTCAAGTGTTTTACGAACATGTACATGTAACGTTAGATATGGAAGGTTCTGTATGGAATGCTAGCAGTTCTGCCAGCTAGCGGTCCGACTAGCTCAAGTGTTTTACTAACATGAAAATATAACGCTACATGTACAAGTGGGGGCCGCTGAAAAGTTCATAGTGGTCATATTTGACCAAATGTGGTTTATTTTTCAACCGCAGGGATCCAAGTGCTGCAGCACCGATGGAAAAAGTGTGTGGATCGAAGGGGAGACTATGCTGAAAAATAAACCACATTGGGTCAAATCTGACCACTATGAACTTTTCAGCCATCCCTCATACATGTTCCATAGCAGTTCTGCTAGCTATTGGTCCAGCCTGTTAATAATCCCAAATGCCTTATGTATATGTTCCGCACTTACTGAACGTTTTGTACAGAATGCTTGGAAAAACATTTGCATCAGAGGCAGTTTATAAAGAATTTTTTTTAATATAAAACCAGACCTACAAATTTATGCTTTTTGTGATTTATTTTTCACGTTTTGCTTGGCATTTTACACATTTCAGCGACAATTTTTGTTGTCAACCATGTTTTTTTGGCAGACTGCATGGCTTAATGATTAATGGATTAATGAACAAACACAACCAGGCAACCTGACAACTGACAAACCTTACAGTACATTCCTTAGTTTTTTTATTGCACGTGTTTATTTATTGATAATTGCAACAAAGTTTATTTACAACCGTCGGGTACGGAACATGCACGGTATAGGTACGGAACATGCTAAGTGCGGACTGCGGCTCATGACGAAGGCGCACTGACATAGAACTGACATCAGGCAGGACCAGCAGACATTAAAAATCAACAAAACACAAATTTTGAACAAATATAGAACCTATAGGACCAGAGTGGTGGACTAGTGGTAGAGCATCCGCTCCACAGCCGGGAGGTCATGGGTTCAAGCCCCAGCTGGGTCAGAGCAAACACCATATAAAAATGGTATTTCCTGCCATCTAGCTTGGTGCCCAGCATAATGGAATGGTGGAAGGAAAAAAGTTGTTTGTGGTGGTGCCTTGCATGGCAGCATCCCCTCTGATTCTAGATGTGATTAATATTGTAGAAAGGAGAAATGTAATTTTGTTCTACTGTACAAAACTGGCTTCTTCTTCTTCTTTAAGGGGCTTTTTTAGTTGGTGCAATAAGTCTAATTTGAAAAACTTTTGTTTACACGGTCATTAATGATATACACACTTCCCACATGTAGTTAACAATCCTGTTATATACCAGACTCTCTCAGTGTTTTGTCACTTTTAACAACAGCTCTCTGAGGCGAGTGAAATATCCCCCGCCTCCATTTTCTTTGATGATCCCAATACTTACTGACAGAGAATAGTTTTCAACTTTTCAATATAACTACTGTGGCAGAATCAAATTATGATAAGTCCATCATCCACAAATATACAACAAAGTATATAACCCATAGTTATAGGGCAGGATCCTGAGGTGAACCCATGTAGCAAGAATGGTGACCCTAGACGGATTTACATGTTCTATAGAAAGAGATCATAGGCAGTGCCAACCTTGATCTTTGACATTTTGACCCCAAACCTGTAGTCAGAGGTCATGGTCTCAGAGTGAACCCGTGGACCAGGTTTGGTGGCCCTAGCGTTTTTTGTTTTTTTTTTGTTGAGATATACTTTTTAAGGCATTTTGATGTTGACCTTTGACCTTGCGATCCAAAAACCGCAGTCACACTTCAGGGTCACAGGGTGAACGTGTGTACTAAGTTTGGTGACCCTAACTTTACTTATTGTACAGTAATGAGGCATAGGGAATGTTAACCTTGACCTTTTGACCCCAAACCCATAGTCTGAGGTTAGGATCCCAACATGAGCCTGTGGACCAGGTTTGGTGGCCCTAGCTTTACTCATTTTGTGGGCCGTTTCTCAATATGTGTACTTGTGTAGACTTGTGTTCTTGTGCACGTGTGAAACGTCATCAGTCACAGCCCAAGTCCTATTCCAATTGAAAGTTTGCATCAAGCCAAGTTTGGTCCAAATGCTCGGATGTGTTCTCGCTCCGCTCATTTTACCAGGGATGCATTGGGAGGTGACTTGTGCAGACTTGCGGCAGTCATGTATCCCATAATCCATTTCGCCCGAGAGACCGCTTTTTTTTTTTAACTCAGCTTTATTTAGAACCAAAGACAGCAAACAAGAATAAAGAAAACAACATTTGCGATAACAAGGAAAAAGAAAAGAAAAAACAATTAAAAAAAAATACAATAAATATGAGTATTCATAGATAATCACAGTGTACAAGGGATATCACTTACAATTGAAATTTGCACATTTTAGAATACAAGTCCATTCGTTTCTTCAGGATTTCTTGACAATGTGTAGAGTTTTTGCTGCTTTTTTATTTAAAATGATACTGAAACATGATGTAAACAGAAATTGGAGCTCATTCTTAAAAATCACAGTATTTGGGTTGGATTGCAGAAAGCTTGGTATATGAATATGATATTTTCCAACCAGACAGAGAAACCTGACACATTCATTGACAAAAAAAAGTGTGCAATTAAAAAAAATAAGTGGGAAATTCATTATTGTAAAAATAACACAAAGGGGAGACATCTGTAAATTTGCTTAAGAATTTGTTACAGGGGTAAAATCTGTGTAGAATTTTAAAGTGCATTTTTTTGATTTTATTAGGGATAAGGAATTTGTATGGGTCTGTCCAAATATTTTTTGTATCTATATTAGGGAAAGATATCTTCCATAATGTTACAGAATTTGGGGAACAGCTCCGATCTGCAGTGATAACATTTCTGATGTGACCACTGTTACATGAGCAATCAAGAAGTTTTTCCCACCAACTGAAACTTTACAGAATTCATTCTTTAATGGGATGTACAACAGAGCATTTTTGACAAGGAGTAAAATTTTTGGTGAAATGCTTTTGTTAAGCTTTATATCCTCTTGATGAGGGAATGAGAGAGCGCTACCATGGACAGAGCTCACATCTGAAAGTTCCAAAAACTGCCTAAAAAGACAAGAGAAGCTGCATCCCGCCAAGTCTGTTTCTACATGCTGCTGCTGTTTTGAGATGCGATGAGATGAGAGATACTTTATTTCAAACAAAAAAAGCAAAAAACAAAACAAATGACAAGTTCAATAAAAGTGACTGTGTATAGTGCTCGAAAGGGAGAAGGAAGAAGTTAACACTTATTTACTCCAACTCCTCTTTTCCCTAAATACAACCCATGTGAAATATATACATATTACCTCAATTAAGACCCCAAGTAGACAATTAACTATATTTAAGACATAACAACATTGACACCCATCCATCCCTACATATATACCGTCCATACATCTATACCCAGCCCCAAACAACACAGATATACACAGTACCGTCCCAACTACCATACCATGGTGTCCCAGAGTGAGTTTAATGCATCACACATATTAATACTACGCCTCTAGCATATATCCTTTTAGCAAATAATGTTTATACCTCTTTTTGAATTGATTTCTGTTTGTACATAGTTTCAGTTCCAGCTCCAGACTGTTTCACAAATCCACCCCACAGACAGATATGCACATACTTTTCTTTGTTGTTCGTACCTTAGGTTTTGTAAAGTTTAAGTCTCCTCTCAAATTATAATCATTGTCTCTTTTTTTAAAATATTTTTTGTATATTAGCTGGGAGTTGATTATTAATTGCCCTGTACATTACTTGTGCTGTCTTAAATTTAACTAAATCCATGAACTTTATGGCATGTGACTTTAAAAACAACGAGTTGGTATGGTCTCTATATCCTACATTATATATTATACTTATATTTTTTTTTTGTTATGTGCATATTGACGGTAGGTTGGTCTTGTAGGTGTTTCCCCAGACCTCTACACAGTAGTTAAGATATGGTAAAAACAGTGAAATGTACAGTAAGAATAATGATTTATAGTCCAAAATGTGTCTCGTCTTCCCCAGTATCTCTATGCATTTTGCCAACTTGGCCCGGATGTGAGTGATGTGAGGTTTCCAGCAGATTTTATTGTCTAGTGTCACCCCCCATAAACTTATTTTCCTGTACTATTTCAATTCTGTTAGCATCTATCATTACCATAATTTCATGATATATTTTATAATTTCCAAACAACATAATCTTTGTTTTTTTTTCAGATTTAGAGATAATTTATTTTTGTTGAACCACTACGTTAACCTTTTCATTTCTGTTGTGGCCACCTCTAAAACCTGCTGAAAATTCTCACCAGTGCAAAGGATATTTGTGTCATCCGCAAACAAAATAAATTTCAGAATTTTTGATACTTGGCATATGTCATTTATATATAAGATAAAGAGTTTGGGTCCCAAAACTGACCCCTGGGGCACACCAAAAAGAGATGTTCATGTAGGGTGATTTGTGCTCACCAATTTGTACACATTGTTGTCTGTTACTTAAATAACTTTTCACCCAACTCAGTCCAACCCCTCTTATCCCATACCTTTCCAATTTCCTCAGTAAAATTCTATGATCAATGGTGTCAAAAGCTTTCTTTAAATCTGTAAATACTCCTACAGCAAGCTTTTTTTAATCTATACAACTAGTGATTTCTTCTATGAGTTCGATCAGTGCCAAAGATGTATATTTGTCCGCTCTAAAACCATAATGACTGTCTGTAAGGAGGTTGTGTTTTTCAATGAAATTTTCCAGTCATTTAGTGAAAATGTTTTCAAGTATTTTGGAGAATTGTGAGAGTAAAGAGACTGGCCTGTAATTTGTGAAATTATGACTGTCTCCTGTTTTGTATAGTGGTATTACTTTTGCTATTTTCATTTTGTTGGGAAATTTACCAGTTTGAAATGACAGGTTACAGATGTGGGTGACTGGTTTAACAATTCCTTCAATTACTTTTTTCACTATTATCACGTCAGTTTCCTTCCAGTCAGTTGATTTTTTGTTCTTAAATATACTTACAGTCTCGATATTTTCCTTTTCGGTTACTGCACCCAAAAAGATTGTGTTTGGATTTCTATCTTCTATTTCATTTACAGGCCCACTATCGTTTGTTTTTGGTGTCACTATTGTTTTTGCTAATTCTGGACTAACTTTTACAAAAAATGTATTGAAACCACTAAGCACATTCTCCATATTATTTATCAAATTGTCATTTTCAATAAAATATTCTGGACAATTAGCATTCTTTGATTGGCTACTAATAATCCCATTTAGCACTTGCCATATTCCTCTTAAGTTATTTTTATTATCCTCTAATATTCTGTTGTAGTATTCTTTCTTACAAGTTGTCAGAAATTGTATATATGTACAAATATGTTATCATTTCATAATTAGTTTTTAGCTGAACTTTTCTGTATTTTTTCCCTTACAATGGCTGCAACAATGCTGCATCAGGAAGGTTTAACTCACCCTGTAACAGACATACCTCAACAGACCTGAATAATCTGTATTTACTTAAAGTTTAGAAACTGGTGTGCAAGAAGTCATGTGCTGACACAGAGTTGTCTTTGTGTTACACAACAAAGCCTGACTGTTTCACCACAAAGCCTGACTGTTCCAAGGCCTTATCAGTCACCACAAAGCCTGACTGTTTCACCACAAAGCCTGACTGTTCCATGGCCTTATCAGTCACCACAAAGCCTGACTGTTTCATGGTCTTATCAGTCACCACAAAGGTGCCCATAAAGTTGCAGTAGATGTTTCCTGTGTCTGACCTGCTCAGTATAAAAGGGACGCTCTGGCTTTGTATAGCAGCGCACATTTCCCATCTGTAATCAGAGGTGTGTTGCTCCTTGTACAAGTAAAAACTTTGAACACATTTTGTGTCTCGAATCTTATTAAGGTACGAACCTAACAGAGTACTATTATTTTGTGAGTCTTGAGTTTCAGATTCCTGACACAAGTCCTCATTATATTAGTTAGCTTGTTTTTATATCTTTTGTATTTGATCTTGGCCTCTACTGTTCTACACTTAATGAATTGTTTATATAATGTATTCTTCTTTTTACATGCATTTAACCCTTTGAGTGTGAGATTTTGCGTGCCCCTAGTGGCAGAGTGCGGCACTGCGTCTGTCAACTAATTCTGACATCCCCTGCACTCCCCAGCTATACTGACGACTTGTACTGATTGTGCCATTTCAGAAGGTGGCAGACACGCGCTGGAGGAATCATGGCTGACATGTAATACACCAAAGAAGAAGAACTCATTTCCTTTTCCTGTTTTCCCTTTTTTTAGCTGAGAAAGCTAATATGGCTGCCATCCATCGTCATGCACTGCCACTTTGATGGCTTTGGATATGGAAAACAGCCGCGGGAAACAAGCGAAATTTACATGGGATAATCGTAAGACTTTGTAGATGTGGTAGAGAGCGTAAATGACCAACAGAACGCAAAATAACGATGACGATGGACAAAAACGAACCGACCACAGCAGCGAGCGAGTCCCCTTCACCGCCGGTAAGTGACGGATTTCTTTGTTGTTTTTTTTTACATTGTACTGATTTTTTGTTCATAGACTTTGAAGATAAAGATGACAACATACCCCTGTACAAAAAACGGTGTCAAAAGACTGAACCATTCTTTGTGTAAACATGTCCAAAGTCCGCTTTTGACTGAGTTATGTAATTCAATATAGCTGGCGCGGCATTATACAAATTAGATGTGTAAAATCACTCCTATCTGAAACTTTGGATCATATTTTACATCTTTCTAATTGACAGCAAGCCATTATCTCTTACCACTTTAAAGTTATAGCCTTGGAAAGTTCTGACATCTGAGCTGACTAGTTTCTTGGAAAAAATCTTTACCACTGTTGACCACTAGAGATTATGTCGCAGTTTGGTGACAGTCACACTCAAACGGTTAATAGCCCCTTGGTGACCCATGGAATATTTTTGTTTTGTTGTCTGTCACTGTATTGTGTTATAGGACAGTTCTTGTTGTACAATGAAATATTTGAAAAAAAATCATCATATGCTTTATTTATATCATTTTCATCACAAACTATCTTCCAGTCTTGTATTAACCTTTTAACTGTCAGATTTCACACACCCCCAGTGGCACA
The DNA here is from genome assembly GCA_020510985.1 of Pholidichthys leucotaenia. Classification (NCBI taxonomy): domain Eukaryota; kingdom Metazoa; phylum Chordata; class Actinopteri; order Cichliformes; family Pholidichthyidae; genus Pholidichthys; species Pholidichthys leucotaenia. The sequence continues at coordinate 414,863,468 of CM035837.1, read as the reverse complement.
GCGCAGCAACTGCACCTGTCAACTCACTCTGACATCCCTGCCTGTACTGAGGATTTGTACTGATTTGTACTGACCTGCCAGTTTCAGAAGGTGACAGGCATACATAGGAGGACTCACGGATGACACATAATACACCCAAGAAGAAGAAGTCCTTATTTCCTTTTCTTGTTTTCATTCTTTTAGCCCAGAAAGCTAATATGGCCACCATGGATTGTTGTTTGTCATCACATAAACGGCTTCGTACTCCAAAAAATAGCCGTGGAATACAAACAAAATTTGCATGGGATAATCATAAGGCTTTCTAGATGTGGGAGAGAGTGCAAATGACTGACAAAATGCAAAATAATGACCACGATGGATGAAAACGGACCAGTCACGTGAGCAAGCGAGTCCCCCTCCACCACCGGAAAGTGACAAATTTATTTGCTTCTTTACGTTGTACTGATTTTCTGGTTCATATACTTTGAAGATAAGATAACAACATACCCCGTAGAGATAACAGTGTCAAAAAACAGAACCATTCTTTGTGTAAATATGTCCAAAGTCCACTTTTGACTGAGTTATGGAATTTATATAGCTGCAGTGAAATTATGCAAATTATTATTATTATTATTATTATTATTATTATTATTATTAGTAGTAGTAGTATTAGTATTATTATTATTAGTAGTAGTAGTAGTATTAGTAGTATTATTATTAGTATTAGTATTATTATTGCGTAAATTTATTCCTATCTGAAACTTTGGATCATATTCTACATCTTTCTATTTGACAGTAAGCCATTATCTCTTGCAACTTTCAAGTTATAGCCTTGGAAGTCTGAACAATTTACTGACAAAAAATCTTTACCACTCTTGACCACTAGGGGTTATGTCACCATACGGTGACTGGGACAGTTAGACAACAGTTAGACAGTTAGTTAATTCCTTTGCCAGTAAATACATACATTCTTCAGTTCTTACTCTTTTATATTTAATATTTTTGGTATACTTCTTCTTCCTATAATCACATTGATAGACAACAAAAATTGGCAGGTGGTCACTGATATCATTGAATAAAAGCCCACTCACAATACTATTTTCCATAATGTTTGTAAATATGTTATCTATTAGTGTGGCACCGTGCGACATAATTCTGCTTGGTCTGGTAATTGTTGGATGTAAGCCCATACTGTACACTGTGTTGATAAATTCTCTGTCATACTATGTTGTTTTGAGTTCATAAGATCTATATTGAAATTCCCACAGATGAATATAACTTTATGAGTAAGTTTTGCATACATTTTTTCCATGCAGTCCTTAAATAAGTCAATATTTGATCCAAGTGTTCTATATACACAGCTCATTACTATATTCTTCATATTGTCCAAGCAGATTTCTATTGTAATACATTCAAATAAATCATCCACAGTCACTGACAAATTTTCAACCACCTTGTATTGCAAGCACTTGTCAACATAAATTGCAACTCCTCCTCCTTTTTTCTGTAGCATCAGCTATCCTCAGGCCAATTCAGGAAGTCACTCTTCATCTTAAAGAAACTCTCACTCAAGGTCTGGTCAAGAATTGCTTTTTCTTCATCATCAGAACCCCAGTGGACATAATTTCCTTTGTAGAGAAACCCGATAAGAATTGCTTTTAAAGGATTAGTATACATCATAAAATTCTCTCGAGCTTCCTCCCTAAGCAGATAAGAAGCCTTCGTATCAGGAACTGACACCCATAAAAAGGTATAAACCTCCAAAGTTTTCCCCTTTAAGCTGTCAGGCTTAGGCTGAGAGAACACTTTGGAGCCTTTCCAGAACATCCATAAAACTCAAACTGTCTCTCTTTTTGCATGCCAGGTCCTGGGGGCATGTTCAAGTCACCTAAAAATTATCTACAGCTCAGCAGTACCTCCTAGTGGACATCTACGGAATATGTTCACTACAATCTGGAACTTTATTTCTGACTGAACATTAACACTTTTTCAAGTTTACATTCCTGAGGATAACTCCGGACACTGTGAAGATAATCGCCCTTGTGATGGACAATAATGGTTTGCAATAATTCATTAATTCTTGATTTCATTGTGATTGCATGTTGGAAGGCCCATTAATCTTATTCTGATGGGTGTCAATTATATAAGGACATGTTTATAAAAAGTACCTAGTCACTGAATATTGGTTTTGAGTCACTGAAGTTAGTTAAGATAAGATAAGATAAGATAAGCCTTTATTAGTCCCACAATGGGGAAATTCCAGGATTGCAACAGCACAGGGATAGCAACATTCAGAGCAACAATCAGAAGGCAAGAAAAAACAAGCAAGCAAGAGCAGCTAATATACATATGTACATATTACTATAAAATATATATATATACACACACACACACAGACACACAGTGCAGAGCATTGTAGCTGGATGGAATAAATATATGAATATATGAACACACAGTGCAGAGCATTGTAGCTAGATGGAATAAATATGTAAATATATAAACACCCACAGTATGGAGCATTGCAGCTAGGTGGAATAAATATGCAAGTATATAAACACACACAGTGCGGAGCAATGTAGCTAGATGGAATAATATGTAGATATATAAAAACACAGTGCGGAGCATTGTAGCTAGATGGAATAAATATATAGATATATAAATATAAACACACCCAGTGCAGAGCATTGTAGCTAGATGGAATAAATATGTAAATATATAAACACACACAGTGCAGAGCATTGTTGCTAGGTGGGATGAAACAGCATAACCGTCTATTTAGTTATCCTACATGGTATGATTATGTGCCCATACATATTCTCACCCTCCATAGCGACCGGTATGTTCCTAGTTGTATGCCGGAGAGGACCATTGTGTAAGTCTATTGCATCTTTTGCATTCAAAAAAAAAAAAAAAAAAAAAACTATTAGTTTGTTACGTCTTTTTGCTATCTCTGCGAGCAGCCCTGCTTAGGTTGTACAGTCTGACAGCCGTTGGTAGGAAGGACCTACGAAACCTCTCGGTTGTGCACCTGGGATGATGTAGTCTGCTGCTAAATGAGCTCCTCAGTGCATCCAGTATGTCCTGCATAGGGTGGAACTCGGACTCCAGCAGAGATGACAGTTTAGCCACCGTCCTTCTCTCTCCTATCTCCTCCATCGGATCAAGGCGTTGCCCCAGGACAGAGCTAGCTTTCTTAATCAGTTTGTTCAGTCTCTTCCTATCGGCTGCAGTAATGCCACTGCCCCAGCAGACCACTCCAAAAGTGATGGCTGATGCCACCACCGTGTCATAGAATGACTTCAGCAGCGCCCCTTGTACACCAAAAGACCTGAGTCTCCTCAGCAGGAACAGCCTGCGCTGTCCCTTCTTGTAGAGTGCGTCAGTATTGTGTGACCAGTCTAGTTTATTGTTCAGATGAATACCCAGGTACTTGTAGGATGTCACCATCTCGATGTCTGTTCCCTGTATATTTACTGGTGCTGTGAGGGGCTGCCCATGCCTGCGGCAGTCCACCACCAGCTCCTTAGTTTTCCTCGCGTTGATCTGGAGGCAGTTCCGATGGCACCAGTCCACAAAGTCCTGGATAAGCCCTCTGTACTCAGCTTCATCTCCGCTGGAGATGAGACCAACGATCGCAGAGTCATCAGAGAACTTCTGTAGATGGCAATGTGTTGTGTTGTGTGAGAAGTCCGCAGTATAAAGAGTGAACAAGAAGGGAGCCAGCACCGTTCCCTGGGGGGCCCCCGTGCTACTGATGATCGTGTCGGAAACACAGTCCCGGGTTCTCACAAACTGAGGCCGGTTCGTGAGGTAGTCCAGGATCCATGATGACAGGTGCTGGTCCACCCCTGCGCGCAGCAGCTTGTCCTTCAGGATCATCGGTTGGATGGTGTTGAAAGCACTGGAGAAGTCAAAGAACATGATCCTCACCATATTCCCGGGCTTCTCCAGGTGGGACAGAGAACGGTGAAGGAGGAAGATCACCGCATCCTCCACCCCAATGCCATGCTGGTAGGCGAACTGGAGTGGATCCATCGCTGGTTCCACCAGGGGGCGGAGATGAGCAAGGAGCAGTCTCTCCAGGGTCTTCATCAAGTGGGACGTCAAGGCCACCGGTCTGAAGCTGTTCAGGTCTTTGGGGTGGGAAGTTTTTGGTACAGGTACCACACAAGATGTTTTCCACAGCTGTGGTACCCTCCCCAGTTTCAGGCTCATGTTGAAGATATACGTCACAATCCCACACAGCTGGTCTGCACAGGACTTGAGGAGCTTTGCGCTGATGCCGTCCGGTCCCGACGCCTTCCTCGCCTTGATCTTCCTCAGCTCCGTCCTCACCTGGGTCTTGGTCAGGGTCAGGATGGGGGGCTGTGTGTTGGGAGTGGGGGGGGTGTCGGTGGAGTGGGGAGTGGGTAGCAGGACTTGATTTCTTAGAGGCAGCAGTGGTTGTTGTGCAGACAGGGGGGAGGGCGGTTGGTCAAATCTATTGAAAAACAGATTCAGGTTGTTCGCCCACTCCCTGCCCCCCGTGGCCTGGGGGGAGGTATTCTGGAGCCCCGAGATGGTTTTGAGGTTTCTCCAGACCCCGCTGATGTCGCTCTGTTGCAGCTTGTCCTCCATCTTCTTCCTGAAGCTGTCCTTGCCTTCTCTGATCTTTCTCCTCAGCTCCCTCTGTACGGACTTCAGCATCTCCCTGTTCCCCGACCTGAAGATCCTCTTCTTCTCTCTCAGAAGTGTTTTTATCTCAGGGTTGATCCAGGGTTTGTTGTTTGAGTGACGCCGTATGGTCTTGGTGGGAACGGATTTGTCCACACAGAAGCTGAGGTAGCCCGTGAAGGTGTGAATGAGGCCATCGATGTCCTCACCATGTGGATCGCAGAGCTGCTTCCAGGCAGTGGCTTCAAAACAGTCCTTTAGAGTGTCCATTGTCTCCTCAGACCATAACTCCACAGTGTGCATGGCCGGAGGTTGTCTGTGCACTAGGGGTTTGTACACCGGTCGGAGATGAACCAAGTTGTGATCCGATCTCCCAAGTGGGGGGAGTTGTGATGAGGTGTACGCCTCCTTAGTGTTTGCGTAGAACAAATCCAGTGTTTTATTGTCTCTAGTGTGGCATGTGACATACTGGGTGAAAGTGGGCAGAATGGGAGACAGTGAAACGTGGTTGAAATCGCCTGAGATGAGGAGAAGAGCATCTGGGTGTTCTGTCTGCAGCCTGCTGGTTACTGAATGGATGACGTCACGCGCTGTCCTAGCGTTCGCCGTCGGATTTGCATAAACAACAATGCAGATCACGTGTGAGTGTTCTCTCGGGAGATATGTAGGCCTCATGCTAACAGCTAGCAACTCAATGTCTTTGCTGCAGTGTCGTTGTTTAACAGTGATATGTCCCGGTCTGCACCAGTTGTTGTTAACATACATGATCACTCCACCGCCCCTAGTTTTGCCACTCTCTGGTGTTCGGTCAGCTCGTATCGTGTGAAAACCCTCCAGCTCAATGTTAGCATCTGCTGTTAGTTCAGTTAGCCACGTCTCAGTAAACAAAAGGAGAGAGCACTCCCGGTAAGTGCTATCATAACGGGAGATAGCCGCTAGCTCATCTAACTTTCCCAGTATCGACCGTACATTTCCCATGACAACAGATGGAAGGGAGGGTCTGTACCTTATATTTTTTGTCCTCCGCCTTACTCCAGCCCGGCAGCCGCGGCGTTTTCGCCTCAGTTCTCTCGGTATGTCGAGTTTTTCCAGTGGGACCGGGTGGCGGTTAAATGCTAGCAGCTCTTCCCTGTTATATCGTATCCTGCTATAAACAGTGGCTCCGTCCACCGGCTCAGGAGACATTTGGGATGATCTGTGTGTCCGTGATATAAGTGGGGTGAAAAAAAAAAGTGATCAAAAGAGAGAGGAAGGGAAAAAAAACTCGGAATCGAGCCGCTGTTGCAAAAGGCAGCCGACTGGTGTGGCGCCGAGAGGAGAGAAAAAAAAAATAAAAAAAATAAAAAAATAAAAAAAAGTTAGATTTTATATTGAGTATATAATGAATTTCCAGTTAAAAATGTGTATGTGTACCAAAACTCTGCTGTCCGTCTTCTGACTATCAGCCAACCACAGGCTGCCCCGGTTAGATGACGCCCTTCCTTTCATCCTATTGGTCGGCTCCAGACAAAGAACTGCTTGCTGATTGGCTCTTAGCCCATTCAAATCTATCATGGTAGCCAATAATTGGTCCGTCTTGCTGCGAGTCATATGTTTATGACTCAGCAGTGTGCTTCAGTTAAATGCAAACTGAGCTGTCTAGTCAGTTCTGTATGTTCTGTAAGTTCTGTATGTCTGTTCATGTCCGTTCGAGTTTTAAGAAGTCTTTTGTGTGTGTCTGAACCTTGTCAAGTCCTGTGCTAGTTTTCTTAAATCATCTTTTGTAAGCTTTTGCCTGTTTTTTTCTGGCAACTGAGGAGAAGCTATTCTTTTTACGTGAGGTCACCTCTCTGTGGAAGTCAGACTTCCAAAAAGCCTTTGCTTCTTCACCTCAGAAGCCGTGCTTATCCTATTGAACGTTTTTTTTTCTTGGGCTTTTTGACTTTTCCTGTCGTTAAAGTGGACTTTTAATTTTCCTGCCTTTAAAGTAGACTAATAGAGATTTTGGACTTTTCTGTTTTCCACGGAGAAGAACTCAGACCTCATGGGTGAAACTGACTAAATACATTTTCCTTCAGCTTTTGAGGTTGTCCTGTGTGCTGTGGACATCCTAAATTGTCTGACTGACTGCCAAAAGACGTCATGTCTGCTCCTGGAGCCCTGTTCATCCTGCTGCTGGCTATGCGCCGCATGCTCTGGGAAGCCCCCAGTCGAGTCTACACTTCTCACAGCTGAGAATGACTGAAAGACGACTGGCCATCGCTTTCCCCTGTTTGCCACCTTACTGGCGTTTGTGATCGCCGCTGAAAATCGGCTGACCCGGCTGTGTTCATAAGTGAGATTCCCACTTTCCTATCTGCTGGGTTTAGACGAGATGTCCCAAATATCAATTATAACTGAACATAACCAATATTTCATGGTACAATTAGTCCATCAGCCATAGGACAGGCTATAAACTGGAGTAAAATTCCTATTATCTTTTCAGCAACCTCCGCTCATTTTTGTAGATTAATTCAGAAGTTTCCTTTTTCAGATAATCAGCTTATGTAATTTTTCCCCATAAAATTGCATTTTGATTTTGTTAGTTACCTCAGCCTTCCATTGCATTACAGTTGCAATATAAGATCTGGTTTCCTCTTGGTTCCACAAAGGTTTAACTATACAGTGCATCTGGAAAGTATTGACAGCGCTCCACTTTTTCCACATTTTGTTATATTACAGCCTTATTCCAAAAGGGATTGAATTTATTTTTTGCCTCAACATTCTACACACATTACCCCATAATGACAATGTGAAAAAAAGGTTGTTTTTTTTTTTAATTTTTTAAAAATTTTTTAAAAATAAAAACCTGGGATGAAAATCAGCACCTCCAAATCCAAGTCCATGGTCCTCAGCCGGAAAAAGGTAGATTGTCCTCTTCAGGTTGAGGACAGGCTCCTGCTCCAAGGGGAGGAGTTTAAGTATCTTGGGGTCTTATTCACGAGTGAGGGGAGAATAGAGCGAGAGATTGACAGACGGATCGGAGCAGCATCTGCAGTGATGCGGACGTTGTACTGGTCTGTTGTGGTGAAGAGGGAGCTGAGTTCTAAGGCAAAGCTGTCGATTTACCAGTCAATCTACGTTCCTACTCTCATCTATGGTCACGAGCTTTGGGTAATGATCGAAAGAATGAGATCGCGGATACAAGCGGCTGAAATGAGCTTTTGCCGTAGGAATTCCTGGACTCACCCTCAGAGATAGCGTGAGGAGCTCAGTCATCAGGAAAGGCTCAGAGTAGAACCGCTGCTCCTCCACATTGAAAGGAGCCAGTTGAGGTGGTATAGGCATGTGATCAGGATGCCTCCTGGAGGCCTCCCACTTGAGGTGTTTCGGGCACATCAAACTGGGATGAGACCCCGGGGCAGACCCAGGGCTCGCTGGAGAGACTATGTCTCCCAGCTGATCTGGGAACGCCTTGGTATCCTCTCTGAAGAGCTGGAGCAGGTGGCTGGGGAGACGGACGTCTGGGCTTCTCTGCTTGAACTGCTGCCTCCGTGACCCGGACTTCCGGAAAAGTGGTAGAAGATGGATGGATAAAAAACTAAGAAATCACTTGTACATAAGTATTCACAGCCTTTGCTCATTGCTTTGTTGATGCACCTTTGGCAGTAATTAAAGCCTCAAGTTTTTTTGAATATGATGCCACAAGCTTGACACATCTATCTTTGGGCAGTTTCACCCATTCCTCTTTGCAGCACCGCTCAAGCTCCATCAGGTTGAATGGGAAGTGTCGGTGCACAGCCATTTTCAGATCTCTCCAGAGATGTTCAATTGGGTTCAAGTCTGGGCTCTGGCTGGGCCACTCAAGGACATTCACAGAGTTGTCCTGAAGCCTCTCCTTTGATATCTTGGCTGTGTGGTTAGGGTCGTTGTCCTGCTGAAAGATGAACCGTCACCCCAGTCTGAGGTCAGAGCGCTCTGGAGCAGGTTTTAATCCAGGATGTCTCTGTACATTGCTGCATTCATCTTTCCCTCTATCCTGACTAGTCTCCCAGTTCCTGCTGCTGAAAAACATCCCCACAGCATGATGCTGCTCCAAACATTGGCGTGGTGATGAATGGTGCCTGGTTTCCTCCAAACATGACGCCTGGCATTCATGCCAAAGAGTTCAATCTTTGTCTCTTCAGACCAGAGAATTTTGTTTCTCATGGTCTGAGAGTCCTTCAGGTGCCTTTTAGCAAACTCCAGGTGGGCTGCCATGTGCCTTTTACTAAGGAGTGGCTTCTGTCTGGTCACTCTACCATGCAGGTCTGATTGGTGGATTGCTGCAGAGATGGTTGGCCTTCTGGAAGTTTCTCTCTTCACAGAAGATCACTGGAGCTCTGACAGAGTGACCATCAGGTTCTAGGTCACCTCCCTGACTAAGGCCCTTCTCCCCCGATCGCTCAGTTTAGACGGCCGGCCAGCTCTAGGAAGAGTCCTGGTGGTTCTGAACTTCTTCCATTTATGGATGATGGAGGCCACTGTGCTCATTGGGACCTTCAAAGAAGCAGAAATTTTCTGTACCCTTCCCCAGATTTGTGCCTCGAGGCAACCCTGCCTCGAAGGTCTACAGACAATTCCTTTGACTTCATGTTTGGTTTGTGCTCTGACGTGCACTGTTAGCTGTGGGACCTTATATGCATAGGTGTGTGCCTTTCAAAATCATGTCCAATCAACTGAATTTACCACAGGTGCACTCCAGTTAAGCTGTAGAAACATCTCAAGGATGATCAGTGGAAACAGGATGCACCTGAGCTCAATTTTGAGCTTCATGGCAAAGACTGTGAATACTTTAATAAATTGGCAAAAGTCTCAAAAATGTTTTTTTCACATTGTCATTATGGGGTATTGTGTGTAGAATTTTGAGGAAAAAAATGAATTTAATCCATTTTGGAATAAGGCTGTAACATAAAATGTGGAAAAAGTGAAGCACTGTGAATACTTTTCGGATGCACTGTAGATTTTATGCTCAGGAATCCATTAACAGTTGATGTGATATCTAACACCTGTTGACCATTTGAACCTGCTTACCAACCATTTGAATGTAATGTCATTTAACCTGAATGAGTTTCATTCAATAAACTTGTAAATGAGAGAAGTTGAAGTGTTTTCCTTTGCATATACGCTTTCCTGGGTCACGGCAGTAAAGAGCTCACTAATGTTTGAGACTGATTCATTAAGTGATTGAAGGTACAGAAATTAATTAATTAATAATTTGTTCCTTTGTTACTGGTGCCCCTTAATTACGAGTGCTTTTCTCTCTTATTTAGTGAGTGTTGTGGTGACTGTTTAACCCTCAGTCCCCACGCACACCCACTTCTAAATAAAATAAATAATTCCCTTACCTTATTACACTATATTCTATTAAACATTGCTACATTTCCCTTTTCTATTCATATAATTTAATTCATGGCCATCCAATGCAAAATCCACTCCTTTGACTTCACTGAGCCATGTCTCTGATATTCCCACTATATTGAATGGCTCTTTAAACTGACGTAAATAATCTTTAATATTAAAGTTGGCATAGAGACTTCTGCTGTTGAAGGGGATCATTGATATATTAAAATCAGATATGACCATTGTGTTAAATTGTTCATCCGTGTAGTAACTACAGTTATTACTGATGGAGGTAAATAGATTATTGTCAGGGTCTATGTCATATTCCACGTCCTGTGGGTTGTGATCAGTATATTCAAAAACTTTCTGTTCCTGTTGTTCCTGTTTGTTGATTTTTTGTTTCATGTGGTTACATGTCCTGTTGCAGATGTGTGTGATCCTTTAGTGATCCTTCAGTGTCCTACAATTGTCTCTTGTTGCTGTCGACTCCAGTTCATAATGTTCATTGATATTTGTCCAGTTCCGTAATATTTCGGATGTTAACGACTTTGGCTTCTTCAGGTGATCCATTTAATTTGATGTATATTTTACAGTTTGTTGTCCAAGTGTTTTGAATCTTTTTGTGCTTTCTCATGTATCTTGCTTTTCTGGCTATATCTGCGTTTTTTTGTTTTTTTTTTGTAAGGTGCTCGTTTATGTAGATGTTAGTTCCTTTCACTTTCCTACCTTATTTTAGCAGCGCAGTCTTGTATTTTCTGTTGACAAACCTCATGATGACAGCTGGTTTGTCACTGTTGTTTTTCCTGGACAGAGGGTGGCAGGCCTCAGTGGTGTAACAGTCAAGCTGTATTCCTTTGGACTGCAGGAAAGCTGCCACTTGTTGCTCAGTGGATTCGGCTTCCAGCTCACCGAGTCCCCCTCCACTGTCCACGGCCACCGCCCGAGCATATGATCGGGGTTTAATGTGGAGCCCTGTGATGATCACGTCGTTCACTCGGATGTATTGTTCCAGGTCAGCCACTCTGCTCTCCAGATCCACCAGCCTCTTGTTCTTCTCTGCGTTCTGGATCCGCAACACTTTTACCTCCTCGACCAGGTCCAGAATGTTTTTTTGCTGCAGTTAAACAGCAGAAACCTCTTCAGCCAAGAAGTCGAGCGACCTTTTAATGTCATCCACCTCCTCAGCTTGCTGAGCTTTCTTAGAACCCATGATCCCGGACAATTTATGTTGACTAAACAGATAACTGAACAGCTGTTTAGCTAGCTGAGTGGCGGGCTGCTCAGCTCCACTCCCTTTTTCCCAGTCCATAAATGCAGTTATCAACGTCTTAAGTCAGGCAGGGGTCAAAACGAGGATGTTCAGTCGGTAATCCAAACTCAGTTATCAGAAACCAGAACAGTAGTCAAAAACCGAGCACCAAAACACAGAAATCTACCGACTGACAGCAGGTTGACAGCAGGTTGACAGGAACAGGAACAGGTTTTGAAGACAAACAAATCATTAATTCTATGCATTGCCCTCCCTTATTTTAAATCATGCTCAGTCAAATTATTGATGAAATGAAATTACAAAATCATACCTCCATTAAATCAGTTATTAATCATTAATTCAGTCATCCCTCAATTTATTAAATTTACTATTTATTTATTGATTGTGTATTTATTCATTGTATACTGATGTATTTTCTGTATGAGCGAAGTGGCTCTTATCTCCGCTGCCTCCTCCTCGGCTTGATGGTAAAGGATACCAGGGATCAGAGCGACCACCACACCATCCATGGTTGTGTTTTTTTTTTTTTTGTGTGTGTGTATGAAAAATGCCAATCAATCGATCAATCAAGCAATAAATATTCCGATTCCAACTACATAAACCCACAAATATTTTTCCCCCACTGGCCGTTTTATGTGTTGATTAATATTTTTAAATATGAAGATCAACACAGGCAAATGATTTTGGTTATAGTAATATTTTTATTGTTTTTTTTTAGCATTTATCATGAACTGAGTTTGGACTTTCTTCCAAACTCAGTTTCATTGCTCTTCTCTGCATTTATATTTATTTGTTGTATTTTGGTGCCCTTTTTGAGTTGTTCCTGCCTTTTATTTGTCTGTTTATGTTTCAGGTTGTTTTGATTATGTCTTGCCTTATTTGTAGTTATTCTCTAGTCTGTATTGAGTTTTGTTTATATTTATTCTGTGGGTTGGCAGTGGTCAGATGCGTGTCCGGGTTTGTGTGTGCCGCCTGTCAGCCGTCTGCCGCTCCTCTCTCTCCTCTCATTACATCCAGCTGGGCCCAATTATTAATTGTTATTCCCCTCTCCTGCTCAGGTTAATCCCACATCTGTTATCACTTATGTTGTTGTCCCACTTATTATTTAAGCTCTGTCTGCTCATTTATTCCTCACCGTTACATTATGTTTGTTCAGCCTTCTCCTCCACCAGAGCACCATCCGCTCTGGTGAAATTCTCTGTAAGTAATCCTTGGCGCTCGCCAGTTTGTATGTTGGAGCGCTTTTGTATTTATTCTTTATTTTCTACTTTGCTTGCCAGAATAGTTTGTTGGAGCACTTTGTATTTATTCTTTTGTTAATAAATGCACAGCACCATCCTGCACAGGGGTTTTGTTCTCTCTTCCCCTAAGGGGCACTAAACATGACAGAATTGAGTAAAGTGAAGATACAAGAGCAATGCAGGGCAGACTGTAGACCCGAGTTCATTTGAGTCCATCCAAGTCCAGCTGAGCCGAGCGTGACATCAACGAGAACACAGCCGTTCCAATACCAAGCTCAGTGAACTGTCTCCTCCCCTTCTCCGGAGTCAGGGCTCCCAAGTCAAAATTGACAAGTCCAAACTCCCAAGTCCACAAGACCGAACTTGGCAAACTTGGTATTGAGAAATGGCCATACTAATAGTGCAAATGGAATGCTAACCTTGACCTTTGATCTTTTGACCCCAAACCCATAGTCAGAGATCAGGAATCCAAGGTGAACCAGTGTACCTGGTTTGGCGGCCCTAGCTTTACTCGTTTTAAAGTAATAGTAGATGTAGCAGTTACCATAGTGCAACTGCAATGTTAACTTTGAATTTTGACCCTTTGACCCCAAACCCATAGTTAGGTGATAGTGTAAATCGTCCAAGATGAGTATTAGATACAACTCCTGTATCGATTTGAAAAGCCTACATCATTTCTTTCAGTCATTATTGTGTTTAGAAGATTTAGGGAAAAATCTGACCTCTGACCTCAAGGTCATCCAATGAAAGTGAAATTGCAATATGTGCATCATCAGACCATCTCAAACCATGGTACCAAGTTTCAAAACAATCGGAACAAAACTGTTGGAAGAGTTGATTTCACAAGACAGTTACTGTCTATGAAGTTAGGTGAAACAAGAGGTCATAGGTCACAGGCTACAACTCCTTCAAATATCATCCAGTCAGAACCAATTTGCAATATGCACATCATCATTGTATATCAAACCATAGTACCAGGTTTTAAAATATTCGTACTAAAACTGTACAAGGAGTTGATATCAAAAAAGTGGGACAGACGAATAGACTGACCCACAACATAATCCTCCTTCGATCTTCGCCCAAAGGCCTTTTCAACCTCTTTGGGCTTCGACCGGTGGGGGATAAACAAAAGTTCCTGAAAAGTTCCTGACAAAACAAAAGTTCCTGAAAATACAAACTGCATAAACAATAGCAGGTTAGCTCTGAGTCGTAACGTGAAACAACCTATGGCTTTCAAAATTAAGCGTCGGCGCTACACAACAAGTGGATATTTATTGCTACACTGTGTTCAAATGGGAGACTGCCTTGCCCTTTTTGTTTGAGGTGCCCTTTTCAGACTGAAATACCAAGGTAGCATTTCCAAGCAGGTCATCGCAGACATTGATCACTTAATGAGATGCAGTACAAACATGGAAAAAGTACATTCACCACTGTGTATTTATATGCCGCTCATGCCCCGCATGCTTTCCTTCCTGTTAGGCAGCTTGCCCACATGTATGTTTACTCACCACTGGATCATAATTAAACAATTTTCTTGTGTGACATGGGAACACAAAATATGTGCTACAGATGGGAAATGCAAATGCAAAAAATACAAACAAACGAACCAAAAAAACAGTAGGCTGAAATACATCAATGTCTCATGTGCACTGCACAGTTATTTCAGAGCAATTAGACCAGAATTAAATAACTGAGGTAACACTAAGCTCGCTCCACTGCAGCTGCTACCTATTGCTGTACTTCTGCTGGATAAGCTTGAGAAGAAACTATAGTGTTGCATCTTCAGACCAGGGTTATTTTACTGCCCCTGTGCCACTGGATGTTGAGGACACGGGTCACTGTGCTTTTGAGTACTCTCAAACTATTACAGTAGAAATCAACGTACATCCGGAGGGGGAAGGAAGGGGTGTCTGACCCAGCTTCTTACGGTGGGAGGAAAGGTACAACCTGGACAGATCACCAGACCGCCGCAGGGCCAACATGTAGAGACAGACGACTACTCACTCTCACAGAATCCTCACTTATGCCAACTAACCTAACACGCATGTGTTTGGACTGTGGGAGGAAACCAGACGAGGGGGAAATCCAAACATATAGCTCCCAGCAGGTCGGATCTTGGGTCCGAAACCAGGACCATTTTGTTGTGAGATGACATTGCTAATGCCTTGTTAGCCATGATTTATCTGCAATGTATCTACAATTACTATAACTATGCATGAACGCGCCTTCTTCCATGTGGCTCGGGAAATCCAATTTTCAGTTCAATTCAGTTTTATTTACAGTATATAGCCTTTAATCACAACAACAACAACAAAGTTATCTCAAGGACCTAGATACATACTAGGGCATGAATCAAAAGTAATTCAGAGAAATCCCCAACAATCATGTTGCAGTAGAGGACAATATGAAGGAAAAACTCCCTGATAGGAAGAAACCTCCGACAGAACCAGGCTTAGGGAGGGGCATAGCACACAGCACTATGAAGAAGAGGCATGCTGCTCATACAGATAACAATAACATCCAGACACATACAATATGTGCAATGTTGAGCCAAACACTTTGATTAGCCAAGGATTACAGCATTTTTTTAGGCTTTTCAAGCTTTTCAAGTTAGCTAGGTAGTCCCACAGCTAATATTACAAGCAGACACATGTGCAGCTGGGCCCTACACCAAGCACGCCCATGTGGGCCCCACCATACATTTGACCTGGGCTGTCTTATGGGTTCCAGGTGAGCTTGTCCGTGGGTTCCATGTTGACCCCATCTGTGTTTGCCCATATAGACATTACCTGAGGTACAGGTAAGCAGGTATTATGTTTACCCGCTTTAAACTTTGGGCAGCTCGGTGGCACAGTGGTTAGCACTGGGGTAGCACAGTAAGAAGGTTGTGGGTTTGATCCCACTCCCTGACCATCAGTGATCCTTTGGTGTAGAGTTTGCATGCTCTCCCCGTGTCTGCTTGGGTTTCCTCCCACAGGCCAAAAACATGCAAGATTGGTTAACTGGAGACTCTAAAGTGGCCCTAGGTGTGAATGGTGAAGGGTTTGGTGCCACACTGTGGCTGCCTCATCCATCCATGTGGATGCCCTGAATTTCCCTCTGGGATAAAGAAAAGTATACAAAATACCAAATAAACCCATCCGGGCCCCATGAGTTTAATGTGTGTGAGCAGGTTTCAGTGACATAGGCAAAAAAGCAACAAATTTAGGAGAAAAAAAATTGAAAATCTATAAGAAAAAAGGTGGCAAATTGACAAAAAAAACTGTAGCAAATTTATGAGAAAAAAGTTGCAAATTTACAAGAAAAAAGTCACAAATTCATGAGGAAAAAAGGTGTTAATTAACATTTATGAGTAAATAAACTGAAAATTTATGAGAAAAAGTCCAACATTTATGAGGAAAAGCTATAAGTGTACAATAAAAAGTTGAAAATTTTTGACAAAAGTCCAAATTTACAAGAAAAATGTTGCAAATTTATGGAAAAACTCACAAATTTACAAGAAAATAGCAAAAAAGTACCAAATGTATGAGAAAATGTTCCAAAATTACAGTAAAAAAAAGTGACAAATTTTTGAGAAAGTTCCAAAATTGTCCCAGTTTTACAAGAAAAATGAACAAATTTACAAGGAAACTTACAAATTTTCAAGAAATAAAATCACAAATTTATGAATAAAGCTGTAAGTTTACAATAAAAAAAAGTTGCAGAGTTATGAGAAAGTTATGCACTGACATGTGTCAGTCAAGTCAAGTAATGTTGAATCTTAAAGTGACCGCCAAAAATCTTTTTTTTTTTTTTGTTAAATGTCTGTAACATGTTTTTATGACTTACAAGACATATCAAGAGTGAAATTACTCTACTGTTGCATGTCTGTTTTTTTGCTTTGAAGTTTTACTTAAGCCCCGCCCCCTGAAAAAAGGCAAGTTTAGACAGAGGGTTTTTAGTGACATAGATATGTACAGCCGCTGGCATGTGAGTAGCGTTGAGTCTAGAATGACTCTCTGGTCTAACTGAAGTTAGCCTCCAGGGCCAGTTAACAGTTTTGGGGCTCACTGCTTTGAAAACTTGACCCAAATTAAGATGGGTTTTACCATTAAACTGTGTTTAAGCACCGATGCAGTTTCAGTCATCCTGGACCACCATGCATACAACTGGGCATGTCCTTCAACCAGTAAGTCTTTTTATCATAGGATTTATGCTGTTTAATGTAGCACAAGCCACTATTAGCCTTGTGGTATGTGAGTTGGACCTAGTCACCTATTCTGGCATTTTTAGACAATGTAGACTTGTTTTTATGGGGGATTTATAGCCACCAGAGTGCATCTTTAACAGTTTTTATTAATTTTTGTCTGACAATTATATTTGTTCTGATAAAAAGCTCTTTTTAGCTTTACTTCAGTGTGGCCGAAGGTCGTTCTCATGCTTCTGACTATCATTTATGGACTTCTTAATGTTACTTGAAACCTTTCAGGCTTTTGTTCCGATTTAATTATATTTTCACCAAATGAGATGTATTTAAGCAAACAACAAGACAGTGCTCAAGTGTTCTTTTTAACAATGACAATTCGGTAAATATAGTTGTTTTCCTTTCTAATATTTTAAGGGTAAGTGAAGTATACTTCTTACTACAGTATTTCAGTTATTTTATGTGTCATTTTGCTTTTACCTGTATTTTCCGGTCTGATGGGATTCTCTTATAAATGTGTGTCTCTGTACTGAAAGTGTGTTTTTACTGCATGCTACACAAGATACAAAAACTGATGATTTAAAAAGAAATGTTTCCAACCCGAGAGAATCATCATCATCATCTCGACCCAGGGCGATCATGGATGTCTGAAAGGAAACGTACTTGAAACGATTATTTTCATGGCATTTCTGCATCATCAGATGGTTCCAAATAATAATAGGTCTGAAGAGAAGGGTTCAAGGCTCATTTTGTACTGAAGATACTTTCTACATTTACACCACACACAGCAAAGCCAAAGGAGAGAAAAACAGTGGAATAGCTCCGATTTCACCGCTTTAACATTAATAAACCTCAGTTGCTGTTGGGCAGATAATGGTCTGCGTTCTGAGTTGTCTTTGATAGAATAGAGAAACTGAATGGTGAAATAAAATATATGGAGAACACGGGGAGAAAAATGCAAGTTTGATTAAATGTGTTTTCAGAAAGAAAAATCTGATGATGACATTTTATGTCATCATTTGTGTTTTTGCCATTGTAAATTTAAACCTATTATACATTTAATACTTTATTTTCATAAATGTGTGAGTTTCTTTCTCAAAACTTTCAGACATTTTGACAAGTTTGTGGAGAAATTGTGACTTTTTCCACACATAATTGAACGTTAATTTGCAGAGAAATGAGTTTACTTCTGATTCTGAAGAAAAAAAAATGATGAATAAAACTAAACATGATTAATTCAATAAAATTCATTAAAATGACCAAAGATGCAGTTGCTTCTGTTGTAATACTGGGTTATAACAATTTTTGTGCTCCCCACCCCCCACCCTTCGGTCAAAATCTCCTAATCAATGCCATAATGCTGCATTCACTCACACTCAGAAATTAAGTTTTTGTAAACATATTATTAATAAAACAAAGTTTCAGGCCAAAGGCTAGCCTGTCTTTTTTTTTGGGGGGGGGGGTAATGATACCCCCCCATAGCTGCTCTGCTGAGATAGTTTTACTTTGAATCCAATTATTGTTTTCTATCAGGTTGATTTAAATGATTTCATGCTTTCTGAACAAAGGGGACGTACAGTATGTTAATATACTAAGTCACGTCACTGACATGTTGTTACGTATCGCAGTTAATTTTGCAAACGCACCCAATCCTGTAACGTTTTATAGGTGTGGTATTCAGTTGATGTAGCACTCAGATTTCAGTCGTCACCCTCTTCCAAGGCATTTATGGGAACGAGCAGAAGCCACTAAAGTTTGACCTAAAAACTTGGAGAGGCATTAAGGTGGTCCAAATGCAAGAACATAAGCATGTGGTCAGAGTGTAACTTCATTAATGCACTTTATTAAATTGTGTAATGCACTTTAGCACTTTAACATCTTAAAATCTACTTTAGCACCTTGAACTTTAAAATCTTCACAACCTGCTTGCTGTGGTACTTTCTTCCTGGTTTGAGATCAGCAGTGTTTCTTTAACATTATTATTATTTTTATTATTGTTATTATTGTGTAATATTGAGCAATTAGCTCTGGCTATAATCTTGCATATTTGCATGTATATGTTTGTTAATATGCATTGTCCCTTTTCTAAATAAATTAAACCTAAACTTAAGATGGCCAAATACATGTAGAAGGATCTTTATTCTAGTGATCCAAACTAGCCGGATTGACAGTTAAGCCATCGTCAGGTGGCCTGTCTGTCAGTATCTCCCCGCTGAGGTGAGCTCTAATGCCATTAGAATGACTGATGCTGACCGCCTAGCCAAGCTAATGCTAACAGATTGATGCAGCATCACGGCAATAATAAAACAATAAGCCAGAATGATGAGAGGTAAATTATCGACTGTGGATTAGTGAACCAGGCGGACACAGGGATGTCTATCAGGGTGACTGAAATCTAAAGAAAATAACAATATAAACCACACTTGGTAAGCTAACTCCCTAGTAGCACTGTTAGTTCTGAAGCTAACACCTTTGGCTCCCTGCTCATCTACATGACAGACAGCTCTGCTGACCAATAACAGAGCAGTGGGCAGGTATCAAGGCTGGGCTTACTTTTTCTTGACGTATAGGAACAAATCCAGAAGAGTAAAAATGGCTCCTCAGACACAAAAACAATATAAAATGCCTTTTTTTTTTTTAGCAAGTGCTAAGATATTTTTAACCTCTTAAAATTCCGGTTTTCGGCCGGTGGGACATTTCAAATTTCGTACTGCCACTCAGTGACAAAAGAACTTGATTTTCTTTGCATATGCTATATTTAGGGAAACTGGCTGGAATGCTAAGGGGTTAACCAACAGACACATTTTCAAAGGTTAAAACCTACAAAAACACCATTGTCAGCCAATGACCCCTTTAAGAGTGATATAGAACAACGAAAAATAGTTAAGACTTTATGCTGCATTGAATGTCAGACTTCAGACTACCTATAAGCAGTTTTCATCAGTAGACAGTAGCATCCTTAGTTGAAGCATCGTCACCTATCTTAAATATGCTTAAAAATATATACAGTACCATCTTGTGGCTAAGGTGATTATTGAAAATATAAATATTTCAATGTAGATAAAGTAAAAACCTCCTGATTAATTAGCCAAATTCCTTCCACTGGCTTTAACAAAGAGAGATGAAATAAGAAGCCTTGTACCAAGTATTTTTAACTTACCAGCCTCTAAGAGCATTTTTAGTGCAACCATTTGTTTGACAGTTAAAAAGGAAAGCTGATCTAGCAGAGCGCTGGGTTTAAATCAGACCATTTTCTTTGCTGCAGAGATTTAGATAAGGTGATTACTTGGCATGAACCAATTTGTCCTTTCTCACAGAAACACAGAGCTGCATGAGTATAAGGCAGAAAAAAATGAATTTAGTGTGTGCTTAAAATACATTGTCACAAACCTTAACTAATGATATACATACATGAAATGATTAAATTTAGAATGATCATTGTTTTGGGTTTTTTTGTCTACAAAAAAAATAAGAAAAAAAAAGTTAATCTTAACAATCACATTTTATAGACTATATTTACGGTGCATCCGGAAAGTATTCACAGCGCTTCACTTTTTCACATTTTGTTATGTTACAGTCTTATTCCAAATGGGATTAAATCCATTTTTCCATCAAAATTCTACACACAATACCCCATAATGACAATGCAAAAAAGTTTTTGAAATTTTTGCAATTTTTTTAAAAATAAAAAACTAAGAAATCACATGCACGTAAGTATTCACAGCCTTTGCTCAATATATGATGCCACAAGCTTGGCACACCTATCTTGGGACAGTTTGGCCCATTCCTCTTTGCAGCACCTCTCAAGCTCCATCAGGCTGGACGGGAAGCGTCGGTGCCCAGACATTTTCAGATCTCTCCAGAGATGTTCAATTGGATTCAAGTCTGGGCTCTGGCTGGGCCACTCAAGGACATTCACAGAGTTGTCCTGAAGCCACTCCTTTGATATCTTGGCTGTGTGGTTAGGGTCGTTGTCCTGCTGAAAGATGAACCGTCACCCCAGTCTGAGGTCAGAGCGCTCTGGAGCAGGTTTTCATCCAGGATGTCTCTGTACATTGCTGCATTCATCTTTCCCTCTCTATCCTGACTAGTCTCCCAGTTCCTGCAGCTGAAAAACATCCCCACAGCATGATGCTGCTCCCAACATTGGCGTGGTTATGAGCGGTGCCTGGTTTCCTCCAAACATGACACCTGGCATTCATGCCAAAGAGTTCAATCTTTGTCTCTTCAGACCAGAGAATTTTGTTTCTCATGGTCTGAGAGTCCTTCACATGCCTTTTGGCAAACTCTAGATGGGCTGCCATGTGCTTTTTACTAAGGAGTGGCTTCTGTCTGGCCACTCTACCATACAGGCCTGATTGGTGGATTACTGCAGAGATGGTTGTCCTTCTGGAAGGTTCTCCTCTCTTCACAGAACAATGCTGGAGCTCTGACAGAGTGACCATCAGGTTCTTGGTCACCTCCCTGACTAAGGCCCTTCTCCCCTGATCGCTCAGTTTAGACGGCCGGCCAGCTCTAGGAAGAGTCCTGGTGGTTCTGAACTTCTTCCATTTACGGATGATGGAGGCCACTGTGCTCATTGGGAGCTTCAAAGCAGCAGAAATGTGTCTGTACCCTTCCCCAGATTTGTGCCTCAAGACAATCCTGTCTCGGAAGTCTACAGTCAATTGCTTTGACTTCATGCTTGGTTTGTGCTCTGACATGCACTGTCGACTGTGGGACCTTATATAGACAGGTGTGTGCCTTTCCAAATCATGTCCAATCAACTGAATTTACCACAGCTGGACTCCAGTTAAGTTGTAGAAACATCTCAAGGATGATCAGTGGAAACAGGATGAACCTGAGCTCAATTTTGAGCTTCATGGCAAAGGCTGTGAATACTTATGTACATGTGATTTCTTAGTTTTTATTTTTAATAAATTTGCAAAAATCTCATTTTTTTTCACATTGTCATTATGGGGTATTGTGTGTAGAATTTTGAGGAAAAAAATGAATTGAATCCATTTTGGAATAAGGCTGTAACATGACAAAATGTGGAAAAAGTGAAGGGCTGTGAATACTTTCTTGATGCTCTGTACTATTACCACCCAGTTAATTTATTTTATTAATTACCTAATTAATTTACAAGAAAAGCTGTAAATTTACAAGAAAAAAGTTGCAAATTTATGAAGAAAAAGGGTGAGAATTTACAAGAAAAAAAATCCCAAATTTACATGAAAAAGGTTGAAAAACTATGAGAAAAACATTACAAATTTAAGGGAAAAAAGTTGGAGTTAATTTAAATTTTTTCCCCAAAAAGTTAATGGTGAACTTGTAGCTTTGGGCCTATAGTGGCTGAGGGGTCCCATTGCGTTTGCACACTCTGCTTTACAGGCAGAAACAGCCCTGCTACCACCAGCTGGAGAGAAAACAGATTTTTTTTTTTTATTTGACAATACACATTTTGCAGTGGATTATAAGCCAAATAAACCATGAAAGATTTCTTTTCATCTGAGTAAAATAGAGTCCAGACATGTCCACATTCCTCTAAATGTCTCCTTGAGTTTGCATAGAGTGTTCCATTCAGAAAGAGACTGTATACAAAGTACTGTCCCTTATCAAATAGCAGATTTGAAAGCACAGCTATGTAGAAAAACATCATCAAGCATCCAAAATAGACAGCGAATGAAGTGTTCCTGAAGAGCTGTTCACGTACACTTCAACCAAACTCGTAACGGACGCAAAATGTTCTCACCCTCTCCTGCAACAAAAGCACTTTCGCCCTAACTTTTTTGCCGTCAACCCTGTTCGTGTTTTAGACGCTACACAAAAGCAGTTCGGTTGCCATTTGCTACCCTGAGAATTTTTTCACAGTGAATAATTTCTGCATTATCATGAGTTATCTTTTTTCTGTGGGGGTCCAGCCCAGCATGTCCATGTGGGCCCTTCCAAAGGTTAAACCTGGGCTGTCCTATGGGTCCCATGTGGGTTCCATGTCGGTCCCATCTGTGTTTGCCCACATGCCCACATTCACCTGTTTAGGGGGCGGCTGTGGCGCAGGTGTAGTGTGGCCGACTGCTGATTGGAGGGTCAGTGGTTCAATTCCCGCTCTGTTGAAGTGTTCTTGAGCAAGGCACTGAACCCCCAGTTGCTCCTGGTGGGTCAGGCCAGCGCTTGTGAGTGGCGGCTCTGCCGCCGTCAGTGTGTGGACGGCAGGATCTGTAAAGCGCTTTGGTCATCTAGAGATGAGAAAATGCTCTATAAGTGAACGCCATTTACCTGTTTTCAACTTATTTTCTTGTAAACTCGTGACCTTTTCTTTGAAACTTTCTCAAAAATTTGCAACTTTTTTTACTGTAAACTTGCAACTTTTTTCTCACAAATCTGTGATTTTTTTCCTTGCAAATTTGCAGCTTTTTTTACCTCCGCCCAGGAGGTTAAGTGATCATCGGCGTTGGTTTGTCTGTTTGTCTGTCTGTTTGTTTGTTAGCAAGATAACTCAAAAAGTTATGGACGGATTTTCATGAAATTTTCACAGATTGTCAGAAATGGGGTATCCTACAGATGATTACATTTTGGTGGTGATCCGGATCACCGTCGAGAAGAAAACCGCCATTACGGAAAATGCCATTTTCGTCAATAACTACTGAACCACTAATCCTATCATTGTGAATCCAATTGCTAGTCATATGTTTTCATGGTCAAGGAATCTGAAAACGTACACACAAACACTGTATGGGGGGAACTGTGGTGCTTGGCGGAGGTCTGCGCTCTCCGAGTGCTTTTCTAGTTTCCTCATAAATTTCTTAGTTTTTCCCATAAATTTGGGACTTTTCTTGCATATTTGCAAACTTTTTCTTGTAATTTTGGAACTTTCTCATAAATTTGCCACTTTTTTATGTTAATCTTACAACTTTTTTTTTTTTTTTTTACAACTTTGTTACTTTTTTCCTTGTAAATTTATGAGTTTTTCCCCATAAATCTGCACAATTTTTCTTGTAAATGTGGAACTTTCTCAAAAATTTTAAACATTTTTTAATTGTAAACTCACAGCTTTTCCTCATGAATTTGGGACTTTTTTTCTCTTAAATTTTAAAATTATTTACTCATACATTTGCTACTTTTTTGGTAATTTGCAACTTTTTCTAATGTTTTTTCTAATAAATCTGTGACTTTTTTTCTTGTAAATTTGTAATTATTTTCAAGTAATTTTCCAATTTTTTTTGTTGTAAAAATGCAACTTTTTTCTCCTAAATTTGAGACTTTTTTCTAGTAAATTTGTGACTTTTGTCTCATAAATTTGCTACAATTTTAATTAACCTGAAAATATAAATGTGCTTGTTTCATCCAAGATATACTGTAGCTAATGGAAACTAAGATGTAATGAATGTCGTAGAAGTACAATCTGAGACGTGTTCACCGCTAAAAACAACTTAAGAGAAAGTTGTTGTTTTTTTTTTAAACTATGTTACAAGAAAACCTGCATTTCTTTGAATAAGATAATGTAGTGTAAATACTGCAAACTGAAAATGTGTTCCTAAATACAAAAAAAGAGGCTGTTATATGATGGATTAAAAGCTAGAATAGTTGAAAGCTTAACGATGTATCTTAAAAGCAAAAATAGTTTAAAGCTAATTAGCTTGAAATGTAAATAGCTTAAAGTTGTAGCAAGTTAATTTTAAAATGCCTTATTAAAGTTCAACACTGACAAATGCAAGCTTACAAGCTAATATTGCCTAAATTTTGCATAACACAAGTATAAAAAAGATAATAGCCTCAACTGAAGATGATTTAAGAATGCTAGCTTAAAACTTAACTGGTTTAAAGTTGAACAATGTTAGCACAAAGTTTACATGGGTTAAAGTTGAATAAGGTTAGGTTAAAAAGGCTGGTCAAAAGCTGAAAATATGATAGCATAAAAGATAAAATAGCTGAAACTAAACACTGAAAACTAAAAATGCAACTGGTTGGAAGGGCCACAAAGCTGAGTCCACACCACAGCTGCAGTCAGGAAATTGGGGGTTACACAATTAGCGTTAAACTAAAATAACTTAAAATGAACTTAAAAATATTAAAGTTCAACACTGACAAATGTTAGCTTACAAGCTAAAATTGCCTAAATTTGTATGATGCAAGCAAACAAGTGGTTACAGTATAAACTGATGATAGTCGGCTTTAAAATGTTTGCTAAAAAATTAACTAGGCTTAAAGTTGAGCAAAGTAAGCTTAAAAATGTCGTGCAAAATCTGAAAGCTAGGATCAAAGCTACAATAGCTTAAACTTACATAGCACATTATTAGGACGATCATCCACGTACTTTTCCACCAGACATTCTGCCGTACACCAGTGTTTCTGTTAGTTTCTGTTAGCACATTATCTGTTTTTTACACTTTGCATCATGCCATCTACGTAATTACTAGACAGTGGGCTCACTATGCACTGGCAGGCGGAGGTTCATTTCAAAGAGGTGTGGCAGCTCGCAACCTAATGTGCATTACTATTATTGTGCATTCCATGAGAATCCACTTTTGATCAGAAAAAAAGGAGGTCTATCGTCAGAAGCACATTGTTTAATGATATTTTTGTGGATTGTTTTGAAATCGTGCAGCTCCGGAGCTCATGAGGAAACGGTATGCACTGGGATCTTATTTTAATAGAGAGAGTTGTAGCAGTCATCATATAATTTCCCATCATTTTAATTATATGATGATCACGCACTAGTTTTTTTTTTTTTTATTCCATCCACACTCTCATTTTAATTGTGGACTTATCATTGGAGTCTATAGATTAGGCATTAAAGTAGTTTTTTTTAGGGGAATGAATGAATGAACAGGGAGCATGTGTGTGCATGGGAAGAGGCGTGTCAGTCTGAAGATTTTTATTCCATCCACATTTTTGTTTTCATCACGGACTAATTAGGCATTAATGTGTTTATTTTTAGGGAAATAAATGAATGAACAAGGAGTGTGCAGCATTTTACTTTTCATTGTAACTCCCCACAGAGACAGGAGATGGGGCCACACATCTGGCTCAGCCGCATGCCCCAGGTTTCCAGCTGGGCCATACTGCGCTTAGGGTTGTGGTTCTCCAACACCAAGCTCCCAGACTGCCACCCGTCAATGACTGGCAGAAGCCACCAAAAACAGGCTCACTTCATGGCCGGGGTCACCACATATGGGAAGCCGCACCAGATCTCCTCCTTTCCTCCTGCTCGGGAGTGACTTCCACGCCATCGTTAATGAAAGTTTATGAATGTTTGCACAGGCATCACCCTCTTTTCCTGAAGTTTCAAACCCATTCATGTCTGTGTGTTGCATCTGTGCACACGACATTAAACCATTCAGCAGATTTTTTTCAGCCCATTCTTCCCCACTAACTGAGCATCAACTGTGATTGATGTCTTCCTTATTACCAAGCAGCATTACTATCACGTGCATTTTGGCTCAATGCAAAACCCATCTTAAACCATCATAAGATACGATAAGATAAGATAAGCCTTTATTAGTCCCACAATGGGGAAATTCCAGGATTGCAACAGCACAGGGACAGCAACACCCAGAGCAATAATTTAGAAGATAAGAAAATAAGAGCAGTGAATATACATGTGTACACATAAATATATATACACAGTGCAGAGCATTGTAGCTAGATGCAATAAACAGCATAACCGTCTATTTAGTTATCCTACATAGTATGAATATGTGCCCATACATATTGTCACCCTCCGTAGCGACTGATATTGTCCTAGTTGTATACTGGAGGGGACCATTTGTATAAGTCTGTTGCGCCTTTTGCATTCAATACTATTAGGTCGTCACGTTTTTTTTTGCTATCTCTGCGAGCAGCCCTGCTTAGATTATAAAGTCTGACAGCCGTAGGTAGGAAGGACCTGCGAAACCTCTTGGTCGCGCAGCTAGGATGATGTAGTCTACTGCTAAATGAGCTCCTCAGTGCGTTCAGTACGTCCTGCATAGGGTGGGACTCGGACTCCAGCAGAGATGACAGTTTAGCCACCATCCTTCTCTCTCCTATCTCCTCCACTGGGTCAAGGCGCTGCCCCACGACAGAGCTAGCTTTCTTGATCAGTTTGTTCAGTCTCTTCCTATCGGCTGCTGTAATGCCACTCCCCAGCAGACCACTCCAAAAGTGATGGCTGATGCCACCACCATGCCGTAGAATGTCTTCAGGAGCACCCCTTGTACACCAAAAGACCTGAGCCTCCTCAGTAGGAACAGCCTGCACTGTCCCTTCTTATAGAGTGCGTCAGTATTGTGTGACCAGTCTAGTTTATTGTTCAGATGAACACCCAGGTACTTGTAGGATGTCACCATCTCAATGTCTGCTCCCTGTATATTTACTGGTGCTGTGAGGGGTTGTCCTTGCCTGCAGCAGTCCACCACCAGCTCCTTAGTTTTCCTCGCGTTGATCTGAAGGCAGTTCTGATGGCACCAGTTCACAAAGTCCTGGATAAGTCCTCTGTACTCAGCTTCATCTCCGTTGGAGATGAGGCCGATGATCGCAGAGTCATCAGAGAACTTCTGTAGATGGCAGTGTGTTGTGTTGTGTGAGAAGTCCGCAGTATAAAGGGTGAACAGGAAGGGAGCCAAAACCATTCCCTGGGGGGCCCCGTGCTGCCGATGATCGTGTCGGACACACAATCCCGGGTTCTCACAAACTGTGGCCAGTTTGTGAGGTAGTCCAGGATCCATGATGACAGGTGCTGGTCCACCCCTGCGTACAGCAGCTTGTCCCTCAGGATCATCGGTTGGATGGTGTTGAAAGCACTGGAGAAGTCAAAGAACATGATCCTCACCGCGTTCCCAGGCTTCTCGAGGTGGTACAGGGAATGGTGAAGGAGGAAGATCACTGCATCCTCCACCCCGATGCCATGCTGGTAGGCGAACTGGAGTGGATCCATCGCTGGTCCCACCAGGGGGCGGAAGTGAGCAAGGAGTAGTCTCTCCAGGGTCTTCATCATGTGAGACGTCAGGGCCACTGGTCTGTAGTTGTTTAGGTCTCTGGGGTGGGAAGTCTTTGGTACAGGTACCACACAAGATGTTTTCCACAACTCTGGTACCCTCCCCAGCTTCAGGCTCAGGTTGAAGATGTGCTCTACAATCCCACACTGCTGGTCTGTGCAGGACTTGAGGAGCTTCGCACTGATGCCATCCGGTCCAGAGGCCTTCCTCACCTTGATCTTCCTCAGCTCCGTCCTCACCTGGGTCTTAGTGAGGGTCAGGTTGGGGGGCTGTGTGCTGGGAGTGGGGGGTGTTGGTGGAGTGGGGTGTGGACAGCTGGTCTCGATGACTTTAGAGACGGCAGTGGTTGGTGTGCAGGCGGGGGGTGGGTGGTCAAACCTATTAATAAACAGGTTCAGATTGTTCGCCCACTCCCTGCCCCCCGTGGCCTGGGAGGAGGTGTTCTGGAGCCCAGAGATGGTTTTGAGGTTTCTCCAGACCCTGCCGATGTCGCTCCGTTGCAGCTTGTCCCCCATCTTCTTCCTGAAGCTGTCTTTGCCTTCTCTGATCTTCCTCCTCAGCTCCCTCTGGACGGACTTCAGCATCTCCTTGTTCCCTGACCTGAAGATCCTCTTCTTCTCTCTCAGAAGTGTTTTTATCTCAGGGTTGATCCAGGGTTTGTTGTTCGAGAAACACCGTATGATCTTGGTGGGTACGGTGTTGTCCACACAGAAGTTGATGTAGTTGATAGTTGATCATGATCACAGTTCACTTTAGATAATGCGCCTCTTTGTATTAAAGGGATGGACATGAGGGCTTTGGATTGAATTATCCAAAAGACACCTCTGAATGATTAGACCAGACTCTATAGATCATGTGCTGGAGGAAAGTTTGTTTTTACGCCGTTGTGATAAGGAAATGAACTTAGAAACACCCATAAATGCACTCTGCGTCATTGACTATTGACTAACCGACCCCGTTGCTGTAATATAGCCCATAGTGTTAGCCTAAAACCAAAATCGCTTAAAATTGAAGAAAATTAGCTTAAAAATGCTAAATAAAAACCAAAAGCTGAAAAAGTGTAAACGCTAAAGTAGCCTAACCTTACACAGATTAGCATTGATGTAAAATGGTTTAGTCAAAGAAAATTAGCTTAAAAATGTTAGCTTAAAAGCTAAAATGGTTTAACCTCTTGCACTCCGTTGCACCGCGGGCGGGCAAGTCTCTGCATCCCAGAGTGCACGAGGGCGCTCTCGTGCGCCCTCGTGCGCTCTAGGACGCATGATGGAGCTGCGTCCAAGCACGCACTGAAAATAAAAGCTGCATTTCCGTTCTTCCACTGCAGACACAGCCGCGAACAGATTAGTTCATCTGATTGACCTCTCATTCAACTAATAAGAGCCTTGAATTGGGTTTCTGAAACCTTGAAGAACCAACAACTGAAAACCTAGCAAGAAGGACCCGCCTACCAAAGCTGTGAATGCAGTGAGCCAGTTGAAGCAGAGAAGTTCGCGAGCTGTTTTTTGTAAGGCTGGGTGAAGACAGACTGCTGCAGCAGATAAAAAAAGGACCTGTAGGAAGAACCCTCACAGACCCAGCAGCACAGAGACCATCCACAAGTGCTACCTGTGTGACAGGGACAGCCATTCGCACATCGGCCTCTTCAGTCACAGGCGGTGCTTTTTTTTTTTTATTCGAGCAGAATAGACGTTTAGGATTCTCTTCCATGGTCATCATAGACCGACGGAGGCCGACGACGAAGGTCGTAAATCATTCGCCAAAACCGCAATCATGGAATTATGTTTTGACCGGGTTGCGAGACCAGAACCACGAGCGGACCAGCGTCGCGCTTGTCTGACAATGAGGAAGAGAAGTTCGCCAGGACACTGCTGCTGTGAAGAGGTAAGGTGTTATAAGCTAAATTATTCTTTATCCCTGAAAATTGTAATCAAAAATGACTTTTGAACGATCGGTAAATTACAACTGTGCGGCGCACGAAGTCCGAAGTGCATGCGCCGCAGTACACGGTTCGTTCGCTGCGTCCGGACCATGAACGCCCCCCCCCCACCCCCGCGCTATTCTTCTGTTGCGGGGGGGGGGGCGCTGCGGTGACTGCGCCGCGGTCGCCACATCGCCACATGAGTCTAATCTGTCATGTAGCGATGGCCGATGTCCGTCCTCTGTAGCGAGGGGGGGGCAACCCCCCCCCACACACACACACAGCCCTGAGTGTCAGCTTTCATTAGAGCCCAAGATGAAGCTTCTATATTGAATCATTCAAAAGTTACAGACGTTTTTCCAAACTGTGCCATTTGGCACAATTTGGCACAGTTCAAAAACGCCTGGGAACTACCTGAGGAAAAAGCTGTGTCATATATTCATTTTTTGTGGTATTGTTACAAAATTTTGACCTCAGCTGGATAACACTTGGTTCTACATTTCTGTTGCATTTTCCAGCCCGGATCTGAAGCTGTGCATTATTTGCAAGCATTTGTATCCAAAAAAACACCCAGGCCAAATTTATTTTCTTCAAGTTCAGTATGTTTAGATGACTGTAACTCAGTGGCCGGAGCACTTAGAGAGATTATGACTGTTTTGCCAAAAAATTCAAAGTGTTTTCTTTTAAATGAGACCAACCCCATGAAGATGCTGCAAAGGGTTGAAGAACAGCTTTCGATTTACTTTGGGCACGTTATTTTTTGGCGTTTTTAGGGTAATTGACCGGAGTGCAAGGGGTTAAAGTTTAATTTTTTAAAATACTTTTTCTAGCTGAATGTATGCCAATGTTTTTAGCCTTAAAAGCTAACACAGCTTAAAGAGAG
This sequence comes from Pholidichthys leucotaenia, assembly GCA_020510985.1. Taxonomy (NCBI): domain Eukaryota; kingdom Metazoa; phylum Chordata; class Actinopteri; order Cichliformes; family Pholidichthyidae; genus Pholidichthys; species Pholidichthys leucotaenia. The sequence goes on along the minus strand of CM035837.1, from coordinate 414,833,043 downwards.
TTTTAAAAAAACAACTAAATTCACTTGGTGAAAACGTGTATGTGTTAAAGAAAAGTATAAAACTTCTAAAGTAGAAAAATGGATGTACAAATATCTTTAAAAAGCTGAACAGAATGACAAGAGAGCGATATTCTAGCACAAAGTATACAGAAGGAGACAGCGCTCTCAAAGATGTGCAGAAGGATATGGCCAACTTTAACAACAGCGAAGTGAATGTTTAACAGCATTCACACAATGATACTCAAAAACACGACTGAGTTCAACAGGAACAGGAACCGTTCCTTTCTTTTTTTTAATGCACTTCCACACTGATGGCCATCACTTACAACATAAAACAAGCTAATAGCGGAAGGGCCATTGCTATTACTGAATCTTCCTGAACAGACTCATTAAATGTGCTTCAGTACTACAAAGTGGTAGTGGCTACTGCTGTTGATCCTTTGGTGACAGTGAGACTGGGCTATTATACACCAAGGAGACTGTAGGTGAAATCAGTGGAAGCGAAACCTCATTTTAGACGGCACTGAAACACCCCAGCGACTCAGCTGCCACATTTAGTGAGCATCGAGGTTAAACACGAGACAAAGCATCGGTCAGCATGAATGATTGTGTAAGACAACATTCTTTTTCCACAAGTTGAAGGAAGGTTCTTAGAGGCTGAAGGTTCTTTGCGCATGTATGACTTTGCCAGACCACAGTCAGTCTGTTTTGCACTCCTCTCAGCATTTGGACTACTAGAATGATTATGGGTGGCCATTTAATTTCACTGTTCGAGGACAGTAATAAGTTACTTTACCTAGCACGTTATTTTGTTCGCCCCATTTATGCTACGGGAACCAGGAACCAATTTTACAGGAACTTCTCCCGTGGTGTGTATCTCCACTACAGGAACCTCCCCAAAAAGGGGGACTCATAGTGACTTTCGGAGCAGGCCCAAAAACTGCTGGTTGGGGTTTAGGATTGACTTGGTGTTGATTGGCTAAAACTCACAAATATGTCACAAACGTTTCATTAAGACCTGCAGGAACTGTCGAAATGTGGAGAAAGTGCGGTTCATGGCACTTTTAAAAATCATTAACAAGCTCGCAAATGTAGACCAGTGTTTTCAGAGCTAACATGGAAAAAAAAAGAAAAACTGGACGTGTACTCAAATCAAATAAAAAGTTGTCTGTACGACCAAAAACAGAGCTACCGCTGATTTTGCCTTCATTAATGCACTCATGCTACTTTTCACACTACTGTGGGAGAAAGAGAGAGGAAAGTGAGTATATCTACAAATCTACACAGCACTGTGACAAATTTAAAAACCCTTATGTTAGTAGTACCAGAGGGAAAAATGAACAAACATCCATTAAGATACACTGCCTGGAAACTGAGAACATCTGCCTAAAAATGTGTCCCCATCCATCTGTTGCTGAAGAGCCGAGGCACAGTTGCTGCTAAAAACCTCACAGTACTGATTGTTGACCAAACTTTTCTCCAGTTATCACAATCTGCGTTCACCATCAGCCACGAGAGCCATTCATGATAAACCAGCACAGACAAAGTCTTAAGAAGCTGGTTAACTTACAGACCGAACCACCAGTTATGAACTTTTCAAAAGGACACGTGTAATTTATTACTGCCTATAAAAAAGGAGCCTGTTTACAGTAACAATCAAAAACCCAGCTGGGATTACTTTGGTGTAATTAATGGGCATTATCCTGAGAGGAAAGAGCAGGAGATAAATCACCACACATGGTACAGGAGCTCTGTGAAAAGGTCTCACATGCTACTGTAAATCAGATGAACTCGCCAGCTTAAAGCAGACAAAAAAACCACAGAAAATTAACACATAAATATCACTTAATTTCTCAACTTAGCTTGAGGCTTATGTACTTTTCTAAATAAAAGGTTGGGCACTCCCCCAGAGCAGATGTGATCACGTACAGGTCACTGGTGTCCCTAATCCATAACGAAGTCTGTAAATAATTAAAGGAAGGAAGGGCTGCTCACACAATGTCCCTCATTTCTCAAACATTCCTGGGACAGAAAACTGGTTGAATGCTGATTTATTCTCAACATGATCATCGGCAGCAGGTGATTTGAGGAGGAGCTCTACTTACAAGAAAAAACGTTTAAAATTTACAGCAAAAAAAACACTAATTTTCAAATAAATTGTTTTCCAAATTTATGGGAAAAAAACTTGCAGATATATGAGGAAAATTTTGCAAATTTATGAGGAAAAAAGTAAAAACATTTACAGGAAAAAGGTTTGAAAATTATGAGAAAAACATTGCAAATTTTTAAGGGAAGACGCAAATCTACAAGAAAAAAGTTGAAAGCTTAGAGGAAAATTGCAGTTACAAGAAAAATTGCAAATTTTTGAGAAAAAGTCACAATTTTTTGCAAAAAAAAGTTTTTATTTTTAAAGTCACGAATTCTTGAGACAAAAGTTACACATTTTCAAGAAAAAAAGACATTTAGGAGAAAAATAAGCTGCAGATTTATGAGAAAAACATTGCAACTTTACAAAAAAAAAGTTGAAATTTCACTAGTTTCACAAATTTGCAAATTTATGAGAGAAAAGTCAAACATTTCTGAGGAAAAAGTCATGGATTTATGATAAAAATTTTGCATTTTTATGAGAAAAAAAACAAATTTTTGAGGAAAACTCACTGATTTATAACAAAAATTTGCAAATTTATATGAAAAAAGTCACAGCTTTCTGAGGAAAAACTTACAGATTTATGAGAAAAAAGTCTGCAAATTTATGTGAAAAAGTCACAGATTTCTGAGGAAAAAGTTACAGATTTATGAGAAAAAAGTCTGCAAATTTATGTGAAAAAGTCGCAAATTTCTGAGGAAAAAGTTACAGATTTATGAGAAAAAAATCTGCAAATTTATGTGAAAAAGTCTCAAATTTCTGAGGAAAAACTTGTAGATTTATGAGAAAAAAATCTGCAAATTTATGTGAAAAAGTTGCAAATTTCTGAGGAAACGTTACAGATTTATGAGCAAAAGATTAGGAAATTCATGAGAAAATAGTTAAATTTTTGAGGAAAAAGTTACAGATTTATGAGGAAAAAAATCTGCAAATTTATGAGAAAAAAGTCAGAAATCTTGAAAAAATGTTTACGTGAAAAAAAATTGAAATTTTACTGGGAAAAAGTTGAAAATATACCAGAAACAGTTTCAAATTTGCAAATTTATCAGATAAAAGTCAAACATTTTTGAGAAAAACGTCATGGATTTATGATAAAAAATTTTCACTTTTATGAGAAAAAAACAAATTTTTGAGGAAAAAGTCACTAATTTATAAGAAAAAAATTGCAAATTTATATGAAAAACATCACAACTTTCTGAGGAAAAACTTACAGATTTATGAGAAAAAAAATCTGCAAATTTATGTGAAAAAGTCGCAAATTTCTGAGGTAAAAGTTACAGATTTATGAGCAAAAGATTAGGAAATTTATGAGAAAATAGTTAAATTTTTGAGGAAAAAGTTACAGATGTATGAGAAAAAAATCTGCAAATTTATGAGAAAAAAGTCACAAATTTCTGAGGAAAAGTTACAGATTTATGAGAAAAAATCTGCAAATTTATGAGAAAAAAGTCAAATTTCTGAGGAAAAGTTACAGATTTATGAGAAAAAATCTGCAAATTTATGAGAAAAAAGTCACAAATTTCTGAGGAAAAGTTACAGATTTATGAGAAAAAATCTGCAAATTTATGAGAAAAAAAAGTCAGAAATCTTGAAAAAACGTTTGCATGGGAAAAAAAAAAATGAAATTTTACTGGGAAAAGGTTGAAAATTGACAGGAAGCAGTTTCAAATTTATAAGAAAAAATCTGCATCTTTATGAGAAAAACTCAACATATTTTTGAGGAAAATGTCACAGATTGCTGATAAAATATTTGCAAATTTATGAGGAAAAAAAGTCACATTTTTGAGGAAAAAGCCACAGGTTTATGAGAAAAAAAACCTGAGAAAAAATTGAAAAATAAAATGGAAAAGTTGCAAATTTACCCCCCAAAATAAAAGTGCAAATCTATGAGGAAAAAAGTTGCAGATTTGTATTGCTGCTTAGAATTTGTCGTCCAGTCATGTTCAGTTCTGTAACATGAAAGGTTGATGATGATATTGGGGGGACAATTCTGTCTTTTGGGAGGGACAATGTCCCGCCCGGCCCTGTTTGAATGTTGCTTGAAATGCTTACGCTGCTGTGCTTATACTAACATTAGCTACAGAAGTGTGTGTGTTGGAAAAACTAACGCTGTGCATGCTTGTTTTGCACGCACGCGCACACACACACACATCTTAAAATCACTGTGTTCATATGTGAGTTTGTGTTTGTGAGCTCATGTGTGTGTTTGTCAGCAAGATGAAGGTCCACTAAAAATCTACTGTACAGCAGTAAAAAAATGTGTTTTTCATTGATGTGTGACATTTCATTTGAGAAGTATTAAGCCATTTTTTCAGTGCAAAACTGGAGAAATACAAAGGATTTGGGTGTGATTACAAGGTAGACCTGATATGAAATGAAGCCTCTGTGTGAGAGGCTTCTTATAAATATATCAAGGACATATATTGGTATGATAGCACTCTTCGGAGGTATAGAGCTTTCATTCTTTTCTGAATTGAATTACTCGCTTCTTGGCTGAGAGACTGCTTCCTAGGGGTAAAATAAAAGCTTTCCAGATTAAATTTCAGATGGATACAGCTGTTTCTGCACAACACCTGCAGTTTTACCTTATTTTAGCTCAGAGAAGGGGCATTAATTTTCACTACATACACACACACACACATGGATGCATGGGGGTCGATTCAAGATTGTGGGGGTGTGGATGATTATTTTTTTAAAAAAATGAAATGTATGTAATTGTCTAGATCAGGGGTCTACAACCTGTGGTTCTTTTCTCCATAGCCAATGGTTCTCGAAGGCCATGAGAAAAACAAACATCTCACAGGTGAACTGATTAATTGGAAACAGGCTCAGTTGTTCAAAAGCAAGGCTTGGGCGAGGTTCACATCAACTAGGTTTGAAAAGAGTTCAGCAGTTTAAAAACAATTTTTCTCAATGTATATTTGCAAGGAATTTAGGAAAAATGGTGCAAATTTATGAGAAAAAGATTATGAGAAAAAGGTTGCAAATTTATGAAAAAAGTTGCAAATTTACCAGAAAAAAGCTGGAAATTTACGAGAAAAAGATTGCAAACTTATGAGAAAAAGAG